>UELW01000433.1:6700424-7900424 GCA_900490495.1 Danionella dracula | reverse complement strand
TGGAGGAGCCTGGGGATGAGGACAGCTTTGTCACATTATTGATCTAATGGACCTTTCATCTGCCTTGTGAAACCTGACCTGAACTCTTGTAATATGAATGGGATTAAATGTTTTATGCTCAAGATCGCATCCATTGAAAATGAAAATCATTATTTCCTATTAGTATTACATTTTGTGTATGCATTTTGATAGATTAGTTTAATTTATATATTTTATATTAATATAAAGTTATATGACTGGCCTTCATGAGCATGGATAATAGTATAGAATAGAATAGAAAATCTGCACCTGAACATGATAACATTTGAATTTATTTAATATCATAAAATAAACAAATCATTTCATTGTTCCACGGGATTAAAATTATTTTAATAAAGTTTGAAGAGATGATAATAATGCTGGGAAAGATGCGGTAATGCTATGTTACAGTAAAAATATCTGGTTCTTTCAAATTAATTAAATAAAAAGAAAAGGAAGGAGGTTATGTCTGGTCTGTTAATAATCTTTGAACGTGTGTGAGTAATGTTAGTTTCATCAATTTTCTCGCCAGAGGTCAGAATTGTGTTTCTTAGGTATTCTCTCAAAGCATTTCTGAAGGTGTATCTGTGATATTACTGAATGGGCGGCCAGGTTTTCTCGGCTCCTGTGTTTTTGTTGAAGAGAGATTTAGAACAACTTGAGACAACTTGAATTCGCTGGTAACAAAGTTTTATTGTTTAGCTGTATAAAAATTTATTATTTACAGTTGGCTTTCAGCGTTTCGTCCGTTCACCCAAAACGGCTGGTGGCGCTACCCTGCAAGCAGAATCGAGTTCCCACAATCTAATATACCTCTCCAATCACAGAAGAAACACGAGAAGCCATCATGGCGGGAGTAATGAAATACAAAACTATCTCTGACTGTAAACCTGTCTGTGTGAAACTTACTGTGACAATTGTGTTGATTTTGGTCCATTACTCTCAAACGACAGGTAACGGCTAATCGTAAAAATTATGACATGCGTTAGTTTGAAACAGAATTGAGCATTTTCTTGCGAAATAGCTTTAAATGTTAAAAAGAGCTAATGTTTGTTAGCCAACCGATTAACATAACCGTTACTCCTTTTGTATAGAGTTAAGATATACACTCCCTCGATATTCATGTCCGTTACGAAGAGAAATTAGTTGTCTGACCTTTGTTGTCTGCTTGTTCAGTTAGAATTATTAAAGTCATATATTTTATTTATTTATAGTTTATTACAGTTTACTTGACAGGAAACGCAACTTGAGCGTCAATATACTCATCTATGCCTTTGAAAATGTTAAGTACGTAATTGGAAACCACTTAATATAATTGTTATGTGTGCAGAAGCCAGTCGTCCTATTATAGAAATTAAAGATGGGCAGGAAATCAAAGTGCAAGGTGCTCAACATTTTTGCTACAGTAACCTAATCACACCTGGATGGAGGGAAACATGGACAAGAATTCAGGTAAAATCAATAAATAATTTTATTCGTGTGACTAAAATGTTTACTCAAACCGGTCATCCTTATTGACAGGTGAGAGTGTGGAGCACCACAAAGCTTAAGGTGACAGTGGTGAATGATGAGCAGGACCTGCAGGAGCTTGAGCATTTCAGCATCTGGAAAATTGTGCAGTATTTTGTTCGTGAACAAACCAATGAGACTGCCATCAGCATCGATCTTTTTAGCAACAAGACCTGCTTTAGAGTGGACCCATCAGACTCACGCACTCTCTACACTGTACAACCCAGCAGGCGTGAGTTTTCAAATGAGTATTTGTTGTTAAAATTTGCTACAGTTATTAAAGTTATCCTAAATTGTGAGTCTCAGTCACTGCAGGTCGGCGACTTAAAAAAAACTCCTGACTCAAGCAACTTGTTTCTAATGGTATTAAAACCAGTAATCTTGGTTATCAAACTGTGAACAATTTTCTATTTGTGAAAAGTGCTCTTTTTCTACAAAGTAATCGTTGAATATTAAAAGTGTAAGCTTGGTAAATGTACAAACTATTTAGGTTAAGTGTTTTGTTGTCAGAGCTAAATAAAAAGTTTAAATTTCTGTTTACAGGTAGTAACAAAGCAAACCCCTAAAAGAAACTTTAATCAAGAGTGCTTGCCAGAATGGTCTGTATCTGGTGATGTGCTGAAAACACAGCACCCTTGAAGTATTGATTAGAACACAGCATAGGCTGTAAACCAAGTTGCATTTTTTAGGCTACTCTAATTATCTATTCTCTTGTTGTGTTCAGAAATGTTGCTAATAACTCTTACCTCTCCAACAGAATACATGTGAGCAGAGTCTCTGTTGACCCCTAGTGTCTAAAGAAATGACTCTAGTTTAGCATTAGTATGTGCATGTGCTTTCATTTTGATGCTGACAAAAAATTTTCTTCTTGCAGATTTTGACATCTACCTCTTTTTGGTCTTTGTGACTGGTGTGTCACTCTTCTTTTATGCGGACAATCTGAGCAGGTCTGACATTCTAGCATATCCTAAACTCTAATGATTTTTCTTTCATTTTGCTATTTATCTACCTACTACAATTTCCAGAAAAAACACAATGTTTGGAAAGTAAAAAAATATTTGTTAATTTATTAGACGCACATGTCTATTAACTCCACGTATCCATGGTATAACATGAGATACTTACACAGAAGGATGACAGACTGAAGTGTTTTTTTATGTTTAATAAATGAATTGAACACTGCATATACAGACATTGCATATACACACGTCACACTAAACACAACTAAGTTGTGTGTGTGTGTGTGTGTGTGTTTTTACAATATGCTGGCATCTGCTGAATGACTAAAATTTGATAGGGGTCTGATTGTGGAATGCAGTAATAGGGGCTGGCTTGGGAGCAATCAATACCCACCCAATCCGTGCCTGGCTCCTTTAAGATTATTGGTCAATCGTGCCTGCCCACTTCGAGATTATTGGAAGTGCTTCTTCCGCGTACAGTACAATGCACTGTTGACTCAAACTATGTCTTGAAAAATAAAAATCTAAATTAAAGAAAGACATTTTAATGTGTTTTGTTTGTTGATTGAGCAGTATAGCAAAGTAACAGTAACTTCACTTTGGTAGGTGGTATAGCCTTATAAGTCTTTATAATGTCACTTAAATGTATGTAATTATTAATTTTTTTGTCAATTCATGTCTTATTTGAAAAATTTACACTTGGTCGTTTGACAGACATTTTTGTGCAAAAACATTGAGACAAGCCTAACAAAATTTTGCTAGTTTACATTTACATTTATGCATTTGGCAGACGCTTTTGTCCAAAGCGACTTACAGTAGGGGAGCGACAATATGCAATTTGTTACACAGTAACAGTTTGCTAAGTTTTTTGTCTGTTAGTGCCAATAAATACTGTGTTTTAAAGTCCAACTGAAGGAAAAAATATAGCTTCTCACAGTGTTTTTCAGTGAAATTATAATAGTCCTTAATTTAATGAATCGATCTTATCTTAGGGTTGTTTTAGATTTATTGATTTTTGAAAGCATTTATCTGTCTCTTCACCCTTCTTAGAAGTCAAGTTTTCTACTATTCGACTGGAATGAGCACTGGTATGATTGCTTCCCTCCTCATCCTCATCTTCATCGTCAGCCGTTTTCTTCCCAAGGTACAGGTCATGGTCTTTAGCAAATTAAACTTGCATGTTATTTACAAAAAGTTACTTCATTTTTTTAATGCTTGATTCTTTTAAACTGTAGAAAAGCCCCTTCTATGCTCTTGTGGTTGGCGGTTGGTCTTTTTCCCTCTACGTCATCCAGCTGGTGTTTCGAAATCTTCAAATTATTCTGAAAGATCACTGGCATCTGGTTATTGGTAAGAAGGCGCCATTACGTTTGAGAGATTTAAGTAATCAATGTTGATTTCTTGATTAGATTGTCTTCTAGCACTAGAAAGCTAATGAATGTTTACTGTTCAATGTTTTGTATGTTTTTAGGTTATATAGTTGTGGTGGGATTCATCAGCTTTGCAGTGTGTTATCGTTATGGCCCTCTGGTGGAGGAGAGAAGCATCAATATCTTGTCTTGGACGCTGCAGATTTTTGGGTTGCTGTTAGTGTATGCAGGAATTCAGATCCAACAAGTGGCTCTGGCCATCATGGTTGCGGCCTTCTGCTCCAAGAACCTGGAGTACCCTTTTAACATGGCCTTTAAGCTCTATCAGTGAGTATAAAACATTGTATTCAAAGACACACAGAGCAATAAAGTCAGAAGTTCATTCTGTCTGAAGGAAGGTGAAGCCAAAGAAACTGGAGCCGCGTCGTCTGCTTACAGAAGAAGAATATCAGAGGCAGACAGAGGTGGAGACGCAGAAAGCTCTGGAGGAGTTAAGGAAATTCTGCGGCAGTCCTGATTTTAACACCTGGAAGACGGTCTCCAGGCTCCAGTCTCCTAAAAGGTACGATTGAGGGCTTTAGCATATCTACTGGAGAGCATTACCTCATCTTGCAAAAACCTTTGGGAATTATTAGTAGGCATCCAGGCAAAATCAGGTTAGTGGAAGGAACAGAGAACATACACCTCATTTTTGCGAAGCACAACCAATTGAAGTGATTCAAAGCTCCATGAATACTGCCTTTTAAAGGTTATTAGGGATGCAGTGATGGGTCAGAGGGGTCAAATATTTATTATACATTTTTTTAAAGGGGCATCATAAGTTTTTACTGCCTGAACCAATATTTTTTCTTAGGTTTGCAGATTTCATTGAGGGCTCTCCGCATCTGATTTCGAATGAGGTGTCAGTTCATGCGCAGGAGTACGGCCTCGGTGGATCCTTCTTTGAGGATGAGCTGTTCACTGATGAGGACGAGCAGGAGGAAGAGGAGGAGGAGAACGACTGGGAAACAGATGACGGAGTGAAACCAGAGCCCGAATCTCCCCGACCAAACAACACACGAGTGACATGACCAGCGAACAAGGTTAAAACTACAAGACTGATCTGAAATCTAATCGAGAGTGCTGTTCCTCCACTGGAGATTTTCCCTCATGATGCCAGGCACATCGATGAGGGAAGATTCAGAACTACACTGAATGTCTTTTTTTATCCTGGTTTTTGAGAAAGTTAGTTGTATATATTTTGTTGATATTTTTTTTACTTTCTGGGAGGGGAAAGAACTGCAATTTTAAGTTTATTTTCATGTCCAGGTACATGTCTCGAAGTGTAAAATTATAAGAGTAAACTGATCAGAAGAGACACTTCTGCTTTTCAGCATTGTCTATCTAAAGTTTTGAACTGTTGAGTTCAACTATTATTTTTTATGATAATGTAACAAATAAATAAGTTCTTTCTTTAAATGCAGAAATTGATTGAGACATTCAAATGCACTTTTGTTACAAACAGTTGATTTCAGCATGATGTCTTTTTCCTAATAGCGAGGGAAAGTTTTATATAATTTTAGACACATAGACACAATTGTAATTTCTTTTTAAATATAATTTATGTAGTGGATTTTTTCCCAAAACCTAAAAAAAGGTTTGTTTGTTTCAGTCCCGTCAGTGATGCAATTATGGAGAGAGAAAACCCCAAAGGAAAGTTTCATATAGATATTTCTGCTATTATTGTACTGCAAATAAAGTAAGTGCTTCCTATTACGCTGAAGTCAGTGGCGCTGGTAAGAGTGGGAAACTGGACGATTCAGGGGGCTCTAGGAAACACTCCAGGAAGTGCTGAAGGCTACTAGAAGGCTACCAGCATATAACTATCCATCAATGTTGAAGTGAAACATTCAAAATTGCTCTGGTTCATAGCTATAATCTTCAATTTATTCGCCATAATAACCAAATAGAATTTTGTTATTTATTTTTTAGATTTGATAAACGTTTTTCCTATAGACCCCACCATCACCACCTTTCTCCCATAAGACGTGCAGAACAGGGGAAAAGTTTATTTTTATTCACCTAGCACCCCAACAAATGACATGTTCCATTATATATTAATCAAGATTAATTCCTGTTACAGCTGCAAGATGAACCAAGGCTCTAAAACACGATTTGAAGCATGATTTCGAGACTGAGGTGAGTTAGTCACCTGTTCAACAACAGTCCCAGCAGAGCTCATCTTAATATCAGCTCAAAATATTAATAAATGACACTGACATTTTCCACAATAAAATTTGTGTTTAGCATGCATTTAGGAGCTTTCATAACGGTTTAGGGGACTTCATTTCTACTTAATTATGTAAACCATTTGTAGTTTACTTTTATATTATGTCGCAAACAAAAATGAATTACAATTGAAAAGTGATAATGTCAATCAATCTAAATGGTCAATAATTGATGGATTTATCATTATAGGATAAAGTTCTCCCCAAAATGGCTTTGCTTGCATAACAAAACTTTTCATATCATGTTTACCCCTTATTTATTTTTGTCATTTAAATGATGAATGATTATTTTGCAAATTAATAAACTTGCAATTAACACAAGCTGAATAATTCTCACAGGTTTAAACATTTGACCCTTAAAATGCATCAAATTTAAGCATTTGACCTTAAATTTCCTGTAACTCTGTACCTTGAGAAATGGTGTGAATAACTTTTAAAATGTGGTTTAAATTTATTATGTTTTTGTGCATTTGTACAATCTTCCATGGCTGACATCAATAGGCAATGTTCTATAATTTTGAGTCACGAGTGGATATAATAAATTTATATAATCTGGGCTTTAGCTACAGCCGTTCCATGAAGTTTCAATGTGGAATTGTTTAGACTAGAGGAAAAAAAAAAGAATCGCTTATTAACCGTTTAATGAGCTTCGGTCCATCTAGTAAACTAGTACAGATAAAACCCTGACAAATGTGATCGGTCGTTCACTATTTTTTAAGGAACTCCCTAGTCAATGTGTGCATGTTTGGAGGAGCATGGGGTCTTCTTTCAGGGAAACATGTTTTATCTTTCAGGGAAAAGTTTTAGTGTTGTCCTTGGCTTCTGCCCTCCCTGATTTTACATCTTTATTCCTCTTTTTCTATCAACATTTAATTGGCATTGATTCCATTTTTCCTTGAGTTTCTGCTAGCTGCGCTCATCAGGCACTGCTCATGGAGAAAAAAACTATAGTTCCAAGCTCCAAGCACTCATACCCAGTAGCTGAAATTTTGAATCTTGATCCCTCTTCATACAAATGAGGTGGATGTGCTGACCTTCACCCTGAGAGCAGGAACATGAAGACAACAAAAACATTGCCCCTTGTCTTGTGTGGGGTCACAGAGGGATTGAAATGAGTGTTGACTTTTCACTTTTCCTTCTATCTTCTTTGCAAGCTATGCAAATTGTGTTTTTCATCAATACAGCTGTGCTCGTGCCACCCGGCAGCACAGGCTTCCCTGAGTCAGAAGTCTCTTTGCATGTGCTTCCTTGGTATACACAGAATTTGTTTCTTATCCTAAGCAAATCGTGCAATATGTCATGGTCTTTCTCCTTCCCATCTCTTTCTTGAAAAGCAGTTTGAGTGACGCCGGACCATGGAGTTTCTCACGCGACCATCCCCTCCCAACTGTCTTTTGGCTGGCTTCACAACAGTATTGATGTAAAACCAGCGGAATTTCCCTGCAACACTGTATGCAAATGAGCATTCATATTCCTCGGAATGACCGTATAGGAGGACGTGAACTTCCTTGTGTTGTTGTGCTTCCCTGATCTTCTGAGAGCCCATAGGTCAGAGGAAAGGATTCCCAACTCAATCTGCATGTGGTTAGATTGAACTTGTAGTGGTATTTCTCTGGATTATTTGCATAAGGATGCCTAGTATTGTCATCCTCCTTCATCTTATGGATGTTGAATGCAAAATTATACTAGCTATCAAAAAAAGTGACTCCCTTGAGTTTTTTTCAATCTCTGGAAGAACACGTCTCGTTTTCCTCTAACAAGTTGTTAAAATAATTGTTCTGTTTTCTTGAACTGGTGAAAAAACTGTCCCCAAACTCAAAATTATATTGTTATTTAGTGTATATTGTTATTTTTTTCTGTATTTAAATAAAAATATGAAAATAAAATAAAAGAATCTATGGATTTAACAGAATCCATATTTGGCGGAATGATCCCAGATTGCAAATGCAGCTTTTACTTTTTGGACGAGCAGCTCCAATAAACTATTTCTGCACACTTCAACAGCTGGGCAGGATTGAATCCATATCTTCCCCTAAATATCAGTTTTCAACAGCTGTTCTAAAGTAACAGCAGATCCGAGAGGACAACCTCTCCCATCTTAAGGGTTCACATACTTATCTATTGAGAAAAGTTTTCTATTAATAGTTGAATATATGAACATTAGTAACAAGACTTTACTACTGGTTTATAAAAATTTCTGAAAATGATGCACATTGATTGTTCATAAAACTAACTGCAATGCACCCCAAAAAGAATAATACACAAATACAATTGTTTTAAGTTTTTTTTTTTTGTGAAATGCAAGGGATTCATTTTCATGTAAATATCTTTTAACAGACATAGTTGGGCACTGATGGCAGTTTAGTTTTCCTCGTGATAATAGCCCAATGCTTGTAACCCACATGTACGATTTCTCTATATGTAGTGCCTCTTGATGTCCTGACTCATTATTTCTCTCCTTTAATGGTTTTCTCCTGAGCGCTCTCAAGTCTGTAGGCTATCCATGATATGACTATCCCTGATATTTGGTACTCCCTTCACTTTCTGTTACTTTCATTTTAATCAATAGATCATTGTCAAAACAGCTTTTTTAGCAATGACCTTTACAGCTTACCCTCCTTGTGGAGAGTGGCAATGAGAATCTTCTTTACAGTTCTTATTTAGCAGTTCTTGTGGAGCTTACTGATTCAGATATTTAGGGAAGATTCAAAGGCTTTGGAAATGATAGCTGTCATGTCGAAAATAGAAAAAGTATTTCACTTTATGTAATGGATTTTTATATATTTGGGTTACACATTTTCAAGTGACTGAAAAAATTTTACTTTTGTGAAAATGTACTTATAGTAAATTTATGAACATGCATGAAATATTATGTCAGCAATGTTTCCCTAATCAGCTTTGGGTGTCTGTAATGAGGGAAAAAAGTAGACCATTTAAATTGAATAAAAAATGTTTATTTTTTTAGGTAAGAAATCTTTAGAATATTTGCAGCTTTACTCAAAGCCTCACATTTTAAGAACCTGTGGCTTTTTCCAGCAGTTCTCTCTAAAATTTTAAACAAACATGACCCATGAAGACACATATATGGAGAATGTAATAATAATAAATAATTATTAGCTTTGGCAATTACTTCAGATTGGAATGTGTCACAATCACCATAAATAAAACAACTCAACGTAATCAAATCCAACCGTCATCAGAAACAATTGAAATACAACTCCAGTCTTCACAGATGAGTTGTTTTTGAAGCAAAATAATAAATTTGCTACACGCACTACTAAATTAACAAAAAACATTTTGCATTTGTCTTTATGAATTAAAACACTGCATACATTTGAAATATTTGAATTCATGTTTGGACCTCAGGGACTGTGGCAAATGAGTCCACGTAACGCAAACATCAATAAACCAAAAAATTCAAACCTATTAAGTATGTTTAATGGAAAACCATCACAGATGTAAAAGTCAATTTAAGAGAAGCAACAGAGTGAATGAACCTGAACATCTGAGACCTGTTGTAATCATTTGCTCTGCTTTAAATTCGCTTCAGTCCAGTGCTGTATTTCTTTAAGGCCAGCGAAGCCATCTTTGAAGAATTAGGAGACTTCAGTCATCTCCATCATCTCCACATGTGGACTGAAATGTCTCATCAGTATTTATTGATTCCAAACAGACGGACTCCATGAAACTGAGGCAGTTTGGGAAGAAGGACACTTAGAAGTGAGCCTGTGTTGACTAGGAAGTGGGTAGTATCATATTTGGTGTAGAAGCTGGCCAGAATGTACCTGTCAAAAACACAAACCTAAAGATGGAGACACTTGCTATTGGTTGATCAATTGAAACAATGATTGACTCACAGTATAATAGGCGAGATGGTGAGGAACTTCCTGGAAGCTGTAAACTGAACTCCATAGTCCATCTGCTCCCAGTGAGTAAGCAGACGTGCTTTTCCTTGGTCCGGAGTTTCAAATGGCGTCCCTTTGACTGTGTGCAAAAACAGGTACATTGCCTGGACAGGAAAGATACAAGGAACTGTTATCACCAGCGTGTGCAAAGTTCTACTTGAGGATTCAAAATGACATGAAGACAATCTGTTCGTTTAAACAGAATTAACAGTAAATATAGTTTAAGATTTTTTTTTTACATCATAAGTGTATATGCAAATAGGTTTCTCGTAAATTTGGACCATTTAAGGCATCGTTTTTGTTGGATTTCAATCAGGTGAGATGTGAGTTGGGAATAGAGAATATTTCCTTCTAATGCTGAAATTGAAGATTCTCTAAGCTGTGCTAATTACTTTGCCGTGATGTCCATTTGGCTTCTTTACCCAAAAAGTCACAAGAGCCTGACCTGTTTCCTGGAGGGTCACACCCCTGTATGATTCACACAGCGATTTGTGGTTTCCAAAAACAATAGTGATGTTTGATTCCATTCTATGGAGTTTTGTGAAGAAAGTGGGGTTATCAGATGACATAGCGATAAGAAGGGACGTGTTAGGGCTGCTAGCATGGACTGACCATGTTGTGAATGATGTTGGTGAGCGTCCAGACGGCGGAGACGCTGAGGAACGGGACGCTGAGCAGCACCACGTGCAGTGCGGTGGTTAACAGCAGGTAAGCTAGCCAGATCCCCCGGCTGTTCATCACCCGGGTGTTTGGGTTCACCTCACTGTGAGCAACGCCCACATTCATCCTACAAGAAACCAGAAGCAATGTCAGCCTGTGTGCAAACTGCCAAAGACAAACACCTGAAGACACCATTTAAATGAAACAAGTCCCTTCAAATACAACCGGGCTTTCACAAAAAAAAAAAAAAAAAAACAAAGCAAATGAGTATGAGATGTTTACACCTATGTAATACCTAACTTACTATGACTTTATTGTCTTTGCAAGACGCATAAATGACAATTTTATACTCCTATAAGCAGAGTTAGCTGCCAAGCTAGCAACTAGTCAATGGGGTTATCATGAGCAAACATGTCCTGTTACCGACTTTAATTTAGGTATTTAAAAGAGTCGACTTTAAAATAAATTAAATAAACTTTTCGACACCTAAACGAAACTTTCTGTGGATGAAAATAGAGTAACCACAAAGCTTCTGTTGTCATATGACAGCAACCTACCTCGCAAAGTAACCAGGAAATAGAGTTTCTGCGGCTACGTTTGAAAACCTCCAACGTTCCCTACATAGACAGCAGCATCGCGAACGCGCAGGAAAGCCGGATGTGATGACGTCATATTGAATTCCATTCAGATTTAGGTTTTGAGACGCAGCCGTAGAACCTCCACCCTCTGAGCACCAATAGTTGTAAAGTAATTACAAACATGGTGTAATATTTTATTAACGGAAATGTCTTGATGTTTGGATTATTTTGAAATCCAGAGCATTTTTAAAATTGAAGAATGTATTCATTATTTCCTAATTTAATTATTCTATGTATCTGAAATAAATGTTTTATATATGTAAGTAGTTCATTCTAAGTGTGCAAACGTGCTTACATTTCTGTATTTAGTTACTTTTTAAAATATTTTAAATGTTTAACACTGATGTGATCAACACTGATTTGAGGCAAAATCAAAGTAATAGTTAAGCAACTTAAAATCCTAAAAACGCAATAGCAATTACAGTACACACAATTAATTGGTGTGTTTATATTTGGTTATGATGAAGTTTTCCAGGACGACACTTGTCTGTGTCACATCTTCAAACTCTAATTATTTTTCTTTATCTTATTTTCAACTGCCTATAAAATAGCTGCCTTCTCGATCACACAAAATACAAATTTGTACTATTAACACCAATACTTTAACGGTACCTCTTTATTTATCTTGTTGTTTAAAAGTTCAGTGTAGCTTAATTGAACTTGATGAAATGGTTGCCAGGTCATGCGTTTTTATTGATCTAATGGTTGCCAGATCATTGCGTTGTTACTGATATAATGATTGCCAGATCATGCGTTTGATTTATCTAAAGGTTGTCAGATCATGCGTTTTTATTGTAAGGTGATTTTTCACACCTCATCAAAGGTGATAACTAGAGTTTTATGTTTCACTGGAAGTTGTGAGATTCCTACTTCCTCTTCTCTAACCACTGTCACTCCCACCTGGTATAACCCGTCTGTGCCCGCAGAATTTCTATAAGAATAAATAACATTTGAAAATGCTGTTGTACTAGATGTTGTGTCTTTCCAGTCGAGACCTTTTCACTAGAAAAAGTCAATAATGTGACTTCTGTCTTTGCTTGCTTGATGGTAAACCCAGTTCCCTTTTGTGCACAAGAGAAATTTGTTGAAACAATGCACAGGCATCCCTGAGAGACGCGAGTGGTGACATCACAATCCGGGGACAAACTGTAAAGGAAGCTCCCGTATGCTGAATGTTTATGGAAATCACATCTTCCCTGTCCACTTACTAAGAGTTGTTGAGGCATTAGACAACAACAATTATTATATAGAATTAATTATTCTGCATGTGATTTTTGACAGTGTGAGAAGTGTGCACTGGAAAGCAACTTTAATTTTGACATTAGTATTGAAGTCTGGAGACAAATATCTAAATCAAACCATGTAGTGTCGAGTGTGGAAACCCAGTTCCCTTTTGTGCAGAAAAGGTATTTGTTGAAACAAGACACAGGCATCCCTGAGAGAAGCGAGTGGTGACATCACAATCCGGGGACAAACTGTAAAGGAAGCTCGCGGATGCTGAATGTTTATGGAAATCACATCTTCCCTGTCCACTTACTAAGAGTTGTTGGCTTGACTGGGAATTTCATCAGCTTCAACTCTGCCATTTCCTCCTATTACAGCATTAAAAGTTATTTGCCTATGTGTGTAACTTCTGTGTTCCCCCAGTGAATAATGTGGAGGAACGCTGAAGGAATTCAATACTTGCTCGTACAATTTATTGATTGCAAATCACACACATTCTTTAAAAATTTCATACAAAGATTGTGAAATAAATATGTGTATAAATAAGTTAATACATTATAAAATAAATACATGTTATTTTAACGCAATAACTTTTGTAGAAGCAGCAAAAAGTTGTTTTAACAGTTTGGATCAATATGATCACAGATAGCATATTTCAGAATCAGTTTAACACTGTTTTGAGTTGACTTGAGGAGGAACGGGGTCTGCCAGGAATGAGAAGATGCGTGCGTTTGTGATGGAGAAGGAGTAGAGTCGTTCTACGCTGTCCCAACACAGAGCTTTTAAGTTCCAGCTGTCTGGAGTGTGAGGATCCTTCTCTGGTGCTTCCTGGTCATTAAACAAGGGTAAATAAATTAAAAATGATGACATTCACGCACGAAACTTTCCCAAAGGATAAAGACGGTATCACTGATAGCTTCTTGGCCTTTTCTATTAAAATAGGCTGCAGTAAGCAGTATGTAAAGTAAGTTTGTGAAACAAGAAGAAACATACATTGAGTTTCTGAAGGAGCTCCCTTGTGATGTCGGCGATGTGATTGGCTTGCTCTCTCCATACACCGCAAATGGAGTTCTGAAACATACCATCCTTGTGGAAGATTCTGGTGTAGTTCTTCAGAATCTGGACTATTCTTGACTGACACATCTGGAATGGAAAGTATGAGGCATTAGACAACAACAATTATTATATAGAATTAGTTATTCTGCATGTGATTTTGACAGTGTAAGCCGTGTGCACGGGAAAGCAACTTTAATTTTGACATTAGTATTTAAGTATTGATGTCTGGAGACAAATATCTAAATCAAACCATGTAGTGTCGAGTGTGGAAAATTAAAAGGGGTTTGGATTTCAAACATTGCCAAGACAACGTGTGCTTTTTGAATACTTCAAATTAGTAAAAACAAAACTTTAATGAATCACACATTATAAATCACAATAAATCAGGTTTTACGTTCCCTCCATGTTTAATGGCTCAGTATGTTATTGCTTTTTTAATTATTGTCATCTTACCTGAAAGAGTTCATTTTAGTCATATAGTAAAAAATGAATTACGTTCTTCTAAACACGTACTTAATTGTAAAACAATGTTCCACTTAACATCTATTAGAATGTGTCATTGTCACAAAATGCATCTATTCTACTTTTATTTTGCATTGACATATTTCTTATCATAATATCTTGACTTACTTAAGTTTGTAAGTAATATAACTGAATTAGCTTGTTTCAGTTCAGTAGGCATCCGCTTTCAAACTTCAATTTCCCAATAACATCTTACTCAAATACTCTAATACTTCCAATCTGAAAATGGGCAAAAACAAAAACAGCGAAGAGTTCTATGCGCTCAGAATGTTCATTTATCATCTCTTCAAACCTGACAGATCTAATATCTGAAATGTATCTGAACCAAATTATGTTGCAAGCTTTGGTCTCATTTTCACTAAAAATAGGTTAAACGATGTGATGTGCCTCAATATTTTGTGGTTATCAACTATATATATATACCTGTTCAACTAAGACCAAGCAAAACAATGGACTAATAAAGTTGAGTACATTGTATAAATAAAAGTGTGCACGTTTGTTTAAATGGCTTAACACTGCTAATTGATGCAATTGAGAATTGATGCTGTCACTTTCACTACAGAGTAAAGTCAAGGATACAGTTTGTATAAGTTTTAATATAAAATTTTACCTCTGTGTTCTCGTGAAGGCTCCGAGGGTCACATGTGTCTCTAGATGTGATGCTTACATGTGGATTCACAATGTTGCCTTCAATCTTATGATACTCAGCCTGCAGAGAGCGCATCAGTAACATCTAAGCAACGTCTGCACGTGCGACTAATTGTAGTGGAAATAAATCATTTAATACAGATGTATAAAAACGCACCTTGTACATGTCTCTGGCGATCTTGTTTAGTTTGACAGAGAGGGTTTTGCACGTAGAGAAGTCCACCTCTTCAGGGGACCGGGGCCGCCTCTTCAGCGCAGCTCCGTTGGCCCTTGACGTCACCGCAAGCGCAAAGCAAAATATCAAAAATAACGTGAAACCCATAATGAACTAATTCTCGTCCTGTTAGCCTTCTGCAGTGCTTTGAAGGCAAACTAACGACGGAGGCCCGGTGGCGTTCATCTTTTAACTGCATGTGTGGGTGATGCGTCACTTTAGTAGGATTTTCCCGCGAAAGTTAGCCCACGATTCACGCTTTTCAGCTTTCACTTTCTTCACAATCATTGGCATATCGTTCCTCTAACATCTCGAGGGGGATCAATATGACGTAACACAAACATTGTTGTTTTTAAAGTCAGATTTATAAGGTTATGCAAACGTGTTATGTGCAAGAGTTTCACCCTGGATGTAAATTCCTCCTGGAATCCTGATGGGATGTAGGTGGGGAATCTTTCATCAGCCTGACTCTGCAAGCCAGCGGGGCCCCAGGTTTCTTCAATGTTTGTTTTATAATCTTGATATTTGTACAACTTTCATTACATGCATTACGTTTTGTTGGGTTAAAAGATAAACTAACTCTTTACCTGCCTGCTCTGTAATGGTATGCAGATAAAACATTCTGGCCTCAACATCTTGAGGATGCGGTTAAAATGTGATGAATTAAATCTAAATTCAAGAGTTAAAAACAGAGAATTAGAAAGACATTTTCAAGTGTGCCTCCCAGACACATTTGGTGTTCTTCACATAACCTTTACACAGACATCTGTTTCTTGCCACATAATTTTTACAGGACATTCATGAGAATCTGGGGTCCACCTCCAGCAAATTCTCAGTCTTAATCATTACGATTGTAAACAATTGAACTTTGATGAAAGAAGTTCTAAAAATTCCTAATTTATTGAACGACCACAATCTCTCACTCTTCTTGGATTCCTGAATGTGAAGTTGTGCCTTGTTGAAGATTTCGCAGCAATGAGGAAGTGAGGCTGTCCACAAACAGGCTAACTGTCATGTGCTTCTTGAGAAATCTGGACAAGACATTGACTTTTGAAATGTGTCATAAACATTTTAAGTGTTTGTTTATAATGACTCTTTTTAAAAATCTAATTAAAAAAGAATCAAAAGGAGCTCTGAAGTGGATAATGAATGCATGCCATCGCAACAATTGTTTTATGGAGGTAGAAGTGAATCACTTTTAGACCTGATCCCAGCTGCTGTTTTAACATGTAAAATGTTATATTTACGCTTGTCAAGGTTTTGTGGCAACTCCTAGCGAGAGTCCCTGCATCGCCATTTTTAAAAATGTTATAATATTTGTATAGTAAGAACAGGGTAACAGAGGGAAGTTGAGGGTTTGAAGTATCTATGTCTTTAGGTTGTTGTTTTTACTGTGTAAATTTAGGTTAAACAGGAGACTAAGCACTTGAGGCAACACACTATGGCTTTCAAGAGCTTGTCCTCGATTGTGACAATAAAGAACTCTGTGGAAGTGCCCTTCTGCTATAACATGATGGTTTTATTATTCTTGATTAGTATGGAGCTGGTGTAAAATATAAATAAAATATAAAGAAAAAGTGTTTTTAAATGGAAATCATCTTAACATGTAAATGAATTCATATATACACGAATACCACATATAATAAAACGAATACCACAACTTTTAATATTGTGAAGACACAGAGAAGAAAAGGAGGGCTAAGCTATTTTGTCATCGATTTAAGGGAGCTCTCGAACTTGTAAAGCACTCTTGACATTATTAAGCTGCTCAAGGGTCCACCATGTTTTATTGAATAAATACAGGTTTTCAAAGTTGTGGTATTAATTTTGAATCACCTAAAATTGTAAATTATTTTTAACTAATTATTTTAATCTCTCTCTCTCTCTCTCTCTCTCTCTCTCTCTCTCTCTCTCTCTCTCTCTCTCTCTCTCTCTCTCTCTAAAAATAAATCAAGAAGCAACAGAAGGACACTGAAAAAGAGTAATTTTTACCGAATAAACAGAAATAGTGGCTTTGATGATGGTCCCGGAAGTAGTTATATGTTACCCGGAAGTCTTGCCCGCTTGTTTTTGTTTTGAGTGAGGATAGTGGTGGGAGCCTATCGGTGCTAATGGTGGATAATAACACTGAAAAAGGTATCGTTAAGCAAATTATGCATTGTTAAATCGCACATTATGAGACCGTTTACATTTTTTTATTGTGTTATATTTGAAAGCATTCTGAATGTCCAACATAAAGCGTTGCATCCATTGAAAACGCACAGTTGTTTATGAATTTGACTTGACGTTACTTATTTTAATTATCGTTAATTATTTAATGCCGTACTCTGGAAATGTAAATACTCTGTCTAAACGCTTTTTAGCCAGAAGTTTACCTCATGATTCATTCAGAAATTATAGTTTTGTTACGTTGATCCGATTCCATTATAAGCTGCTTGAATGTTGTTTTGCTGCAATATATATTGGTATGAACAAGCCACATAATACTCTAACAGACATTTCAAATGAAGATATAAAGTAATATGGGTTAGTGGGAAACTCATTTTCAAGTCCTTTATATATGCCACAACATTTCTACTAAATTTAAAGAATGAAATAAAAGTGCATTGTTTAAAAAAAATAACACATTTTAAGTTCAAAGTTCATCATTAAAGTTATATTTGAACATAATATTGTTTCATGTATTTTAAGTGTAAATCAAAATTATAATTAAATATTAATTTATAATAGTCACTCACCTATACAAGCTTGCATTTTTTGTTTTAATTTGAGGACACAACACATACATGCTTGTTTCAGCAGCATCCTCAACATGAACTTTGAGGGTCTAGACCCAGGCCTGGGCGAGTATGCCCCTGCTCTGGACACATCTTTGGACCCGAGCATGCTGCAGGGGGTGAATCTGGACCCCGAGGCACTAGCTCTGTCTGAGTCGGTTCATGTGGTGGAGGGGATGTATTCAGAGCTGCACAGTGTGGCAGCAGAGGTGGGGATCCCAGTGACGACCACACACTTCGACCTGCAGGAGGAGCTTCTTTGGATGGGCAACCACCGGGTAAAGTGTCATGCATTTTTTTTATTCCCATTTAGAATTAGTGTCCAGTTTTGCTTATTTGTTGGGTGGGGGGGATATTTCTTGGTTGAAAATAATCTTGAGTAACAATTTTTCCTAAACTCAGATTTTGTAGCTATTTTCTTTCTTCAAATGGATCCTTTTTGACACTTTTTCCCAGTTTGATTCTCTATGATTATTTGGGATTACATTTAAAGACCAAATATAATGTTGCGATTTAAAAAGGTATACAATTGCAATTGCAATACGTAGAGACTGTGAATTCACTTAAGGAACTATCTTTGACCTTAATTGTATACTTTTTCTGCCATATTTAGTTTAATATTTTATTTCATACTTTAATAAAATGCTAAATTAAATGTAAAACTGCATCATTATTATATTACATCTTAAGAGTATCATTGGCAAATAATCTAATGTTAAAAAATACGTTAACCTTTATTAGAATAACTTGTAAAACACTATAATTTTTGTTGCCATTTGTTTAAACTGTTTAAAATGTGTATGTAGGTCAGAATTGTTAACAAAAACGTTTTGGAAAGTGTTCATCACCATAAAGTGTTCATTGTTTCTGAAGAAGTTGTAAGATTTAAAGGTAGAGTATACTTCAGCCCCTAGAAATTCAGCTGTGGGTTTACCGAGTGCATCATCTCAGCGGCACTTCCACATTGAGGTGATGTCATTGAGCTGCGTTACTGACACAGGTGTGTTCACGTTTGTTCTTTCCTGTTTCATAACAGGGCCATGCAAGTTCCTTCTTTGGTCCGACAATGGGCCGCTACTCGTCTTTCCATGTTCACATGACTGATGACATTCGCCATATACAGAGCATGGACACAGGCGTGCTATTCCTGACCAAAAGTAACCTGAAATGCCTCACGCGTGGTGGTTTCGTCATGTTTGATTACCCGTAAGTTACACGCCAGTCACCCAATGACATAATAAAATTAACTTTTATTGTATTGTGACATGCCCAAACTCTCAATTTTTATAAATAATTCTGGTGGAAATTTTAACTTATTTAATTTTCCTAAGTTTTAATTTGCTTGTGTGACTGCTATTTTGATTGCAGAATGGAGGAGGGTGCAGACATGCATAGTTTGATTTTGACTGACAATAACACATTGTTAATGGGAGGTCTGCAGAATTATGTGGCTGAATTGGACCTTGAAACTGTACAGGAGACACAAAAAGTAAGTTGCATAAGATGCATAAAAAAAGTCATGGATTTTAAGTTTGGAAAAGTACATTAATTGAGTGTTAAGAAAATAATCAGATTCATTATTACTTAAGTTACATCCACAAAAAGAGAATTAAAATGTTTTCTTTCATCTCTGTGACAATATATATTGTCCACATGTTTAAGACAGGGTAAAATGGACTGCAAATATCATTTTGTTTATTAAAGCTATGAAAAAAACTCTTTGCCCATGGGGTACCCATGTTTAACAGCGAGTAACTATGAGAGACATACAAAAACATGTATTAACAAGATCTGTAAACAATAGAACAAATTTTTTATGGATGTTTTAGTCAATGTGTACTATCTTATTTATTAAATTGTATTAGTATATTTTGAATATCTATCGTAGTACAATAGTCCTTACAGTGCCAAAAGCAAATACATTTCTGGATTTATTTGTAAGAAAAGATGCATTTATATGGTTATTATTTATGGTTGGTGTTTAGAATTAGTAAAGAAAACTTGTCTATTACATTTTATTCATAAATAATTCTATACTATTTTAATAGTGCCTGTTCATAACATGTTCAATTAGCACAACTTCTCCCTTCTTAATAAATAGCTTGTTGTTTTCTCTTTAGTTTCTGTGTATAAACGTGTCTGCTTAAAAATTCTTTGTTCTTTTCCTTTTGTACTAGTTCACTGTTGAAGTGCCTGGTGTAGCCATCATGAGACAATCCAGTCGTTACTTCTTTTGTGGTCACACATCTGGCAAGGTGAGTCAAGGAATGAGGTGAAAGAGGTTTTTCTGCCAGAGCTCTGGTTTTTGAAGTTTTTTGCTCTAGTGGAATGTGGGACAGGCCTGTTGCTGCGATTAAAAAAACATTCAACATTAGCCTACATTTGAAATTGACAACCATTTAAGTTTCAGGCATCGAGAGGGATATTTTATTGCGAAAGTTTGTTATTGTTTTATTTATTTGTTTGTTATTACTTTTAAAGTATTTATATGGTTATTTCAGTTATTTAACATAACTATTAAATTGAATGTTTATTTAAGGTTATTTTGCCACTTTTCTTCCTTATATATTGCTCTGAGAAAGTATTTCTGTGTTATTTTGCATATTTATCACTCAAAAAGTTTTCAGATCATCAAACCAATTTTTAATACATATAGAAACAACCCAAGGAAAGACCAAATGCAGTTTTTGAACGATGATTCCAATAACTGTAATCAAACATTTGCCATAATTGGTGATGAGTCTTTCACACTTACACTTGTACACTTGTGTTTGATAATAAGTTGTTTTTCTGGATTTGTGTTACATAACAAAAGTGTAAAATGCATTAAAATAAGAATGTTTAAATTGACAAAGCATTTACATTAGCCTATCAAGAACTGCTGCAGGAGGAAGTGAACAACTATATTTTTGGGTTTGGTTATGTTTCAAATATGTCCTATTAAATGACATGAGGGATTTTATTAATACATTTCAGATGTTGCTTGAGAAAATAAATTAAATCTTAGAAACCGTGTTTTTCCACCTCATTTGAATAGTGAGTGAATTGTTAGTTTCTTATTGTGTTGTAGGTGTCTCTGAGGGATCTGCGCACATTTAAGATGGAGCATGAGTTTGATGCCTTCTCCGGCAGCTTGTCTGACTTCGATGTGCATGGAAACCTGCTAGCGGCATGTGGTTTTTCCAGCCGAGGTCTAAACGGCCTGTCATGTGACCGGTTTTTAATGGTCTACGACCTTCGCATGATGAGGGCTGTCACCCCCCTGCAGGTGCATGTGGACCCCCTTTTTCTCCGGTTCATCCCTACATACACCTCTCGCCTGGCCATCATTTCACAGACTGGTATGATGAAGACAGCTACCCTTATTGTAAAATAGTGGTGTCTGTTCAAATTTAGCATTCTGTGATACTCCTCAGGTCAGTGTCAGTTCTGCGAGCCAACAGGCCTGGCCAGTTTGGCTGACCTCTTCCATGTGAACACCGTGGGCCAGCTGCTTATGAGCTTTGATGTGTCCTCCAGCAAGCAAGCACTGTCATTTGGTGACTCTGGGGGCGGTGTGCACCTCTGGTCTAGCGCCCCTGAGGTCTCCTTCAATGGTTACTCCAGAGAAATCGAGCTAGCACTTCCCTGCTTAGTAGACTCTCTGCCACAGATGGACTGGCACCATGAGCTGATGCCCCTGTCTCTCCTGCCTATGCCCCTCACCAGCGCGGAGCCACTTCTCTCTGATTGGCCCACCACTCTCATTTCACCCAGCCCAAGGTATGAGGAATGCAGAGGTCACCTCTTTTGTTACCTCTTCTGTTTGTTCTTTCCAGTGACCTGCTTCTCAAAGAATCTTCATATCTGATTTGGCAGTATGATGGTTGGGTGATTAGCACCAGACCAGCTAAGCTTGACCCTTTGGGAGATCACATACAACCCTTCATCCATCTCACAGAGAGAACTTCTCTCTGAGGATAGTTCATGTTCTCCTCATTAGGACAAGTAGATGACAAGTGAATTGGTGCCTCGTTTTTTTGTTCACATATGAGGTTTTATTACACGTTAATGGTTAACTATATGCTAAAATTCTACCCCCATGAACAACTTGATTTGGGATTTAATATTATTTTGAGTTACTTCAAGTCTTGTGTTTTGAAGGTACTTGAAGAAATCGAAAAAGCACTCTATAAGTACATTTTGATTGATTGAGGTTGTGTGTTACAGTTTTTAAATCACAACTTAATTACCCAGCTATACCTAAATTGACCACAGGTGATGTACTCAACTTTCCTGTGAAAGCATATTTTCTACTGTCGTTAATAATATATCTTAAAGAAAATTGTTATTAGTCTGGAGTTGAAATCAGTGCTAACTAAAAATAACATGTAAGCATTTTGCAAGCAGTATTTGTCTACATTTAAAACCCTTCTGTATGAATGTATGGTCTATTAACTTGTTTTTGAAGAGCATGAATAAAATTCAATAATCTGTAGTTACAGCATCATCTAGGTCAACATTGTTGCAGAAGTATTTCCCTTTAGTTCATTTGTGCATTTTGTAATGCTTTTGTTGTTGTGAAACACCACCCCCTGCAGTACGTTTAATTTTTAGATTCTCACCTTCATTCCAATGTCTTATTTAAGCGAATTCAATGTTTTATTTACAAAAAAAGTTAAATATGCTTTTCCTTCTCAGACGAGCACCTCCGGTGGATCCAGATGTCCTTCGGACGATGAAAACTGTGGGGTTTATTGGATACGCTCCTAATCCTAGAACTCGTCCCAGAAACCAGGTAAACAAATGCCTCAGCAAAATTATAATTTCTTTTGGATCTCTAATTAGGATTCAAATGGGAGTAAGAATATAAATGAATGTATTGATTCTTTATATGATGTGGCTGAAGCATTACTCATTGATGTTATTGGGAGTAGACATTTTGTGTCTTTGAGTAATATAACTCTTCCAGTGTGGTTCTAATGTTTTTGAGTCAAAGCAGAGTCAAATTGTTTCAAAGCAGCGATGCTGTCTAACCAGTGTCTTATGTCTCTGTCTTTAACCAGGTTCCATATAAGATTAAAGATGTTGAACTGGACTATGATAGTTACAATCAGGTCCCAGAGTCTCCCATTGGGCGAGATGAAGAGCCACATCTTTGCATGGTTCCAAAGAAATACAGGAAGGTACAAATGATGAGTGTTTGTTCTACATAACTTTATGTTTTATACCAGCTTGATATTTAAAGTATAATTGTAAATCTAAAAAGAGTAGGACTGTTAGAGAAAGAACATATTATGATAACATGTTTTCTTTAAATATTGAAAAGTTGAAAACCTCAAAACACCTGTACACTCAAGAAACAGCATTTCTCTAGCTTCACCACTAGAACAACTATTAACCCTGTCATTTAGTTAAAAGAACCTTTTTGTGAGTCATTGTATTCTCTTCTTTTGATTCTGAAGGGAAAATAACAGAAGCATATTTACTTAATCATTATTAATGGACAAGTTGAAATGCATTAACTATTCAGAACAGAGCAGAACTGACTCTGAACAGATTACGTTTTACATTTATTATGCTGTGTACCTATTTGAAAGCTATGAAGATGCATTGCACTTAGTATTTAATATTTTCTAAAGTTGACTGTTTAGAAATTTTAATTAGCTGTTTATACTTTCTTAAATCTTTTCCACAACAGGGTGTTGACGTGTGTCGCAAAAACACTTTCTCAATTTTCGAAACATGGGTAACTAATTCAAGGAAATAAATCAGTTTGATCATACTCATCATGGGGCAGTAGGCTCTGTAAATGTCCTTTGGCAATTGACAAGTCTGCCTCTGCTGATGCAATTTCAAGTGGCTTGATTTAAAAATGATAATTTACCTCAATTACATTTGAAACAAAACAAAAAGCCAAATTGTAGTTTTAAAAAATTAGCAAAAAGATGAAAAGTAATGGCATCTTTCCAAATTGTGCAATGCTCATGTATTTATTCACCTCTGACAGGTGTGCTCTGTTCTATGTTTAACCTGAGTCATTTTTACCTCAGGTGACCATTAAGTATTCCAAACTGGGGTTGGAGGACTTTGATTTTAAACACTATAACCGCACTCTGTTTGCTGGACTGGAACCTCACATTCCCAACGCTTATTGCAACTGCATGATCCAGGTGAAAATGAACACCCATGTGCACAGACAATTATATTAAGCTTTCATAATTTCATGTAGTGTTTCCTTAGAAGGAGTGATTCTAAAATGTCCTAAGATATTCACTTGTTGTGCTTTCAACTGAATTATTATTTCAGGTGTTTGATGCACTGGTATGCTATTAAGAATAATAAACTGTGTCCAGGTCCTTTACTTCCTGGAACCAATCAGGTGTCTTGTACAGAACCACCTCTGTCAAAAGGAGTTCTGTTTGGCTTGTGAGCTGGGTTTCCTCTTTCACATGCTAGACCTGAGCAGAGGAGACCCTTGCCAGGTGAGGTTTTCAACCAGTCAGAGATCACCACAAGATATAGTGATACCTAAGTTATAAACATCAACACTAACTAATTATTTCGTCCTTCAGGCGAGTAATTTTCTTCGGGCTTTCCGAACCATTCCAGAAGCATCTGCACTGGGTTTGATCTTGGCAGACACGGATGAGCAGACGGGTAAAGCACGTCTGGGTCGTCTGATCCAGAGCTGGAACCGTTTCATTCTGGCGCAGCTACATCAGGAAACGCTGGAGCAGGAAGGACCACAGGCGTACAGAGGAGCCAGCAGCAGGTGTCCACTCGCTCCTGATTTTAAAATTAAACTGAAGGCCAGCCATTTAATGTGATTTGTGTTGCTGGCAGTGTGCTGAGCTCCTCCGGCGAATCTGTGATTAGCCGCTTGTTCGGCTGTGAGGTGGAGAACAGCAGTTTGTGTTGCTGCGGGAAGGAAACGGTTCGCTCTTCATTGACTCTGCTGTTCACCATGCATTATCCTGAGCAGAGCTCTCTGGGTCGGACACACTACTCCTTATTAATGCTGTTACGCTTAAGAGTGTTCTATAGGCTGAATGGTAGTTTTTTTTGTTACAGAGAAGGCCATAGAGGAACATGATTTTGTAGATATCCTTAAGAAGAGCATCTGTCTGGAACAGAGTACACAGGCTTGGTGTGACAACTGTGAGAAATACCAACCAACAGTAAGTCTTTCTACTCTAGTTTAGTTCTAGTGTTTCTATAGTGGTCATGTTAAACAAGGTGCATATTTGGCAGGTTGTTAGCGCGGACCAGCTCAGAGAGGCTTTTTTTGTGACCTCTAGGAGTTCTCCGTTGGGGGAGTTCTTGTTCTCTGCATGTGTGTGGGTGTCTGTGTTCTTCATTTTTTATATTCACTGTATAAAAGTAAGTTTATAAGATTCTTTATTTTGCATCAACACTAGGCTAAATTAGGCTTATATAATAAGTATATAATTAAAATACTGTCTTCATACTACTAAACTTGCAGCTACAATTTTTTTTTTAATTGATGGCAGCTAAATAATCGATGAGTCTGATAGTTTTGATTATATTTTATTAAAACTTTATTTGAAGTTTTGATTGATTTCTAGAATTTCTAAAATTTCTTTGCAAAGCATCTTATGTATGATTAATTAGTACTATACTAAACTGCAGAGAGTGGAATTGAAACTAGTTCAAGACCTGAAATAAATTGGAGAAACCATTTCGAGCAGAGAATTTATGAAACTTCACACGTTTATGACTTCACTTATTTCCTCAAGTAAATGTTTATTCAACCAACCACAAATTGAGGTACTCTGTAATACTGCTGTTTTTTTTTCATTTATATTACTTTAAATGTGAGATACATGAATTAAGAGTAGATGTAAATATATGATTATTTAATAGCATAGATTTTCTTAAATCTACTTCTAAACAAAACATTGACATACAGATACTCCAGTAGTACCATTTCAAAAATCTTGGTAGGTAAGAAATGGTTAAAACAATTTAATGAACCTAAGAGATCTTTGAGATCAGAGAGCCACATTACCCTCATTCTGCCTAGGAGTAAATGCAAGCAGTTTGGTGAAGTGTAGCTGGTCCTAGACTCCAAAACAACCTTCAATTAGAAGAGGCTGGTGTATTTATGAACAGTTTTACCTTTTTGTTACCTGTTTCCTTTTTGTTTATGTCATTTAAATTAGTTTTTGGGTGTAAATGGAAAGCACTTTGGGGTAATTGTCAGGTTATGCAAAAGAGCGATACAAATAAAGTTTTGATTGATTAAAAGGTGAATGTGAAAAAAAAACAAGCCCCAAGTAAAGTGTTTATCTCCTTGTTCATATTGAGGCTACTATCAAGCAGGACCTCTAAATTCCTGACACCTGAATCACAAAATGTCAGGATTCAACATAACACTACAACACTCACTAGACAACAAAAATCCCCTAATCTCATTAAATTATTAACAAATAAAAAAACTTCTTGTCAACTAAAAACCCTTGTTTATTAACAAAGAACTTATTTAGAATATCAGACCCAAACTCCATAGAGAACAGTGCTCAATGTGATTGAATGTGACACTTGTATGTTTAAGGTGCAGACAAGAAACATTCGCTGTCTCCCTGAAGTTCTGGTGATCAACTGTGAGGTGAACAGCGCTAAAGAGGCCGAGTTCTGGAAGGCACAGTCCGAGGTTTGACCCAGACATATTTGATAAGATGCACTTTCATGCCTGTAGAATCCATGTTGTTCTACCTTTAAATGGATTTTGAGGCATTATAAATGTTTCCTCGCCTCTTCATTTGAAGATGTTCAAAGATGTTTCTGTTTTATTATGTGGCGGAATCCGTAACCAGTTTTACAGTCAATTTTAAAGAACTTAAAGGACATGTACATGTGGTGGTCATATAATTAGTCATAAAAACTTAAATTTATTTAAATAATTCCATTTAAAAAGTAAAATGTGTTTGTAATATTGCTCATTCATTATACACGTTCTGAAAAGGATTCTGAAAAGATTGGAATACTGATTAAATATTTCTATATACCAGTTGTTTTTCAGTTTTCTCAATAAAACTATTTGAAAACTTAACATGGTGGAAAAAAACCTTGCATCTCAGAGCAAGTAACTCCTAATAACGTTATTTATGAGACTTGTATGTAATGAATCGTCCTCACATTGATCTTTTTGTCCTGATAGTACGCATTCAACAAAGCTCTGAAGAAAGAAGCAGCCAAACCTCCCAAACCTAGAGAGCCTCTTCCGACTGAATGGTGTTTAGAGTGAGTGCAACACAAAAAAGCATGCGTTATAATGAAACCAATAGCTTCATAGAATCTTCTGGGTGATTCACAGGGAAGAGATCTGCAGCATGGGGGGCTTGACCTTTGACACTCAACTGGAGGACATGCGGCAAGTGTGGATACCTCTCAGTCTGAAGATGTGCATCAGTAAGACACAGGGCCTTGAAGTCAGCAGTGTGGCGGAGGGAGAGGAGGTGATGAGCTTTTTTTGCTTTTTTTTTTTTTTCAAGCATGGGATGGAAGACTCTGACGTTGATTTAAAGCGAATACACTTTTTTGGCAGATAACTCCAAGTGAGGAGGCGGATGGAGCATGTATCTACGACCTGTTTGTCACTGTGCCGCACATCCAGGACGCTCGAACTGGAGGAAATCTAGTGGCCCATATAAAAGTGGGGGAGACCTACCACCAGAGGAAAGAGGTGAGCTGAAGATTAAAGGGTGCTTGTTATGAAAATGTAACCTCATAAATATGTGCATTAACAGAGTGAACACGCTCCTGTTAGAGTGTTTTCAATTAATCAAGGCATTTTACTACATTTATGAAAAATTTCAAATTGTTTATAATGTCATAAGGCGATCTTCTCCGCTGGGCCTCCCCAGCACTAATCCCTAAAATACCTAACAGAACTCTTAATTAAAGACAAACCTGCATTCTCCTGCTTTGGTCTATGCAACCAACATTAACCTGTGCATTTACATTTACGCATTTGTCAGACGCTTTTGTCCAAAGTGACTTAACAGTAGGGGAGAGACAATATGCAATTTGTTACACAGTTAAAGTCTATCTCAAATTGTTCATAATAGACTTTGTATCAACTGATCAATAAACTATAGCAGGAAGAAAATAGAGAGACAAGGAATAAGTATTTTTTGTTCAGGTGTTCAAGAGTTTTCAGTTGCTTTTTGAAAGCTGTTAGTGTTGCTTCTTTCCTGACTGGATCAGGGAGTTTGTTCCACCAGCCAGGGACAGTGAGAGAGAAGGTTCTGCTAAGACATTTTCTTTGTGGGATGAAACAACGAGTCTTTGTTCCTTCTCTGAGCGCAAGCTTCTGGAGGGCATGTAGTAGTGTATAAGCTTGTAGAGGTAAACAGGTGCGGATTTGGGCATCAGTGATTTGAACTTAACATGAGTTGCAATGGGGAGCCAGTGAAGAGTGATGAGGAGAGGAGTAACATGAGCTCGCTTCGGTTCTTTGAAAATAAGAAAAGCTGCAGAGTTTTGGATCATCTGCAGAGGTTTGGATGTCCTTCTGGAAGTCCTGCTAGGAAAGCTGGGAAACTGTGCTTTTCAGATTCAGCTTGTGTGTTGAAGTCATGTAATACAAACAGCATTTCCAACAAGGAAGTAATTATAGAAGTATGACATGATTCACTGCAGCTGTTTGTGTGAGGAGCACACCTTGTTAGAACAGCATGAATTGGATACACCCCCAAATTTCACCTTTTAAACCACCTTTAGAAGATCCATATTGTAATCCACTTTCACACATTAGAACTGACTTTTATACTCAAACGTCTTTATATAATAGTAAACCAAAGAATGTTGTAGCATTTTTATCAAAGCTAAATATAGCTTATCCGAATAAATGTTGTGTTTTATCATTTTATTTGAACTATTGTATTTTATGTTTTGATAGCTTTTAATGTTTTATAACTGTCTTTAATGTTTTATATAGTCTGAGATGCTGACATGCGCACTTATATGTTGTTTTTTTTCCTCTTGATTTCAGGGAGTTACACATCAGCAGTGGTATCTGTTCAATGACTTTCTGATCGAGCCGGTTGACAAGGTAAATTAATGTTCTTTTAATTTGCTGAATTACAAAGTTCACTGAAATAGCTACGAATCCTTTTGTATTTACTTGTACCAGGCTGAATCGGTCCAGTTCGATGTGAACTGGAAAGTTCCTGCTGTTCTTTATTACATCAAGAGGAACTACCACACAAAGTTTGATTTGCGCAGTAAGCATTTCACATTCAAGTTTTTCTTTTCGATTTATTTCCCCAAAAATATCCTGCATGAATTTATCTAACAACAGTTAAGAACCCAATCGAGGCCAGCGTTCTGCTGACCGAGGCTTCACTGGCACGCAAACAGAGGAAGAGTCATGCCACCTTCATACCCCTCATGGTGAGCGAGATGCCACAGGCTGGAGATCTTGTTGGATTGGATGCTGAATTTGTTACACTCAACCAAGTATGTGCCTTACACTTTGAAATGAAAACGTTTGATTAACTCTCGCTTTAAGTTTGTTTTCTTGCTCATTTGAACAGGAAGAGGCAGAATTGCGCAGCGATGGAACCAAGTCCACCATCAAGCCCAGCCAGATGTCTGTTGCTCGCATCACATGTGTGAGAGGCCAGGGAACCAATGAAGGTGTCCCGTTCATTGATGACTACATATCTACACAGGAACAGGTCAGACCTCTACTGTCAGCAAATGTTTTAAAGGATTTAAACATCTACATGAACAATCATTACCTGTTTCAACCGAAAAACTGAAAGTTTCCAGAAAAACAAAGATTTGCATCAGTTCTACCTTCTTCTATTTGCAGGTGGTGGACTATTTGACCCAGTACTCTGGGATCAAACCTGGCGATCTGGATGCAAAGATTTCCTCCAAACACTTGACCACTCTGAAATCCACTTATCTTAAGCTGAGATTTCTTATTGACACTGGCGTTCGGTTTGTCGGGCATGGCTTACAGAAGGATTTCAGAGTGATCAACTTAATGGTGAGTATTTCTTATTTATCAAGTTATTTATCTTATTTTTTGCTCTGACCATTCATCCACATGCAAATGCTGTCTCGTTGTGGGCATTTTCAGAAGCACAGATTCTTTTTTTTTTGCTTGTCTAAATCAACTACCAACCCTTTTTAGAAGTTTTGTGTCAGCCAGCGTCATGTAATAATAGGATAATATTGCCATCTTAGTTTACTATGTTTTGGCCGTGCATTGTGGTCACATATTTTTTGTGATCATATCTGAATTAACCTTGCTTTGCACGACAAACACAGAAAACTTAATACATGTAAAATATGTGTTGTACACTTCTATATGAACTTTAAAGCCATAAAAACCTGACTATAAAGCTCTTTGCACATTGGGACTGGGGCAAATGATTGATACAAAAAGACGAATATTCCCTTATTCCCCAAACAAATGTTAAAACTCGCTAAATTCTCAGATATCCTGTCAAGCAATGACTACAGTTTGCTCCAACAACAAAGGAACAGTATGATATTTGGGGAACATTCTTTATTATGACAGAGGGGGGAGTTTGGTGGGTTTCATCCTTTGATGCGAAAATTAAGCTTTACTATGGTCGCCTCCATTCTAATGTACTTTTGAATGTCTGTGAGACAGTTTGAGTAGCTGTTGGTGCTGCTGACACCTGCTCTGAAGAGGTAGAGGAGCTTCATGTGTAAATGTTAGTCTATATATGCAGAAAATGTCTCATGCCAAGTAGTTAAAAAAATTGAAACAACTAGAATTCTATTAGCAGCCACATGGTTGGTCAATCAGTCCACCATGTTTAATGTTTTGAGTGATTTAGAAACAAGCCACTTTTTGATTGGTCAAATGTGTAGCAGTCACCTGTGACGAGCATGGAACATCGACCAGTGAAAATGCGTCATTGATGTGAAAGGGATCACTGACTGAGATGTTAATGTTGAATAGTAGTATTGTTTTGCAAATTAATACGTATCATTTTTAAAAGGTTGAAAATCAATTGCATTTGTGATTCTTTTAGGTGCCAAAAGACCAGGTGATTGACACCGTCTACCTCTTCCACATGCCCAGGAAGCGCATGATCTCTCTGCGTTTCCTTGCCTGGTATTTTCTCGGTAGGTTTCAGGTTTCTCTCTTTTATCTTCCCTCATGTCCTTATCACACTCTTAGTGTTTGTTGTTTTGTAGATTTGAACATCCAGGGCGAAACTCATGACAGTATTGAAGATGCACGGACAGCTTTACAGTTGTACAGGAAGTACTTAGAGCTGAGTCGTAACGGAGGACAAGAAGAGTTCCGGAAGGTTCTCAAGGCTCTCTATGAGAAAGGACGCAAGCTAGACTGGAAAGTTCCAGACGTAGACTCTGCTGATGGTCAAGGTAGCCCAAAAAGTATGAATCCCTAACATAAAAAATGTATTTTACGTTATATATTTAGTTTTGTTTATTTATGAGATGGGTATATGCATGGTAATGTCTTGGTTTGTTGTGTTTTATTTGGACTTTACTCAACACAACAGCTCAATAAATTAAATGGGCAGATTTGACACACATCCACACACTTGGATTGGTGGAGAGAATGAAAAGCTTTTCGTTTTTCTCCTTTATTACTGTTTTAGTTTTATATTTTTCAGTTAAATGCAATTTATTTAAAAATTAAAGAAATTATTTTATCTTAAAAATTACACATTGTCTTGTGTTTTTCTTTATGAACTAAGAGCATGATATTCCCCTGTGCATTCTTACAGCAGGAAAACACCTATGTATATATTGTTAGAATCTATAATCGCATTTTAAGAAATAATTAAGAATGCACAGGTAAATATCATGCCGCACCAGAAAATAGGCTCTTTTCATCAAGAGATCAAGTTAAATAGAAAACATAAGAAGGTCTAATAATTCTACCACTATCACTTAAACAAAACCATTATTGGTCTATTCTGATTCTGATCATGCTAAGTTGTGCTAAATGCAATGCAGGAGCTGAGGAGATTCGAAAATGTAAAAAAAAAAACTTAATATCAAGAGAGAGTGGGAGAGCTCCAAGAAGTTGAGCATTCATTTAAATTCTGTATTAATAAGACATTTTTGTAAAATGGGAGGAAAATAAAGGATCTTCCCCTTTGCCCATTATATATATTTAATAATGGCAGTTTAGACTAATTATTTGATTTAGCAGGTCTTGACCAAAAACTGTCATCTGACAAAACTAGATGTAGTTACAGATTATGGGAGGTGTGTGTCATCATGATACTCCACCAATATAAAGATCCACATAAAAGAGTGCAGCTTGTGTCAATCTTTAAAAATCAGATATAAATGTTTGGCAAATGATGCTATACTTTGTACAAAAATGTGCAACCTAATTTAACACGAATGAAATACATTTTATAGATTACATGAATGGTTTAATTTAATGAATATTTTCCCCGAGCCTCAAATCAACAAAATTGTGTAATATTTAACCTTTCAGCACACATTTTAGTTTTTTGTTCATCGCTGCACCGAGAACTATTGAATGAAACACACAAGCACCATCATCATTTTTATTTGTGAAAAATTGGAAGAGTAGCATGTGAGTGGCAAAATCACAAGACCTAAGATCCATGATGTTATCATATATAGTATCAAGCATTATATCACATTGCCATTAGTGATTCACTTTGGATATCGTTTCCCTCTGCAGGTACGAGTGTGTTTTCCTCCTTCCCCTGAAGAATTTCTGATTGAGAAGGAGGTATCCCGCCAAACAAATCATTCCCAGTACAGACTCTTGGTGCTCTTTGAGCCTGTACTTCACCTGTTGAGGACATTTCAGGTCAAGTTATAAAAACTGTGGGAGATACAGAACAGGCCGTAGTATTTACAGACAACGTAAACTCCGTTTGGGTTTGGCTCTGCTGGGATTTGAGCTCTAGGGTGTTATCTTTGTGTATGAAACTGCACTTGAACCAATGCACACTTTATATGATTGAAGTAAGGGATGTAACAAGTGTTTTCTATTTTGTAACTATGATGTATTTTTCATAATGTGGCAGCTGATATAAAAAAAACTTTTGGTTAAAATGTTTTGTGTCCCTTTGAATTTTACTCTATTTGACAGATTCATTTACAATTAGAAAATGTAAGTTTAAGGAAATTCAATTGTTCGGTTTTGTTTAGCACTGAAATTAATAAGTGACTGAATATTGCTCTTGTCTAATTTAACTGAAGTGTTGTTTATATATCAAAAAAAGCTTCATGATTTGTTTCAGTGTTAAAAATTAGCAATATCCTTTTTGTAGACCTCAACCGCCTGAATTTCACTTTATGGGAAAAATTCTTTAATCTGTAAAACTATAATACATGCTATTATCTTACACTTTGTGACAATTGAATAATACAATATTTTTCATTTAGTTTAAAACTACACATAGAAACTGCAACTTGCAATAGAACAACTGCACATAAAATCATCTACTTGCATTTGTAATGTAAACATACTTTTTGAAAATCATAAATAATGAATTTCATCCAATGAATAATCTTACCGCTTACCGATATATATATATATATATATATATATATATATATATATATATATATATATATATATATATATATATATATATATATATATATATATATATATATATATATATAAAGTATTTTACTGGTTTGGAATCTGTTGGCATAGACAGACATTGAGTCAGATTGGTTTCAATAGTTTTTATTTTATTCTTAAATTTTGACTCTGCTATAGTTGCAAAGTGAACTAAGAAAAATAGAAATGTATTCGTTTTAATGCTTGGGTTAAACCAACAATGAAAACAGCTCTGCAAATCTTTACTTTCACTTTTCAGCTCTGCAAGTCATTTTATTTTCAGCAGGCTGCAATACTAGTACTCTCCTCTCACTGGTCTTCAAAAAACACACATGCAAAAAGCACATTAAACTGTTTCAGCGTGAACAGTTTAGTAAAATATGCTCAGATCTTGGCCAGAACAAAAGAGCTTATCCTTAGATCTGATTAAATATAGATCTAAATAGATATCACAGTAACTCTACTCATTTATCATACAAATAACTCATAAACACAAAGCTCTCAGTTAAACTAGTTTCCACAAACTCCACAGGTTCCCTTTAAACAGGAAAAGCATATTTCAGTTTTTTTTCTGCTGGAGAGAGCTAGAACTTGTATTCAGACTAAAACAGTTGTAGCTTTTATGAATTTTGTCTTTCCTGCTACTTTCTAAGAATCTTTTTAACTGATTTTCGTGTTATGTTTACCATGTATTCTAATAGTTTTCAATCTGTTGAATCTTGAGACAAAATTTTAATTTATTTTAAAGGGTTATTTTGATTCTCCATTTGTCTGTTTAGCTCTTTGATTTACTGAATTGTTGGAAATGTGACACTGTTTTAATAGACCAGTAAACAAGCAAGATATTTAAAAAGGGTTAGATATTACAAGATGTTATTTATTCACAGCCTTTTAAGTTTACTTCCATACACTTTCACTTCATGCATTACAGCCAGTTAAAATAAATAGCAAAATAATTATAATTTACATAGAGCATTTTTTACGTCATAATTATTTCATTATTGATTTCACAATAATGTTTTTGAGGCTTTCCTTGAAGTAGCTTTTGTGCACTTGCAAATATTCTGATGTAAAAATGTTAACCATCAAATGTTTAAATGAAAGCAATATATTACAATTACTATATATAAAATGTAAAAAACTAAATTATTCTCAGCTTTACATCAAAACAAAATATAATGAGCTAGTCTTTTCGCCTCTAAAAGTAGTGAATTCAACAAAACAGGTGTTTGCTAGGTCAGGTGGTCATATATTAATCATATCTAGTGCTATCTATCTATGCTTGAAACACTCGACGATGACATTTATATATTTTTACGTTATTTAAGGAAAAGCCGTTCTCTCGGCTGATACTAGACCGTGTTTGGCAGTATTGTGCTGTTTGAAGTAGTTATTTTTGTACAGCGTTTAACGTTAATTAGTTATCCCGAATTCATTATTGATGTGCTAGCTTTTAAACGTGCTAAAAGTGAAGAGCGAAAGCTCACCCTGAGTTTGCTAAAGTCCTCTGACGTCACGTTCCCACAATGCACGCGCCCGTCAGCTCGAGAGCTGCAGCAGTGTTTAGAGGGAAAGAAACAGCAGGCCCGAAAAATACACACATTTGCGAACAAAAAAACATAAACGACCTTTTTTTGCACTTCGTGGGAATCTCCACGAAATGTCTGAGAACCGCATTGTGCCGCTGGACCGTTTGGAGGGGTAGAATGGAGGAATGCGCTTTGAATGCAACTTTTGTGAGGATCAAAAGTTTGTGGTGAGCACTAAACTGTTTTTATGCAAATGTTTTAGGATGAATTCGGGACCGCGTGGGTGGTTTGTGTCGATCTTCCGACGTTTTAACTCGGTTTAGGTTTCGTTGATAAGTCATTTTTGACTCTTGAAAAAAGAAATGTTTGACATTCAATCCCGAAGAGGTTCTGATGTAGCGTGCACGAGTAAACACATTAGCCTCGCCAGCACTGCTCTTGCAGTTTATACGTTAATTAATGTTGTGCTATGTTTACACACTTTGTTGCTTTTTTTAATTGTCCCACTTTTTTGGATTGGTGGTTTTAACTGATTATTTCTGTTTTGCCGTTCAATAAGTGTGTTTGCTGGCTCTTTTGAGATTTTCCTGAACAAAACGTGCCACAAGTTTCTGAACATGAACAGCGTGTCGAGAGTGAAAACAACTGTGAATTAAACACTAAACAAATATTGTTAACGACATACAAATATTTATATATCAAGCTTACCCGTGTTTGATGGCAGTTTTATATACATAAATATATTTAAATATATTTTTACAGTTATGTTATTTAACTTTGCAGATAAAATTTCATTTGAATATTAAAGGTTATTCAATTGATAAAATACGTTATTCAATTCTTATAATAATACCTGCATTTTATTAAATAAGTTAAATTTGAAAATGAATAAAATAAGTCTCCATAAGTATGTTTTGTGGTGCTTGTTATTCTTCTAAATTAGCAAAGTGTTACCATGTTGTTTTAAAGAAACTGCTTAAGAAAATGTATATTTTATGCTTCCAATGTTTAAAATAAAATGAGAGGAAAAAAGCAAAATGATACATTTAGTGACACGTTTTAGGTAGATTTAACTCAATAAGACTGAGCATGAGGGATGTGCATCCTTTCATTTAAGAAAGAGGAGGGTGTAATGGTGGAGATGCATTTTTTCCGGAGGACTGTCAAGATAATGAATGTGCTTTTGTGAGACTTGAAACAGGTAAACAAACCCTTTATAAATGTCACTAAACAATTATCATGGACATCCCCTCAGGGGCATTTAGGTTCCTTCTGTTGGGATCTGTTACCATTCAGAGACAGGATGTTTTAAAGACAGTTGTGCAATGCTTTAAATATATTTTTACACATTAAAAATACAAGCTCTCTCCAGATTTCTTACTTTGAAAACAAGCCAACTGTCTTAACTGTAATTAAATTGTTCAATAAAAATGTTCATTTATGTGTTAGTTTTGCCTAATGTAGAATTTATATTCAAAGTTACATGTTTGGCATCTAATGTTTTTCTATTTTGCTGATGTAATAAAATACTAGGCACTATTGCTGTCATGAAGGATGGCAGTACCGCTGACAGCTCTCTTCTTGATAGAAAATTTAATAATCTTAAAGTAAAAAAATATATAGAAACTAATCAACAACCAACATGTCTATAGTCATATTTTGTTTGCGGATGTATAACCATGCAAGAAAATTACATTTACGTTTAAGAAATATCTTGTGTAAAGGTTTTTTTCTCAGGTACTTCTATTAATTTGGACAAAATCGAATGTTCTTAGTCTTTGTCTTTTGATTTTCTTGTCTCTGACTGCCTTTGGCTTGTTCCAGATGTGCAGTGACATCCTTCAAGAAATATACTTTCGTATGTGAGAAAATGTTCCATGGCAAAGACCAGCTAAACGGCCATCTACAGACCCACGACCCCAACAAGCAGGAGCTACGCTGTGAGGAGTGTGGCAAGCATTATAACACTCGCCTGGGTCTTAGACGGCACGTGGCTACCCATACCAACTCTGCCACTGGTGACCTCACGTGTAAAGTCTGTCGTCAGGTGTTTGAGAGCATGCCAACATTACTGGAGCATCTGAGTACACACACTGGCCGGCCTCCTCCAGGGACTGTGGTACGAGAAAGAAAACATCAATGTGAGCGATGTGGGCGACGCTTCTTTACCCGAAAGGATGTGAGACGGCATGCAGTGGTGCACACCGGCAGGCGGGACTTCTTGTGTCCACGTTGTGCTCAGCGCTTTGGCCGGCGTGACCATCTCACCCGACACCTGAAGAAGAGTCATGCTCAAGAGTTGGAGACCCTGCCTCAAATTTCCATAAAAGAAGAATCTAGTCCCACCATGTGCTCAGTCGGGTCTCCAAAGGATGCATCTGAAGCTTTTCCCATGAGCATATTCAACTCGCAAGGCCTTCCAAGTGCATCTACCTCAGGGGTCAACCACCACCATCATCATCATGGGATGGTGCCTGGCCCCCTGCCCAGCCCATTAGGTATGGGCTGCTACCTTGAGCCAAACAAACCCCCACAGCAACAGTACCAGCAGACTCCCAGATACCAGCCCAGTTCCACTACCTCATACCTGAAAGCAGAGATGGAGAACTTCCTGACTGAGCTCCAATGTGGGCCAATGCCACCACAGGCAGCTGTGGCAACTGCTGTGTCCCGGCCAACAGATCTCCTACCTGATAGTCTGGGGGGTCAGAGTGCTCATTTTACCCTCCGAAACTCTGCGTTCACCTCTGCTGAGCCAACCACCAGCTCCACCAACATGGATCTTTCCCACCTGCTTGGCTTTCTGCCATTTGGTCTGCCTCCATACAACACTCCTCTGGGATACTCCTCTGGCAGCAACAACGCCACTGGGGCCCCAAGCCCTTCGTCTCAGCTCCCTGGGCCACTTACCTCATTTCAGGCCCAGTCGATGCATGAGCCTCAGGCTTCAGGGCACTTAAACCAGCTCTCTGGTTTCTCTCCAACTCTACCTCGATTCCACCAGGCCTTCCAGCAATGATGTGCTGCCATCTACCACTCTTTTCCATCATCACAGAGTAGTCCTTAGGTAATGAAGACAGTGATGTGAAGGAGTGTGAGGTCTTGGAAGTGAATTTTAGACAAAGAAGTTTTCTAGGATAGTTGGCTTGTAGAATAGTTGTAACTTTGTTTTTTCCCCCTAAGAGGGTCTTCAGAGTAACTGTTTTGTAGTGGTAAATGAACTAAAAAATGCGAAGTTATTTGGTGAAATACCTCAATTTTTATCAAGAAGGAAAATAATGCTATTACAGTGTAAAATGAAGCACTTTTAAAGAAAATCAGCGGCACTTCTGTGACTTGCAGTGTGGTCATACTTTTCATTGCTGTGCAAATTTGTTTGGACGAAGTAATTTGGAATAAGAGCAGTTTGATATTTTAAACCAACTTTAAAAAGTAAAAATAAATGAAGCATATGTACTCTGGATTATTAGACTAGAAATTTCATGATCAAACCACATGATCATTTAGACACATCTTGTTTACTCAGTGAGCTGGCTGTTGGGGTTTGTTTAGTTGGTTGAAAATCGTGGTACTCATTGAACTGTGCTAAACCTAAACATGAAATTTGTGAGGTATATTGGCTACTGGTGCACTCACACTTGGTTGGACGATTAATAGATAATGAGTCCATCATCACTTCTCTTAATTCTGGGAATTATTTACTGGTTACTGGAGTTGGTTAATGCCTTTTTGTTAGCAAGTCAGAATGCTAAAGCTCTTGTAGAAGCAAACATATTTTTGCTTCCACAATTTTTGACATGGTTTCGTTGATCATCTAGGTTGCATTAAATGCTACAACAGAAAGTCACACGATCGTTCATGAACAGCTCTGTCTGATTCTTGCATTCACTAATGCAAAAGGCAGATCTCCTGTTTGCATTTAGAAGATGCAATGACAAAGTGTAGCATGGATTGTAGCTCAAGTTAAAAAAAATCCTTTAATTAAAACCTGGTTTGGGTTGTGGTTTACACTTTGTGATAAAATGGCATCATGTATATTTGAATTCTCAATAGAACTGGATTTTTTTTTTCACAAAAATGTTGGTACATTCTTCCCTGTTCTAGGTTGAGAATGTGGCGATCGGAAACCGCACTTACTGCTTTCAAAAAAGAAACCATTTAATGGTAAACTCCGCTATCGTTTGGTTAATTGTGAACTCTAAAAAAAAACAAAGGAGGTTTTTTTTTTCTAGCGTACCAAAGAAACCAAGGTGTGTTCATCAAGTTTGCCAATTCCTCAACAGAAATTCAAGTTTGCACAATTCTGAATAAAAAGTACCCGCACTAAAAGTCAAGTTGAACTGTGGTCTAGATGTACCTTTCAGCTCACAATCTCACAACACAAAAAAACCTACCTCTCTAAGCTGAATTCTTGTAGGGAAGTGGATTCAACGCTTCCACAAGAAATATTAGTGTGAAGAAACATATCTCATTAAAAAAATTGTTTGTTTTAGAATGCTCAGAAAATTTAGTTTTAAAACTTTTAGAACAAGATGACTAATTAGAATTTAACAAATAGTTTTATTTTAGCCTTTAGGTAAATATTTTTAGGTGCTGTGCTCACAACTTTAGTGCTAAAAGGAGGACAAACGTTTAAGTAACCCTTTTCTCTGTTACTTCATCATTTGTCAGGGAGAAAAAAATTACATGAAATTCACAGCTGTGGTAAATAACAATTCTGAGCATATTTTTGCCCTGGAAAATGTGTACAAAGTTGGGCACATGAATAAAAGTAAAATTGTTTTTGAGTTTTGGTCAAAATAAGCTTAGCGCATTTCTAGTCGTTGCTGAAGCACTTCATATACCTCTTCATCTGAAACTACGAGCACTGTAAGTATTTTATTGTGTGCTTTTATTGAAGTTTTAGCACTGCTTCACTACGGATTTAACTCAGTGTTAGATTATTCAGTGACCTGTAAGGTAACTGATGGTATGTTGTCAAAATAGTTTTGTTAAGGTCAAATGAGTGAATTCATGAGCTTGTTTTTTCATCCCGTTTGGTTCATGATTATTTCTCTTTTGGGCTAAACTGAAATGAATTTTGACTACTCAACTTAACTGTGATGTTTGGACTCAGACTGATCTACCTCAATGAGATGCACAGCTGTACTGTACCTTTTAGAAAGAAACTTAATGTGTCAGAGGTGTTTGACATCTTTTAAGCCTCCATGCATTGACATTAAAAGTCGAGAGGGTTTTTTTTTAGAAACTCTCTGGAAGAAAACAATAGTGTTTAAATGGACGATAAAGGCTTGGAAGTATGACACAGTGTTTAGGATGAGTTAAGAAAAATAAAGCATCTTGTAGCTCATAAGTGTCTGGTTTGTTTTATTTTATAGTATGTCAACAAAGGGAGTATATTTTTAAGGTTAACTCATTTTTCATATGCTGACTCGCTGTTAGTGTAAATGTAAACTTAATACACAAATTTGGCATGTAACATTTGTCATGTAAAACATGAATATTTTTATGTTACTCTGGTACTGTAAACCATGAATTGTTAATGGCATGTTTATTAACTGTCAGTTTTTTATTATAACTTATATTGTTACTTCTATGTTAATTAAGTTAATTGTATTAGTTCACGTACTTAGTAGCAAAACACAAATTATACGAGTGGTAAACACGTATTATAAAATATTACCACATTTCATATTTATGTTGTATGTTTATTATTTCCAGTACCTTACAGTTTATTATAAGCGTGTCAGCCTAAATGCTAAAGTTTAGCTTGAAGTTCCAGAAATTACTTGGTAAACAATAATTGTAAAAATTTGTAGGACAAAGTTTAGTAAACTTTAAATTATCACTTAGTTTAAACCTTCATAACGAGGGAGAATGTAGAGCAATCCAAAGTATTATAATTGTGTACCATTTTAACCTTTTAACATTATAAATTATTATGTTACAAAAAATTAATGTTAAATAAGCATTCGCGCTCAGGCATATCCTAGGGCACCTGTTTTCTACCAAACCGGAAATTGACTCTTTTTTTCATTAGTAAGAGATAAAAACATACGGAATATGTAACCATTACTTCTATTCACGCATTTGGGTAAACGGTAGCATTTATAGAACTGTTGTGGAGCTTGAAAACAGTTTTATTTTTGAATAACGGGCTAGGGTTTTTTGGGGTTGGTTCGGGAGAGCTGGCTCGAGATGGCAGACGAGGCTCTCTTTCAGTTTCTCCACAGTGAAATTATACAATATATCAATAATGCAGAAAGTGGAGAATCGGTAAGAATATATCCCATAATAAAATACTGTGTAATACAACTTTAGAAATCAACGAATATACAAAACAGCTGTGATATTTACAGGAGAATGGACGTTGTGTTTCCAAACTGGAGAATATGGGCTTTCGTGTGGGACAAGGACTCATTGAGAGGTAACGTCACTCTCTTTCTTGATAACTGTGTAGAAGTTTTATTCGAAATCCAATTGCTACATGCTTAACACAGAGTGGAGTTGACTTAATTAATTTTATAATAGAATATAGAACAACCAAAACATCTTTATTTTATCTATAAAATGATAAAGAAATAAACTAATGGGGTAATTAAATTACATTTTAAACATTTAGTTTTGAAATATATATATATATATATTTTTTTTTTTTTATCAACTCCATACCGAGGACATAGTTTAATGGAAAATGTCACTATCATTAGTTTATGCTTTCGGTAGAAAGGCCTGTTAGAGATTCCAAAAGGCAAATTTTAATGAAATATATGTATTTATTTTTCTGCCCAAAGAGCTTACCTTAAGAGTGGAAACAAATCTGATCTGGTAAAATCAGAGATCTGAAAATTGTAAGTGAGTGTTCTAATCTCTATTGTCATTTGAAAACTTTGCTGAAGCCCCCTCAATCAGTTATAGAGTTTAAAAAGATGGTTACAGATTAATTTAGCTTATGAATACAGTCTACAGTTATAGTGGATGTCAGACATGTAATGTGACATAAAAGTGGGAAATTTAATAGTATTGTAATTAATTAATAGTAAGTACTTAAGAAAATATTGTCTATGAAAATATTTTATCTATTAAAATTTTCTATGAAATAGAATCTGATTTCTGTAATGAAACCTATTTTAAATTCTTTAATTATTTTGAGTCGGAGTATATTACGGAGTTTAACTGTCCCTGTGTTCATAGAGTAGATTAGACAGGAGGGGACATCTGAGCCAATTATCCCTTTAACTTCAGCATTCGAGAATCAAACAGAATTCAGGGTCTCAAACTGCTAACATTCTAATGTCATTTGCCTTCCCAGTGCATTACGTTAGAGATACGTAGTGTATTTTCATCATGTGAGGCAGAGTTTTTTGTGAGATTCCCCTTGAAGGTCTTCCCTTGCGTGATGTACATGTCCTTCTCGATTCTCCTAACATCTGGGAGTCTCACCACATCTCTGCTTTTGAAGACAGTTTATGTTGCTTAAAAATTGACAATGAAAGCGTTCTTGTTTGTTTTCAGGTTTACTAAAGACACGCCACGTTTCAAAGATGAGCTTGATGTCATGAAATTCATCTGTAAAGATTTCTGGACCAGTGTTTTCAAGAAGCAGATTGACAATCTGAGAACAAATCACCAGGTGTGGAATTTTTTTTTAACAGTAACATGATTGTTGCCATGCCGATTCTCAGAGTACATTTCTTATATTAACAATTGTAGGGTATTTATGTTCTACAAGACAACAAGTTCCGCCTGCTGAGCCAGCTGTCTGCTGGCAAACAGTATTTGGAAATGGCACCTAAGGTAATTTTTATTTAATACCTTAAACTATTCAGACTCAACTTTAAATACAGTGTACTTACATATGTGCATTAATATTTCGTTTGGGGAAATCACAAGTTTACAACTGATTTATCCTGTGTTTTGAGCAGTATAATGTCAATGACAGTGTTAGTCTGGAATTTTTTTCTTAAAACACAAAATTTTTCAATTCTTTTACACAGCTAAAATATATGCATTTCAATTGTGTGTCTTTTTTGTAGCAGGAATGACATTTATGTGAATCTACCATTTAAGAATTGTTATTATTTAATTTTGTTGAATGTGTTCCGAATAAGAAATGTAGTCTTCGCTGGGGTTACATTGAAATAACAGACAGATTAATACATTCTTGTTTATAAAAATGTTTTGGATCTGAATATTAATAGGAGTCCAGGTGTATAATTGCATACAAATCAAAGGTTGGATCCACTGATTCTGATGCAAAATAAAAAGTTTTTTCTTTTGAAGAACAATGAAATTATTTCGAACTCATAACCTTTATTTGCTCACATGCAGTCTGGATTCTGTATTAATGTCTTGGTGTAGCTGTAAAGTTGTGTGCCATGCTTTCATAGGGTGACTTGGTTTATCAGTGCATCTATGATACAAGGCTAACTTCTATAAAAACGAGTTTACCTTTGTATATTTTATTCTTGCAGTTTTTAGCCTTCACTTGTGGACTGGTCCGGGGAGCACTTTCAAACCTTGGTGTTAAGAGTATCGTCACAGCGGAAGTATCGATCATGCCTGCATGTAGGAGACTAAATGAATCCACAACATTACTTTATCACTGTTTGGAGTTCTTTATGTTGTGTTTGTAATGTAAAACAATGCATATCTGATAGATAATCAACTAGTAATGCATATTACCAAAGACCTTTCTTTTCACATTCTGTCTTCTTTTTTTATCCATTTGGTTTAGGTAAATTCCAGGTGATGATACAGAAGATGTGAAGATCCACAAACGAGAAAATCTTTCATTTATACATCCAAATTGTATTGCCTTATTGGTCTTGTATTGCTTGCACATTTTTTTTATGTTACCATTGTGATTATTGTTGTTTATTTAATTTGCTGCCAGTAACCCGAAGGCTTCTTGGGTATTGGAGTGACATGAAATGTGTTTTTAGAAGATTTACCGTAGACTGTAAGATCTTTAGATAACATTCACTGTTCATTTTGCAGTCCTCGATTGATGTGAACTGAAAATATTAAAACTGTAAGTATGGTTTGGGTGAGGTTTAATATAAGTGTCGTAACAGTTTACCTATATACGTATTTATTTAAATGTGTTTATATGTAACTATATTGGAGTAGAACTAAATTCTGATGATTATAAAATACAAACCTTAAAACTACTTTAAATGTTCTCCAACTGGGGAAGAGGACCTATATCCACCACTTTCCTGGTGTATTTCGAGAAATGGTGTCCTCTGGTTGTTTTATTTAACAGCAGTCTGAAAACATAACTTTAGTTGCATTACCACTACACGTCGTATTATTCGTGTGGAGTAGAATTTATTTTACGTTTTCATTTCTAATTATTTACTATTTGGTTTCATTCTATGTTTTCTTGGACAATAATACCATTTCTGTAATGCCAAAGTGAGTTCAGTATTCTGTCTTTACTATTTAAAACTTAATTTTATTGTTTTATTGTTAATTTTAACCAAATAATTTATCTTTGTCAATATTTCCTACATTAGCTAAAAGTTTAGCACATCTAATAACACATTAAGCTTTTGCACAGATGTGTTCATAATTTTTAGTATAGCTTGGAATGAAAAGAAGTAAAGAAATGTGCAATACAGGGCGATTCAAAAGAATATATTTTTGAAAATCTGACATTATTCAAAGAAACATCATTCAACCTGAAGTAGTTAATCAATGTAAAGAGTACTTAAACTTCAGTTTCATTATATCAACAAAAGAAAGCTCTTAGCTCTATTTTTCTTATTTGAAACGTTCTCAGTTTCTCCTTGAACTTTATCTCCATGTGTTTGTGTAAAACAAGGTCTCATCTAATCCTGCTCTGGGAAAATGCAGGACATGTATCATGATGTTGTTCAGAATTGAACATGCTTGCTGCATCATCTCAGAGTCTGAAAATACCACAACCACAAGCGCTCACAAAACCCAGCCGTGAATGTATGCCATGCCATGTCTTTTGCTTTCAGAACACATTTCATTAACACGTTATTTAGAAAACCTCTACTTCAATCATTAACTTTTTCAATTTATCAGTAGCCCACTTTGCTGCCATTGATGAAATTACTGTTACAAAAAATCATCACAGTTCCTCGGCTGCATCTCAAAAGTTACAAACATGCGTGAAGAAGTAAAGAATAATTCAGCACTGGTCTTCTGCTGCAGCAATAATGGGAAGTTTGAGACCTCATGTTGTCCACTGGTCCACTCTCGAGATTCTTCCTCACGGACGAGCAGTGGTTGTCCAAGATTCTGTCTCAGCATGCTACACGCCTCTCTGGCCTTTGATTTAGCATTTTCCATGGCTTTCAGGCATGCTTTATGTCTGCAGAATAAAAAAAAACATTACTTAAATATGTTAATACTTAGAGGTTGAAATAAAAAAGCACATGCAGAACATCTCCTGGGGTTCCGTGAATAAATATTACTTAAGCACAATAATGGGAAAACTTTCATTAAACTAACATTCCAAATGGATGAAAAATAAAATATCCAGATCATTTATTAAGTAAACCTTATACCGAAGTATTCTGAACTATTGGCAAAATTGTAAATTCAGAGCATGCAAGTACAAGGTTAAGTCATGGTTTTTAACCACTGATATACTTTATATATGTTTATAGATTTACTTTTATAGATTTACTTGATGACTTCAATTATATATCAGGTGCACTTTATCAGAATAAACTATAGTGTTTATGCAAGTTGCTAGGGGGCAATACTGTACAATTTCTGAGTTATTAAATAAAAACATACTTCCTTATAAAAATTCAGTCAAAAATACAATCATTCAACTGATGAACCTGCTCTCAAATTCAATGAATTTGCACCAGCATTGGGGTTAACCTTTTTTCCCTAATGTGACTGAACACAAAGTGCAGTAAGAAAACCTGCTTTAATTCAAACACGGAGGTAGATAAATTAAAAAACTTCACTACAAAGTTTTGTTTACGAAAGTACCTCGAGACAAAACAATGGCGGACATGAGTATACACATTAAGTGCAAGAAGAAGAAGAAAAAAAAAAAAAGAGTTTAACCCTGCCAAGTGGACCAATGAAAGTTGGCTCTTCTGATCACATGTTCAGAGTACTGTTAATGAAAAAAAAAACAGCAGTTCTACACAAATTCTTTCATTGATCTCATTACATGAACAACAAAAGAGAAGACGAGCAGAAGGAAAAAAGCAAGCTCTTTGTCTTCAGAAGAGCTTTTGGAGATATCCTTTGTTTATTTACCAGCTAAACAGCCTCGTAAAATATATTTGGTCCTCTCCAATTTTCGAATTTGTTTAAAATGAGTGTCAGATGGAAGCTGTTGTTTAGTGCCCTCGTGTGTCATTAAACAGAAGAAGCGTAACGTTAGCTTAAACAATAGCACCGGCAGGGATCGCTCTATACCTGAAACTTCCATGTGGGTCTATTTTAATCACGCAAATAAGTAGTTTTTTAATATGGCTAAAAGGCATTTCATTTCACTATACTATGGCACTGTCATTACAAAATATATGAAATGTGTGTGTGTATGTGTGTGCGTGTATATATATATATATATGTATATATATACACATATGCAATTTTCATCCTACAGATCTTATCCACTGTATAATCTGCTTTCTTCTTTTACTAATTAGTGTTAATAGCCTCTGCCTGTCCAGAATAATAATAACTGCAAATTTTCAAATCAAATTACAAAAAATGTATGCTCACCCTCTAACTATAGGTAATAGACTCAGTCAATATTCAGCTGAGCCGAACCCAGGACGCATCGCTTATCTCCCCACCACCAGATTCTCCTTCCCTCATGTCATTTAGCGCTTGTAATACCTCTTCACCATCTATGAATCACCTGCTTTTATTCACTGTAATTGAGGCTGACAGTGAGACTGATAACAGCCTATCCGTTGAGTGAAAGTCACTACAAGCCTAGAAGTGACAACTGAGCGGTGTTGATGCATCTGCAGGTTGATGCAGCCAATGTGAGCCAGATCACCAGAAGAGCAGGAAAGGTATTGATAATATAACGGTCAGACTGAAACACTGTTTAGAGTAGGGTCTGTAGGGGCGGATCACCTTAACAAACCGAGCTTGTCTGCGCTGAGGCTGTAGTACGGGTCACCAACACAGACACTTTTATCAAGCTTTTCAACAAGAACTGAACGTGCTTGCTGCATCATCTCGAAGTCTGAAAACACCACAACCACCTGCACAAACAAAACACAGTAGATTTATTACATATGATTGATTAGCAAGAACTAATCTAACGTTCTCCCATTTACCTCAGCTTGCATATTGAAGAGGTCTCCATCTCTCGTTAAATGCTTGTTTGTAGTCAGATATTTGTCCTGTTCGGATAGAAATTGTATATGCTCCACTCTCCTTTACTTAGAATTTTTTTTCCAACTTTATATTCACCTTAACATCGTGCTGTCGAATAGTCTGTACGATGTACTCCAGTCGCCGTAACACACTATCCGTAGCGTCTTGTGCGGTTTCCTTGCTGCTTTGAAGGCTAATGGTGACGGAAGCACGGTCTGGAGGACAAGACAACTCTGCGCTTCCCGTCACCTCAATCACTCTATTGCCCTGAGAAGCAAAACTTGGCTGCTTAGTATCTCGGTAACCTTCAGCTACACTTGGAGAGTCTGTGGCAAAGCTTCTAGTTGAGCTAAGTGGCATTGTTGATGGAGAACTTGAAGGCCTGCCTCCTAATACCTCATCCATATCCTCAAAGTACTGCCACGTAACGAGAGTCACAGACCCGTTTTTAGGTGTTTTTAGGTCCTGATGAAGAAAAACATAATGCATCATTTCAAATGACACTGAAGCTAGTAAATGTGACATTCTGTACAAAAACACTGTTTTCCTTTTGTATAGCTTACTTTGTATTTCTTCTTTAAGTTCTCCCACTTTTTGGAGGCTTGTCGGCCAGTCACCTTATCTTCTAGTCGAAGTTCTTTAACCAATATTCTGCATCACAAGCAATAAATAAATATTATTAATACTTATTTACTTAACCCTTGTTTGGTGTTCATGTTTTAACATGATTATTAAAAAACATGAATATTAACATATTGTTAATAATTTTGTGAGTAGTAAACACATTGCATTTTATGGGTTTTAATTTTTTTTACCCTAAAACAAGAAATATAAACAGCATACATAGCTTGTATTTGCCTTTTTAAACCCGGATTCATCACCTTTATCATTAAACCTTTATGTGGTGTTCACAGTATTAATATTATCATAATACTTGTGCTCTGGTAGTGTTGGAAACATTGCATTGTGGTGTTTTAAATTCACACAATCCAACGAGTGACATTTATTTATGTTGAATGACAAAATAACCCAATGTTTACCCACTTTCAAATGGCCTGGCTCTAGTAGACCAGACCACCTTGTAAGATGAACGTGTGAGTGTCGACGTTATACTCAGAAAATGAGCCAAAGCCAGTGAGTTTTTTTAATAATAATTGCTCGAATTATGTATTAATTCAATAATAATTGATCGACTGATTAAAATAACAATTGTTTGAATCAAGTATTGATAAAAAATAATAATTGATCGACTTAAAACAGAAAATGGGTACCACAGACCCGAACAACATGGTTTAATATGAAATAAATCTTTAATCACTCACTCCCATAGTTGTTTTGCTCTATATTTGGATTCCAAGAACAGTTCCTCGTTTTCTGCTCTGAAACGAATAAGTTTTCGGGTTTCATCTGGCGTCCCTAAGCGAGAAACAGAACAGACGTGGTTACATCTGGTTGTTTGTAAAATGTGAATGATATTTGTAACATTAATGTTGCCAGATTAACGTCCTGTTGATGGAGCATTTATCATATGAAAACCGGCGAGTTTAAATGTACATTCCGTTTGCTGTCCTATACACATATGCCACGAAAAGTAGCACACAACGAGTGTTTACTTCTAGCAAAATCACTTACATTTGTAGGACTCTTTTGTCGCGATAGCAGCCATTTTAAACAAAACGATGAACGCTTGCGCGTTTGTGCGTAAGCATGCCGGGAAATTGAGTCTTCTGGTTTTTGAAAACTATACTTTAGGTGCAATACTGCCACCACCTGGAGCTGTAGTTTGAAACAGTATGAACGTCGAATGAAAGATATTCCCGAATGTTCATTTCTAGTCGGTGCATGATATTCCTGTTGGATGTTTTTGCAATAGTGTTTCTACTCATGTTAAGGGGTTATTTTTAGCCCTTCAATTTTCTTCATTTATGCATTTATTTTTTATATGCATAACTTTGTACGAGTATCTATTGGACAGAATTTTTAATACATTGTTTAGCTTTTTGTTGGCGTTACTCAGTTTATAAAATAGCTCAGACAGTTGTTGGAAATGCATTTTAGCAGCAGAGGGCAGCACAGGTCAACTTACTGATTTTTAAAAATACAGATCTATCACAAGAAAGTTCACATTTTAATTTATTTTTAAATATCGATCTGGACAGCAGGATGTGTTGTAAATTTTAACATCTCTCAATTGTAATTGTTACAGGTATACAATATTCAATGTTAATATGTTCATGATAGCACTGTTCACAGTTCCAGTGTAAAGGACTATGTGTCTGTTGGAGTGAAACTATAGATTTACAGCTATATCTATGACAGGTAAAAAACATTATTTGAAGAACATATGTAGTGTCCGTCATTTCCTAAAGCCATAAGCATATCACTGACATATCAGGCAGGTTATATAAATTATTGCTTAAAATCTATTCATATGTTTTACTCTCTAAACCCTGGTTAGGGTCATATAATTAATCTCCATCTTAAATTAGGCAGGGAGTATATCCTGAATAGATCAATAGTCCATCATAGAGGCACAGTCACACACCATCACATAGTAAAATTAAACACAAAGCACTGCATTTTTTGTATAAAAATGTTTTTGATTGGTTTTGTATAAACATATATATTAGTTTAATATAACTTCAAAACATTTTGCTTATACACACATTATTATTCCAATCCTAAAAGTTTTTTCTACATTTGCAACTCAGACTAACAAACTTAGTTTGTTTACTTGTTAAATGCAAAAGTGAGTTCAGTCTTCTGTTGTCTTTCAATTGATATTTTATCTTTTTTTTGCGAAATGCAACAAAAAGTCTAACGCATACAATATAAAACAATCGTCAATTTTTACATCAGCATTGTTGGCAATTTTAACAGATGCATTTTGTTTTGTGAAAAATAATGGTTAGATATTTACATCAACATTAAAGCACATTCCATAACATTGAACCTCAACTCTATATACTTTTGCAGGCACATGTTCACAAGTTTCAATATAGCTTAAAATGAAACAAAGTTAACAGTATAGAACTGAACAGTATTGTTGTTAAACTGATTTTTCTAGCCACATTAATAGAGGGAATAAAAACAGACGCCATTTCTGCGTGGCCCCTCCATATGTTTGCCTGAAACAGTGAAGGCCTCCATCTAATCTAGCTCTGGGACTGAGCAGGACATGTTTGTTGATATTGTCTCTAGTTGCACATAGTTCTGTGTTGGCTTTTTGAAACTGTTTATCTGATGCTGTGTCTGGGCCAAGATACATGCAATGGCTCCTTTTATTTGCTTAGCCGCGTGGGCTTTTACTCTGGCGCATCGCCATTCTGTTGAAGGAAGGAATATTTAATGTTCAAGCTGGGACGGTGGGCTTGGAGACACTGAGGGCTTCAAACGCAGTGATAGGCCATGTGATAAGTAACATTCGGAAGCGCAGCAGTCGAGCTGGAGAAACAAGGCCAATTCTCAGGAAATGTGAAATAACATAAACTCATAAACTCTTTATCCCTGTCTCTCTGTGACCTATACAGAGTTAAAAGAAAGACCTTAGTGGCACTCACTGTTGGTGCGTTCTATTTGAAGAATCCAGCATTGGAATGCATCAAAATTAGCTTTTTGATAAACAAAAATAAACAAATTTATACAGACTTGACAAAAAAGTAGCTTTGGTTGAGAATGTTGGAACGAGAAAGCAAACATACTAATAATGTATTATTATTAATAGATGCTTTAAACTACTGTACTTTAGACTGTCCATTCAGAGTTGAAATCACTGACAACACAGGAAAATTCCTTAATGACTTGGGTTCAAATCTCAACAAGCTGAGTATTTGTTATTCAAGGACATACAAAACAAACTCCAATCAAGTATTTGAACACTTGGTACTAGAGAGAGAAAAATATTTGTCCATTAACTCAAGGCAAACATTAGCATTGGCCACAGAAATTAATTGGGAGGTCATGGTCCAAAAATTACTTTTGAAGCATTGCGGTATATTGAACATTATGCCTCCAATTGTAGAACACAATTAGCACCGTTCAGATGTATCCTTAGCCATGCAAGCAGGCTGCTAATGACTGGTTGATAAATGCTAGTGGAATGCAAATTTATGCTAAGATCATGATAGAGACAAATTCATGCTAGCAACACACTAATGGGTTAGTGTTATTGACATGATAAATAACGATAGGGGCATAATGGGACATGTTATTGAATGTTAGCAACAGGCTAATGGTAGGTTGATGCATGTCAATTAACGAAATGTTAGAATAAATTTATTTGACAGTTGCATATGAATTTTTGCTAGTGAGGGGAAAATCATGATTTGGAAATACTAGTGATAGGCAAGTTCATGCAGACAACATAATAATGACAGACTGATAAATGCTAGTCAAGTCCTTCTAGTCCATGATAGCGTCATAGCATTAATACATTTTTAAACATTTTCATTTTTTTTTATTCAAAACGTGAGCTCCTCACAGTGTTAGCTTTTCAAAATACAAACAATGTCTACATTTATGATCATGTTGAATTGTTTTCTTTGACACTAATAATATTTTGGAAACATTTAGAATTGCAACAAAGATGTTGAATAACAAAGTTATGGGAACCCATTTCCACCAGGTAAAAATAAAACATTTTGAGATACAAAAGTTAACACACAACCTAATTTAGTAACTTAAACATGTAAAAAAAACTCGTTGCAATAGCCTGAAGATTTTTGTCTTCAAATGTATTTTTTTTATTAAAAAATTAATAATTTTTTATTTCAAACTTTCGAGTTTCTAAATCAAAATGTCGACTTTTTTTATCAAAAATTTTTGACTTTCTAAGTAAATTTTTAAATTTTTTTTACCTGCCGGAAATGGGCTTACATACAAAGTTGATTCACACCAGTCATCATTTTAAGACGAATTAATTTTAAGTAATAAAAATTCCAACATTACTGAAAATACCCTAATTGATCCATCCACCTGTGTGTGCAGTCACGTGCCACATTCGCCCACCTGAACGCTCTCTTGATGATTGGCAGCGATTGCTCCGCGCCTACTGTTGGTGTTAGCCTTGGGAGCATCTTTGGTGTTTCTGGACATGATTAAAGTCTGCAGCGGGGGAGATGGGCCTCAGACCATCACTCCGTATGTACGTGTGTGCGTGTTTCTTCCCCCATGTGTTAGCCCTGTGGCACTTCACTTTAATTTTCAGATATGTCTCTAAGATGTTTGGAGAGTATCAGGTTGAGCTTGCTTAGCTGAACGTGCATGGTGTAGATTTCTCCCATTGACCATTAAAAAAAACTTGTTTCATGGTAATGTCCAGTAAATAAATAATAGTTCAAATAAACAAATTCCTGCTCTGTTCAGTGTAGCATGTGATTTGGTAAAGCTTGTGTGATACACATCTCAGTTTTCACTCATTGCTTCATTTCTTGTTTACATCTTCAGAGCTGTGAATGACTGCATGTGTACATTAAAATTTTCAGTTGACGTTTTAGATCTGCAGATCAAAGTTTTGCATTGCTCTGAATCACATTTGTTCACACTCACTTGTGGTTAGACATTTACTTGCCCATTAACTTTTTTATGTTTATTTTCAAGTGTCTTTTCATAAAAGGGCTTGGTGAAGAGATATTATTTCGGTACTTAATTCCTACACATTTTAAGTCACCCGAAACTAAAATGTCAAGAACTGCATCATTATATCAGTTGTAATCATGATAAGTTGGTCATAATTTAACAAAAAATGTTGTCATCCTTTGTCGAAAGAATGTTTGCTTTAGGGCTTTAACCATTATTAGATTATTGTCTTCAATTGAGTTAGTTGACAATAAATTACAATGTTGAGTAGTCCGCTTAAAATTTTAAAAGTGTTGTTTAAAAAAGTATTAATTTCTAAACAATAGATATTATTATTATATACAGAAACGTAGAGAGAAGTTTCTCATCAAAGTTATTTGAGTTATTGAGTGTCGTTTATCAACAAATATACTCAAAGAGATTATATTTAGAGTCTATCTGAAGTTTTAACTTCCACATGAGTGGAAATCAATCTCAATACTCCTCTGTCTAGAAGTAGTTTTTACATGATTCCAGATCTACTGTTAACATTACCTGGAGATGGCACGGATGTGAACCACTAACCGATGAGAGGTTCCAGATTGGCTAGTTCCTGGCTGCAATTGTCTTTTTTTCAAAACCACATACTACAGTTTTTTACAATCTGACAACAATAGAAGTATTATCTACTAATTAAAAGATTATAAAGAATAAAAAATGCAAGCAAATTTATTGTCCAAGCACAAAATGGTGTATACAAATCTGAACTATTGCATTTTGAACTGTGACAAAATATTAATATATTGTGTTCACTGTACGATCAACTCAACACATTTTTCATTTATCTGATTAATTGGCTAACCTGAAAAATAAGCGCTGAATAATCAACAATAGGAATAACCATCAGTTCTAGCCTTAGTTGCATTTATTATTATTATTTTATACATTATTATTATATTGCATTTATACATTATGTTATTATGTTTTTGATCGATGTTGCTTTATTCCAACAAAGAATTAAAAATAAGGAGGATGGCCAATGAAGTTTTTTTAATTTCAGTATACTAATATTACAGTATAAAGATATTTTACAAGTTGTTTTGTTTATTTGTTGTTTTTTGGCAAAAAAAGTGTTTTAATTGATACACATTTAGATTTTTACCTATTCCTGTGTAGCTTATTTTATTTATTTATTTTATTTATGCTGTAGATTTTGTTGCAGTGGGGGAATTAATGTGTAATTCCACATTCAATAATAAAATATTCAGTGACCAAAGATCATTTTAAATAATAATAAACAGTTTTAATTGTATTTTGTACATTAAATAGTTTTCATAATCATTCTGGCAAACAAACAAAAACTTTCTTTTAAAATGAATTTGAAGAGGAAAACATTTAAAATTATTAAATAAACAAAAAGAGTCAATACAACACTATTTTTTGTATTTTAAATAAAAAATTATGTTTTCCTTGTTTTGGTTTAATGTGTGGAAAAACGTCTTTTCAACAGAACTTCTGCTTTTCTCTCTAGTTGCTTGTCAGTTTGTAATATCAAAGAAAGCATCTATCACTGGATCATGTCAATCATGTCTGGCTGTCAATCATGATGAGAAGAATTGTTTATGCAGTTCTGCCTCATTAGTGCTGGTTTGTTAACGGTTCACCTTTGTTTCTGACCCACAGGACTCACATCTGGGCAGATGTTGATGTACCGCTGGGACTTCTGACTATTCGTGCACAGTAAGATCGGTCTCTTATCGTAAGCTCTCAGCTTTGTGTCCTCAGTGCTTTCTTGGTCTTTCTATCGGTCTCTTTCTGTCATGCAGAAATGTGTATTTTAAAGGCTGCTTGGATTTCAGGGCTCTATTAAAAGTTCAAAGCTGCAGTTTACTGCTGTAACTAGAGCTACTCCTGATCCAAACACTGGGCTAATGAGAGAGAGAGCCAGCTCCCCCCAGCCCAGTGGCCTGTGGCACCCACCCATACTTGAGTCTGTTTTCAGACATGGTTGCGTAGAGATAGAGACTGCTTTTTAGATTGTGAAGGTTTTTCTCTTTCCCTGGATGATCCGTCAATCTCTTAATGGATCTTTCAGCAAGTCGCAAATGTATCTCAGTCTTCCTCTTGTTGTGCTGAAGGTGTAAGAACTGGGAAATGTGCTTGGTTTCCATCTGTCTTTCATTGAATGTCGAAATCTTTAATGTGTCTTTAACCAATGAAAAGGTTTTTTTTTTTGTTCCAATGGTTTGCTGATGTGCTTTTCTTGACATTCATTTTAAAACAACATGATGAGTTTTATCTCCAAGGAATTTCAAAAATCACGGTGTGCCTTTTATTGGTCGGCCAAATTCATTTTTAAATAGGAGACTCTGAATTCCTCACCTGTGTATCATTCGTAAGGATGGCCACTAAGCTGTGTGGTTTCAGGTGGTTCTGGGAAGGTTTTAGGATATGATGCGTTGTCGCATTTAAGCGTTGAATTCAGGATTGCAAAAGTATTTAGGTAATGTATTGTTTATTGGAGATGTTTTTGAAATTGTTGAAAGCTGAGCATGATTCAGTGGATTTAGCCAAGTGGAATAAATGCTGTGATGACTTTTGCAGAATTTTAGATTTGGAGTGAACCAAATAATAGCTCCTGAGTGTTTTGAACAGACTGCATGGCTTAAGCTGAAGATTGCCCGTGGTGATGTTTTTAAATGCAGTTAAGGTCTCTGCACACCTATGCATTTCCTGCATCTGTTGGCTGCTTGTAAAGCTAATGTTAGATGCTGCGCAAGTGGACAGAGGTATTTTGTGGTTTCTTTATTCAGGGGTTTATTCATTCTCAAATTGACCAAAAACCGCTAAATTTCTGTGAGATCACCTGTGGAGATTTGAAGTTGTCGGATGCAGTCATACTGATTTGGACTGTTTTTTGTCTTGATTGTGAACAAGGTTTGAAGCAGTGACCAAAAAGCTTTTAAGAAATACATTTTGTTTGAGTGATGGTGAGATGAATGGTGTCCTGGACTTTCATATGTTGATGTTCTTAAAGAGATACTTCACCTCAAAAATTAAAGGGCAGTGACTACGAAAATCTTTACTGCTTTTTAAAATAAAAACAAATTGTTGCCATCTGGGGTTAGATATGAGTTTAATTCTGTGACTGGAACACCTTCTAACAGCAAAAGTTACAAAAAAAAGACTTGAATCCACATTATTGTGTTATGTGTAAAGCTGAGATGTGAACATGAGCTTCTGTGAGCATGAGCTTTCAGGGGTTGAAGATGAGATCTTTATTTTTGTTTCTTTTGTGATCAGAAAGTATTCCCGTTGTGGTAACCCCTGATGGCGGATGAGAACATTTAACTTAAAATACTTTTAAGACTTGACAATCCATGTGATCGGAGTCTCAATGAGGCCATACTGGATTAACCCAAAGGGATTAATGACTTTTCATTTTTGGGATGGAGTGTCCTTTACTATTTCACCACTACTGAAATTCTGATGATTTCTTATTTTCACTGTTAGTGAGAAATAATGAGAATACTTTTTACGTTTTTATCATAGTAACATAATTTGTATATATTTTGAATGTAGTGTCTTTTCTGTCAGGATCAAATAATTTTTATTTATCTTTTTGACAAGTTTTTACCCTTTTGAACTGTATTCTATGGGTCAGACATCTTATATCTAAAGCTAATGTTAATGCTATAATTTAAGTTTCTTTCTAGCCTGGAAAAAAATGTAGTTTTCCTTTTAATTGCAAGCCTTTGAATGAAGCCTATCTGAGCTGGACAGGGCATCACATACACTACAGGAAGCTCTCATGGCTGAGGCAAGCCAAAGCAGCATGAAGCTTAATTCAGAAGGACAGAGCTAAGATGGTGCCCCAGGAATAGATATCAGACTCTACTGGGGTCTCATTTAAAACGCCTGCTGCTTAATCGTGGAACAGGGTTTATGCCATGATATTTTTGCCCTCGGATTGAAGGTAGTGGAAAAGAGGGAGTGTGTGTCTTGTGGCAGTGGGGTATAATAAGTGTGTTTGAAGGAAGATTAATGTGAGGAGTTATTGGTGTAATGATGGAGTCTCTGGGCTTCAGCCACAAACAGATGAAATTAATGAAGTTCCTATTCACATCCAGGACACATAGGAGACGAGGTAGACAGGAAAAAGTCTACTCTGTGAAGGGAAGATTGGTGAGGCTGCATTGAAAGAGAGGGAAATGTTAGACTGCTGCTTTTTGGAACTACTGTAACGCTGCTGAAATGAGCGTATCTGTTTACACGGGGCAAAAGTGGTTGTAAATGTTAAGCAGAGAATTTAATGGGTGCCTAATGGTGAGAATTTCACGATTCAGGTTTCTCTGAATGATTCCAGCTCCTTAATGCATCCTATTAAATTTTTTTAGTGCATAATGCTAGCATAACATGGAAATTCTGTCCGTTTTCTTATTTTTCTTGTCCAAAATAATGATGAATTATAAATATGATTAGTTTGTGCTTGTGGCCTGTAAATCTGTTATTGACAACCTTTTATCATCCAGCAAAGCATGGCGATGCTGACTTTCTCAAATTGAGGACAATTTAACCAGTAAAGCTAGCTGAACACAGAGAGTTCACCTTTACAAAGAGGTAAATTAACATGCTATTGGTAGTGTTGTCATCGTTTTTGTATTAGGCTTCTGTTTGGTGCCTTTAGCTTCATGGAATTTTCTTATCTGAAAGATAACCGGACCATGACTCAATGCATCCAAACAAAATTAACCAAACTACATGTGTTAACACACTCTATGAACTGGTTTCACACTACACCGGAGATTGGCATTCCTGGAGGGTTGCTGTCCCTACTGTATTTTTTCCTGTATTCTAGAGACAAATGAAGAGATTCAAAAAGCCAAGATGAGATTGATTTTTGTAGAATCAGGGGTGTTGTATAAAGGTTGAAGTAAAGCCTTGCACGACTGCAGCCCTCTTGGCCCAGTCTTGCACTACTCCCATTTTCGTTTCATGTTTGTCTAGGCTTTAGCTCTATTTTTGATGCCCTGCACATGCTTGCAGCCTGCCAGAAAGAGATTTAAGTGTTAAAAACCTCTACTGTTTTTTTCAATGTTCACATGAGTATCAGACATTTAAAAAGAAAACACATGACCAGGGTGAACATTTTCCTCTGTTATCAAATAGACCCTACTAAAGCTTCTTAAGTCATCTTCAGGGAAATAAAAAAATTAATTTAAATTGAAAATGACCAAAAGGCTGCCTTTTATCAATGTGTTTTGCTTTGCTCCTGGAATGCGATTGCCACAGACATGCTTTAATTTTGTACCTTTTGCTTGAAACATCACTTAAAAATTACCCTTATAATATAACAAAATATAGCATTTAGCAAAAAATGTTGAAATGACTTGATTTGGTTTTATACAGTTGAAATATGGCTTTGTCTCTTTGTTGAGGAACAGTTTGTAGTATTTCACCGTATTGATTCCAGTTACACAGGCCTCAAAAGTCACATAATGGTTGTATTCACTAATCTACTTAGAGTGCGAGAGTGTTAAGCTCAGCCAAGCTTGCTCAGCAGGCATTTGAAAAGGCTGAGGTGCAAATCTACTGCCCATGCGCCAAGCGGGTGTCAATTTTTCCTTGGCTGGCGGGGCGGACTAGCAGATCAATAAAGTTAATTTGAAACATTCTCACTCTGCCATCTGAAATCAACCATTAAATAGCTCTCTGTTCCAGTAAAACTGCAAAAGGGCCGTTCGGATTTACAGCAACAATAAGAGAGAGGGGTTTGGGGTTGTTTGAATACAATCACCAAATAGTAAAAAAAAAAAAAAGAAGAAAATAGGGAAACGAATGGATATTTGTTTTGTTTTCACCACAGAATGAGTGGTTTAAGGGTTCATTTTTGAGTGCAAAGTAAAGAATGTAGATGAAGGGAACAAACACATGTTTCTTGATCTCAGTATGAAGAAGAAATAGTGGAATATTATGGGATAATAAAAGTTTAATGATGGGACTTTTTAAGCTCGTTTGTACTTTAGCCACAAGCTTAACAGCCTAAAGAATGAATCAGATGTTCGCTTTCTTGAGCACGTCATTATCTGCCAGTGGTTGATGAGGAAGCGCGTGTCCTGAATCAAATTATTGATTGGTTGAAGTGTCAGAATTCATCATCCATTGTATTATTTTACAGCAAAATTACAGACACTGGTTTCTCACAACACTTTCAGAAGCATACATGTAAATAACACCCAAGAGGCAATTCATCCCTTTCGAATTACAAAGTTCTATCTGCCTTCAGAAGAATTTTGAGATATTAGGTTGTATTTCATGTAGCAAATGCAGATAGAATCTTTTGTTATATAAGTTGAAACATGAAAATAACTTCTAAAAACACATCATATAATGTAATCTGAATAGTTGAATAACTCAATGTTGACCTAAATGTTAGATAAAATTTCATTTCCAAGGGGATGAAATAGTAAAGGTAAAAAGCATGAAATCTGTCACTGCGTAGTTTCACTTTTATATAGACCAGAAACACCCAATCAGGTTATTGTTCTAATAGAGTCTAATAGATCCAGAAGTGCATTTTTTCTTTATAAAAATTAATAGTTAAAAATGGACCAATTTCTGTCAGATCTGTTTTGAGCTGATATTATGTTGTGTTTAATAACGAAATGTGTCTTATGAAATTACCTTCATGTGTTCATTTATAGTAAAGGGCATTTTTAAAATGTATAAACTCCTTATCTTAAACCCTTTCTGATATAAAGTTATGCAGTTAACTGTATATTTTTACAATCATTGTCAAAATTCATCCCTAGCAACAAACTGGGTAGAAATAGTGTTTTAAGTGATTTGGAATAAGAAAGCGTTGTGCCAGACGTTAATGTTTGTAAATCTGCTGATGCTGGGATTTTCATGCTCAACTACCGAAAATGCTCAGAAAAAAATGTGTGTGTGTGTGTGTATATATATATATATATATATACACACACACACACAAGCATTTTATTATTATTTTTTCATCCAAGGTATACAGAATAGCATCTCCAAAATCACAGTTAGCTAAAGCATGACAGGAGTTAGTGTGTAAAGGAGTAAAAACAAGGCGATCCATCTGAATAATGTGGGTAGTGATTGTATTTCAGAGGGCAAAACAAATAAAAAATAAAAAAAATTCTGAAACCAAAATAACACATAAAATAACACGCACAGTTCACATCTAAAACCAAATACACAATTTGAAAGCACTCCAGCAATTTTGAAAACAAATACATTTTTTTTATACATCACAAGTAAAATTGGAAAAAACACACACACACAAATCACACTAAAGCAGTTTAGTTTGAAGAGCAATTTGCCTTTTGAACATTAAATAATCAGTTAACTATATAAGAAGTAATATTTCAGTAGGTCAATTTTGTTTGGAGTGTGAGGCACATGACATTGTCGTTGGATACATGCGAAATTGTTTTTCCTTGTCTGCAAATGTGTTATTAGGGAACACTGGCTGATTTCTTTTCCCTGTGTGTTTATTGTCAATTATATTTATTAATTAGGTTATTAAAAATCATTTAAGCTTTTACAAGTACAATCAAAACCAGTTTTATTGAAAAGCCAATATCACCAACCAGAGAGCTCCCATGGCTGGGTGTCTTTGACCATGTTGGCATTGAAAACTTTCACATCAAATTAATTTCATGCTAATCTATTTCAGTTTAAATCCTCTCCTCAAGATGGAAAAATCAGCAGCAAATAAAGACTTTAAGTTTGTTCTATCTTGATATATAATAGGGATGGGAGTCATAAAAGATGTTTTCCTTCATCCTACAAACTCACAGGACTGAAAACACATTTGATACGATTTGGATCAAGCTCTTTTTGGTCAACTGAAATAACAATTTTAAAATAATTATTTTCAGCTACATGTTGTGTGTTATTGTCCTTCCTTAATTTTTTTTAACTAACACAATAGCGTATCCTCTGACAAAATCAATTGTGTCTCACACAACCTGTGGGTTTATTCCACGTCGTGCAATTGCAACTGTATTTTTTTGAATTAATGAATAAGAGCGAAAACATACACATTTTTTTCTTTATAAATAAAGTTGTTTAAAATAACAGTTTTGATGATTTACAATATATATCTATACAGGGTATAGAAAAACTTTTTTACTTTACTTTTTTTTTATAATTTCTCTTTAAAAAAAGAGGCGTGGTTATATGATTGACAGCTACAATGAACCAATCACCGCACTGCGCTGGTGTCTGCTCCTAGTTTGAGAGAGGAGAATTTTTGCTCTCAACAATCAAACTCAATCAAATCTTCCTCAAATACTTATTTATGCCCTGAGAAAAGAACCGTTCTGCTTTTAACTGTACTAACCAACCTCAGGGTTCCGAGACCGGCCAGGAGCATAGATTGTTTTGCGGTAAGTCAAGTTAGGCTAAGACTATGTTATCTAAAATACTTATTAGTTTACAGTTTGAATAAACTTACCAAAGGGGAAGGTAATGGGAATAATGAGATTTCAGGTGGAGCTGGGAAAAACATGTCCCCACCCTTTTCTTCTGTAAATCCCTTCTGAGCATTTGCAGTCACTGTCTGTTTGGCAGCAGCCAAAGCCCGCTCACCACAGCCTCAAACAGCATCGTGTCATCCATATTTTTTACCATCGTTAGAGTAAACTGATTTTGACTTGCACACACTTGGGCAGATGTGCGATCCAGTCATCGAGTAAGGGATTCTCTGACAAAGCCTACATTTTCAGTGGTCTGTTTTTGTGTGTGTTTTTCATTTGTACATAGTTTTTTCCTATATTGAAGTGTACTCTAAATTTTTTTTCTTTTGTGATGGATTTATTTGTAATTTTACTTCCATAGTTTTAATTTGTTTTACACCTCAGGGTCACCCTTTTTGTATTTAGCTTTAAAACATTATAAAGTACATTAATCCTTTGTTTTGATGGTTAGAAAATTCTGAAATAAGTCCACACTTCACATTTTATTTCTCCGCTAAAGATAATGTGGAAATCCTGTGTGTTTTATCTGAACACTCGCTCTTTAATACACATCTGTGGCTTACGCTTTAATATCTCCCAACTTTACAGTGCTCTAATTGGGCCTTATGTTTCTAAACCACAGCAAGAATGAATTACCAGGCTACACGGTCAAGCCCTGCAGTCATCCTTTTGCTTGTTTCTAATTATTTATGCATTATTTGCCAATGACTCTTCTCTAAAAAGAGTGAAGTCATATTCTTCACTCCTCTGGTTTCCAGTGAACCCTTCTGTGGCCGGAACAGGACCGGTTTGCTGGGATTGTTCCCTGGAGGAGACGCTACCTCCTGCGAACCCTTTTCCTAATTCTGAAGACCACACGACATGGGCCATAAACACTCGTTACACCATCCGTCATACACAGAAAACACACACACACTCTCTTGGATACACGATTCTCCTCAACAGGACCTGAGGGAGACGCGTATTCATCATCATCCGGAGATAAGCCTGTGCTAATACACACTAGCCGATGACTGCTCACTGTTTATGAAGCGAAGCGGCAGAACTTCCCGTTTTCACCTTGACAATTAAATTAGCCGAAGGAGGGATAGGAGGGGGTGAAAGATGGATGATATCATCTCCCTCTCTCTCTTTTTACAATGATGTCTTACTTTGGCTTTACACTAAGAGAAAATCCATTTAACAGCTGCGCCTGTTTGAACGAGCGAACTTTTCAGAGATAGCATTACCAGCTCTTTATTTTATGTGTCAGCTGAAGAAAAGCAGCGTATCTTAACAAGCGAGCATGGAATCGATCAGACTTGGCCTACGTCCCTCTCCTTTTCTTTCCCCCTCCAGCAAAACAATAATATGTCAATTTCTCCGTTCCTTGCCGGGTCTTTTAATGGAAGGTTCCTCAGGACTTCTTGCTGACAGCACACTTCCCCTCAGATGGACGTGTGTGTTTTGCTTTGTCGTAGGTTTATTTGTAGAGTCTTTGAGGGGATTCTCAAGCCAGTTCGAAAGTATATGTCTGTTGCAGGGTGCTGTTGTCTTGCTAATTCGGTTTAATTTGATAACCATTTGGCAGATTTGTCCATGTGGAACAGCTGCATCTGATTTGTGTATTTTGGTTAAATCTCAGCTTTCCAGGTTTTCGGCTCTGCTTTGGTCAGATAATGGAGATTTTAGTATTAATAGTAAAATATAATAGAAAAGTGATTGAAGTGAAGTGATTGATCCATTTACTAAAAGCAGAATCTCTCCAACACATGTCTGAAAGGACATAAAGCGTCTTGCAGTATATCAGAGTGAGGATGGAACTTTCTCTACAAGTGAACTAAAAGAAATTATGCTGTTTTTGTTGCATTTAGGAATTAAATAGACTTTGAATAAAGAATAAAAAAAATATTCACACTGAATCCATGCAAAACAGAAGTTCCATAAGTTTGTAAAGGAATTATGAATATTCAACTCTCGTTTTGATGAAAGACAAGGTAAAACTCTGGAGAGGGCCACACTGAGAAACAACCTCTGGCTTTTCGTGGCTGAACTGTGTCGCTTGACTTCTTGAGGCTGGAGTGAAGAAGTGAGCAGGTTTTCAATGATGATGACAGCTAAAATTTCTTTACATCTAAAAAAACTAAACTTATTTAGAGTGTTGCATAAATAAGGGCAGGGATACTTGAGAAAATTAAAAACTCATTGCTGGGAAATGGTTCTCAATCATTTCCAATCCACCAAAATAATGCAATGCTTTGTCAAGGCGAGGATTTACCTAAACTCCGACCCTTACTTGCTTTTGGCTAAAACTTGAATGTTATATAACGTCAATAGACATAATTCAGACTTTCTGCTCAACAAATAAGAGAGTGAGAGAAAACTTGATTGGTCAGAGCATATAAAATTAGTTGCCTTAAAATGACCACTGATGTTCTGCTGGTTAAGTCTCTCCAATTAATACAGAGCAGAAAGCTCAAAAGAGAGCTGTTGTGTTGCTCCAAATGTTTTAAATGCCGTAATTTAAATCGAATTAATTTCACAATATTGATATAGTACCTTTAAGAACCAAGTGTTAATATTCAAAAAAGTTTAATTAAAGTAAAATAATATTTCCATATCTTGATTGAATATTGTATTTTATAAGCACATATTTTTTATTAGAATTTTATAAACAAATAATTTGTTATTATTTTTTATTTATTTTTGGCTTCATTTTATTACATGGAAATATTTAACTATTAACCTGAAGCTGAAATTAAAACCTGTAAAGAAATTAGCAAAAAGTAAGTTTGTATTTAAAAAGGGATTGTTTTTGCATTGTTTTATGTTTCTGTACTTTACTGTATGCTTTTTTTTTTAAATATAAATATATTTAATCCAGATTTGCTCATGAGGTTTTGATTGCCTGTGTTATTGAGGCTTATCTTCTCATCAGGAGTTGAGATGGGAATCTATATGAATGTTAAATAAAGCACAGCGTGATGAAAATAAAACTGAATGTGTAGCACAGCGAGAAACGGGGGAGCGAAAGAAACTTTGGCATCTGTTTCTTGTTACACTCCACTTCACTCAAGTTTTCAACATCAAGCTTCAAATCATCTGTTTCCTTCAACCTCTCCTCTTTTCCTCTTTCCCTTAGACTAGTCGACTGAAAGAAATGAGGACACTGAGTCTCCAACTGTACTTCATAAATGATGGGGAACTGTTCTGTGAAAAATTGGACTTTTGTGCTGTTGTTGAGTAATTGATTGCAGGTTTAATTGGTAAACTACACTTCACGTTCTTCTTGTTGCAAGCACACACACACACACACGCGCACGCACGCGCACACGCACGCGCACACACACACACACACACAAGGGCTCTGAATGTATGTTTGTGTGTGGTCTGAGATGGCGATTGGTTCTGTCATTTTGTGCAGGAGGTTGACTCGGCCCTTTTTCCTCTTGTCCTGTCATTCTCCATTTCGACCACACAACACCTCTTCAGAACGAATGCTGTTCAAACACACACTCACGCAAACACACAAACGTGAGATTTCATACATTTGTCCAGTGAGAATCAGTGCACAGCAAAAATAATATTTTGAAATGAAAATTTGGAAGGTTGTGGTAGTTTTAACTGAAGATCTGAAATGTAAAAACTTATTTCTGGCAGTAAAAGAGACTGAAAGGTTGTAAGGAGTCTCACAGGAATGTAAACAACTTTAAATTCATTTGAAGTGAATGTGTAAAATTACAATATAGAAGAGTTTAGGTATTCCTTGTCTGTCTTATTTAGAAACTAGAATAACTCTGTTTTTTCTTAATATTACTCTAGGTGCGAAAGATATGTGTTGGGCTCATGATTGGCTCACAAGAGAGATCAACCTAGAGGTCACCTATTTTATTCTCATGGCTCTCAAAATATTTTATAACTTTTACAATCTTTTATATCTGCTTCTTAAAAAGCTGTCCTTTTTTCGGTGTGAATGAACAAAGCCGTTTTAGTACAGTTCCTAGTGGGACGGAAGTAGGAAGAGAGAAATGGCGAGCTGTTTTACATTTCAACACATCACCTGACTGATCGTAACAATATGTGTTGAGGAGGAGCCCTTACCCTAATGAAATGGCACTGGTTAACCCACACACACACACACACACACACACACACACACACACACACACACACACACACACACACACACATCTCATTCAAATATCTCCTGTTACCCCTTTGTTTGTTCCAGAGTGGTGAGTGCACGGTGAGTCATCTCTGGTTCCTGGTTTAAACATAATATTTCTCATTCCCCATAATAATATATTCAGCCCATCCAAAAATGAAATATAATGATTTTACCTTTTGTATTGTGCAGCTCCCCTGGGTGGTGTTTACAGGCCCAAACGGGCATGGTGGCCAAACAGAATAGAAGCAAGAAGGGACTTGAAAAGAATTTTGAAAAATGTTTACTTCCTGTTCCTGTGCCAACCCGGAAGTGGAAATGGGGAGGTCAAAGGAAGGGTATAAAAAGGTGCATGAGCTCAGTGTATGGGAGGAAGTCGAGTGTAGTCAAGTGTGAGCAATGGTAGTGCCACAGACCGTTTATTAAGGACAGCAGTTTGTAGATGGCTGTTACTTGTGTCAGTGCTTATTCAATTCCTATCTTTGTACAAAAAAATTAATGAAATACTGCATGATGGCAGAAAGAAAATTGTTAATAGTGTTTGTTTTTGGTTATTTTCTCTGTGGGTTTTTGCACAGTAAAATCACTTTGCACCAGAGTGCATTTTTGAGTTTTGCCATCATTTTTTTTTATTTTTTAGCATTTTGGGCCCTCTAAAATGTCCTTGAAGTGGGCAGCAAAAACAACATCTCAACAATATGCAAAGAAAGAAATATTATTTTTTGCGATGAGTGATCACTATTTTAGTTCTCTGCAGTTCCAATTGCAGCAGTAAGCTGGTGAATCTTTAAATATTGTTTGGGTTTTTACCAAAAGAGTATAAATGTCTTGCCACACTGCCATTAATGTTTTTGTCATAGATATAAAGCAGTTTTAAGGACAAAAAGAAATTTGGATTGTTGCTTGAGATGTATCCTTCAGTAACGATCCTCTTGATGGTTACAGTCTTGCGTTAGGAACTATTACTGAAATAGATCTACAATGTATTCTTTTACTCGCCTGTAAACAACTGAGAACATTATGTGGCTTGTCAAACAGAACTTTTGGGTAGAGGCAATGGTTATTTTCACATGTTAATCAACATTGGTGGATAGGGATTTTGTCACAAACCGCTCACACGTTCAGCATTTTGATGCCATTTTACTTTTTGCTGAACGAATAAAAAGGACTTGAGAAAATGCAGCAACTCTAACAAGAATGTGTTCACACCTTTCATGCACAAAAACACCCTCTAAAATTTGAGTTTTCATAATAGACTCTCTTTGTTTCCTAGTATTCAGCGCTTGTTCACAATACAAACTTTAGTTCTATAGCTTTTATAAAAACAGCAACAGTTTTGTTGCAAAGTTTGTTACAATATGAAAACATTGTAATTGAAAACGAACTCTTAAAAACAAAATCTAAGAGGCCAAATCAAATGATAAAAAAACTAGATTTTATGATTTTACTATTATTTTATTAAAATCATAATAAAATCCACACAACAAAAAATTTGCTTTATTAAAACATAAAAAGGTTAGAGGTTTAAGGTTAGATTTATAAATGTAAGTCGCATTTGCTTAATGAATATGAAGTGATAAAGAATGACTTTTTTTGCTGTAAATCCTGTTCAGAAACTTATTTCATCAAGAGCATTCATATTCTTTCTCTGCGCATGTCTGAAATTGCACTTCTTCATAAACACTTTTTGGTGGTGTTTTTGGTTTTTAGGTGTAACGATTTTCTCTGTTTAATTTGTTACAGTTGCCTTTGTTTTTTCTTGGTTTAGTAGACGACGCATTGATCACATCAAAGTAAGCATGCTAAATACCTCAGATGATTGAAGGAGCATCTAGCCTTACTGACTTATTCTAACTCCACCTCTGGAGAGGCCATTTGTTTTTTTTATGCCCCTTCGGCCCTCTTGGACAACCTTTGACCTAAGCTATCCTCACCATTTGTGGCTGGTACACTGGAGGTCTTGGTGTTTGGACACACACAGACGGTCTCATTTGTTTTTAGGAGTTTAGAAAATGGCAAACAACTAGTTTTCCTGTTCTTGTTATCTGAATGTAGGTTATAATATAAATATTATGTTAAAACAGCAATGATTTTATTTAAACTTATAATATATTTTCATAATGTAAAATTATATTTAAATCTTTAAAAGACCAGATTTACTTTACTACTAGATCCAAAACTGTTTTATTAAAATAATTTATAACCTTAGCTCTTAATGGTAAATTTCTTTGTAGAGTTTATTTCAGTATTTTGCAGAACCTTCCATAGAAGAAGGTAGATCAAATAATTTGATGAAAATATTACGCAAAGATTTTCTGAATAATGTTTCAAATCATCACTTGAATGAGGATTGTTTTTGAATATGACAAAATAGAATTGGTGAAACTTTCAAGATTTCATTTCACTTGTTTTTTAAACATTTTTATGGCCTGACCTACAGAGAGTCTAAATGAGTATGATTGAACAATTTTCCTTTTTTTGTTGATTATCTTGGTCATTTTATTGATGAACTCAAGCTAATCTGCAAAAAATGGGACGTTTCGGTCAAATCAGGTCATCCTTGTTCATGAAGATTCTGAATCATGCTGCATTCAGATTCTACCGAGGGTCTTGGAGTGTGTGAGGCGCTCTGGTGCGTACGGTGGCAGGTGTGTAAGAGCGAATGGGGATCTTAAAGAAGAGACGGACACACAGACACACACATGAAGGGAAGCTTTGATATATTAAACCATGGAAATCAGAGGGAGGTAAAGTCAAGCTTAGTTTTCACAAACACACGCTCACATAGACATCCCCGAGCTGCAGCTCTGATCTGAATCGGTTGGATGTTATTAGAGCTTACACTCAGTTCCTTGTAAACATACCCACGGCTCCTGTGGTGATCGCTGGCTTTGACGCACCGCCAGAAGAGGGCCTCGCTGTCTTCACAGTGGAACACACACATACACATTCACACACTCTTTCAACTTGACATGTGGCCTCAGTCTGTGCCTGTGATTGCTATAGTTGCAGCAGCGATCACGTTATATGGCTGTAACAGCACTCCGGATATAAAATCAAACGGCATAAAAATGGTTGAGAGAGCCTGGGAGAGATGTATGGTGCATGCTTGTTATTAACCGCCAAGCTGGTGCAGGGTTTGTTTCGGTCCACTGAACACACAAAATCCACACATACTCACCCTGTACCCAAGCAGTTTACGAGAGGGAAACCTACTGACAGCTTCACTGTTCAGAGCCTGGGAACGCCAGGGAAATTGTATGCGGGAGACTGAAGGGAGAGAGGCAGTTGAGAGGCAAATGCCTGAGTCCTTTCAACACTCTCGTGAAAGGTTTTGTAATGGACTAAAAATATATTTGAAAAACTTGATTAAAGAACAGATGAAGAATATATTAGTATAGTAACACACCAGGCAATCAAGTGTATAGATTGTTATAGTATTGTGTCGAGCAGAATTCTGTCGAATTTAGCACTACAGCTCTACTCGTAATAATCGGAAAGGTATTTGAACGTGTTTTTACGCTTTCATTTGTAATTGAGTTTATGTGGAATTTTTTGGGGATGTTGCCAAAGAGCAGATTAATTGTGATCTCTAAAGTAAAATGATGTATAAACCCCTAAACAAAATTCATTGAAAAGACAAATTTAAATGATTTAAAATAAACAGATCAAAGAAAAGCTACTAATTGCAAATGATTGTAATAAAAAATAATATTTCATTCCTAATAAACGACTGGCCCACTTACTGACAGTTCAAAATGTGAAAAAAGTTGTGTTTCAAGTCTGAAAGAAAAGAGGCAAACATTTTCGCAATTTTAAGTTTCACAGTTTTTTTCAACGGACATGTTCTGATAAACTTGCTGTGACAGCAAAACAACTTTAGAGTTCTTAATTCAGTTCAGAGGAGCAATTTACACATTTCTGTGTGTCGTCTTCAGCGTCTAAATGAGTTTATATTTGCCAGTGAACAAAGTTAGCTGGATTATAACACATTTGAAAGAAAAACTGCGACATGTGTGCAAAGTGGTTTAGATTTGAATAAACATGTTCATTCACAATGTCCATATTTTAATATTTGAATAGAACATTATTTTAAAGACACAACATTTTGTTTTAACATAGTGTTGTTTCAGAGACATTTTTTTCTGAATAATAACATCTTGAACTTTGAGTAAAACTTTAACTTTAAAAAACTTTAAAAGGTGAAGTGTCCTTTTAATTTACTGGAACATGTGGAAGGAGTCATGATCTGAAAAAAACTAAAAGTACTTGACCTTGATGAGTACAAGCTGATGGAAAAATAAAGAACAACTGAAAGTTTCGGAACTCAAGGTTTCCATAAAAACTTCCTTTATTTGATTATATTGTATTACATACACACCACCTGAATTCAACATTATTACCAGCCAAGAGAGATAACGGGCCAAAGCCATAGTTGAAAGATGGATAAATCTGCAGAAAACTGTCCCTTCAGGACAAGAGATGCACAGTTCCAGTCAATGTCTAGACTTGCACGCTGACCAGAATAAAAAGAGTGGATTAAAAATCTGTTTTGATGGCGTGGAAGCCAAATGCAAGCCAGCCATTTACCTTCCATTTACCACAAACACTTTACCGACCATGAGTAAATTTATACTAGGTTTTGAGAACAAATAATACCTGAAGGATTAAAGCCACGTACATGTAAATGTCAGAGCCAAGTAATCTTGTAAGTGATGCCGTTGTATTTTAACCAGTGCATTATGCATACTTCTTTAATAAAACGCAAGCCAAACAAGCTCTGTTTCATATAAAGCATCTAAGATTGAGTCTTCTAGCCTCAAATCCAATAAGTTTCAGATTATCAAGTCTATAAATTAGGTTTCACACAGTCTCCAGTTTTCCTCGGATCCAGATGACTGAGGTGTTGATGGGTCAGATTTGACTCAGACAGACCTTGCGCTCTCTTTCTTTCTAGCAATCTTTTTGTCCTCATTTCTTCTCTTGGAGCCTGCAGCAGCAGTTAGCCATATGGAGAAAATTGAGGGAAGTTGAAAATAAAAGGAAAAACGTGATGTCAAATGTGTGAGTAGAACCTTCTCCTCAGGGCAGACTGGACTTCTGCTGGCTCTTGGATCACACAAACGGTTTTAACAGTGGCAAAAGATGTTCTCAAAGTGGCAGCAAAGACTTTTTCCTATCAGTTGAGTACATGCAGCATTTGTCATGATTTTACATCTGTATTCAGTTTTTTGGGGGTTTTGTGGCTCAATTTAAGTGCTAGATTATGGACAAGAGATATTTTGGTGTTGATTAAGGGGCCTAGCAAACAACTTGGAGACAGCAGTCTTAGGGTGTACATAGATTTGAAATGCAGAATATAATTTTCGGAGTCAGAAATGTTTGTTTATTTAAACAAACTATTATTATTTATTTTTAGAACTATTATTATATATTTTTGGAATACTTCACTATTTTAAACCATATGTGTGTCATTCTTAGCTGAAAGTTGATGTTATATTAAGTGCTGGTAAGAAACGCAAACCTCACAACTACAGGTGTGTGATGCCAGAGGTTAGGCCATGTTCACGTTCTCTGCGTTTTACACACGCGCACGCACGCACGCACACACACTGGGAATCTGTGGTTTCTCAGCAGGATGCAGAGATTATTTTATCACTGCAGGATTCCGGGACATTCCTGTTGGACTTCCGAGCTTTTGTGGGATAAAAGCTGAAGTGCGTCCCACAGCTCTGACTTGGATTTCATTCCTTGGGCAATGCTTCTGTTCGGCCAATATGCTGCAGGGTCAAGTTTTTTTTAAAATTGTCTTTCCAATATTGCTCCAAAGCTCCAGCACAAATAGACTATAAATTCACACTACCGGTGCACAAAACACACACACAGCCACAAAAAAACCTCAGAACTTTGCATACAATCAGCACTGGATGAAAAGGAGCGGAGGAAAAATAGTGTGGTGTTTTTGGGAGTCTGTGTTCCGGTTATGGAGTCCGGAAGAGAGAGAGAGGCTGAAATGCCGAGAAATTCTGGAAATCTCGGCGGGCTTCTACAATAACAATATTAATGTTTAAGGGCCTCTGATTATTCTGCATTTGCACATCAGGCTTTTCAACTGGGTAAAATAAGTCCACTTCAAAGGCGCAATACAGATGAATAGAAGCATACAGCAAGGGAGAGAGCGCTGACCCAGCAGTTTCTAACAGAACAACACTGGGTTTCACTCCTGCCATGTTCAGATCATATTCAGCTAGGGAGCAGCTATGATTCACACATGTATGTTCTAGTTTACTAAAAGAAGCTCTTAGTATCAAACTAAATGGTAAAATGTGTAAATGCTGTGTAAACTCCATTTGTCCGTCAGGTGAGTGAGACTGTGTGCGCCATGCTGCTTGGTGTTAAATGATGGTCAGGGTTAGTAGGCCATGAAAAGAGCTGAACTGAATCAGTCGCATTTAGCTTGTGGTTTAAATGCAACCAGTAGGCTAAAATAAACTCAAATGCTTTAAAAGAGAAGACAGTGCATAGACTATGTTCAGACTTCAGTCCAAATCAGAATTTTGCACATAATGAGACCGGATATTTTATTTGTCTGAACAGGTCAATGTAATTGAATCGAGTTACATACAGTTTTATAAAGTTTGTTTTCCTAAATCAGAGTGCCAAACAAAGTGATTGGGCAACTGGTTTCCTCTCCTCATCTATTCATCTCTCTTCTCTTCTCTTCTCTCTTTCTATCTCCCTATCTTCTTCTCTTCTCCTCTCTCTCCCTTCTCTTCTCTTCTCCTCTCTCTCTCCCTTCTCTTCTCTTCTCCTTTCTCTCCTCTTCTCTTCTCCTTTCTCTATCTCTCCTCTTTTTCTATTCTCTTCTCATTCACACACCTATACACAGAGAGCGAGAGGGGTGGTGTGGCCAGGCTTGGTCAGAGGGACACATAGTAAAGTTTTACAGGTGCAGTGAGGCGAGTAATTGGTGTGTTAATTCGTCCACGAGCGATCAGTGCAGTCTAATGAAATTTCCACTGGTGTTCTCTTACATCCTGCAGGTCAGGAGGCAACTTCCTGTTTGGATAAGAAATGCTTTAAAGTGAGCAAGGAGAGACTGGGAAGGGCACAATTTGACTTTCAGCTGTGCTGGAACTGGGCTGAGGGTAAAGGCGAGGGATGGAATTTCAATTTGCGCTAACCTCCCGCATAACTACCTGCATACACACTCCCTCACACACATATGCTTCTGGGATCCCTGTCTGCAGGGGTTGAGAAGATCATGAAGGGAGCGCTTGTGCTAAACGTCTAAACTCATCTGTTATTGGTGCAGGTGGACAGATGCACCTGAGGGCTTGAAATGTAGACCTCATCCTTTTCACCAAAAATAAATGAGCGTATTTTAACATTTGAGATGCAGGAGGGAAAAAAATAAGAGATTTCAGCATTAAGGAAATATTGCATTTTGTCACCAAGCCCATCTGAGTGTGTGATTATCTGAGAGGAGTGGAGAGGCTCCTGTTGAGAAGACATATGCGGAAGAGCCTGACATTTGACCACTGACCTTTGGGTGGAATTTACACATGCACAGACGTACACAACCACATAGACTTGCACACTGACACAAAATCACACAGCTGCTATAGAGAAATTACCATCTTTGTTACACCGGCTAAATTTTAAATGAGATTGTGAGCTCAAGAATTTATAATTTTTTTCTTTATTATTATTAGTTTTTTATATTTCGTTTTGACATTATGCTTGCAAATATGTTATCAGTATATTGTAATAATTGTAATTTGATTTATCAAAAGTATAATCCATCACACATCCACTCACCCACAATCCTAGTCAACTCACCCACTCACACACCCACTCACCCAATCAAGCTAAAGTAACTCTAGTGCTGCTGTAATTGCTCTCTTGTTTGGAAAATCTACAGTTTCTGTGTTGTCGATCACATTCTGGTTAGTTCAAACTACTTTTTCACGTTCAAAAAGATACGCTTATAGTCAGTGACTTTGACGTGTATGGAGTCAGAGTTTAGCAGATCCTTTCTCTCCTCTGGGAGAAAGCTTTATGGGACCAGTTCCTCTTTTCTAAGGAGAGGCAGAAAGCTTTTATAGAAATATGATTGAGAAGTCATGTGTGTGACTGTACCCAGATGAACCATAAACAGGGGATCTGCACCACGTACACACACGCATGACTTCTGCACACACTTGGATTTTGGATGGATTAGTTAAAATTCCTAGTCTTTTGACTGTAAAATGAAAATAAATGGTTAGTTTTTTTTTTTAAATACAGATTTATATTTGTGCATTTAGGTGACACATTTATACAAATTAAATGTTTTTTACTGGATGTACTTAAGTGTAGGGCAGAAAGGCGGTACACTGGTGCAGTTGGTCTGTCTGTATTCAGGGTGTTGGCAGTTCAATGCATACTGAGTCCATTCTGCTTGGAAAAGAAGAGATTTAGTTGCTTTTTTATAAAAAAGTTGATTGTGTTGCTGCTTTTCTGACTGGTTCAGGGAGTCCTTTCTACCAGTCAGGGACAGCGAATGAGAAAGTTCTGCTGAGAAACTTTATGAGACTACTGGGCATTTGTAGCCTTTTTATTTGCTATGTCAGTCCTTAATTACAATTTATTTTAGAAATAGTCTGGAAACCATTGAGAACTCTGCTTCCTTCGTTTGTAGTAATCACACAAATACACTAAAATAATAACTAATTTCCACTGGTGTTCTCTTGAAGATATAGAGACAATGGAGCTTTAGAATTCTTGATGAGGCTGATTTTTTTTTTTTATTTTATTATTATTATTTGAAAACAGTTCTTTGTAATTCTTGAAATGTAACTGTTCCAAGATCTGTTCAAACGTGGAAATCGCAGTTCAAAAGCATTTCAGATTTTTACAAGTACTTGGTACACAGTGTCATTTTGGTGGGGAGTCAATGAATGAGTGAATTTTAACTTTCATTTAAACTATTTCATTTTCGTTTAAACATTAGGCCTCTTGCTTGTGAAGTAGATTTGAAGCAACAGCAATGTCAATCTACAGCAATCACCAACCACTCGCACGTCATAAACTGAGTGCGGATGCGGACGCCATTTTACTTTTACTGATTTCTTAAAATGCCTTGATTTTATTTTAACATTTCTAACAAGAGTGCGTTCACACATTTCATACACAGATTTATGCCCAAACATCCTTCAAAAGTTGTCTTTTCATAAGACACCCTTTTAAACATGACATTACTGTAAAATCCTCACTGTTTTAAACATTTTATCAAATAAAAAAGTTGTATACATGTAACAATTCTAAATGATGTAGATCTAGCTTTGACATTTTTTTCTGATCACATAAGGAAAAAAGTTAATAACTGAAGAACTTATTCTAAAATAAATCTGCTTTAAATAATAATAATACTTTATGATTTTGTTTCAGTGACAGTGAATTTATGTTGTTTTAAAAATGTAAAGTGCTGCTGAACATCAGTAGAGCTACTTCTGTGTACATGATGCAGCTTTCTTGACAAGCACTAGGGGGAGCCAAGCACCACTTCCTGTCGCACTGTTTTAGCTGCTAAATCAGACATTGCGAACACTGGGAACCTCTTGATCATTTACAGATCAACACATGCTTTACACAAAAGTAAAGTAATTTTATCATAAATAGCTATAAATGTTTTTAAAATTAAGTACATCTGAATTACACTTGTAATAAAATGTTGGTTAGTTTGTTTAATTGCAAATTTTGGACATAAAGAATCCAGTCATTTCAAAATCTAATCAATTCAGTCATTCTGAATTTCTAGCCATGACAGTATTTCCTTAATCCAACAAGCACAAAAGAGACCTCCTTCATTCAAGACCAAATTAAATATAGGCTCCCTAAAATGATGAGGTTGCCTTTGAAGTCAGGTTGTTAAAAATCTTTGGATTTTTTTTCTATTTTCAAAAATACTCTTAAAAAAGTTACTCTGTTATTTTTTTTTCTGCGCGTTGAATGTATTGACAGCTTTTATTTCTATTTATATCTCTGCCCCTAGGAATCAAGACGAGAGATTTCTGCTAATTGTTTCTTCGCACTTCATTTTGTTTTGAGCAGTTTAACATAACAAATGCCAGTTTTTCGCAGTAATGTTGTGAATTATTCTCTCCATTCTTAATCTGAACAGCATTGGGTATCAACTGACCAAAAAGTCCCTGCAGGGCTGTTTGGACATGGAGTGAGTGTGTGCAGAGTCCGGAAGAGAATGTGTGTGGAGCTTTTTCAAAGCCACAGACTAAATAACAAATACTGGAGAGACGGGGTGCGAGCGCATGCATAAATACACACGTTGGTTTCTGCGCTGGTTGACCTGGATTGAGCTATTTCTGGGTGCTAAGTACATTCAGCTGAAATAAATTTGTTAGCTACTTCAATAATAGTATAAGCTCCAGCTATTTGATAATCCACATGTAATTGTAATACTTATTTTAAGAATCGTAACTAGTAACTTGAAACCGTTTCTAAAGGTTATTAAATAAACTTATGTATTAACTGTTATCAATCTTGCTGATTTGATTGTTTATTCATTGATAAAATGTGAAATACATTTTTTAAGGTGCAAGAAAAAAACAAGTAATCATAGAATGGCACTGAGGTGTTAGAATGTGAGGAATTAGTTCAAGTACTATTGTGACTGAAAGTATAGGTATAAAGAGAATATTTGGATTTAAAACCCGAAGTTTCATCACAAAGTTTTTGTTTGTGGTTACATTTTGTGTTTCGTCATAACATTATTCCTCTCTCTGGTTCTCCAGTTGCCCAAACATAAATCTGCTTGCCAGATCTCGCATGCGGTGATGAATTTACTGTAGTGTCTTAAGGTAAGGCCACATTGGGGCAAACTGGAGCATACATCTTCTCCTGGGGTGTGCAACTATTTCTTTCTAATTAACAAATAATGGTTGTGCATGTACAGATCTGGACAAAAAGTGAAAAAAGTTCACCTCTGCCATATCGAGCTGGTCTTTTATGAGGTGAAGATTCGTGCTCAATCATTGAAATTGGATCATGTGTTGATGTGTGAGGGTGTGGTGAGGTTACATAAATGTGCACCTTCAGGGTGCTCTTTGATGAGCGTCCTAGCCTCAGTAGCGTAGAAGAAGTACAAGAAGGGAAGCACAAGTGTTGAAGAAGACTAGCTTGCAGAATTGCTTGAACTGGACTGAGCTTGAGCTGCTCTCTGGCACAATCAAACGTCAAGGAGCATCACTCAACCTGGGCGAATGGCACCCACGGTTCAGGAATGCAAAGACACTGACGAATGTAACACGCCCCATGCGGCCTTGCCTTTAGAGGAACTAAACCTCAGAACCTCACCATGATTCGTTTTGTTTACTTGAAAAATAAAACATGGAAATGTATAGGATAGTTGAAAGAGAAGAATAGCATGAAAAATGTTGCTAAAGCATTGCCTTTAAATATTTTGGTTAACGTTAAGACACAGTTAAATCAATTAACATTTTGTAAGAGCAGAAATATGTTTTAATTTGTGTTGCATTCTCTTAGAAATTTCTTTTTATTCTTTAAACATAGATTTGATTAGGCTGTGGTTCATTGAGACTACTGACTGAGCTATTGTTATTACTGAACGCATCTTCACAAATACTGAACTTGAAAGCTGTACAGTTTTTGCTGAACATAACTACTTTTCACAAATCATGAACCTTCACAAATAAAGCATAATCATCAATAATAGACAAAAAACCTACAGTGCGTTTGGGATCAAACTTGCATAGTACACGTTTTAAAGCAAGAAGCTTTCAATATTAAATTTTGGACTTTGCGTCCCTTTTTCCTAACTTCTTTAATAGTTTGATTTGTTTGCTTAGAAACCATAGAAACTGTCAGGAGTAACATCTGTGTGAAGGGCAGGTCATGTCAGAGGACTGAGTTGTTTTTAGTTAAATCTTTCAGTTGTCTGAGGTTGATTTTTAGTGTTCATTATCTTACCAGTACTGCTCCAATACAATCTGGATGCAGGAGGATCGTTTCTAGGTCCAGCCAGCAGTCATAACTGTTATCTGCTTGGTGCATTGAGTTTATAGCATATTTTAGATGACATAAAGCATAGAATAATGCTTAAACCAGTGCTGGTTTTTAGCAGTGATGTCATTTCTAGATTGAATCTGGATTTGTTGTGGAAGGGTGAAGGTCTGTAAGATCTTACTGATTTTGAACCTCATCGACACCTTCAGTCCTGGACCATTTCCTTCTCTGATTGAAGTGATAAAGATGTGTGTGGTCTCCTGTGGCATATTTGAGATGGTAAAGGCATCAGAGCAAGTGACAGTAGTGACACTCTGCAGGGGGCTGATGCGCGGTGAGACTAATTCAGATACGTAATGGCTTTCACACACTTAACAGTCACTCACAAATCACCAGTGATGTCAAATGTTCTTGTTATAGTTTTTGCAGCAGAAACATGTGTTCTATTGTTTAACATTTGGGCTAGTATTAGGTTTTTTTTTGTTGTTGAAGATATTAGAGAAGCATCCTTCTCCTCAGAACAATCATTGTGATTTAATTGTAAAAAGTGATCGTTTGACTTCATAGTGTATGGTTTACAAAAGTTGTGTATCGATGTACATAGTTTAAATACATTTTATGTGGTTTAGTGTTTATTTAGATTTTTCATGCTTATGTAATTGATAAAAATGTGTTTAGAACATTTTTGTTTGCGGGGTTATTTAGAATTTATTTCATTATTTTGGGATTTAAATATTGTATGGGGTTGGAGTGTGTTGTTCATGCCTTTTAAATTGCATAGTTTATGGCAAGTTTTAAAGGGTTAAGGAACAGTGGAAAGTTGCTTGCTTTGAGATTCATTATTAACAAGATTACAGATAATGTATAATATGAGAGTTTTTAAGCTTTTCATTTCTTAAATCCAAGGAACGCTTTTGCTATGACCTTGATGCATGACGGCCTAGGTCTTTCTTCCACCTCGTTGGTCAAATTAACATTGATTTCTGTTACTTTTGGATCTTTCATGGATTAGCATTCTAATATTTTTTTTATCATGAAAGGTTGTTGTTAAATATACATTTTAAATTACATTTTAATTACACTTAACTTAAAATTATAATTTGAACTTTTTGACTTTTAGTTTAAAGCATGAAAACCAGAAAAACCATGGAAAAAAAGTATTGTCTTGTACAACCACTGTCTAGTTTTGACTTAACAAATGTCTTCCAAACAGCTGATAAATTATTTTATTTCAAAATATAAGCTGCAAGCTCTAACCATGTGTTTAGTGGAAATGTGTAATAGATAATGTATGTGTTTTTTAGGGACAGATCACTCTCTTTATGCTAATCAGCTCTGCAGTTACAGTTCTATTTTTTTCTCATTCAGTGGGTTCATGTTCTTTTTATTTGACTCATGAAATCCGTTATAGGCTTCTCTTTACTGCACATTTCTGCTTCCTTTATGCGGTCATTGCTTTGCTTTCTAATCTTCCTGGTTACTTTGATGTATAAACTTGGGAACACAGGCATTGTGCCATTAACCATTTCTAGTTCAAAATAGAAACACTAACGTGTAAAAAAATAACCGTTTTTATTTTAGATGCAATTAAAAGCTTAAAAGGGAAATAAAGCTTTTCCAATTTCTTGAAACAAAAAGGTGTGTCTGTGTGTGTTGATGGTTTCTTTTGTTTCATCTTAAAGCAACTTTTGAACTGAAATGTTTTTAGTTACATTTAAGATTTGCTTTTATTCAGCGATTAGGAAATGAAACTATACTAAATACAGGATTGGACAGTCCTTATGTCAGTCATTTCCAGAATAAAAGAGCCACCATTACAGATCTTGAACATCCTGAAAAGCAAAATTATTAGTTGTCATTAAAAAAAAACTTGCATAATTGTAAATGTAAAATATTCACTTTGTGAGATTCCACCAACCAGAGGTCACATTTCATAGTTTGTGTCTTAATGTCATCAGCCAATAACTGGTGATATAGTTACTATGTGATTACATAATGTTGTCCCCTTGGAATTATAACCCATAAGAACCCAAAATTACATTTTAATTATAAAATAATAAAATGAAGGTTAGAGTTGAAAAAGGGAATGTCCAGAATACTTGAATGACTGGTGACACTTGTCATTGTGGGATCTCATGAGAAAAAGTTCTGTCTGACATTTTGGTCAAAATTGAGTAATTAAATTTTTTTGTTGACATGTGTTTTAAAAAGATTCTATCTACATTTGCCATAATCATAAATGCAAAAATTAAAGCTGAATATCTCAAACCCTTCTGAATGCAGATATAGTACCCTATTTTGCTTCTGTACTGTTGTTTAAGTAAATAAAATGTATCAGAGTGCATAAAAGAATACAAATGAACTGATATGTGGATAAAAAAAATATTATGTAGTTATTTTGTTTAAACCATTCCTAAAAATGTAAATACACAGCTTGTTCAAAATCAATGAATGTATGAGGACCTGCTTCTTTGCCATTAATGCCGTCTTTTATTCAAACAAACTTGACAAACTTGTAGCCCTTTCCCTGCTAGTTTATTTTCTGTCACATCCCTACAAGAGCCAGCTCCTGTTTGGTTAACGCCACCATAAATATGGTAGATTTCAACTTTCAAATTTTTCAAATCATTGGTATGATGGACTTGGAATGCTCATCTGTGCTATATCATTCACGTGAACCACTTTAAATGCTCTAATTTTATTAATATACTATGCTTGGTCGCATCTGTACACTCTGTTAACATCAGCGAAGTGATGTTGGATGAGGCCGTGTTTGTATCTGTGATTCAAATGTCAATTTAGCATCCCAAAGATTGCTTTCAGCACCCCAAAGATTGCTTTCAGCACATGTTTATATAAACATCAGTTGTCTTTAATTTTCTGCTTTTCACCACATTAAAAAATCCTGTTCGTTTGACGGATTAAGATGACCTTTCTATGGCTTACTTTGTTCCATTAAGTACAAGTTAATGTTTACAAATAGACTGAACAAGAGATTTTTCTGCACTAATGATAAGAAAAACTTCTGCTGCACAAAATCTATCACTTTTAGGTTCTCAGGCGCCCTATATAATCACCCATTCATGCCTTCTCTCTCCGTTTCAGTAAAATCTCACTGCTTGCCTTGGGAAACTAAAAGAACTATAACAGATATGAAAAAAGCAGTGTGGTTAGTCTTGTGAATTTAGACTGGAAAAGGCATTGTGCAGCTGACCTTTACCTCACTATAATTTAAATAAGTGTTTCAAGTGATGCTAATGTACAGAAAGCGATAATCATGGCGCATTCACAAAGCTGTAATCTTGTGAAGGTGTGATTAGGACAGAAACCAGCAATGCTTCGGTGTGGAAGCAGGCTTGTTTTAAGTGTGCGATAATGGATGACATCTCCTGCTATCCGTTCTCGTTCAGACAGATAAAACAGGAGGAGTGGTAACTCTGTTTCTGAGGGCTGTCTGGGGACATTCAGGGATGGAGATAGCGCTCTTGGCTGATAGAGTAGAGCGAGCACTGGATGCTCATAGCTTGGATGGAGATTGACAGCTCTTTCTGCCTGATGTCACTGAGACACTCGTGCTAGTGTGTGTTAATGTGCTCATTGACCTCACTGTCAGACTAATGAGTGTCACGAGGGTCATTTTTTAAAGAGAAATTATATATTTTAGGTAAAGATTTTATGTTGCTAGCATACAAAAATGCAGCTTTAAATGACCAAATGTAAAGGAGCACAGTGTACGGCAAAATTTAGAACCATATCTATTACATTACTAAGACTGCCTTCTTTCACTTCAGAAACATTGCTAAGTACGGAACATTCTGTCTATTATTGTAACGCTCTGTTAGCCAGCTGCTCAGTCACCATTCTAGAAAAAGTACAGGTCGTCCAGAACGCAGCAGCTGGAGTTCTCACAAGAACAAAGAAATATGATCACATTACACCGGTTCTGTGCTCTCTTCATTGGCTTCCTGTATAATTTCTAATTGACTATAAGATACTGCTCCTTGTCTTTAAGGCGCTGAATGGCTTGGCTCCAGCCTACCTGAGCAGTCTCCTATCACGATATATATTCCAGCTCGCTCTCCGAAGGTTAGTAAATCCACCAGAGGGGGAAGCACTTTCTCATATAGAGCCTTTAAGCTCTGGAACAAACTCCCTGATGTTGTCCGGAGCTCAGCTACGTTCAGAGTTCAAAACTCTGACTTTGAAGCTGCTTTGAAAGCAACTGCTTAAAAAAGCGCTATGTAAAAACTTGATTTGATTGATTGATTGATTGATTGACTGATTGAAAATGTGTAGTATACACAGACTCTAAATTTAATCATCATAATAAACTTTATTACGTAAAGCACCCATAAAGCTAGGCTTCCTAAAGCATTGAACAGAAACCACGTAAAGTGAAAGAACCGGAAACAACAGATACGTTAGATAAATACAACATACATACATTTAGACTAGGACATCTGTAAAAAAACAGACCATGAAACCGTGGAACGCTTTATTTGTGAGGTTTATGATTTTAAAATCAGCACAGAAGGGGGACCGTGAACCAGACAGACTTGGGCTGAGTTTTGTTTCTCTGTCTTTTGGACCATTACCATTAATCCTCCATTTTGCACGTTTACATGAGGGGTAGGAATGTCTCAATTTTCTTTTAAACTAAGAATTTGATCTTTACTGAAGGGACCTACACATACACGTGAGGGCTTGAGAATCATTTTCCAGCATGCAACACCCGATGTAGGAACAGCTTTGTTTATTCAACATGGCTGATGATGTGAGGAAAAAGAGCCACGAATGTAAGTAATTTCTTGTCATTTATACAAATTTTTTATTTTTTATTATTTTTTTTGTTAGTTTTCATGTCACAAGTACAATAGTAATATGTTTAACAAAAAATCTCTAGTTTTACAAGTAAAGAGCGACATTGTTAGCCATATAACAGTAATGTTACTCAATAGATTCACTTATAATAATACAATAATATTTTGTGTTTAACAAAATTGTATGTCTCATAAGTTTATGGTTTATGTTCGGTCCCATATCATAAGTGCTGATGCATGTCAGAATAAGTTAATATAAAAAAATTATAAAATAATAGCTAACGTAATATAAATATTAGCTATTTTAAATTAATAGTGCATGACTTTAGACTATTAACATTTATGTTACACAGTAGAATTGCTTACGATGTATGTTTATATGTTGTTTTTTAACAACTTCACTGTGGTGTCCCAATTCATACAATTTTCAGCCTTTCCCCGTAGGAATTTCTGCCAAAGGACAGAGGAAAGGCTTATCGCTAAGTGTTAGGGCCAAGGGAAAGAAATTCAACTCAGCCTAAAGGCCCCAGTATTCAAACGCTCTGTCTGGTGTCGTGAACCATTCAGCATGACTTCAATTCATACAAAAGGAAGTTCTCGTTCATCCATGTCTGCGTTATAGAAACACAGTCCTAAGAAATAAGTAATAATATGCCACGTGACCAGTTATCTAGCTATCATATTCCACGTAAATTAAAAAAAAATCTTTTTTTTTTGGGTAATGTTTGGGTAATTTTGGACAGTTTTTTTTTTTTTTACCTTGGACTTGAGCTTAGAGATGTGAAAATACAACTTGTAACCGTTTTGACTTTAATGAGTGGTTTTGGAGGTCATTTCAGTTTTTGGGCTTTTGTTCATTTTCTTCATGCTTTTCACAGTCTGTAAATGCTTGGCAAGTGAGAAGCTAATCTTAGCCGAAGAATTAAATAAAACAGAGCGAGAGTCAAAGACCACCTCTTTGTTTCTTGATGGCTTTCACAGATGTTAAACACCAACCGCTCGCTCTGAGCTCTTTATTAGCGCCTCATGCCTTTTAGAACAAGAGCTTGAAAACAGCTCACATACTGCTCCCCTGTCACTGTCTCTACATACATCCTTTGGGTTCTGGACAAACCCACACACAACGCCATATTTACTTCATGGTCAAATGTTCGTGCAAGTTGTTATTTTCTCTCCAGAGTTTCATATCAAACCTGCTGCGTGATCTGTAATTTAACAATTGCTTTTCACTCAGTGTGTGTTTGCGGATTTTTGTTTCAGTAGGCCGTGATTCTTTTCATGGATGTAGTTTTCCAAGTGTGTGTGTTTGTGTGCTGAGGCTTAAGAGGCTGAACTAATGGAGCTCTGTTGTAAATCACTCTAATAAGGCTGCAGCCGATCACACACTCGCTCATTTCTCTCCCTCTCCCCCTTTCCTCCGCTCCACCGGCCAATAAATAACCTCCGTCCTGGTTGCGGACACAACGCTTGCACTACAAAGCTTCGCTGTTCCATATTTTTTGTGTAACTATGTCTGACAAGGTAGGAGGGACCACCGTTATCAGCAAATGAAATGCCATAAATGTGATTCATGGAGGAATGGAGGCGTCAGCTTATTTCCCCATCTTATCACTCTATCACCAGCTCCCGCTAGTTTTCCCAAACTTTTTTCTTCTTCTGTTGATTCCAATTATCACATATAAGTTCCTATGGTGTTCCCGCCCTCCTCTGGGATCTGAGAGAATGTTCTCATGTCTCATGATGTCATAAATTATCACCACCGCATCCCCCTCCGTTTATCAACAGAAGATAGATATGTCTTCCTCGCAGACAGATGCCTATGAGAGAAAGTTATGAGAGGCAGAAGTAAAGATGGGAGTACATGTTCTGGTGTGTTTATCCATAGTGAGACCGACCTGATGATTTTGTGTTCGTTATAAAGAAAAAGCCAAAGTTAAAACCTCGTCCTATGAAACCATGGTTTATGAGGCCTGCAACCCCTTAGGCCCTGTTTATACAAGTTTGGTTATATTTAGAACAGAAGTTTGTGTGTTTTTCTTGTTTAACTGTTCTTTGTTTTTTTTTTGTTCAATTTTTGTAATAGACAGCAAAAACTGGGATATTGGCTGTTCTGGTTACTGTAAATCACCATTTGCATGCATATGATCAGTCCAAATGACATTGATATTTATTTATTTTGCTGCTAGCTAACGTGCTCAACTCAGTTGTTCATGATCATGCAGATGGATTTTAGCCTAGCTGCTAGTGTACATCCTCATGTAGCGACTGGGTCTAAAATTTGCTCAGAATTTTAAATGTAATTTTATACGCAAAATAATGAAAACAATGCAAATCTATAAAAAATTACTTTTACGAAAGCTGTGAACAGGTCACCATTCATCCTCACATTAAAAGTCAAGCCTCTTAAAAAGGTTTATTCATTTTTTTTAGCACTTTATAACAACTACACACTACTAATCAGTAATTCAGCAAATAGTCAATACATTTATGAAGGTGTTTTCACATATGACTTATAACTAACTAGTTTTTAAATATTGAAAGGTTTCATTTTAAATTTTAATTGATAAACTTATTTTCGATAAACGAATCAAGGATATAGCGTTAAACTTATATTTATAAACTATAACATATATATCATATGTGAATGTGTATTAAGAGACTGTCTTAAAAATGCTTTATACATTATTTATCAACTAATTGCTAATGCTTAAAAGATTTATAGTGTGTAGAATTTAGTTTGAATTCAGTTTGTTTTAAACATATAATGCAATATCCACTAAGACGTTCCTATGTTACCTTTCTGTTAATAATCAGCTTGTTAATCAAGGTTCTTCTACTCCACCATCATTTTCTTTTCTCTCCACTCATGACCTCTGTAGCTCAACCTCATTAAGGTCTAGAGAAAAATATTCGTTCTGCGTACCACAACCACAAACAAAATACCAATCCCCCCTCTCTCCTGGACATCATGAGGGCCTTTGATAAGCTCAGTTAATTAGTGTCTCTCTCTTCCTCCCTAACTGGCCATCAGTGGTCCTAAATGTGCTGTTGATTTGGTTACTTCCTGAGACAATGGCAAAATGGTTTTATGTGCCGTTCAATTAGCAGCTGCTGCTGGGCTCCTCCATCTGGAGCTCTTTATGCAGCGAGAGTGATGAGGAGAGAGAGAGAAGTGCTAAGCCACAACCCCAGGTGATGGCTGTCCCAAAACCTGACCCTAGACAAGGGGGAAACAACACGTCCACTGCTGGGTCTCTTAGATTTCAAAACCCTGTGGTTTAAGTCATCCAGAGGAGAGAAGTTGCAATGTCTTGGAGTTGGAACAAATATAGTTCCAGTAGTTATAAAAAAGGTCTATGATTACTTTGATTCTTAATGGCTTGCCCCCCCCCCTCTCCCCAATAAAATAACTTATATTTATAAGTTTTAAATGTCAACCTTTTACAGCTTCCCAGATCTCATTTTGTCCAGTTTATACTTGTTTTTTTGGTGTGTTTTCCTAGTGTTATTCCTAGTTTCCCTGAGCAGATTGAAAACACATCTCAATGAATTAAGTACATTCTAGAATGTTGCATTAGCAATTTTCAAACATTTACACAAATTATTTTGTGAAACACTTGTTTTTGGTAGCATGCGTAACACTTGTATTTTCTGCTGTGAAATTAAAATTAAATTAAGTTAAAAAATGTTTATCCTCACTGTAGAATCCACAATATTAAATTACTTTATTTACAGCACTCAAATTTGGGGAACGGTAGGCAAAGTGCTAGCTTTTTATGATTAACAGAATACTTGGATAAGGATCATTCTCAAATATTCAGCTGATCCTTTGTGCTAGTCTTGTATTATGAAAAGCTTATACAGTTTATTTCATACACAGTTACAATAGGACACTTTTTAGCAACAAAAAAAAACGTGTTTTGGGCTGAGGCATGTTTTTAATTCTTCAAAATCATAGATTTCAGGGCAATTAGCTACTCAAAGTAGGTGACTGTTATGACATCCATAGCTTTAGCACTGGAAAGTGGAAACTGAGTTACCTTATTGTCCAATTTTCCTTCCCCTGGGGTAAAAATATGAGTTTGCTCACATTTTTAGTGCCTTTGTCCAACACTATAGCCAGAACCACAGAGCTCTTGGCAGAATAGTGACGGATGATTGTTGGAGCACTTCGATCATATCAGCACAACTGAAAAATATATAAACACCCGAGCATTCGGCTAATCATAAGAAAGAGCAGCTGAAATTAAAGTGTTTCAGAACCTCGAAACTCCTCCCACACCGAGAGGTCTTGATGTGAAAATTTCTCTCTTCAAAAGTGTTGCATTCCCCGTCACTGTTAACAATTGTTTAGGGAAAAAGTGAATGTATGAAACCATTTCTGAGACATATTTTAGGGTCTTATTTAAGTCACAATTCACACTAAATTGGGTCTGGTCATCAAAGAATGCCAAACTCCTGGGTGTTTTTGTTTGTTCATTTGCACTTCATACATTTGTCTAAATATCCAAATCGACAAACCCATATACAATATATATATATATATATATATATATATATATATATATATATATATATATATATATATATATATATATATATATATATATATATATATATATATATATATATATAGGATTAGTCACTATTCATTTTTGCAGGTTACTAGTTTGCTGATTTTTTAATTGATTGTCAGCACTCTAAATATAATGTACTATTATGGAATCATTTTTGTAATAAAGAGAGATGCATGTAAAACACCATCCAGATATACAGAATGTTTTTTGTAGCGTTTAGGAATTTGTGGCATGGTATTTTCACAGTTTTACAAGTTGAAAATTATTTAAAGTAGAACATAATTTGTGGATCCCAAATTAGTACACCGCACTAAGTCTCTTAAAGTTTCTGGGCTTATTCAATAAAGCCGATCACACAACTGAAATGTGAAAATCATTAAAAATTTACAGAAAGTTTGTCCTACCTTTATGTGTTTAGTAAAAAACTAAAACATATCAAACAAGTATACCAAATCTTTAAGTCAAGACGATTCTATCCATCGCTGATGGATTCTCTTGCTAAATTTTCAATTGTATACAATGATATTCTATTTGAAGCAATTTCCCTTTTGAAAAATTTTTGAGGGAAAAAAACTGGACAGTTTCGGTTCATGGACTTTGGTCCTAGGTGTGTGTTTGTGTGAAGATGGTCCCTCTTGATAGCCGCTATGTGGAATGTGCAAGCAGATGCTGTCATCACCCGTTGCTGTGGCACCACCTCATAGCAGTGTTTTGCTTAGCGATAGCATTATTTTGACTAGTCCAAGGTTTGTAAGATGGATGAAGGAATGGCAGGAGAGACGTATGAAGGTTTTGAGGGACTCTGTTTTCCTTTCTGTGAACGTGTGATAGGAGGAGAGCCTGATGACAGATAGAACAAGCAGAGTGTCCAGCGAGAAAGTGGAAGAAAGCAGCATGCATTGAATTTGATGTGGTGTTCTAGAGAGTTTGGTGGAAATTGTGATGTTATAAATTCTTCATTTTTTTTTCTCTGTGTTTAAAGTGATCTCACTCATTGTGAACATAATGTTAAGCATGCTAACCATGCTAATTCTAACATTATTTTTAAAGCGCAAACATTTTTGTAAAGGGCATTCATGATGGAAAACCACTTTTGGGATGTGTTTACATATAGATATGTAAATGAACGATCTAAACACACTTCAGTTAGAATGGCTTCAATTAGTGAATTGTACATTTAGTAAAAGTAAAAGAAAAAGCACTAAATATTCCATGCCTTTTAACTCATGAATCTTAATAAATAATGTGTTAATCTTGGGTATCAAGCCTTCCACAAAGTCTGTCATTTTTCTAGAAAAAAAATAGTTTTTGGACTTGAAATGGATCCTATCATGCCACTAGCACTGAGCTTATATACTCCTCGGTTTTCTAAGTCTATGGATGAGTTGACGAGTAACACCAATATGAATGAAACATGCTTTACAAAAAAAATGTTAATCAGCTTAAAAGAGGTTAAACTTGGCTCTGTGTCAGTAGTTAAAACTAAAAAAACTCTTTTGATGTTGACATTAAAACTTTAGACCAGGCTTGACCACTTTTTCTAACCTAAGGAAATCCTGGCAGGTTACTCTTGGATGTCAAAACATATTTCATCCCAGAGCTCATACCCTGACCTTTAACCTTTGACCCCTGAGATCCCCATGCCGTGTCAGCACCGTCTCAGTGTTTCTTCACTTGGATCGGACACCCACCCATTCACACATTTATGCTCAGAAAGAGCCTTCTTTTGCATGTTTTGAGCAAATTTGTTCATCTTCATGTTGGCCTGTTTTGAACATCGGCATTGGGACCTACTTAAGCAGTTTGAGGAACTGAAGTGTGTGAAGTTTCTCTGATGTGTTCTCCACATGTGTATTTTAAGCTTTCGTCTGCTCTTGCCATGCAGGGTCTGGATAGTTAAAACTCTAACTTTGGCTGAGGGCATCTAAAAACTGCCTGATTGTAAATATCTTGGGCCACAGTGCTCAGATCTTCCGGAATGACATGGCGTATGTGGTAACAATGCAACACAAGCCTCATGATCTGTCATTATGCTTTATGAAGGACAGGAACATTCGGGGCTTTATGGAAAAACCTCAAACCTCTCCTTTTGTTGGCAGTAGATCATTGAAAAATCTGTGTGCGCATAAATAGACTTGTAGACATTTGTTGGTTACTTGGAAATGTTAATCTAAAAATCTAATTAGATAACTGGATGAAGTTTCTAAGTATCCGGAGCACATCTCATGCTAACTACATAGTCACGTTTGGTCACCCAATGTTTTAACTTTGTTATTTAATAATATTTTACGTTTAATAGCAAAAAATATGCGAGGTCTAGATAAATAAATTTTAAAACATTTTTCATTCTACTTTTTCTAGTATTTTATTTACTGTTTAAAGTGACCTTTATTAAGTATTTCATTACCAAATATTAAAATGTATTAAAGAATCAAATCTTAAACAGCAATTTTTGTTGTTATTAGTCATTTTAATTCATTTAAGGGTCATGAGCTTTTTTTCTTGGTTTGTTTTAATGTCCACTAATAGGGATTTGTATTTCTGTAGATTGTAATAAAATAAAAATGTTATTAGTCAGATTTTAAGCTGTGTTCAGATTCCACAATTACTGTTAAAACAAGCAGTGAAGGTGATTTAACTGTGTAAACTCTGGGTCTGTCAGTAGCCATTCTTAAAAAAAAAAAACTTATAGTACTTGAATGCTTGTTTCTGTACACTTATGTACATTCACTCACTTTATTAGGTACACCTATTGAAATGCTTGATAAAATAAATGTATAATCACCCAAAGATAGAACTTCATGCTATTAAGCTTGAACATTAAGCTACTGTAATTGAGTCATATAATTAGAATATTAAAAAAATGAATCAATTTAATATAGATGTTTCAGTTTTTGATGGAATTAGTGATATACAAACTTTTTGCTTTATGTCTAGATCTATTTGTTTTTGTTATTTCCCCATTATAAAATGTTTGGCACTTAGGAGTTTTTCTTAACTAGTGACTAAGTGGCAACACTAGATTTTATATATATATATATATATATATATATATATATATATATATATATATATATATATATATATATAATACCTAGTGTTGCCACTTTGCATTTACATTATTATACATTTGTATATAAATGCAAATGCAAAGTGGCAACTGTAGGTGCTTTATATATATATATATATATATATATATATATATATATATATATATATATATATATATATAAATATATATATATATACATTTGTACATTAAATACTTTTGTATTGAAGGACATGTTAGAACAACTTGCCACATTTCCCAAACAGAACATACTACTTTTGAAGAAAGACAGATTAAATGAACTCTGAGTTTATCTTTTTGTTGTTTTAGTCATTAGTCAACTACTCATCGAATCTCCCAAGGGACGTTATAGTAGTCTTGAAACGTTATTAAGAGCAGAATATAGAGTTGTTGAGGCCCGTGAAAGTGTGGGAGAGCAAAAGGAGTCTTGCCGATAAGAAGGGGCAAAGGGGCAAGGCGAATGAGAGAGAGTGGTGCAGTGATTTGTGGCTAGTAATAAAGGTGGTGTGTGCTCTGTTGTTTTAGTGTGATAGAGCAGAGCTGGTCAAACTCCCACTATAGGAATGCACAGCCGGGCCCTTATCTTTAATGTGCACGATCACACTCCCCTAATGGGGCTGGAATAAGAGCCGAGGAGCAGCAGGTAAAATAGGAGCCGCTGCATCAGGTGCATCATGAAACTGACACCATCTTCCACACACTGACAGAGGTCACATACTAGTCCATACAACCTGTTAACGCATCGGCCCGGGGAAGTGGGTGTCAAAAAGGGGGAGAAACTGAGGGAACTCGCACGGCAACAAAACTAAAAGAAACAGACTGTGGAGAATCTCTTGTTGCATACGACACTCATTGTAATTGAAATAGCTACTTTGTTTTCTCTTTGGGATGTTAACCCTGTTGAAATTTGTTTTTAGTGATATTTTATCCCACATTTTAAAAGATTATAGCATTTGAATTTGTTTGTTAGTTTTTCTAATTGTAACATTCTGTTTCTCTCAACATAGACTGTGTCCTAGATGTGGCTGAACATAAATAATGTCTAGATAGTTATTTAAAATGTAGTTATTTTGTTTATTCTAATGAATATACATTTAAACCGCTTTTAACATGCTGTCTCAGTTATATTGTGCATTCATTTTTAAACAATTCTAATATAAAAAGCGGTAATTAATTGTACCTTAAGTGAACTATATTATTTGGTTTGTTGAAAATATTTTTGCGTACCAAATATGAGGGAAATTTTAGTTATGTGATACATTTGCAGTAGTAAAATAATCTTATATTGACCTATTACAATTTTATTGTATCTATTACAAAAATTATGATATTAATATATAAAATCTATTGTACATTTTTTTGACATTTTAATCAAATAGTGGTGTAAGAAAATATCGAAAAGATTGTTTTTGTTATAGACTGTATACATATGTTAATACTGGAGGTGTCAAACAAATGTATGTTTTAATTGAATTAATCAGGTTTCTCTGTTTACAAATGGGCAGACATAAAACCGAGCCATTTCTGACAAATAAACTCAATTAAAAACAGAATTTGAAATGAAAAAACATACATAAAAGTAAAACTAATTTACCTTTTCGCTTCCTTTTTAGAAACAATAAAGTGTACTCAAAAACCAAACAATGTCTGATTCCCCGCAATGCAAAGTTGTTGTCAACCCAAAGGATCGATAATAAAATTTGTTTGGTAGCAAACAAACAACCACAATTTCAACTAACTAACCCATCAAGGAACTATTTTGCAAAGTGGAGAGATAGACCAGAGTTTTGAGCTTGATATGTAAGCTTGAAGATATGATAATGACTTCTACAGGAAGTTCAGCATCATCTGATCAGGTTGAGAGTGTTTGAACAAATGTTGCCAAAAAAAGCGTTAATATGATTGACACTTTTAATTGAATGAATACCAATAAAGGATCTATCGTACGCTACCTAATTGCAGCCACCCTTATTTAGAAATTACATTGTAAATCATGTTACAACTCAAAGATTTGTTCATAAAAAGTAAAACTCCTTAGTTCCCAAAAATTAAAGAACACATATATTAACTTAAAAAAGCACCACCCGACTTGATGTGACTGATTTGTGACCATTTATAGCTGCCTGTGTGCCTGTATGTTGTCTCAGAGGTGAAATGCTGGTAAAGGGATGTATTTTGTGTGTGTAAGATGTGTGATGAAGCGGTCTCTTGTGGAGTCTTGTGTTGTGGATCATTGAGCGTGTGATGGAAGGTGTTCATGAGGAATTTACATTAGCACCGAGAGAAAATAAACTTAGCACATAGTACACACACTCCCACGATATAAAGGAAAAAGAAGAGAGAGAGAGAGAGAGAGAGAGAGAGAGCGAGAGACAGACCTGGAGAGCAAGAAAAAGGAAACAGAGAGAAGTAAAGTGCAAGAGAAACTGAGGGGACATGCAAAGCGAATGGCATTTTCAGTTGAAATTACACATGTTGTTAGTGCTTTGTCTCTTTAAAGTGTTCACTGCACCCTACAAATGCAACCCTGAAGCCAACAGAAACCACATAGGCTCATTGAAACTTGGGCGGTTGTATTTATGGAAGCAGAATGGAAAAATATCTTTGTGAATGTGCATGCATGTGTGGTGTGTAAGTGCTTGTGCATGTGTTTGTGTGCACGTGTGATTTTTCGTGTCGCTATGTAAACAGCCCCAGTGTTAATGTTAACCCTCTCCACTGTTTCTACTCCACTTACACCAGCAGGTCTCCACGTTTAAGACACATGTTCCATTTTATTTCAATTAGAATTCCCCTAATGCTGGCCTGCTCCTCTAGGCATCACTAGTTGCCCATGGCAGTGGGATATTGGCCGTGCCACCGGTGAGGGGTTATTGGGCGTTGCAGAGCTCCATGGTACATTTACAGTCCTTGGAGCCAGTGAGAGGGGAACAGGTTGTCATGGGAACCAAGCATGCTCAGTTGGTCCAGACTGCTGACTGAGACCTCACTATGGCGAACAGACTTGCCTTTCAATGATTGAACTCCACTAAAAACTATTTTTAAACTTGCCTAACGCAACAGTTTTATACAAACAGTTTACATACAACTAACAGTGGGAAATTAACACTACTGGTGTCAGGTGTGGACCCAAAATTAGCAGTGTAGATGCATTTTGCTGTGTGCTTTTATCTGTTTGTGCATTAAGATTTTTCACTATTGCATCAAACCCTGTTTTAAGATTTTTTATTTATTTATTTTATTATTTTAAACAAAGCTCTCTGGTTATGAAGATGCTAGTGAGTAGGTCAACATTTTGGAAAACCTTTATAAAACTCATTGATTACTGAACAATTGCTTTTGTGGTTTTAGACACCTTTAAACTAGCGTCAAGAAGGGTACGCATCTAATGTCAAGGAGTCATTTTAGAGTAAAATACTTTGAGGCACAAATTGACAAAAAAATTGCACAATTATATAAGAAAAAGAAGGAATCTCTTTGGTCAATTACTTTTGTAGCATAGCATGTCATTAAAATGATAAGCGTAGTGTCTTTGATGCCACTAATGGGGTTATTCTTGACTGTTGAATTATGCTAAATGAGTTACAGTTGTTTCACAACTTAAATTCTTAATATAGCTTAAAGGATTTAATAACTAAATGATAAAGCTAAATAGATAAAAACTCAGCTTCTATTTAGCATATATGTGTTTAATAATGGTAAATTTAATGTTCTTACCAAAAGGTCAACAAAAATCTGAATGACAAGTGGCTTTTATGTTCTCATATGAAGTTACAATTCAACTGAATAATAGTAGAAAAAACATAATAGCATAAATCGTATAAAACATTTTTTCTACATCCAACATTTAGGTTTCCATAGATAATTATGATGTGATTCTCTGCTTGTACACCTCAGCTCGTCAGTTCCTCTGTTTCCGAAGTCAAATGCCAACAAGTTCCGCTTTGAACGTTTTGTTTATTCAATGAATTGACGACAACGTATGAGGTTTTACTACGTTTCTAGTTAAATGTTTAAAACTAAACTCTCCCTGTGTGTGTAGTTCAAGATGGCTCTGGGTGTGAATCCAGCTGTAGCCACAGCTTGCTTAGTTTGTTTCTTGGATTGATTTGGTGTTAAAATCATATCGGAAGTGTTGTTGAGCAGAGGACTGCATGTGGTTGCTTCAGAAGTTCTGCTGACTCTGCTAATACCAGGGTATTATGATGCATTCTGGTTTGATCCCTCGAGGACCTGAAAGTTCACAACACGTATACGGATTGTAACATGACATCTTCAGTAATGCAAATTGAAAATCCATATGGGGTGATAAATTGGTAAGTAAGAGACTTTTACAGTATATTGAGGCTGTATGAAGTGACAAGAAAAATTACATTATTGATAAAAAAACGAATCTACCAAAAATTTAACACAAGATATTTTTTTTACTTTTTTTTTTTTTTTTTTTAAGAAATTGTGACAACTCTTAAATGCAACACAGAATTTGAGCATTGTTGCTTGTTATAGCTTGTTTCTTTGAGCTTATAGCCCTGCTATGTTGATTTCACATCCCGTAGTGTCTGGTGTCGCAGTCATGGCAGTGAACTACGAGTGTCATATACCAGCATGAGCTGTAATGGTACTGGTGAGGACGTGCATTCCTGCCGCAAGCACAGAAAGAAGCTTCACTATTACACAGTTGGGGAACTGCCTCTGTCCCTCTTTATCATGGCTTCTGAGAGCTATCAGAGCCATTAATCATGCCGTTCCTTCCACTGCAAAAACCTGTAGGAATCTGTCAATAGAGGTAATCAAACACAGCCACACTGACAGAAGAACTTATCAAATATGTACTTTTGTGTTTATATAATTTAAAATGAGTTGTTTAGTGGTTTTATTTATTTATTTATTTATTAATTATAATTTTATTATTATCGTTATCATTATTATAATAATAATAATAATTATTATTTTATATTGTTATTATAGTTTTATTATTATAATCATTAATATTATTATTATTATCATTATTATTATTCTTATTATTATTAATGTTATTATTATTCCCATTTTTGCAAGTTATCAAAAAGCAATGTAATTGTCGCTATTAGTTGTCACTATTAAACTACTAGCAATACAGTTGTTGCAATTTGTTTTACTTTGCGAAATGTTTTGTGCTATCAATTGCACTATTTAACATAAAAAACTTATTTTCATGAAATATGAATGAATCACTCATTTAGTATTAGTTATATAGTAATAAGGTGAAAATGGTCACGAAAATTATTAACATTGATATGAAATTGTGTGGTCTGATAAAAAAGCCATTTATTTTGTACATTCTTAATTCATAAAAAAACATCAGTAGTGATTCAGGAAATGGTACTGTTTATGAGAAACATTAGATTCATTGTAGTATCATTACATGTTTGCAGATGACATTGTAATCTGTAGTGAGAGTAGAGAGCAGGTGGAGGGACACCTGGAAAGTTGGAGGTCTGCTCTAGAAAGAAGAGGAATGAAAGTTAGTCGTAGTAAGACAGAATACATGTGTTTGAACGAGAGGGAGGGAAGTAGAACAGACACAAAATTGAGCCATTTCTGACAAATAAACTCATTATATGGTTCCAGATATCAGAAAACGCACTTTTCTGGAATTGTTTACCTGCGCGGGTCTGCTGCCATCACACTTCCGGGTCAAACCACGTTTCCTTCGTTGTAGAGAGGGGCTGTACTAGCGATTCATATGATTGACTAGTGGATGTGACTTGGGCTGGGATAAGGGGAAAAGGCGGGGATAAGGAAAACGAGCCGTTTTCAGCTCAGAAAAAGCAATAAAGGGTTACTCAAACATGCATGACCTAATCTTAATACTGTGAACAGAACTTACCAGAAGATACCAGGAATGTCAGAAAAGTCACGATATCATAACATGGCACCTTTTAAAGTTTGCTCTTCAAACGTGAAACGCTTACTTTTATATTAGAGACTCTGATCTTTTTGTAACACCAGCCCCTAAAGGCTTTCTTGAGTGCCAGGCCAATCAGAACACGGTTCGTTTTCTGATTGTTGTGGCCCATTGCTCAGATCAGAAAGTGTAGAAATGCTGAAGGAGGTAAAGATCTGGGTCATAAGCGACAGAATAAGTAAGTGTCTTTGTGCGAATGAAGGTTTGTAGGGGTGTGAATGAGATATATCCTCAGATTAGGACTGGATGCAGGCGCCGCTGTTTGTCATTCCGGATCCCTGCAGTTCAAAGGCAGGATAAGGGCTGTTGACAAGCAGGAGAAGGATGTGTTTGCTTCTGCAAGTACTTGCTTGTGTCTGTTTGTGTGCTTTCGCTTCAAGCGGTTTGACTTTGTAACCTTACAATTAATTACAACCTTAACAACATACAATCACAAAACTGCTCTACTGTATCACACAAAATCAGCTTCGGCCCTCTCTTTGTTATAATCTCTTTTCACTTACACATGGTTTAGTGGTGTCTCTTTAATAGATCCTCAACATCTGTCTGATTCTCAAGCTGCCAGTAATGATCAGACCTGTAAAATCTAACCTTTTTCGAAACAACCCCAGGTATCGCCCTCTCGCCTGGAACATTTTCACAGGTCATCTGTCCATTTAGAAGATGAATCTAGAGCTGCTTTGGGAACACTAAAGCACTTCACCTGGATGAAAATGATCAGGCCAGACACAGAGACATGAGGTCAGGAGGAGACAAAAGTGATAGCTGGAATACAGAGACATTAGAAATTAAATAAAAAAGCTTAAACAAACTGTCAGTAATTACACTTTATTTTAGATGTTGAATGAAGCAGTGAACTACTTATAGCAAATTCTTGTCCAGGCTTAATTTGAGACCGTATAAGAAATAAAGAAGAGCACTTAGAAATAAAGAGAGAACGAAATAAGAAATAATTAGTAAAACTCAGAGAGCACTCACAAATATATTTACATTAATATATTTGTAGTTTCAATTCACATAAACTCACTGTGACTTGTTAAATTGGCTTAAAATGTCAGTATTCTTATAAAATTGACATTGACTTTAAAGTTGAGTTTCTTTTTAATTAGTATTAAAAAAAAAACACTTCGCTGGACCGCCAGATTTTTTAAAAGTGCCAAAATGTGTTTTTGGGGGTCTATAGCTTGTTTGGATGAGTGTCTAGTAAATTGATTTCATGTGAAGTTTTCTTATTGTCAAAGTTACTATCAAGCAGACCAAGGTTTGTAGAGTGTTTTCAGTGTTATGATCAGTTAGAGACTAAAGAAATGTATTAATTATATTGTAAACACATTGGAAAAAAGAACAGATTTTGTCCATGTGTTAAAATCTATAATAAGGCGTTGTATCTGCTTTCATGCAAGTATAAATGCCCAATTTTATTACAGTGTGGTAAATAAGCTGTCTTCGTATATTTGCTTCTCTTCAGAAATCTCATTAAAGTTTTGGGCTGAGGTGGTTTCAAAAGATAAATTTATTTAGATAGCAGTTAAAAAATAGAAAATGATCAAAGATGTACAGTCTTTGCTGATCTTAATCATCCACAAGATACAGGGAGTGCAGAATAATTAGGCAAGTTGTTTTTCTAGTTAATTTTATTATGGAACAACCATGTTCTCAATGAACCCAAAAAATTCAATAATATCAAAGCTAAATACTTTTCAAAGTAGTTTTTAGTTTTAGCTATTTTAGGAGGATATCTGTGTGTGCAGGTGACTAATACTGTGCATAATTATTAGACAACTAAACAAAAAACAAATGTATACCCATTGCAATTATTTATTTTCACCAGTGAAACCAATATAACATCTCAACATTCACAAATATACATTTCTGACATTCAAAAACAAAACAAAAACCAATCAGTGACCAATATAGCCACCTTTCTTTGCAAGGACACTCAAAAGCCTGCCATCCATGGAGTCTGTCAGTGTTTTGATCTGTTCACTATCAACATAGCGTGCAACAGCAACCACAGCCTCCCAGACACTGTTCAGAGAGGTGTACTGTTTTCCCTCCTTGTAAATCTCACATTTGATGATGGACCACAGGTTCTCTATGAGGTTCAGATCAGGTGAACAAGGAGGCCATGTCATTAGTTTTTCTTCTTTTAGACCCGTTCTTGCCAGCCACGCTGTGGAGTACTTGGACGCGTGTGATGTAGCATTGTCCTGCATGAAAAACAGGTTTTTCTTGAAGGATGGAGATCTTCCTGTACCACTGCTTGAAGAAGGTGTCTTCCAGAAACTGGCAGTAGGACTGGTAGTTGAGCTTGACTCCATCCTCAACCTGAAAAGGCCCCACAAGCTCATCTTTGATGATACCAGCCCAAATCAGTACTCCACCTCCACCTTGCTGGCGTCTGAGTTGGACTGGACCTCTCTGCCCTTTACCGATCCAACCACGAGCCCATCCATCTGGCCCTCAAGACTCAATCTCATTTCATCAGTCCATAAAACCTTAGTAAAAATCTGTCTTCAGATATTTCTTGGCCCAGTCTTGACGTTTCAGCTAGTGTGTCTTGTTCAGTGGTGGTCGTTTTTCAGCCTTTCTTACCTTGGCCATGTCTCTGAGTATTGCACACCTTGTGCTTTTGGGCACTCAGGTGATGTTGCAGCTCTGAAATATGGCAAAACTGGTGGCAAGTGGCATCTTGGCAGCTGCACGCTTAACTTTCTCAGTTCATGGGCAGTGATTTTGCACCTTGGTTTTTCCACACGCTTCTTGCGACCCTGTTGACTATTTTGAATGAAACGCTTGATTGTTCGATGATCATGCTTCAGAAGCTTGGCAATTTTAAGAGTGCTGCATCCCTCTGCAAGATATCTCACTATTTTTTGACATTTCGGAACCTGTTAAGTCTTTCTTTTGACCCATTTTGCCAAAGGAAAGGAAGTTGCCTAATAATTATGCACACCTGATATAGGGTGTTGATGTCATTAAATCCCACCCCTTCTCATTACAGAGATGCATATCACCTAATATGCTTATTTGGTAGGAGGCTTTCGAGTCTATACAGCTTGGAGTAAGACAACATGCATAATGAGGATGATGTGGTCAAAATACTCATTTGCCTAATAATTCTGCACACAGTGTATTTAGTGTGGTAAAAAGTCCAGACGAAGCCCCAATGTGACCTGGTTTAAACACGGAAGTGACTGCTGGAAGTCCTGGAGAAGCTTGTCACCAGATGGTGAAAGCAGTAATTGTAATACGCATACATAGTGTAAGATCTCAAGCATCTGCGTACTTCCATTTTTCAGTTTTAGGTGGTTTGTTAAATCATGGACTGTTGTTTAAAATCAATTCATTGCATCACAGTATACAATTTTCACTTCTGCATGCAACTCCTACATATTTAAATAAATATTTTAATTTCGTCTCTGAACAGAGAAACACTGCTAACATATCTATCTGTGCCCTGTGATTTCATGCTGAAGAAACAATTTAACCGTTTTAATACAAATAAACTTATTTAACTTATTATAGAAAATAACTATAATGTATTTACTAAATGAAATGGTGATATATTGATTAATTTAACTCTACACTATGCAGTTGTCAAAGATTCCCCCATGAATTTCCTCAACACATTGGAAGGTCTCGTCTAACACCTGTTAGTTATAGTAATTATACAATACACATGTTTGGTGCTTGTAAAGATTCCCCTTCAGTAGATCGTTTTCTCATGTTTGAAATTCTGCTCTCAACATTTTGGTTTTATCAAGCTCCTCTACAAGGACAGTAAGCAGTACCAGATGACAGATGAGCAGTTTGTGTAGATGTGTGTGAGCGCTATCACAGCACCAGATAGACTCCGGAAAGCCTCACAGCTGCTGTGGATACTCCCTGGCCCTACAAGACACCGCTGTGCTGATAACACTCTCTCTGCATGCATGAGTAGTCTGATGACCAGGTGTTTGTGTGCATTCATTAATCCTGCATTGATCAGGTCCTAGCTTGGGTCTGAGAAGCAGAATGTTTCTTTGATCGGAAACATGAGTGTGCATGTAAATAAAAGAACACAAACTATTTAGGGTTTTACTGCATGCAGTAAACATCCAATCATAGCACCATTGCCAGGCAACCAGCAAAACATTTTGTCATGGTGTCGAGATGTTCTCTTCTAGGTTTGGGTCTTGTGTATGGAAGGTTGTGTAGAGTTTTACTTTCCAAGACATCGGTAGCACCAAAACTGTGCAGGCCTTTGCAGAATGCGTTTCCTGAATTTTTTTATTTATTTTTATTTTCTTTTTTAGGAAAATGGGTTCTGTCCTTAACACTATGTAGCATGCAAATGGACAGAAACATGTATGTAAACTGATTTTTAAATTTTTTTATTAATTAAATAATTTCATAATATTTTTATTAACCTATACACCTGCTCACACTCTGGAAGGTCACGTCAGTGCGTTTGTTCTTAAAAAATAGTTTAAGAGAAATACTTTGATTTAAATATCTAATTTTGTCTTAAAAAAAGAGGTAACATTTATAATGTAAAATCAATCAGCTCTGTCTGTAGAGACATGCAGGTCTGATAGCTGTGCAGTAAAGCTTTTGCTGTTACACTCATGCGCTGTGCTCTTCTAACTGATCATCTTCTGATCTGCAGAGTTGATACATTCCTTGTACATGCTGGTGTCTCTAACACATCTCAATCTTCTCATCCGTTTCTTTCAGCTGATGTGATGCGCTGTTCCTGAGCCCATATTAGAAACGACAACAAAGAGTCTTGAAATTAAGACATTAAAGGAATCCTTAATCAACGTCTCTATTAAATCAACCTCGGCATGAATTGAAGAAAATATTCTTACAGGTCATATTAACCATTCAAATCTATAGATGATACAAAAAAAAGAATCTAATTTGCTTTTGATTCCTTTTCTCTTGTGCTCTGCTGAGTGTGTTTTGAAACAGCGGCCCATCTGAGTATGTCCGTTTCCTCAGTAGACTCTAAACAAAATGTGAACCCAAACCCTCGCTTCCTCTACCTGCAGTCACAATATACGTGTGTGTATTTGAACAGCAGCGCTAACATACAGGGTGGGATTAGGGAATAAGCCATGCTTGAGTCTGACCTCTGGGGTCACAAACACATCCGCCGACAGGAGTTATTACGTATTCGCCCTCTCTCATCCTCAACTCTTGATTTTTTGAGTAGCAGGCAGAACTTTCACATCTATACATCAGAAACTTTCTGAAATTATTACATCACCGTTTCCAAATAATTACAGATCAGACTGAATCGCTGACCGTAAATAGTCCTTGGTCAAATACATCCAGTGTTTCATACATGCTTAAACATCATCAGTTAAAACCGTACAATAACTCAGAAATACTCAATTTGTTAAACATTTTTCAAAACAGACGTTATTATTGTGATTTGGAGACTTTTTCCTGAGGTTTCAATATTTAAAAAATTTTATAGTAATTTTATAACATGTTAAAATGAGAGAGAATTTATTCTTTTGAAACTTGGACTCTTTTTAAATGGTTTAACAGCTTAAATGTTAAATTAACACATTATGATGATGAAGCTGAACAACGCAACATAGTATCATGTTTCAGGTTTTCTTTGTGCTTTTTTCCCTCTTGTTTTAATGCAATTAAAATATAAATTGGCGCTTTTACCCCCGATTTTGACCTCACAGGAGGAACCTGTGCAGAAAATGAAGAGGACATTCTTTATATTATAAGTGTTTATATCTTGTACAACCTTTTTTACTCAAACGTTTTAATTGTTTTGGAAATAAATTCAAAAGATTCTTTTTTGTAGATTCTAATTTTAAACATTTTTGTGTTTTTAACCTTTAAAATGATGCATAAATTCATAATTCTGCCGCAACTGATGACCAGATAAAAGGAACTGTGAATGGTTTCTATATGTACATTTAGATATAGTGTGTGTATAGGATATGCTACATAGATAAGTAATTGCAAATTGTCCGATGAATTTAAATAGCGTACCTGGCACGGTTGCATTTGCATTCCTCTGGCTGTAATGTAGATGTGTTTACCTGCATGAGCAGGAACAGATGGGGCAGCAGACTCTGATTGATTGGCTAATCCTCTCATTGATTATTGTACAGATTTGAGCTGTTACTGTACACACAGACACACTGTACAGTGTGTCAGGAGAGCCATCTGTAGTCCTGTGGGACACCTCACACACTTCTTCTGCTCTTGAGAGTGTGCTTTCCTACAAGAGCTTTGGATTACAGCTGATTCTTCTCTGAACCAGCCTCACCAGTGAGTGCTCCATTGCAGCCTGTGTATGTCCCTTTAGTCAATAGAAAATAATTATTGGACAGGTGCATGCATGTATTTTTGTGCAATGTTTAACAGTGATCACGCTGTTAGCTTTCAATTGTTTTCTGATGTTTTCACATGCAATTCATCAAAGTTTCTCAAAAACAAATTAAATCAATGTACTTTTTTTCTCTTGCACGCTACTGCAACTGTATTAATGATCAACAAAAAATATAACATTTTTATTACTATAAAAACATTTATACTATTTTTAAATGACTAAATTTACTGAGTTAGTCGTGCAGTGTTTATGGGAAATAAGTCATAAAGTTTATAGATAAAACTGAGTTTCAGTCAGAATGCTTTGAGGAGCTTATAACCGTATGCTAAATTTATCTGACAAACCAAACTATAGTCTATGCAAAATAGGTGATTTTTTTTTGTGGGTCTCACTCTAGAAATTTAGATCACAATTAACAGTCATTAGAAAAATCTATTTAATTATTAGTAATTTAATTATTTAATTTAATTAGTAAAGTAATTTAATTATTTAGAAAAGCCCAACATTGATGATGAGTTACATGAATTTAACAGACACCTTTTTTCAATCTTAAGTAATTTCACAGCTACATTTCATGGCTACTTCATGGTTGATCATTCTAGTTCGGGGGAAAGTTAATTAAAAGTTAAATGACTTTATTACATTCATAGTATTTCAGAGAAAATGCCGTTTTCCCCTGCTTGACTGATTTTTTTCAAAAAAATATACGTTTAACAACATGACCCAAAATTCTCCAATGCTAAAAAAGATTTTTTTTAACTTCTAAACCAAATGATCAAATGGATTTTATAATTATAATTGTTTAAAAGCTTTTAAAATTATTTTTAGACCTCTTGTGAGGTGAAGTAGCCTCTAATCATTAGTTTTTTGCTTTATGATTGGCTGCTGCTGTTGTCAGAAACTCTGCTGATTGATTGACAGCTCTAGAGGCTTCTGCCTGGGTGGCCATGTTGATTCTTCCTTTTCAGATGTAAACACATCTCGAGCCAATCAGAAGCCACTCCAGGGACTCTGGGTAAAACAGAGCTGGACCTCTCTGTTTCAATACAGCTTTTGTTAGGAATTCTTTGATGGGGTCAAAGATAGAAAGTATAAATTAAATGTGTTAGTCAATAACACTGTCTAAAATGTTTTCAATGTTTTAAAGTCAAATGACAAATTAATATCTCTATAACATTAGTTATTCCTGTTCCAAAGGTTGAGCCTAATGTGAATAACTATAATAGTAATTGTTGTTATTTCAAAGACCTTTGCAACAGTCTAGAGTGAAAAACTAAAATATAGCGAATAAACAAATCAGATTTTAGGTGATTCAAAGCTAAATAAAGGCTTCAAATGAGATATAAGCTGGACACGTCCGCCTGAAAATTTTCTAAAACATTAAAACATGTAATTTGTATATATATATATATATATATATATATATATATATATATATATATATATATATAGAGAGAGAGAGAGAGAGAGAGAGAGAGAGAGAGAGAGAGAAAGCATGTGTTTGGGGCTGCGGCTGCTTAATGGAGCTGTCATGGGAGAGTGGACTCTGCTCCAGGAAGCCTCCGGATGGAAGCGGGTGGCGGGGGTGAACAGCTAACTCTTCCCAAAAAGCCAAATAAACCATAGATTTCCTCACTGCCCACCAGAGAGATCAGCTCTGAGAGAGACACATATGCTTTTGTTTGCCTTATATATTTAGCTTAGAGTCTGGCAAACTGCTGTCGTTTCTGTCCCACGTATCATTGGCATCTTAGGGGTTCACGGGTCCCCTAGAGCACGCATGACAAATTAACACAAAAGACATGGACTACGACAAGCTCAGCTGTCAGGCTTGCTCTGTGTGTCCCTGCATGTGTGTGGGCACATGTACTGTATGCGCTGACAGACCTTGAGTTGCAGATTTAATGATGATGTCGTTTTTCACAGTTCAGAATGACACACTTTTTCACAGCCCTGTGTGTGAAAGAGTGCGTAAGGGCAATAGATGGCATTGGTGACCTTGCACTTGTTTTAAATATAAAGGTTGAAAGCAAATGGTCACCAAACACCCCCCCCCCCCTTCTCTATCCCAGTCTTTATAGTATCTCATGTCCTTGGCCTGTTGAGGAATGCAGGATTCAAAGGTCATGGTTTTATATCCATAATGCTTTGCATTACCACACACTCATTTAGCTGTGCATGGTGAGATCAATGAGAAAAGTGTTTCAATCTAGGCATCCCCTCTCATCGTATTCTTTCTAGCTGAGCTGACCATTCCATTTTAAGTCTTTATAAGACAGGTACTACTTGATATTACTAACTCACGTGATCTTGATTAAAGTGTAAATTTGAGAATGGTTAAACAAGTTCAGTACTCTGGATAAAAGAAAACCACTTTAACACCCAATCGCTCTATTAAAGTGTATTGTGTTGGGTTCCCCACAAAGGGTCAAATTACACTTCTGATACAGAATCTTGCATTTATAGCATTTGTAGATTATGATATGAAAACTGTAAAAGATAAATGAATGTTATGACGAATCATAATCACTTTAAACCCCAATTGAGTTTTATTGGTTTTATTGTTATTCATATGTATGTGGCTGAATTGATCGGCGTTTTTTTTGTTTTGTTTTTGTTTACAGTACTTTTAGCTTTTATTGTAGAATCAGTGATTTAATGTAATACATAACGATATTAAGCATATTGGTATGTATCTGTAGTTTCTCTGCTATATTTAAAAAGTTGTCTTATCTTGGATTGGCTTCATTTTATAGTCTAAATACTCATCTTTTTTATATTTAGTTTTTTTGACAAAATTATGGCAAAATAATGTTTTTGAGGTGTTGTAAAAAAAATTCCCATATCCTATATATGATCGGTTATAATTAGCACATTTAGAAGCTGGTACTAAATATGCTAATTTCACATCAAGCTGTAGTTGTTTACTGCTACTTCCAGATTTGTTCCCCCGGAGCCTGAACTAAGCATATTGTACCAAAAAGATTTTCCTTATGATAATGAGCTGATTTGTATGTGAGCATGAAAAATGCATCTGTACCTCCACTTCTAATACATCAACCCTCCCCTCAGTTATAACAAAAAAAGACCATACATATTTTTAACTAACTTTTGGCCAAAAAGTGTCATGGTTTACAGTTTCTTTCTCTTATATGCATTCCATAGAGTTGCATTTTGGGAAATTTTGAATACTTGCCATCTCTCATTATCTTTTGTTCGGTTGATCAGTAGAGAAGGTAAAGCTTGGACTTATTAACCAAAATAAATGGTTAAATTACATGTTTCAGTTTTAATAGTGACACTCTTGAGTTTGTAAACTTGTGCATGTCTGAAGCTTTGTATTCACATCTTGAATAAAAGCGAAAAACCCAGTCATCATAGCTGTTCATTCTTCAAGCAACTTTGGTTAGTAGAAAGGATGAGGGCTCCTCAGAGTCCAAATCCTTCCTAGAAATACAGAAATATGTGTTAAATGAGTAAATAGTTGGTAAAATGATAAAACATTTTGTTTTGACATTTATAGAAGTGCCAAGAAAAAAGTTTTTTTTTTTTTACAGATTTATTTTTAGTAGTGGAGTTGTAAAAAGAGAAAAGGGTATATAATTTTTTGGCTGTTTTTCTTTTAAATAAGGCATAGATTCAAAACTTATAAAACATATCAACTTTACAGTACAATGCCATATTTTAACCCTTGCTTTTAACATTAAATTTATTATCCAGACGTATTGTGATGTATGAAAATCAAGTAGGTCAGTGGTGTGGACTGACTTGAATGCTGTTGCTGTTTATATTTATAAATAATAATTTAGCCTTTTAATGGATTCCAGTTTGTTGGGTAATTCACAGTACTGACAGTACTGTACTGTAAATGTATTCTGAAATCACAAATCATCAAACAAGCAATTTAATATGACAGTCAGAGAATAGCTGGTTTAAGGTTCCTTGTAATGCATTACACACGTTTAATGTAGTTTCATCATGCTTCGTGAGCTTCAGTGTTCTTCCTCTCTCTCCTGGAGAGAAATAGTGATCATGGCTGCTGTTTCATCGGCTCTTTGCACTTCTCACTTCTATTAAGATTGATGGAGGGCTGTGCTATAAATGACACTGCTAAGTCTGGCCGTGGCATAGTTTGGGGCTTGGGGGTATGAGTTCTGCATTCTGCTGCTAATGGGACGAGAGGAGCGAGTGTGTCAATGTCACTATTTATGCTGCGTGCAAAAGACAAATGGCCTTTTGGCCTTTACAAACAAGCCCTCTCCTTTTCTTACTGTTTCAAATTAAAATCATTTGTAAAAAATAAAAAATATATTTTTCCTTTCTTAAATTTCTGCTGTGATAGTAGATGTAAGTTGAAATGTTATTTACTTAATCTAACTTTATTTGCTAAGTTAGTAACTTTATCACTTGAAGGCTTTTTGGTATCAGACATTAAAGCTATTTGTACTTAGTAAAAGCCTAGTTCAAGTACCAGCTAGTTTGGTCATTTCAAATGTCAACGTTGGCTCCCTGAAATCACATAATGCACCTTTAAATGACTTGATCAAAATGGATTTAATTCAGTTCATGAATTGTTGGTCAATTGTTTGTGTTTTTTTGGCTGTGACATAGGAAGTCCTGGTTTAAAATAGATTTAACCGGCTATGACAGATGACGTCCCTCTATGAATGTTTTTCCAAGACACGCTCATACGCATCCTCATAATAAAAAGTATTCACGAGGCTGAGTTCTCCGATCCAAAGAAAAACAGCCAACTACTCACAAGATTCTCAGAGATCCTATTCAACAGTCTAAATCGCTTCGCTCCCATCTCTGTGCTGGCCAATTCAAGTGCATTTAAAAAACAAAACAAAAACAATCTTGGGTTGACTTGAACTGAAACTGAGTGTGTAGCACTTTAAGTGAAATGTTCTTAAAGGGACAGTGTCTTTTATTGAGAGAAATCTGACACCAATAACAAAATATATACAAATTAAAATGTGTCTTGTTAGAAATATTTTTAATTATTATGTTCTTGAACTGGTAATTATTTTGTTTTGGGGGTCTCCAACAATAGGTTAACATTCTTGTAAGGTCAAAACGATTTTTGTTCATTTATAATTTGGCTTCGCTTTTAATGGATTTTACAAAGACTGCCAAATGGTTCATTTTGCAACCCTTACCTACAAAGCTCCTCCTTTACCTGTTGCAATCTGCATCGATCAAGAGAGCTTTACTCTGTTAGACATAAGTTATAATGGTGCAATGTGTTTTATACATTTGTTCACAAAATTAGCACACATCTATTTGGTAAACTAACGGCCAAACAGCCATAATGACTACTCATTTGTCAAGTACCAGATCAATATTTTAATACTGCAAGAGGTGATGAGTATTCTGACAATTAGATGATCTAACATTGATCTGATTTAATTAACTTGAATTATGTATTGATTAGGAAATATTTCAACATATGACTCAAGAACATTCCTATTTGTGTTTGTCTCTATTACTTTACAAAACAGTCTTGCACGTGCGGCATTAAATTAACTAACTTTGGACATCACATTTTGAAAGTATGCCCCTCACGTATTACATAACTTTGATAAAGACTTTAAATATACTTTAAATATTTAATTACCAAATGTGAGCAGCGCATAATGGTCTGGAGCTGCTTCACGATGCTGTTCCTCTTTAGAAGATTGGTTTATTTTCAATGAGAATTTAAAATGCATTCACTATCTCATTTTTTAAATATGGTGGCTAAGGTTAAATTCACCTCTCAAAAGAAAATTACACACACAGGATAATTATGTGAACTATCCTTTATAATCATACTTAATAGTTATGATTGGGAGAAAGAAACTGGTTTAAATAACAGGGAATGTTCGACCTCTGATTCCTCACAATCTCCTCTCTCAGCAGAGAAAATAAAGCTGTAAAACTATCACAAAAAGAAAAACACTCTCTCAGCATGATGCGCCTTTAAGGAGTTTGGTTTGCTGGATTTAATGACGAACGCGGTGGGAGGGGCATAGTATGGTCTAATGTCATGAAAGGTCATTTTCAAAAATCCTTAATAGCTGTTCTTTAATAAAATCCTGCTCGAGGTAAGGAAAAAGATTTGTACTGAAAATAGTTTACTTTTTTTTATCACACAATGTTTAATTATACTAGCCAATTTATGATCCATGAACAAACTACTGCATGCATAATATTTAAAATTTCATTCCAAACTGTGAAAAAAAATGCATTATAAAGATATTTTATTCAAAATTGTGCATGCTACCAATTTATGTAATTAACTAATTTAAACCTAGTCCTATTCATAGTTAAATTTGATATGGGTTTTTATGTCGCTAATCATTGAACATGTAAAAACTTTCATTCTTTGACCTCAACGCACGTTATAAAGAAGGTTAAGGTTAAAAATTCATATGCAAGTTGACTAATAGCATAAACCCGTTTAGAATGTATCTGTCAATCTGATCCATTCCACAGTATTTGAATCAGTCAAATCTTAAATGTGCCATATTATGTAAACTTGACTTTTCAGACATTGCTTGCAAATTAGTATTGTTCCCTCATCAAAAACATGCCATATTCATGTCAAGTCATTTTCAGATTGGGTCATGCGTGTTTTTGAAATACCATTTTATTTTCTGTAAAATAAAATGGCTAGATGACCGTAACCACACCCATTGGTTATAGCACCACCCACTAACCAATCAGATTACCGCGCTAATGCAGTTCAATTCCATGAAGAATGTACACTGATACCGAAGTCTAACCGCGGTAGAACCACGTCAAATAAACAATAAAAAGAAAGTGTGTTTTGGTAAGGCAAAAAAAACTCTTGTGCCAACAAGAAATCGGAACAGGAGGTAGAGGGCTGATTTGCAGAGCACAATCATGTGAAGTAAAGTTGCATTGTTTGTGATAAATACTGCCTTTTGAAGGGTATTAAGAGTGCAGTGAGAGTCTAGATGATTAAATGATTTAGAAGGGACATAATATGGCACCTTTAAGTGTTTGTATCACACTACAAGCTCATTAGTGTCTGAAGGGAACAGCAAATGTAACAATAGCATGTGATTTTCATAGCAACTGTTTGCTTGACGTTTATGAGCGTGTGATGGAAGGTGTGAGTGCGTCACTTCAGCAAGGGCTCAGCTGACCTCCTCTTTATGATTTGCATTTCAGTTTTGATTTATCCAAGCCACAGATCGTTGAGACGCCTGGCACGATTCAAGAAAGACATTTATAGCAGCGATCAGTTTCTCAGACTCACACAAACACAGTACACAAACAGAGCCGGACGCCTGCGAGCAGCAAGAGGAAGTCTTTGGGAATAGATTTTCATGGTCATATAAGAGGAGAATAGGTTGACATTCATCACACCAAAATATAAGGCTCTGAAAACTGGCTTGAACTAGAGTCATTAATCAGGGGGTGGATGGGATTTGATGACAAAGATGAAATGAGTGTAAGAGACACTAGTCGGCTTCAGATTACTGCAACTGTCATCAAATACCCCCCGGGCCATTAACAGGTCATGCAGACACACACACACCCATCAGCGGGGAGCAGCGATCGCTCTGCTTGACACTGCACATCACAGGTGCTCCTCCTGGAACAGCCATGACCACACACACTGTCCACTTGTCCTCTGGGGATCTGAAACATTCTAGCTGACCCAGAAATGTTCAAATTCTTCCTTTTTCTTGGGGCGGTGGATGGTTAACAAGATGTATATATCACATGTCTGCTCTTATGATAGATCAGGTTTAAAGTGTTCTTTATAAAACTTCATAAAACTTTGTTTTGATATATTTATGTACTGTACAGGGGATTTTTAAAATAAATGGCATGCTAGTTTTTACAATTAATAATACACAAGCACCCATTTTGGGTGTTGACAGACTAACTCGATCAAACATTGGCAGAGTGCCCGATGGGCTGCACGCTGGCAAGGTGACCAGCTCAACCAGGTTCCATTTTGTGATTTATTTTTTAATTATTACCCCGCGTGTTCTGGGTTTTATCTTCCACAACATAAAAACATGAAAAATAAGTGTATAGAAGATTCTATGTTGCCCACATTAGCCAAATTAGGCTAAACAAATATGTTTGATTACAATTCAATGATTCCTCCTAATCTTAACTAGGTTCTTGAAGAGTGTACAAGGATACTTTTTTCTGGTTTTAAAAAGAACTTTATAGTTCCTTGTTTAATAGCATATTATTATTCTATTCTTACCACGTCAAATTAAATGTTAAATGTTAATCCACAGTAGGCATTTTGTCTACAAAACTGCTTCAACTGCAAAAAAAGTACTTCATAACTCCATTTTTCAAAGACAGACAGACAGGCAGATTGAAATAAATCTTTCATATGAATGTAACAGTGTCTGTATCACAATGGGATGATAAGAACCAACTGTACCTACTCAAGGCACCTACTGCACCATATGAATGTCTTTAGCCATTCATTTGATTGGTGACATTTCATATTTCAGTCAAAGGTGCAATATGAGAATCGCCATTGTTTAGAGATTGATGTATTTTATATATTTTAATGACTAGTTATTCATTTTTACACATGTCTTCATTTTTGTGTTCTAGGCCTTTTATATATTAATAGTTTGTCCATTATCTTCAACAAAACAAATTCACGTCTTGTGTTGTTGAATTGACACACAGATTTGTTTAAAGTGAAACAAATGTAAAAATGAGAACAGAGATTTAATTTCACTGAATAGCAGCAATAGAAGGTTAATTCAATTTTAATAAATAATTTTAAATTACTCTTTGATTGTTAATGGCTAGTAAGAATATCTCATACTACTACAACATGAATACAAATTATGCTTGCTGTTTTAAAGGTAACTGTTACTGTTACATTAGAAGACTTAAATCAGCATTTGTATTAGAACAAGGAATAAGCTCTGAGCTGGCTAGGAGACTGTACAAATGTATAGTTACCCATGGGCAGTTGGTATAATACAGTCTATGTTTTTTTTATTTGCAGCTGATTAGTTGATTGTTCAAGTAAAAACATGTAAAAAAGGATGAAGTCACAAATAAAGAAAGCAGTAGATAACCATCTAAAAAAAGAACAAGCAATGGTGTACAAATCAACAAATGCATTTAATGATCATTTAATGCTTGCTCATTTTGCTAGCATATTTTTAAGATTTCTTACAACAAACAACTTGCATCGTGCAGATACAGTGTTGTTTAAACACTGGGGACTAGCAGAACTCGATTAAAATGAAGACCAATTCTCAAAAACTCTGGGGAAAGTAAAGCTGCCATACCCACAATGGGCTCTGAAGTAACTTCTTGTATGTAGAGCATATGTAAACATGCAAGGATTGACTGCACATATTACAAAACTGATGTAGATCTGAATTAAAGGGAACTGAAGACAGACTCGGGATGAGGCCTATGCCAGGCAGCAAGGGACTGAAAGATGAGCCTGGATGCCAAGCAAACTGGCATGAAACCGAGCTCTGGCTGAAAGCATTTTAATCAGGCAATTGAATAAACATCTGTTGCTTGCTTCTATTACACTTTATTGCTGGATATGAAAATTTTTATGGGCACGATATAACTACTCTGGAAAAGGATTGATGAAGGATTGCTTTACAAAAAAAGATGATGTATGTGTGAAGTGTGTCAGTGTGTGCAACGATTTAAAGAGCCCTATTATGAATTTTTGAAAAAGATCTTTCATGTGTTGTGCAACACAGATCAGCTTAGGGAGTGTAAGGAACATTCAGTTTGAGTTTTAAACTCAAGGTGATCCATGTGTCTTGTTCTAACCTTTACAAAAAAAGTCACTGACATATATCACAAATCTTTTTCTTGAACATTATGATGTACCAACGGCTCCTCCATTGACAGTACAAAATCTTATAACTAGTTTCACACACACACCCTGAAAATCCCTCCATAAATTCCACAGGTGAAGACCGTAGACTCTATGCACGACCCGATGCCTTCGTACTTCCGCTAAAATCTCACTTGTAAATGCGCTTCAGATAGGAGTGTTGTGTTGATAGTGTGGGTTGTCTTTTTGTTTTTGTTTTGAGAAATTATCACGGGTAGGGGTTTTTCAGTCAGATTTGTAGTATCACCATTTTTTTGTCACATTTGACTTTTCACAATTCATAGTCATCTCAAGTTCATTCGTTAAATGATTTTGAAAAGTTTTAGATTCCTCCGTTCTAAAGTTATGATGACGCTACACTGATGTGTCCCATTGTGTGAAAATTTGTCACGGTTTAATTTGAAGGTTAGATCCATACTTTTCCTCAAGATAAGGATACAAGTGTACATTTTCATGGTGATCGCATCCATTGAAGCGAATGGAAAAAAACTACTGATATGAAACGTCTGAGAGTCTATTGTGTGCCATTATTTTTCAACTGTGGTCACTAAGTTACTGTTTTATCTTTGAGTGCTCATTTGTTAGTAGACTTAAGGTACAGTAAAACAACTGCGAAGCAATGTGTAGGAACATGATATGTGGAATGTTTTTGATGGGCTTCTTTCTATCCATGCTGAGCAAATCATACTAACTCCTAATCGCTGTAAAGAGCATCGTGTAAAGGAAGGGTTTTGAGCGCAGAGACTCGCTGTACAACTCATTTGGGAGTTGTTGGGAAAACTGTTGAAATTAGATCCTTTTTATTAAAGAAATGACATGTTTTTGATCTCACAAATTTGTCTACCTGCTGATCGAGAATTTCAAAACCTTTCAAAATTATAGTTATATTATTTGTAAATAATTTATAATATTTAATTACAATTTAGTGGTAATTTAAGAGAGCCTCTGACTGACAAAAAGAGTCCTAGTCCAAGTGACATCTTACAAACATTATGATACATTTTCCACTAGCTTCAAGGTGTTAATGCCCTAAGGTTTGCTGATAATGTGCCAGAAATTTGAGGGTTGTGTGGATGTGTTAGTGTGTGGATCTGGTTGTATGCCAGCCACAGGGTGCTGTCACCTGTTAGAGATGCAGCAAGCCAACCATTCCTCTGTTCTAAATTAAAAAGCACCAAACATACCCCACCCTCCATCTCCCTCCATGTGCTGTTGTCCTGTCAGCTTCTGTCCATGACACTAACCCTGGTTCTGGTCCTAAGGACAGAGTTAGTTCTATTTGGTTTGTCTGATTTTGTAACTTTTTTTTTTACATACAGTTTAGCTTGCTTGCATTTAGCAAAGCATTCCCTCTTGATTGTTTTTACATTTTAAAGCCGCGTGTTTATGTGCATATGTGTAACCCTCTCTTGGAGCCTCTGCCGGTATTTTTCATTTGTTAGGCATTCAAACCTTTCCCTGACCCCAAGAGACAGACCTGATGCAGAAAAACTCATGCATAAACTCCACACTCATCTTTTTCCTCTGTGGATATATTGTATTGAGCTCGAAGGGTTCTCAAACCAGTCAGACAATGAGGAAGTGTCTGTTGGGCCTGGATATTAAAAGCAAGTATTTACAGTTACTGTAAGTGCAAATTAAGTCATTACATAGTTTTAATAATAGTCAATATGTTCCATAGTTCTAGAGACAAGTTTTATAAAGTAAAACAGCTAAATATAACTGCTTGCAAAGCAAAAGACAGTGGAGGGAGACAGCTGACCAGTTGATGATTCCTCTGTAGAATGTCAACACTTGTATTTATAAAGTGAGAGAATTATCATCTTGGATCAGATTTCTTTCAGTCCTGTTGCTTGTAAGAGTCAGACACTGTCTAAAGCGGGAAGAGAAGTTGTAAACAGTAGGCCATGCTTTTAGGAGCATTTTATCATCAGAACTGTCAGCTTGAAAACGTAATGTATCATCTTGCAAAACAATCCCTTCAACTCATAAATGTGAGTACAATAAACAAGGGCTGGGAGATATAACAGACATTAGTGATATTTGAATATTTCTGACAATTTTTTGTTTGTGGATTTTGTGGTAATCTTAATTTAATCAAAAGCACACTTTACTGACAATTTTTTATGCTAAATGCTATCACATCTTGATATAAAATATAAATGTATGGTACAAATGCAGTTAAAATTTTATGTTTTGTGAAAATCTAGAGTTGTACTGTGATAAATGTAAACTTCTCTTACAACCATCTAACCAACCATTTCTAAGAGGTTTGCTGTTTTTACACATTTTTGTAGATAAATAAGGAAAACTTTTTGACATAATGAAAAATGTAAGAAAAATTACTATTGAACAAGGCACGTTTTTATATATTACCATAAGTAGATTTTTTACAGTGTAGGGTCGTGAAAATGTTTGTATTTGCTTTCTAACGTTAGCTTTGAATATTACAGTTTTTTCAACTATGATTTTTTAAAGAAAATAATACATTTATTTTGAAAACAATTTTTTTTACTTGGTTAGCTTGCGTGTCCTCATGCCAGGAGTTTTTTTTTGTGTGTTATATGGTGAGTTTGACATCCATAGGGCTACTGTTTTTCACAAAGCCTCAAAGCTAATTGTGGACGTAGCGAGGGATTGCATTGCTGTTCAGTGTGCTAAAGCATGTCTTATAAGATGTGCAGATACAGGACTACACAAACACATAATGTAATTAATAACATACTTAATCACAGAACAGACACGTAAAACTGGAACAACATGTGACTCAATGCTGCTGACGTGCAAATTTTTGCTCACTTGACACAGATGCAAGAATCGGTTGAGACAAAACCGGAATGAAATTCAAATGTCACATTTTGGAAAGCAAGATAGCAATTTTGAAAGAATGGTTAGAGAGTTTCTTTTGTCAGAGTCATCATCATTATCATTGTGTGTGGTGGGATGGGAAGACACTTTTTGGAGTTTGGAGGCTTCTGATTGGCTTGTATAACTTCAAGATTCAAGAGTTGGCTGCTACCTATTGGATTGGCGCACACTACATCGTTTTAGGAGTTTTTAAGTATTTTCACTTTTATTGTCTCTTAAATTCTGCTGATGTGGACTTTAAAAATTTTATTTTTAAATTGAGTTAAAAAACTATAAAAAAAAATACCTGGGTACATATGGGCATGCTTCAGGCTATGTTCAGACTATAGGTCTTAATGCCCAATTTGGATTTTAAATTCTTCATATTACGAATAACATGTGACTAGTATCAATCTTCTGTATGAACATAAACACTGAAGCTCCTAAGTTTTGGGATATGTTTGAGGTTTTGTTGGCCCAAATATCTGATATAAACATTATTGACAGAAAATTCCTGAAAATTTCAGATATAGGTTGCATATGTGCATAAATCAAATCTGATTTGGACAACAGTCTGAACATAGCGATTCTTCAAATCCCCCTGAGAGCTACAACTTCACCATTTTGGAATCTCTTAACCTGTTCTACCGCTCTGGTAATATAGCACTTTCAGTTTAGTTTAGCATAGACCATTGACTGATTAAAAATCATTTGGAAATCAAGGAACGCTCCATGTGCAAGTAGAGAAGTATACACTGTAAATAAGTAAGGCAATGCGTGATGTTTCTGTGAATTCATTCCTGCAGCTACATAGGTTTTGATTGTTATTCCAGAATGATAGAATAGCTCCAATATCAACCTATAAAATATCAATCTCTCAATTCCTTTTGGTCATACAGTTGGATGTAACTAGAGTTAGGAGAAATGTTTACATTTATGGAAACGCTTTGGTTGAGGTTTACACATGTTTTTACATCACCCAGCCCTGGTGTATCCTTTAAATTCTGTGCAATTCTGCATGCGGGTGGTGCACAATAGCAGTGTATTGAAAGGTTCATGGGAGATCATTGGTACTACTAGAGACTAATTCCAGATAGTACAAATTATCTGTGATCGGTTGAAAAATGTTTAACCTTCAATACAGTTCGAGAATCTGGGTGCATTGCATTTGTTCGATGGCAAACTGTATTTTATTGTCCATAAGGCACTTTGTCCAGCCTCGCTAAAGCCATCTGTTATAGTCCTCGGTCTCTCTGCAGCAGATCTGAGCTCTCACTGAACCATAATGGGATCTGATGGCTCGTGTCCCTCTGTGCTAGAACTGTGAGGCTCTTTAAAGTGTTTTCTCGCTCTCCTGTATGATTCTTAAGGCATTTCAATACCCTGTTGTCCAACAATACTCTGTGTTCTTCATAAGTATGATTTAAGATGTCATGTCTGTTAAAACAGCACGATTATTTCTGCTATTGGAGATTTTAGTTTTGTGATCTTTTCCTTTGATCTCCAATTATAAATTATGATATTGACTAGTCTCAAAATCTAGTTTATACTCAAAGAAAACATTCTTAGCTGAGTGTGAAGTCTGTAAAAGTTTCGAGGTGGTTGGTCAAGCCATGTGAGCGGTCACTTGCGAGCTGGAGCTCGTCAGCCCCAAAGTCCGAGAGTCAAAAAGATTCTGTTGACTGGTACTGAGCATGTGCAAACCCTCCACGGAGGATAGAACCTGCCTGTCTGTTAGCGTACCACTAGGTGAAGAGCCGAGGAATGAACTTTGTGTTGCGGCTGCTTTTTCAGGACTTGTAGCAAGGCGAGGTGAAGTTGAAAAGTTATAACCATACAAACCGTATGGGCTGTGAAGCCGGAAGCCGTTATAAGATCCCGGTGTGCTCTGATTGGTGGAAAATGCATTATGGGTGTGGCTTGGCATTAGGTATTGTAGCTGGGAGGTTGTGGGCATGCTCTGGATCTGGATTGGCAGGCCAGTCTGTGAGCATGTGAAGGTGTCACTCTCGGCCCCGCCCGCATATGGAGAACTTCGAGATGAGGAAAAAACTTCGGCTGCAGGGCTGGCCAATCGGCTGTAGGAGTCTGCGGAGAGGGGAGGGGCATAGCGGTGAAGAGGGTGGCTTGTTCGACTGCAGGTGGAATAATCACAAACTGGCCCCGCCCCTGATGCCAGGTGGAATGAGGGAGAAGAGCAGGAAGATGGGGATAAAAGGTGTGAATGTGCTGACCCGACAACACCAGGAGAAACAGCCGCTCCTGGAAAGGGGACACATGTTATAAAATAAAGTAGGGGTTTCAAACAGACCCAGAGGAGATTAATTAGTGAAATCAAGTGTGTTCAGTTAAGGTTATTTTTTCCCTTCTTGGTTTTAAAAGAATTTTTGATAGTTTGAGACAGCACAAGCAGTTGATTTACTCACACTTCAGGAGTAAATGATCTGTCGTCAATGCAAGTCCTGCTCCCTGTAATCTCACAAACTCATATCTGACTGCACCCCTTTCCATAGGAATTTTTAAAACTGAGAGACGCTGCTGAATTGCGATGCAGTGACTTTAAAATACATATTTTTTGTTTTTATAGAAGTAAAAGCTGTTTAATTTTTTTGAAAGCTCTCGCATCCTAACATTGAAGTTATATAAACTTCAATATAAAATTATGGTAAAATTGACAGTCAAATTCTCTCTCTCATATATATATATATATATACATATATATATATATATATATATATATATATATATATATATATATATATATATATATATATATATATATATATATATATATATATATATATATATATCACACACACAATGGCAGAAGCTTTGTCACATTTCTTTAATAAAACAGTACATTTTAGAAAACATTTTTCAGGTTATTTTGAATTTATTCGCGATGTCTCCTGTTATGTCTTCTGAAACTTATTCAGCAGAGACCGAACTGTGATTTATCAAACAACTTTCAAAATTTCCAAGCAGGAAACAAAGACAGAAAAACACATTTAAAGCTTGATATCAACAGCTTTTTTTATTTTAACTGTGAGCATAAGCGTTTGCTTTTGAGTGATTATAACGGTGTGGATATTGTTAGTTTTGTCTTGCCTTTTTGGCCATCTGGTTCTAATAAAACAAACTATTTCCAATTGTTCAAAAGTTCTCTTCAGGAACCTATGGGCCAGTTTGGTAGTTGTGTTAGTTTTCCTCTGTTTTATATGGTCTGTGATCAGATCACTTGATGTAGATTGACTGGTCAGAATGGACTCGATATTAGGGCTGAACAATTAATCACATTGCAATTAAATTTAAATTTCCTCAGAAATTTCATCTAGTCTGTCATCTGAATAAAAATAGTCATGTGACCGTTTAACATGCAGAAAAGTTGACTTTTATTATTTAGCTAAAATTGGTCTGACAACACTAATCAGTTATTTTGAAGTGCAACCCACTGATTTACTAAAATATGGGAAATTTACATATTACACTTTTTTTTATAAATTTCTTTAACTTAAACTTTATTTGATTTACTACTAACTTCAATTGTAATATGTATGTCCGATTTTATATGCATAAAAAGTTGGAACTCAACAAATTAATAATTATAGGACTAATTTTTTTTATTGATTGTTGCATCAGATAATTTCATTATATTTATGTTTAGTATGTTTCATTATTGTTCTATTGAGACAAAAAAAATTACACATCATTGGTGGAAAAATATAGAATATAAAAATCTTGGGAATTAATAATCAAATCGCAGTTTAATAATTTAATTTATTCCATAATCCTCTAAATTCACAAATGATTTATGATAATCCATACAAATTTTCAGTATTAAGTTTCAAGATTAAAAAAAATCTGCTAAGTTTTAATAGTTTTTTTTGTGCTTTAAAATTGCACGTTTTAAATTAATTTAATTAGCTTTTTGCATCTAGCCGATTTCCCTGTGATTTTAAAACAACAGAAACAAGACATGCAGATTACCTTGTTTAGTCATTCCAGGGATGTCCTCAAATGTCAATGTTCTCAGCGAGGGCCTCCAGAATGCGTAGGACTCAACCAAAGCCTCTAATCCCATCCTACAAACAGTTGTTAATTATCAATTTGCAAAATTAAAAGTATATGCCTCACTAGCATCACTGTTAGAAACGTGTTTTCAATCCCGCCACAATCTTACAGTTATACACTCTTTCCTTATCGTGTATATTTGGGCAGTAAAGCAGAGCAGGTAATGAAGAACATAAAGGGAGTGTGTTGGTGCATATGTGCAATGGTGAGGCTGTAATTATTTTCACATAGCTTTATCGGTGGGATCAGACATGGAGTGCAGGAAGCCACAGTTAAAGCTTTACGAGGAGAGAGAAAGAAAAAGAAAGAAAGAGAGAGGGGGGGTACCTTTTTGCTTTTTCTGGACGTAATGGAGGTGCTTGGTGCTCCTTGTTAGCGTGAGCGTTACCCCACCCCCTTCTCATCCTCGCCAGCCCCACTCAGGCGATAATTCACACAAGATGCCTCAACTTGTTTCGGCCCCAGTTTTTATCAGCCACACCACTTGAGCTATCAAGTGGCTTGAGTTTGTTTAGCAAACTGCTTAACTTTTCCTGTAACACTGAGTCATGGGACTCAGCTTGAGTGCTCTGAGAGCGCTCGGAGGGAACATGGATGGATGAGGTCTGCTGTGATTTAGCAGGGTGTTAAAATCGCTCTCATTTAAAACTAATGAGCAGAGTAAAGCCCCCCCACTGAGCGTTTGAGTCAATGTCGCTCAAGCCTTGTTTCGGTACAGCCTCCATTTCCTGTTTGCGCATTCATTATTTTATGAGAAGGCGGATTAGCTTTTATGGTGTTGCATATTTTGCCATGTTCATTTTCCTACACTACTTTTTTATGTTTGTTTTACCTGGGCATGGATGGAATTTTTAAGTTTGATTAGGTAAATTAAGTAAGTAAAGTAAGTTGATTTAGTACTGTCAGACTCTTTTTGTTATTTTTATAGCTCAGAAATTGCTTTATTGACAAAACATAAAGAGATAGAGCAAAGGAGACCATTTGTTATATTTGAACGATTCCAAAAACATCTTTTTTTTCTGACTGATTTGACTTAAAAGAAATCACTCTAAATATTTCATACAGTTAATGTACCTGTTTCTTCCAGAGTCACGGAAGCCCTTTGCGAATGGATTCCTGTCGATTTTCAGCCTTGTTATCTGTCAAAGATCCACACAAACACATTCTCTTTACTGACCCAAAGCCTGTAATGTCAAATTCTCTGACCTTGCACCACTGACCCATGTCCCACAATGCAATGTATGTGGGTCATTTTATAAGCTTTTTGCTTCCGTGTGTGTGTGTGTGTGTGTGTGTGCATGCATGAGTGCCTGTCTGCGTGCATGTGTGTGTGTGTGTGAGAGAGAGAGAGAGAGAGAGAGAGAGAGAGAGAGAGAGAGAGAGATTCTATGTGTGTTGTATTTTTATTAGCTTGAAAAAATGGCTGACATTACTAAAACTGGGCAATGAACACAAAAATGCTTTCAATTATGCTACATTTTTAAAAGCATGCACTAGAATAACATTGCAGTATTCAGGCTGCATTAAAGATTGATTGACAGCTGCTTATGAAAGGTTAGTATATGTGATTCAAAATAAACTCAATTGGAGCAGTACGCTTTTAAAATAAATATGTTTTCAAAGTGATACCATTTCTTTTCAATCTCAAATAATCTTTAAATATCTAAAGATAATCAAGATGAATTGTGACTCAAAACTATAGATAATGTTTGAAAAAATCTGAAAAATTAAACCCAAATTATTTTAGAGTTTTTCAGTTTTTTAGGGAAAACATTTTTTTATTTATTATTGAAACCCATATATTCTCATTAAACTGTGCATTAAAACTGTACAGGTCCCTAGCTACATATTCTGTAGGGAGTTCAGTGAAGTGTGTGGAGGCAGTATACGTCACTAACCTGTTGGTTTTGGTATGCAGTCACTGTGGTGAAAACCGTTTCTGGAAAGGAGAATGCTTGAACGCCGTCCCCAGTAGGTACAGCTTTAGTCGGCGAGAGTTCCTCACCACACTCCTTTCGGATGACGTGGACTCGGGGCTGGTACTTGTGCATAGAGTGCAGAATGATCTGGAAAACATTACATTGTGGATCCGTGTTTAGAGTGGGAAACGCAGGAATTACCAAAGCAGTTTTCTACCTCAATAAAAACACACATGGCTCTTTTTCAAAGACCAAACAGGCCTTTAACTGGCTCGCTCCAGGGATGCTTTCAATTGAGTTTGTTTACAACCCTTCACATCATTACATGTTTAGACCTTTAAATTAATACAGCAAAACAAAACGCAACCAGGTGACAATGACTAGCATATGTGCATGAGAAGAGTTTTCTTAATGAATAGGTTTGATTTCTTTTCAATTCTGCCAACTAATTGAAACATTGAGATTATTTCCTGTGTGTTTTGTTCAGTGCTATTCACTTTTACTTCTTAAAAACATTATTATTTTTTTTAGTTGATTAGTTGATGAGTAGGTTTCCTCACATGGCCTTGGTCGTCGAGCTCATTGTTGGTTAGCTTGAGCTTGTCGAAGCTGATCACTTGGCGCATCCAAGTTTCTCCGGAAGCAGGAGAATCCGGATGGATGTAAACCCGAGGAGGCACGGGAGAGTCTGCGTTCCCTGCAACCATCCACTTTGAACTGTGGTACACGTACCTTGAAATAGAAAGTGCATGAGGAAAAACTGTTTTAGATTTGTTAAGGGGGTTTGTGAGAATCTTTCTATGTAGAAAAGTTTACAAAAACAAACAGATTCATCCACATTACCCTGTGTGTGTTTCAGATAAAATATTCAGAGTACTTTGATTAATTAAAACATTTTTAACACAATTACTTGCCTATTATTTTTTGTAAACTTCAATTCACTTTTTTTTCACAAACACAGAGCCTTTTCTTTTATCAAAATAGATACACTATGTGGGTAATCTTCTTTGTGTGTATACGTGTGTTAAAAATTGTTTCTTTTTCTAAACATATTTGAATAATGGCTATGTAATTAATTTTAATTGTCCCGACTACTAACAGAACCCAAATAAATATTCAAACTAATTTGGATAATGGGAAAATATGATTGAGCAGATGCAAAAATAGTAGCCTATATTTTGCGCATTTTTACATGTTTTTTCACAATCAACTGAACATAAATAGTTTCCACAGACAATCATCGCGTTGTGAAAAGCTCAGTGTTTGGCTGCAGTTGGCTGATGGCCTTCAAGCCCTTAAGGTCATCCTCCAAAAGGGCATCGCAAAAGGAGGAGAGGAGCAGGGCGGCTGTGCCTGCACGCGCGTACCATTTGCAGGGACTGTTCGTTTAAAATGTCCAGCGCTGTGTTTGCGCATTTACCGCTGTTTCGATCATTTGCGAAAGCGAGTCAGAATGCGTCCTGCAGGGAACATGTGCGAGGACAAATCACTCACCTGTAGCGTTTGTTGTCGACAGGAATGATGTCCATAGCGATATAATATTGCTGATGAGGATCCAGGCCAGAAATCTTCACCCTCATCGCTGGAAACATTCGCCTGGGTTGCACGAAAAAAATCTCATTTTATTATTGCTTTTTAAATTCATGGGATTGTGTTAATTAGAAAATCCAAAGAGATGTTCCTTTTGAGAAAAAAAAAACAAAAAATAACAAAAACAAGCATGCGTTCAGGTTAACCCTTTCAGACTCCATTTTTTAAGACGAGCGTAAAAGTCTATAATGGATTTATAATAACAGAATTAACAATAGAAATGTCTAAATCTAAACACAAACTCTCTAAATCTAACACATCTCTCAAATTCTCTTTTCATGCACAGTTTAAGTGCAAACACCAAAAAAACGGGAATACAACCCGTATTTATGTTTATGCTAATATTGTAGCTAACGCAGAAAATTCTCCAGAATAAACAGTAACTTGTCTTAAAGTTTCGTTTCTGGAGGGTCTGCCAGAGTGAAGACGTGTTCGGTTTCAGATATTTAAAAAGAATAAAAAAAGAAATACTTTGCTTTTACTAAATCCAAAGTCAAATCTTCAATGAAAGCAGCAAAGGAACAAACTTGAATTGCATAGAAACTAATACAGCAAGCATTTTTTAGTGATTAAAACCATTTTTTGCATGTTTAGTTGTATATAATCATTACATAAAAATGAGCCCAAGCAGAGAAGCTTTAGCATAACAAACATATATTTTAGTTACGCATGCACTGCTAGTTATTTTCAGAAGCGTGTTTAGTGTGATGCACCTGCCGGCTTTTGTGATGATCATTTCCGTTCCTATCTCGTGGAATCGCTTCCAGAGCTCGGAGCCCTGGAGCTCCACGCGCGTCTCGTCCGCGGCGCCCGCGAGGAGCTGCGCCCCCGGGGACGCGGCCTGCGGGCTCTCCAGCAATCCGTCCTCACAGTCCGCTGAGAAACACACACACAGCCTCTGATTCCTCCAGTCATACCTTATCAATATGTTTTCAGTTTGTCCTGTTTAGGCACTGAATATTTAGATATTTACATTGAGCAAATTTTTATTTTAATTTCAAGACTTTTAGGATTTCAGTGTCAATCGTTTCAAGTGGACAACAAGCAAAGGAAAGAATGCAGGCCTGAACTCCTGAACTAAACCGACTTTTTACATTGTACAGTTGTTAATTTTGATACAGCAAAATCGATATAGAATTACTACTGATTATACCGTTTTAAGTAGGTAAGCACGTTTTTAACACGATTTTTGTATGAAGAGTATATTCAAAATTTGTGAAAACTTTTGTAAAAAACATTTCAAAAGCATGAATAATTTTGTTTTTGGAGGTTTTCTTCAAATTGAATTTCAAAAAAAAAAAAAAACTTTTTTTTTTTGCATACACTTTTATATTTTGCACTCTCTACTAGTTGTTTTTTGCAGCTCTAGAATGCTAGCTCTACGCTGCTGCGCGACAGATCGCTGCTTGTGATATTAATGCTGTCAAATCTGCAGTTACTTACCGGACTCGTCTCCGGTGCAGTCGCCCTCACAACTCCTGCGTCTTGGACAGTTTCTCACAGTCCGTGTTTGAGGACTTTCTGTCGGGTTCGAACCTTCGTTTACCTCCTCAAAAGAGTTGTTATCCTGGTCCTCCTCTAGCTTTCTTTTTTTCTCCGAGCCAATAAGCGCTTCCACCGAGAATGCGTGCGCTTTGAGGCTCATGGTGCACGGGGACCGTCGCTTCTCGGCCATTACACGCGCACGGGATAAGATGGGGGAGAAGTTCAGCAGAAGTGCATTTGGAACACAAACTTAATCTCGCTTTCCTCGAGGCGGAGTAGTCCGATAGTTTCTCATCAGCACAGGCGATGTAACAGGACCAGAAACGAAGCGAGGGGCTATTTAATGAAGTCTCGTCGGTCTGTCAACGCGCGCAGACACCAAGGTAGTGGTCGGGGTTCGTTAAAGTGCCAATAACCCCGGCTGACGAGGGGCGGCGCTGAGACACGTCAGTCACTGCCTTCTCAGCCAATAGGGATCTAGAGTGTCAGCCCCTCTCTCAGAAGGATCCGCCCCCCGGCCCGCTGAACGACTCGTCTGTCGCTCGCTGGGGTCCAGAGTCATCCTCGCGGCATTGCGATCATTTTCACACCGCGGACGCACATGCTCCACATGCCTCCACACCACCTCCCCACGAGCCCCCCTGAGCCCCCCTGAGCCGGTCCTGCAGAGTAACAACCAGGTCCACCCTTGAGCCTAAAGACATGTCAGTAACCCGAGGATGGGCGCTCAAGGTTCTGAAGGTTTCCAAGCCGGAATCTCATTCCTCCTCCATGTCCAATTCAACAATAGTCACAAAACAAGTGCCACGATCGCGGGATTCAACAAATAATACCAAACAGACAGAGATTTGTACATTAAAAAACATCAATGGTTGCATTTCAGCATGATCTAATTGAATAAAATATTTCATCCTTAAATCTTTTAGATAACTTTTGTAGTTTACGGTGAAATCAAATGCCACAAAATGCTAGATTTATAGAGAACGTAATATTTGTGTATAAAACATACACTAAAAGATCTAAACGTCAAGTTAGTCGTTATCTAACATTATAGACATATTTAAGTTGTTAGTGTTTTGATGTATAATTTAAATCAATGCACGGCAAACATTTTGCCAATTTGTTTTTAAAAGTTTTGGACAATAACATGTACTTTAGGCTAAATTCGTTTTGTCTAGTGTCTTAGTCTTAAGAGTATTATTTAACAAGCTTAACCCTCTAAAAAGTAAATCCTTTGATTTTTACATTTTGATTGTTTTATTATTATTTAAAAGTATATCATGTTTATTCATTGGAATTGTCTTACGTCTGTGTTTCTTAATTAAATGATGAATTCGGTTATTTACAATTTAATGTTTGACGCTTTGTTTTTGGTTTGCGTGCTATTGAGCAGATTTTTGTGAGAAATTCCATGCAGCTTTTTAAAGTGCTCTGATGTGATTGGGAGAATTCGGGTTCTCAGGAACACCTCAGACTCGTGTGTGATTACAAACTCGAAACGAAAAGAACTTTATTTAATAACTAACTTGTCTTCATTTCTAGTAGTGAAAATCATTTTGTGGTTGTTTTAACAAAGCTGATGCTATTTCTTTAATTTATTTAATTAAACAGCGGTGCAGTTTCCAAACATCAGTTTTGCTTTAATATTTGTTTGCTTATTTAAAGATGATAATTTTAGCGCTATAAAAGATGTGGCTTTCATCAAACACTAAACGTCGTGTCACTGACTTATAAATAGGCTTGTCGATTAAATTAGATGAATTACTTATTTGTTCATTCATTATTAACGTTTTTCTTTCCAAAATTGGACGTTTCTAATTATGTTCGATACGAATAATGCGTGAAGTCAAGAAGAATGTGTAAGAAAATAAAAGTATTTACATAGAGTTGTAAAAACCTTTTTTTTTTACTAAAGTTGCTTATACCTACTTTTTTAATAGCTAAAAAGACAACGATTGTGTAATAACATAGCGATTGTTATTATTTATCCATATTCGTTGTGCCACAACGTGCAGATTATAATGTTGGGATCAGTTTAATTCATAACATTTTTAAAATGCAAAATCTCATGTAGTTGAATTTAGCCGAATAAAATGTTTAAGGCAACCTTTAAAAGGTGAGTTCTTTAGCAGATGCTTTTATTCAAAGGCACACTGATTTTCAAGACCATTTTGTTCATTATTTTTGTCATTTTCATTAGCTGAAATCTAAAACATATAATGAAGATGCATGATATTAAAAGCATTTTGACCTTGGTTTTAATAACGTCAATATATCACTTTTTATTTAAATTAAGCTAATAAGCATCTAATTAAGACGATTATCACAATAAGTCTCCTTTTATTCTCTAAAACAAAACCCTACGTTGCCATTATTGATTTAACCGACCTATTTATGTAATGCAGACAATTATTTATTCATAAATGGACGCGCTTGTTGCGGTATGTTATTTTTAGAACTCGCCTGGAACAGACGCAGCTTCACTGCAGAGTTTATCCGCAGTGCGCAATTAACACATTTCTGTCTAATTAACTAAGAATTGCAGAACTATTTAAACAAATTTATTTTGGCGCAACGAGAAAATGTTTTCGCGTACGTCTACGAAATCAAGCTAGCTTTCTAGTCCTCCGCTAGAAATCAAATAAATAGTTTCTCATGAAGAATTAAATAATAGACTGTTAGCGCTGCTCTCGTAACCCCTGGCATCACTGCTCCACCCATGCTCCACCCATGTCTGCCAGCTCTACGGAGTCGGGTCGGCTGTGTCTGGGTACCATATTGTTAACAGTTATTTTGCTGGTGCTAATGGCCGCGTGGCAGCCAGCCAAGGGCTTTATAGCGGAAGTGGCAGCGCGAGGAACGCAGGAGGAAGAAAAAAGGCTGTAGAAAAAAATCTTTTGAAAGAAAGGCGAGAGAGACCCCTCTGCGGTGGGAACGACCCACTGTGCCAAGCGCAGAGCTGCGGAGCTCCGCTGTGCGTGGGCACCCGAGGGTCGGATGTCTGAGGGCACTGAAGCATCCTCATCCCGCGACTCGAATGAAACGACTCGCCTAACCACCCGTGACCCACAAAACCATTCATAAAGTTAATCTCCCCGTGAAAGCGGCCCGTTTCCTAAACTGCTCCATATCCACTGAAGTATTTACCGTATTTATGACAGTCTTTATGGGGCAGCGCGGACAGGCGCCCCCAGCGGCTGCCGGGTATTGACGTTGGATTTCCGCGTCGCGGGGGAGCGTGGCGAAACAGACGTGGGCAGAGGTCGACTGGGTTTGTGTGAGACAATTATTGGGGTGGAAGAGGAAAGCCTGGCATGAAACAAGCCCTGTCAGAGTCCTTCCTTGCACCCCAGACATGCGCGTAATAAAATAAGCAAATGTACTTTAACCGTTTTGAGAGACGTTTGTTTGCAGCCATTTGCACAGTTTTATCTTTGTGTTTTAACTGTTCAAACGTTTGTGGTGACAATTGCACTCATTTTGTTTGCAATCTTGGAAACTTTGAAAGGGCCAATCGAGGATTTTGTTCAGGGTCTGATTCATAAGAGCTGCAGCTGATTGTATTCTCTTATGAACTTTTTAGCCTTTATTATATAAACCCGCAACAGTTTACAGCCTGAAACAGTTTCGCAATTCTCCCGCAATCTTCAGTAAATCTTCTCCTTCAAATCTTCATCTACTGTACTCATTTATGTTTTTATTGCATTGCAGCGTTGAACTTGGGTAAACATCTATTTTTTTGCAGCGAACCCCATCTTCAGAGGGAAAATTGTGAACAATTAAAGCAGTTTGCTCCAAAACCTAATTAGTAGACAATCATAATATTTAGTTACCCCAAGGACAAAGATGATTTTTATAAGAAGGGGCAAATGGATGAAACGTGGCATAATGTTTTTGGACAGTGTTGGCAAAATCTGATGAGTAGAGGGACAACATTTTAGCATAACAATAGATAAACACTAAAATTAGATTGACAACTCTTCAAAACTAAACGAAAAATAACTGGTTCAATGTTGGAAGAATCTAATAAATATAGCCTAAAATAGTTAGTTGTTTGTATGTTTCAAAATCTTGGGTGCTTAATGTTAGAACGATTGTACATTGAAAGTTAAAGTTAAATGTGCTTTGCCACAAAACTGTTACCTGTTACTATTATATATACTACTCCATTATCAAAACATAAGTCATTCTATTTAACTGAAGCAGAAAGTTTACTGTGTATATGTAAATGTGGATTTGAAAAAAAATACGATTGTCGATTTAAGTTTTATTATTTATTCATGAGAATGTAAGATCAATTTTATATTATCTAAATATTTTATTTTGATAGTTAATGTATTTAGGACCAGACTTTTAATCAGAGCTAAATTAACACTGACTGGTGTGTTAAATTAACTCCCATAGAGTTACATTTAGTATATAGGTCCACACCAGCAGTGTTCGTTTAACACTGAGTTTTGTTTTGGAGCTGCCACTGAGGGTTACAAAAGTTTTTTTTATGTTTTAAGCTTAAAAAGGTTTTTTTTTTTTTTGTTCAACCTTTGAAATTAAAACCTTTCACTGTTTCACCAGCTGACTTCGGCACTAAGGCTTTCTTAAGAGAGAAGTTCACCGTGTTCAAAAAGTGCTAATTTCTTCAAAATGCGATATGCTACCAGCATCACAATAATGTCAGATAGAGCCTTGTGTATGCTTCAATGACAATGTATATTCATTATTTGATCTAAAAAAAATAAAACCTACTAACAAAAAAGGGAATTATAGTCTAATTGGACAAATGTCAGGAGAAATTATACAAATTATTCAGCTAAATTGGTCTAAAGTGGTCTTTGAATTTTATGGTTAAAGTCTGATTTGTAGGAAGTAAGGGTATGTTGCAGAAATATTTGGGGATGACAGAATTTGAGGATTTTACAATAATAATAGTTATTATTATTATTAATTAAATACCACTTCCCCAAATATTTAGATCCAAAAGCAACACGCATAAATGAGTCGTTTTGGGGAATGGACTTGAAAGGACACAAAGCAAGAGACGTTCTTTAAGAGCATCATTTAGTTCAAAATGAAACAATTGTACAATAACTAAATACTTTGAATAATTTTTGAGTTGCATGCATTATAAAAATTATTATTATTGATATTTAGAAAACATAGCTGGACATTCGGTCATTGTCTGCTTTTTGAGCAGTTTTCAAATACTACAGGTAATGTTTTATTTATTTCTTGATGTTCTACTTAATGGTAAATGTCTTCTTTATGCAGTTTGTTTTATTCTCATAATTACCTGGGTCTGGGTGAACTTGTGTCTGGGTTGTTTTGCGTTTTACATGTTTTTTTATGATTTATATATCACACACAGCATTGCTTAATTGTCAGATTTTACAGATTGTGTGATACAAGGTGAGAGAGAGGTGGTTTTCTCTGGCTTTAGATGAATATGCTTTTTTATTGTGGTATGCTGTCACACTGGCACTCCTACACTCCTGATTTTAGACCCTGTAATTGAAGTTAACTAGCTTTTTCTTCCCAAAGGCTATGAAAAACAATTAAGTAGAGCTCAAACCCGTAAGCCTTTCTTTAACAGTTCATTAACACATAGACACTCAAACACACTCTTTCTGTTTAATGTTGAGAGGATTGGTTTATCTGTACATGGCAGAGCGCCCCTGCGCGAGCATGGTTTTAATATCCATATCTTTGTGGAAGACTAATAGAATTATACGCTGTCTGATGTGCTCTCTGAATTCACACTGGCATCCTGCATGGACACCTGCAATAACAGCCCCACAACCCACTGAAAATATCCGGACAGTCAGGCAGCCGCTGGCCAGTCCATTCTGGGACCTAGACTGTTTGATATTTCATGAATGGAGAGGAGGATGAGAGGGAACTGGGAAGAGGAGCGAGATCACACGATGCTTATGTGCACACACGGATTGTTTTCTCTTCCCTCGGGTTGTCAGCAGAAGCGCTCTCTCTCGTACTCGCAGCACACATGTGAAAGTGTCAAGTGTTCTGGCTGCTGTGTGTGTGGTTGGACAGCTGGCATTTCAAATCGACTGATTATGAAGTTTTGTTCAAAACTTTTAATCATTTAAATAAATGCCTAAAACAGCAAAGCAAATGCCCATTATAAACTAGTTCTACAAATGTAAAAATAAAAAAAATAAATACATTTCTTCGGCCCTTTTTCCAGAGTCGGTTTAATTACTGAAAGGGTAACTAAAACTACCCTTTCAGATGGCTGGACGCCTGTTTATTCTACTTCAGAGATGCCATGCATTCATTTTCATGAGGAACGAAAGTTTCTTTTGTTGTTTTGTAAGGTGTCTTTCACTCACTGGAAGCCCAGATAGGTCACATTATCATCTGAAGATAAAGGATTGTGTCATTGCGTCTTGTTTCCATCATAAAGGTGCTTTTCTGAAAGTCTCATAGCTGGAGCTTACCTGTTCATCCCTTACAAATAAATATACATTTCCAAGTTCGATTAAGTTCAATTTGAGTAACTATATCAGTGGTTAATGTTCTAGCCTCTAATCATGTGACTTATGGGCCATTTTTAATAAAAATGTACCATTCTGGGTGTACCATTTATCTTTCTGCCATCGTGAGCTTGAATCGTAACTAGAATTACCTCTAACTCATATCAGGAATCTTAATTGGTATAACATTGGATAAAATCAACCCAAAATAGCTACAGAAAGGGAAGAGAAGTTAAAGAATTAAACATGGAATGAACATAAAGGATAGCAAGGCTGTTTATCTCAGTCCTGTTCCTCACTCCCACTTTCTTCCTCGCTCTCTTCCTGTTTTATAAGCCCCTTTATTCTCTTTCCTGCTGCTCAAATCCAACCACCATGAAACCACTGCCACATTAGAGCCTTTAACTGGTTTGCCAGGCACAACTCCTCCCCACCCCCGTAAGCCCCCAATCACACCGGTGTTCATTCTTATCAGTGCCAGTTATGTTCCATCATCCTTCATCCAATCAACTGTCATCGCATACAACATTTAAGAGAAGCCGTAAACTTGAATCTCTTTCATGCTAATCCAAGCCTGCTTTCAAACAGGCTCATTTTTTGAGTTGTTCTTTATTAGGCTGCGCTCAGAATGTTTGGAAGTGAATGGGATCGTAAAGAGCAGCTGGACTGGCATGACTGGGACGTGCTGTTCAAATGAGGTCATCAGCATGAGACGGCACATTTTGGAGGGGTCAGGTTTTTTGTCTCTCATCCTGAAGTCCAAAAGTGTAAGGTTCTCTTAGAATCGCACGCATAAGTTCTGCCTCACTGGACTCCGTGAGGTAAAGTTTTATTTTTTGTTTCATAGATGATGCCATTACAAACCGATAGACTTGTCTGATGTAAAGCTAAATCAACTCATGAATAATAGTGAGTTTTCTGCAAAACAACATATTAAAAAATCTAACGTTGGCATGAATGCAAAGAATGACCAAAACTCAAGATAACCTTCTAAAAGACATTTCAGCTTTGAAGCACAATTGCATATATTTGCTTTTGAAGTAACCTTAAATTGATAATTGAATGAATTGCAAAAAAACATAATATTTCTTAAAATGTATTCATATAATTTTAGTTGACCCACTTTTCCCCCTGGGCACTGGGCCAAAAGGATTTTTTCCAGATACATGTTCTTTTATTGTCTTCATCCGGAAATTTTACTTTTATCTGGTTATTAAGTAAAGTTCCGTGAACGCAATTTCGGGAGGAGAGATCAGATAATTAGCGAAAAATCTACAGGTGTTTCCAATCCCTCTACTCGCTCAAGAGATAAAACCGTAACCACTCCACTTCCAATTCGACGATGAAATGCAAAATTCCCTCCGCCACCCCTGTTTCCACATCTTATGGGGGGGGGGGGGGGTTCTCGGGCCCGGATCGCTTCTCGCCTCGAGGCCCTCCAGTGGACAGCTCGCCCAGTATGCTTATCTTAATCTCGCCACATACGCTTGCATTTTCTGGGCTAATTCTATGTAAGCGAACTCGTGAATTACTTTAAATGTATCATTTTCACAAAAATTTCTGAAAATGTTGAGTCGTTGTACTTTAAGGATATAACTTAAAATAACTCTAAAATATGGCAAAAAATTCATTAAGTTTTCCACACAAACAAATTATTATCGCTTGTTCAACAAGACAATTTATTGATTCTTTTTCATATTAGGTAGATGTTTCTAATGTAGTTTGTGAATTCAGACAAGAAATGGAAAATGCTTATCTTGGTTTTGATCCTTAGAAAGAGAAGAATTAAGATGTCAAAGAGAGTGGGACATATACTTGTAATTCATTATGTCCAGATTATATCAATTAATTATTAAGTGTTAGGGTTTATATGGCACTAATTGTGATAGGTATATGTTGTGTGTTTTAAACCTTTTTTGTTTCTGTCAAAAGCCTGCTATTCATCAGAGTGACGCATCTTGTGTGACATGTGAAAAACTCTCAAAAGTTTCAGATCTGATACTGAAAGAGGGTGGAAAAACTAACATGAATCAGACCAAAATTGTGTTGTGCCATTTCTAAATCCTGGTGTAAATGTAAAAAGTCAAATGTTGTGTGAAAGGCTTGTCCTTCAGTGTATTTGGCCTTTTGTCATATATACTTTTGTCTATAACTACTCTTGTTTAGACTGTTTTTCACCAGAGCTGGCTGTAAAAAGCCATTGTTTGGTGTTTACTTTCAGCTATCTCAGTCTCCATCTAAGCTGTGCTGTAAAATGGGCAGAGTAAGATTGTTTGATCCAGTGAAGAAAAAAGATAGACTGGTTCAACACCAAACAGCAAGAAACGTTCATAGATTGAGTAGAAAGAGAGGGTCATGTTTTAGCAGCAGGAATAGAAGGAGTTCCTCTTACCACATACTTGCTGCATGGCGCCATCATCAGACATAAAAGAGAATATCACATGCATATTTTTTGAGAAGTTGATAATGAATAGGTATTTTGTATATATATATTTAATTTAAACCACCTTCAAATGTATTGTTAGGGAATTTAAGTGGATAAAGAAATACTATGAAGTGATTGGTACAAAAACACTGGGTATTCACACAATGATTAGAGTTTGAAAGCATACTAAACTAATTCAAACACTTGGTTTGAGTTCTATCCTCAGATAGACTCATTATTTTCATTATTTGAAAAACCCTAAAGATCCATGAACTATATTCTACTTTATATTTAGATAACAACAAAAATTCCGATGACTACACATACATGTACATGGTTATTAAAACATTTGTTTAATTCAACCTTTTATTAGATGAAAAACTGCAATAGTAACAACTTTTCATCCCAGTTAAGCTTCAAATAAAGTATTTTAAAATCACATCTGCAGTCTAAGAAAGCTTTTTTTATTTTGTGTAATTTATGTCAAAAAAATTCGGCGACCACAGCACAGAGGTAGAGTTGGACTAATGATAGAATATTTACATTTCAGCTAAATAATAAAAAATGCAAATGCAATGTGTTATTTTTGAAGCAATTTAATAATCTTTTACTTATTAACTGCATACATTCAGAGTGTCTGTTAATATGAATTCTTTTTGCGGCAGCTGTCTGTGAGTGATTTAGTCTGGTGTTTGATTTGCTACCTTGATGTGGATTTGCATGCCAATAACGTTACGCTGACAGAAAGCACAGATATTTTGAAGCAATATGTTTAAGCATTTATGTTTCCGCTTAAAATATAGTGGCACAAGTTAGTGTGCCCGGTGCTGATGCCACTTAGTGGCCAGTATCCCCTATGCGCAGTGTGAAAATGGCCAAATGCATTTGTCATATCCTCAATGCATGAGACTTGAGAACTTTATTTTTATCTGAAAAATATATAGTAAAAGTCTAATATGAGAGGACTGTGAGAAGGAGGGATAAAATATTTTAGTTATTGTTATAGAAAAATGGGAGACTTGACAGCTATGCCACAACATAATCTCTTAACCTTAATGAAAAATTAATGAGGATGTCTTTGGGTTAGGAAATTCATCATTGCGTTGAACTGGAAGGTAAAATAGAGTCCAGTCTGCATGATTTTCACCGACAGGTTTTGAGAAATTTCAAACAAATGGAGAGGCTACTCGTTGCTACCTGCATTGGATGTCTGTATTTATCCTGTCATTGACATCCATATTGTCTTGACCAACAGTTTACCCTAACCAGCAAGCAGTGTAAAGGATTTGTAATGAGACTACTTTAAAATAGATGCAGTCTGAACCTAGCATAAAAGTTAATTCCTAAAGGAATTCTACATAAACACAAGAAAAAGGGACCTTTTTATTGTAATTGAGAGGCTGTTATATATTTTTTTGGTAAATGAGAGCAAAGGTTTGGTTTTCATGTTCAAGTTTCCACAGTAAAACATCTCTGCTGACTGCCTCCTGGCTTTCAACATCTCACTTTTCACTGCTTTCTTCTCTTTTTGTCAACAGCCCTGTGTGAGAGAGGAACAATAAAGCATAAGAACTTGAAGCAGTCCTTTTTAATTTGCTCTCCAGTGAGGAGCGTTGGGTCACGTTGATCCACTTGAGCTCAATCCATTCTAGTTTGAGCACTCAATTCACTGACAGATGTAGATGGGTGTGTGTGTGTTTGTGTGAGGGTGTTTCATCCATGTGTGGATGGAAGCAATAAAAGATGTGATCTCATTGTCAGAATGGTCTGTCATCCCTACATTTAATGCTCTTGGATGGTACTTCAGATGAGATGTTTTTGGGCCGTGTGTGTGGTCTGTGATCTTTACCCTTGCACCTGCAGTGTGGTCATCTCTGCACCTCGGGGGTTTGGATGAGTCTGATGCTCTTAATTAATCATGGATGTGAATCACTGCCGACTATTTTTCTTTCTCTATCATATCACCTGGGCTTACACTGCAGTGTTTATCCATGTAAAATATACTTTTTGGTTCATTCGTTTTTGTTTTTCTGCTGTTGATTTATGAATAGCAGAAAAAAGAGTGTGCAATACTTTTATATCATGTTCTTTTGAAAAAAAGATGTTGATGACAAGTTTAATAGATGTATTTTATGGATATTAGCAACCAATGTAATAGGAATCAATCATTTTAAAATGTAAAATTCTCCAAATAATAGCGTCTTCCAATAGCAACAGACTCTGAGACAATTGATGTTTACTTAACATTCATGAATAAAAAAATGTCTGTTTCCCCTGCCCCATGTTTGCACTCACTTCCATAAAAAGGCTGCGGACAAAGAACCCCACCCATGTAAAGTTCATACATCCCAGATCACATGTTGTGAGGAAAACTTTCCCATGAGACACTGCAGTGACCATATCTGTCCTGATCCCTTGTCCGGAGACTTTTAGTTGGTCCACTCTTTTTTTAAATATTGGTACTTGCTTATGGACAAAATGTGTTACACGTCTAGAGCAAACTAATTGTTTAAGTACACAGAAAAAGCTCAGATTTATCATCTTCAAAAATATATGATTTTCCTCCCACCCCAACAATGCATTATCTGCTTCCTCTGGAACGCCTAGAAAGAATACAACTTTTCTAATTTTCTACAGCAAGCTTTGAGTGATTTTTTGCTAACACTACATCAATAGTTTCATTTTGTCGTTGTTTTAAATGTCCCAAATTTACAGCTTTCAGGCTGGCACCAGCTGAGGTTTTGGCTTTAATGACTGTGTTTTTATTTCTTGTTGTTATATTAGGTCTTAGTGAGGAAGGAGCTTGGACACAAGAATTGTTGTGTTTAAAAAACTTTTTCTTCTGAATTGCCACAGTTTTGCTCTCTTGGAAATGCTGCATCATTACCATGCCAACACTGCAGAATATTTATTAGAGACATGTTTTTGTAATCCTAAAGTCATATTGGCCCCTGAAAATGGGCTTGACCATGGGCTTCATTACGAGTCAAATACACTAATTGTTTACACAATGCTTTCCCTTTAGCTGGAGTTTAAAAGACACACAAGTCCGAAATGCTTGGTTATAGGAAATTATTTGCATGTGGAATTGTGACACAAATAGAGCTGCCTCACTTTAGTGGCCGCTGTTGACCAAACCTTCGAAGAGTCAAATCCAACTTTAAGGAAACTTTCATCTTCAAATGGGCTTCAGAAACCAACAGTTGAAATTGCATACATTTTGTTAAAAGTTTGCACTGATTATAAAGGGTAGACAATAGGTGGAAAGTTAATCAAGCTACAACAACAAATGTAATTAATGTTCATGATCACTCTTCCAACCACTCACAGGGTTGAGAAGACCTACAACAAACTACAACATAAATTGTTGATGCATAATGGGGTAGATTATGCCCCTTCAAAGGAAAGCCCCTTGCAGTAGAACAGTAAAATGTCCTGCTAAAACTTCTGATTCAGTGGAAAAAAAAATCTCCTCTGCATATAGTGTCATGGACTGCTCAGTGAAGGCCTGTGTTTTTACCAGCAGACTTTCAAAAAAAGGGAAAGTTTGAGAGCAAACCAAAAACAGCCATGTGAAGCAGAGATTTTGTGTGCGTCTGCAACCCACGAGCCTGGGGTGTGTGTCTGTGTGTGCTTGAGCTCACTTGGCTCTCATTTAGGCAGTGTGACTGTATATGTGTGTGTTTAGCAAGTTATGACCTGCTAAAACAGCCACATCTTAGTCTGCACACTGTAAATCAGCAGGAAGCAGCAAACCCAGCAGGGTGATTGGTGATGTGAGGCCACACCCCCTAATTACTGAATCCCTGTCATGCCAAAGTGCTAACGACCCGTCTTACTGCATCTAACATCACTGTATTCAATCAGCGCCTTGCTTAAATGGCTTGCTTTCAAAGACACTATAATTCTATTTTAAAGCAAATACATTTACATCGCACCTTGTTTATTTATCAGTCAAACTGTTTAAAAGGACCAAAAGTGTTCTCAGGTTTTGATTGTTTTATTATTATTTGAATTGACAAAATGTAGACTTTTCATTTAAAGATACTCAGATTTTCTGCTAAATGTGCCTATGTTTAAATGCCAGCAAAAACAGAAAAGGCTAGACATATATGGTTGGAAAACAAAATTATACTCACAACTGTTTTTGATAAACAAAGTAACTATTTAATAATAGCATCAACTTTTGATACAAGGTAATCATCCCAAAAATATAATATCATAATATTGAAACCTAGGAATATTTGTATTCTAATGATTTGATGATTTTCCCAGCGATGGGTTGTGGCTGGAAGGGCATCCGCCACATAAAACATATGCCAGAGAGTTGGCAGTTCATTTCGCTGTGGCGACATGTGGGAAGAAAGCCGACATGAAGATGAATGAATGAATGAATGAATGAATGATTGATGATCATAATATTGACTGTTCATAAAGACAGTAGAAACACAAATTTTTGGCTAAGGTCTTCACTCTGCTATCACTGGATTTGAAATGGAGTCACACGTTAACGGAAATTACATGAAATTGCCATCGTAGCTTAAAAGTAAAAGTCAAGCCCTTGGTACTCAGTTGCTATTTCACCAGTGTAGGAATGAAGGGTCTTGTTTTGTGAAATACATCCTGAAATATATCAGCAGTTATGCTTCTTTGATGACTATTTGCATGTAAATAATGGTGGAGGGTTACGTGATCAGAGAGACAAGGTTATGCACATATGGACGTCAACATTGGTGGGTAGGGACTTTTACAGCATTAACAGTTTACACATCATAAACCTCATATTCTGAATACAGCACAGAATTTTTATGCCATTTTACTTTTACTAAATGTACAAAAATGACAATTTCCAAACACCTTGCAAAATTTCATTTGACATAATTTGGCCTTTGAGACTTAGAAATTATTTTTGAATTTCTACGCTATGTTTAACAAACTTGTTAAACATAAGGACAAAATATATGATGTGATATCACTTTAAAGACTTTAAAGACATCAGCTTCCTGCTGATGTTGAGTTTCATTGTATTGTGATTATATATATATATATATATATATATATATATATATATATATATATATATATATATATATATATATATATATATATATATATATATATATAATCACAATACAATGAAACTCAACATCAGCTTCCTGCTGATGTTGAGTTTCATTGTATTGTGATTATATATATATATATATATATATATATATATATATATATATATATATATATATATATATATTTTGCAGCTTTTATTCATTCATTCATCTTCATGTCGGCTTTAATCCCTTTCGGGGTCGCCACAGCGGAATGAACCGCCAACTCTCTGGCATATGTTTTACGCAGCGGATGCCCTTCCAGCCGCAACCCATCACTGGGAAACATTCACACACACATTCACACTTTAACACTATGGGCAATCGTTCTTATTCAATTCACTTATTCCGCATGTCTTTGGACTTGTGGGGAAACCGGAGCACCCGGAGAAAACCCACGCGATCACGGGGAGAACATGCAAACTCCACACAGAAATGCCACCTGCCCCAGCCGAGCCTAGAACCAGCGACCTTCTTGCTGTGAGACGACCGTGCTACCCACTGCGCCACCGTGACGCTGCAGCTTTTATAATTACTAGAAAAACTCTTTATTGTTTTTTCCCCATGACATCCATAATCTGAAAAATCCTTTTGGAAAGATTAAAACTAACATTTTATTCTCATCTTTTGCATCACATCCAGGTTATTAGTCCCTTTTGGGTTAGTTAATAAACCAGAGGAAAAGCGTGTGTTAGCGTGATGATCATGAAAAACGATCACGCTTGATCATTTGGCTTACCCAGACCCTTTTGTTCTAGAGGATAAACTCGGTTCATTGGCGCGGCAGTGAAGGTGTTAACCTGTTGCATGTGAAGCTGAAAACAGCCACGGTACGAGTATTAAACTCACACATCATTAGTGAGGTGTAAATCCCCATTCCTCACAGACACACACTCACACACTTCTGCAGCTCCTACAGGCGTAGTGCTGAGAATAAACCCCGTTTAACACAAGTTGCTTTTAACTGGCTGTTTCTGCCTGGCAAACAAGGTGTGCCATTAACGGCATCACACACAGCACTTTTAGAAAGGGAAAAACTTATTAATTCATCTATTCAGACGATCTGAGGTGAGCCTTCTCCCTTCAATGAATCATTTTCCTTCCTGTGGTGGTATTATCTTGGTTCTTTATCCTGCAGTGTTCATAGAAAAGATTACGAAAGATGCTTGTGACTTGCTCATTTTTCTAGGTTCTAAGCTTTTTCCTGTCTGAAACTTGATGACTTAAATATAGTCCTCCTTGGGAACTCTCTAAAAACATCTCTCTATTTAACCACATGCCAGGCTGCATAGTTTGGGTCCCTAAAAGCAAGAACAAGTGTGGAAAAGTGTGTATTTTATCCGCTTGATAAAATATATCCAAAAAATATGGATTTAATATGAATCAGTAAAAAGTGAGATTGAATGAAGTCAAGTGTAGCTCACAATTGGACAATTATTTGGATAAATAAAAAGTAGCTTGCTTCAAACGTTACGCATAAAACCCCAAAATGAATTCAAAACTGATTTTGTATATGAAGTTCTAAGCTCATACTTTGCTTTTGATGAAGTGTATTGACGAGGATTTCTAAATCCATATTATTTTCTCTTTTTACTCCTAGTTCCGTTGCATAGCTTACCCTTTTAGTCTCGTTTAGTCTAGTCTTGCAATTTTTTAAAACGATTCATTTATGTACTGCAATTTGTTTTGAGAAATTGTTGAGATTTTAAATAACCAAGCATTTTCAGCTGATTGGCTTCAAGTTTGTTTTGGTATTGGTTTAGTCCTGATCTGTTGTTTAAATCTGTTTTGAAAAACCAGACACTGCATCTTTAAGGTTTACATTTTGAACTATAGTTCATGGCTCACAGTTTTTTATGTTTATTTATTCTTTTAATGCTAAAAATTTATTAAGAACAAATTTAATGTTACATCATCATTCGTTATTCTAATCTCTACTTCCAGTAATTCAGCAATTTATTTAAGGATTTAACTTCTTGCTGTGGAAATCCAGATATACAGGCGGAGGGTTTATTATGTGCCTGAAGTAAAAGGCTTTTTCACATGATCTCATGCACTGTACTTAACAGTCGGTTATCAGGACTGAGACTACGAGTGCTGTTGAAAAGTACATTAAAACAGCATAAATGTGCTTAAATTAAGACCAGATTTTTTTGGTAACACATGGCTGCGTTAATGATTAAACGCACTCATTAGAAATGTGTGTTTCCAGCATCACTGCGCTCCCCCGGAAGGTTTGCCCATGCACAGGCTTTAATTCATGCAGAGCAAAGGAGGCTTTACAGGTCTAAGAAAACCCACATGTTCTTCTAGTCCGTTTCCTTTTAATAAAACCCCACACTTAGCACTTCATTTCAGACCACTTCTGAAAAAGGGATGCTAAAGTATAGAAGGAAAACAAAGGTAGCGAGATTACACGTGACCAATGGGTAGATTGAAAGAGAAAGTGCTCATCAGATTTCAGCTTGTCAGGCTTGTGGAGGCATTTCACTCGATGCAGTGAGGCCAGAGAATAACTTTCTGCTATGGCTTCAAAAAAAATCAAGGAACAAAATGAGTTAATGAGAATTTGGGTGAAAAAAAAAGACTTTTAATTGGGTATGACTTTTGCATATTTTCAACGTGATCAGTACTTTTTGTTTTGAAAAGTGTTTTATACTTAAAAAGTTCTCATCAATTTGGTGACACGATGCCACTCTAACTGGTCAGCCAGAGGGTATACAAAATGACTGACTAACATGTTAAATGTTGGCATTGCCCCACCAGGAGATGGTTTCAATTCAATGGGTTTTAAAATCAGGAAATTGTAGAGAGGTGCACATGAAACATTTTCCACACTCTTTAAAGCTTACCTTCTCTTTCCCTGTTAGCTCCCTGCAAGCCCGAAACTGCACAAATGGTATGTTTGAAATATAGCATGAATTAAATCTAGAGCTCTCCATGCATCCCCTCCCCAATTTTATTTCAGGATGGAAGCCAAAGGCAGCCATTAGCCTACCACAAACGGCCAATAAACTCAATAGAACACCCTTTCCATAAAACACATCCAATATGCTTTAAATGCTCTGGATGACCACATGAGCAGGAAATCACTGGTATTGTAATAAAGAGAGATCAATTCTGGGCAAACTAAGAACAAAGTCAAACAATTACATTTGTAGGCAAAGCATTCAGGATGATGCATGTTTGGGATTATTGTTTATTTGTGTGATTAATGCTTTCATCAGAGCTGGGCCTGCTGGACTCGGAGCAAGGATTCAGTTTAACCATAGTTTGACAGCCTTGAATCGAGGGTCTTCTTTAGTTGATAAAAAAACTGAATAATTAATCTTCAAAACTTAATATCCAATCTTTAATTGAACTAATAAAGGGTGTCTATTATTAAAAACATACCTCATGAACTCTGTCAATATGCCAGTCAATTAAATTCAACAAGTGACTTCTGTACCTTTAGACAAAAATCAAATGGCTTTCATAGAAGCTGTTGTTAACATTTAAAAAAAAAAGATGTAATAAGTAAATAATATTTTTTACATAAATAAATTCAGAGCTGTTTCATTACCAAGTCGTTTATCCCACAAACCAGTTTCCCCCTTGAGGCCTCCCACCACTGATCGACAAGTGCACTCATTGTCCAAACCATTCCCAAATATTGTGAATTACATGCTCAAAACAAGTGCAAAACTTTCAAAAATTGTATTATTTAACCAAATGTTTAGCTTGTTTATATAAAAATACTTGATCATAAAACCCACGTTGATAAAAGGATCTTATCCTATTTATCACAACGCATTCCAACTCACTCACTTCGATCACAAGAAGCAGGGCTACTTATACAGTACTTTTAAAGATGAGTAAATCCACCAGAGCAGGAAGAGAGTGCTCATTTACAGTCCAAAGCTCTGAAACAAACTCCCGGGTGGTGTCAGGAGCTCAGCTACACTCAAACGTAGATTCTCTGTAATTAAGTGCTTGAATATTTGGCTTTCAATCTTGTCTAATATATACATGCAAACTGTTGGTTGAAACAGCAACCTGAGCCAATGATTTATATAACCTATCCTCATCATTTATTATGCATCCTACTGTATAATTGCCTCCAATAGTCTGCTGCTGTAGCCATTTTTTTTTTTTGCCAGCTGAGCCAGACTCCCTGTTTGTGAGGGGTTCTTCGCTGGAGAGTGTGAATAACACGAATGTGAAAAACAGCAAACATATCTAGTTCAAGTTATTTTGACAGCAAAGTTTTCGTACTTGAAAAATGTAATCTGTTTCACACAATTATTTGTTCATCTTTTGATTATGAGCTCTATTTTAATCAACTAAAGCTTATCGTAACCCATCCACTGCTCCAGTAATTCAGAACGATATCCAACTAATCTGTGAGGAAATTTTTACTGCTGCTGGGCTCCTGTTGATTTAGGCCCTGAAGTCCAGCCTTCAACTTCTTTACACATACATGTTCACTTACTTACAAGCAACAGCCCACATCCTTCAGAAGGTGTGCAATTTATGAGCTGTGAGCAGTTCACCACGTGTGCCGCTCGCAAAGTTCCACACAGCTTTTCATTAACACACAGTAATTAAGCCACACACCCTCGTTCAGACACTCTGAACACTCACTAAAACATCCCTCTCTCTTATTTCATCCAGCTCTGTCTCCGAGGAGTATGGTTCAGCCTTCAGCGGGATGTAATGAAGTTTGGCTGAGCAGCTGTGTCTGACTGGCTTTAGCGCGGCTATTAATGAGATCTGTGTGAGTGTGTGAGCAGGCTTTCTAAGATCCAGTGTGTTCGACATCTGGCTGTGGTGCGCAGGAAATGACTGCTTCACTTCACTGCTGTCATCACCCTGCTCCATGTTAGTGGGTGTGGGTGTGTGCACGAGTTGGGTAGGGGCTAATTACTTTTTCTTGCAGATTTTTGGGTTCCTTGGACTTCTTTTGCACATTCTTAAAGCTAAATATTTCAAGATAATTATATTTTTGCTGTGAAAAATGTTAATTATGACCATAAAAACAGCCTTTAAAGCAGCATTGAGTGTGTCAATGTCCCCAAGGCATAGATCTTAAAATTCCTTGAAACATCAAACGTGTAACCAAATGTGCCTCCCCCCCCCCTTCCCCACGCACATGTACGCTTTATTCCCGCTTAGTTTTTTCACATTAAAATGCTGTCAAGGTTATGTCTTCAAGAGGAAAAATGTACATTATTAAGTTTATTTGTATTGTAATTTGTTGTAAATGAATGTGTTTTATAATAACTCATATGCAGGCCAAAAATCACAAAAGTATGTTTAAATAAATGTATATTTACAGAAGTTGATGTAGAGTTAATGCGTGGATAAATTAATATGAATACATTTATAATTTAATAAACAATACATAAATGTGTTAATAAACAAATAATTTATTCAATCAATAAATCAAATAATTAAATCAATAAAAATTACATTTATAAATAAATGTTTGAATAAACAAAAAATGTCTTCTACACTTCAACAAAACTGTAATTATTTAATTTCTCCCTTTCTCTTTTTTTCTGTATTTCTATGTCTGTATGCTAACTATGTTTGTGATCTACCTGCAAATCACCAGGATTGATTGTTTACTCCAGTGACCAATCTAAGCTTAGGATGAAAGTAGGACTGCCCCCATCGTAACTATTTTGATCAGACATCTCTAAGAACTTCATGATACTTGTTCGTTTTGAATTGGATACTTTTTTTGGCGTACTCAATACATAAAAACCAGTTGAGGCTTTACTGTGGGCTGACACAGGTGCAACCCACTTACAGTAATGGCCCTGGGCACTGCCAGCTTTCCTAAATTTAAACAAGCTAGTCTGTTGTTTCCTGCATATAGTTTGGGCAAGACCAAAGTAGGAATGGTTGTACTAAAACTCCAGTGAAGGAAACATGCTCCAGCCATATCACCCTGCACTCGAAGACTGATAGCCCTCTAAAAATAAACAGGGATGTGCCTGGTTTGTAATTGGATGACAGATTTTATGGGAAAAGCAGGTTGCTGTGTCATAGTGGCCCAGTGCAGTGAGGGGGACACCGTAGGCATATCATTCTTCAGATGACTCGAACAGAAATCCTGAACTGTTCTTATGAAATCCCAGGCATCTTATTCACCTTTACTCACCTGTCACTGACCACCAGCACCTCCTGAGAACAGCTGTCTTGCGTGTTGCTGTGCAGAAGGGCTACTGTATATTGCTGATGACGAGACTCCCCTCAAATTCCCTAGAAAAGCACTATGTAAATGTGAGGAACTATTACATGGGCCAACTCACATGGAACCTACATTACATTATCAGTTCATCAGGTTTATTACACAAGTTGTTTTACTTGTAAAACTAAGTATTTAGTGTGAGTTTGGTCCTGCTATGAGCTGGGACTGGCACCAGCCATTACTAAGCTTTACTAGTGTGTAAATAACCATTGCATTTTTCTGGTAGTTGCAGTGATTCTGCTGTTGGGCAAAAGATTGATTTGGTTTCTTTCCGAAGTGAACCACCAGAGGGCAGTGTATTGGTTATTCAGAGCAGAAATACTGCATGAAGTCCTTTTCAATTCATTTGGTAAAATACTGCAAAAAAGCTGTGCTTAAATGCACACTGTCTCAATTAATTCAAACTATTGTATCTTTTTTAGAAGTGGTTTGCTAAGATTATTAATTGAGATTAATATTTGTAGACTTTCCCAGTTAAAAGCCTTAAAGGCGGATTATTTTCAGTTGATTTACCACAAAATGAACTTTATTTTTACATATTCATCCCTGACCAATCTCAGCTGTTTTGATCCAAAACGCACACACACACATATATATATATATATATATATATATATATATATATATATATATATATATATATATATATATATATATATAATATATAATATAAAAGTGGTCTAATAGTTTATAAATATAGCTCAGTAGAGCACTCTCTTTCTACATCTCTTGCTCTCACTGTCTCTCTTATGCCATTCGCAACACAGATGTGTACAGTTTACAGAATCAAGAAACCCGAGCACACTTATCCAACAATAGGCTCTCATTGAAGCTCACACACCCTGATTCCAGGCCAGGAGCAATCTCACATGTGTTAACATCTTTCTCAGTGGCCATCGCTGTTAAGGGCTTGTAATGGCTGTTTCTCATGGCTCTTATTTTGACCAGGCAAGTATGTGAAAGATACCAATTTGAGCAAGAAGATTTTTTTTTGGTCGCAGGTTAATATTAACCAGGGCTAGTAGAGTGTGATGATTATTACTATACCGCAAATGCAAAGCAAAAATGTATTTTCCTAAATCTTGTTAACAAAATGTCTTGTAATATTATTATTAATGTATTTCGTTAGGCAGGTATGTGAACTGCTACTGATTTAATCTTTTCTACATTAATTTCAAAATGATCGATTTGACCAACTGCTTTAGAAAAAGTTTTAATGCATCATATATTCAATTTGATAGAGTGGAATTAAGTAATATTTACTACAAAGTAATGTTAATTTCTTTACATCTGTACATACATTTTCACTAAGATTGCTAAAAGTTCCCCATAGACACTTTTTGAGTAACAAAAAATCAGTAACATTTGCAACCAACAAAATACATATATTAAGTCACTTTGTGTTCATGGGTTTTCAAAGAAACCAACTGAGTTTTTTTTTTTATTAGATTAAATGTTTTTGTTAGAGAAATGTTTTTCACTGATCTAATTTAGTGCTCTTTCTGTCCACAAGAGGTCCCCGGACCCCAGCTTTAAAATCCAGAGTTTGACTTTAACATTGGCATAATTGGTTAATTGCCTTTTTAACTTTGGTTATGGGGAACATTTCCATATATGTTCAGTCTCAAGTGTGTGAGGCACTGTGTGCGTGTGTTTGAGAGTGTGTAGGTGGGGGGTCATTACGGTGTAGTGTGTCCTCTCACTACGCTAGCCTCACAGCATCAACCTGAGACCAGATACAGTTAATTATCTACCAGGGCAGGCGCACACTCTGTCACGCACTCACAGGTTGTGTTCTACTACCACAGATAGAAGAGAACTAAGAGAACCAGACTGGACTAAAACAAGACCAGACATAAATCATATGGAACCAAGTGAATCCAGGAGCTTTGACTGAGACTTTGAGTGGATAAACCACTTTGATCTCAATCACACATGCCCTTCTTCTGCTGCCACTCACCAATTGTGTGTGAGGGGCGTCTTGAAGCTGCACCAGTGACTGCAAAACGGGCACCATGCCGTCAGTACTGAAGTCATCTCTGGACGGGAGCATGACCGACTCTGGGGAACTGGAGCAACCTGCCTCTCCCTGCCTGGGCAAAGTGCCCCGTGAGCTTCTCCAGAACTTCCCTCACAGCAAACGCGTGGGAGGCTACCTGGTGGGTAAGATGATTAACAAGGGCTCCTTCGCCAAGGTGATGCTGGGCATGCACATCGCTACAGGAGAGAAGGTACCGTGCATCTGTCAATCACACACACCGGGTGTCAGTCATCACTGCGCTCAAGCTTCCCTCTGCATTTTTCATGGCGTCTCGCTCTCTCGGCTTTCATAGACGCTGTGTCCTGTCCAATCTCTGAGACACAGCACACTAATAATCCAGCCAACATAGTCATTAATTCAATACTATTTTGTACCTGATTTTGTTATATATCTCTGTACTTCTATTACACAAGGAAAAATAACAGAGATTTTAATAAATGGAAACTGATTTTATACTTATTATGTAGTGTAGAGCTTATGACTCCCTGCTTAGGGGACTGCTGGTGTCTTTAATGATCCCTGTGTGGAACGGTCACCAGTTCATTGCTAAGGACTTGAAAAGAGACGGAGAGAGAGTATGTTGAGCCTCACCTGTCCTGTGTTGACCTGAGCTTTCATGGGTCAGTAATGGTGACCTATGTATGTTACCAGCTCTTTTCCACATCACTGAGCTCTTCTTGACCACACTGTTTACTTCTGAAGGTTGCTATAGTGATAGTTGGTCACTTCGTTAAATGTTAGGGTGCAATTTTGGCACTCGTGTAAATAATTAGCCCGGAGTCCCTATAGAGAAATTGTCCTTTTCAGGCTTTTTAAGTATACTTTGGACACTGTTTGGTAACTGTAGTCTGTTGTGATTTAATTACAGGGTTTTAGAAGGGTTTTGCTGGTTCATTGTCTGTCGATGTAATTTTGACCTATTAATATAAGTTTGATTACAGTTTTTATGTGATCTGCTCAATTGAAAGCCTAGTGTACATATATGCTATCCTCCCATAAGTTCCGTAAATTGCACATTGTGTGTAAACCTCCCTTTTTATGGTCAGATGCTTCTAACTAATGATTTCTTCCCTTTTTTTTTGTTTTTGTGTCGTTTCTAAGAAGAGTATTTTCAACATTTATAGTGTATATAGGGTATATAATTTAATGTTTTATAATAGTTATAACTAGCATAAAGTATTTCTGGAGAATATTCGTGGAACTACTGTATTTTATATATTTTTTTTACTTTAAGTTGACTAAATGAATGTTCTCTCTTACATTTATGTGTTGAATAACCTATGACAGGATGAAAAAGTTTATGCGATCATCTAAGAAGTCCCTTTTAAACAAACGCTCATAGACTGTGATAAATGTAATGACTCAAGCCTGGCACACCTATCTTAATTAAGGATGCACCCGATTGAAAATGTCTATACCTACCTCATTTACTCAAGGCAATGCATAATTTAATGTTAAAAATCTAAATTCAAACTTAAGTTGTTATCTTAACTGCATTCATGTGTACATTAAATATGAGTGCTTCTGGCCCACTAACATGTGGTTCATAAGTTCTCTCATTAAACAAACGGCAAATCAAGTTTTTCCTGTAAAATTCTAACATAATATTGTACAAAACAAAGACTTACGTAGATTTAGAGACCCAACAACAAATTCACAGAGAATTGCAGATGTGCAAATTGGGCTCTTTGCAGTACCTCTGAACTGCTTTGAACCAATACTCCCAAGCTGCTGGAGCTTCTGAGATATGAAATGCGATTCAGATCTATATATTTGCTTTGTGCGAAGGGACCTTTGACCTGCTGAAATATGAACTGGTGATCATGATTTTCTGGAAAAGGTTTTCACTGAGGAGGTTTCTAATCACTGGTGTATTTTACCCAAGTCCTGACTAGTCTCCTAGTTCTGGCCACTGACTCCCCACAGCATGATGCTGCCACCACAATGCTTCACTGTAGTGATGGGACTGACCCTAACACCCGTCATGTTTAAAGGAAACCAGTCATGCCAAAGAGTTAAATCTTTGTCTCATATCATATGACAGACTGATGCACTTTGAGCCCCACACTAGATGCCATGTGCTTCTCACTAAAGACTGCCATTCCGTTTGTGTCTCTACCATAGCCATTTGATAGCTGGAGTTTTGCATTGATGATTATCCATTTAGAAGGTTGGTCAACAGTTGCACTCTAACAGAGTGACTTTTCTTTCCTACCTGCCTGCTCAACTATAAGAAGATTCCTCAAGGGTTCAACATTATTCCATTTATGGATTGTAGAGGCCAGTGTTCTCAATGGAACCTAGTTATGTACCTTTCCCCATGTGTAACGACAACTCATTTGTCTAGACAATTTAATTGATACTTATGTGCCTTTCCAAATCATGTCTAATTTCCATGAGGGCACTGCAGCTGAAGAAAGACCTTTGATTTTTTTTCTGCATAGACACAATAAACCTGAACTCAGTTTTGAGCTTCATGACAAAGGTTTGTGAAGTAATGTTAGAACAAAATCTATGCAGAGGTGGTAATCCTTGCCAATTATCAAATTTCAAGTTAAAGTTTCTTTTGACGTCTAAACAAATCTATAATGAAGAAGCAATTCTTTGTGAACAGTGAGCAGCATGAATTAACTCAGACTACAGTTCCCTTAACAATCACGGGTGTTGCTGTAACAGCTGGTTCAGAATTCTACACATAGCTTTAAGATTTATCATTTTTATTTTCTCGTAATCTCAGAATGCTGAAGCTTCTGTTTTGTTCACCAGGTGGCAATCAAGGTCATCGATAAGAAGAAAGCTCGCCAGGATTCATACGTTCTAAAGAACATGAAGCGTGAGCCGCGCATCCACCAGCTGATCCGTCATCCAAACATCGTTCTACTTCTGGAGACTTTGGAGACGGAGAACTGCTTCTACATGTGCATGGAGCTCTGCTGTGGAGGAGACCTGCTGGACCGCATCTGCCAGCGCCAACGTCTGCAGGAGCGAGAGGTGCGACGTTACAGCCGTCAGATCCTGTCTGCACTTGAGCACCTCCACAGTCACGCCATTGTCCACAGGTCACTCTTTCTCACCCATATCGCACAAATCTAACATGGTGGCTCAGGAGTTAACACTTTTCCAGAATGTAAAATCAAGTTTTTGGAAGTTTATAAATTGTATTTTCGGAATTTTAGAAGCATTAGAGAAAAAAAAGCTTGGCACCTAACAAGGTTGCCATTTTAACATGTAAAGTCTATGGGATCTTCTCAGTTTTGGAAACAGCCTTGAGTGGCGGGTTGAGGAATTGCTGTTTCATTCACATCAGTTTTAGGGTTGAGGTTGCTGCTTTATGTCCACATCTGCTTGTATCATCACAGTGAGAGCTGGGTTAGGCTCTTAAAGTTTCCCAGAGATGCGGATGCAGAAAATGGATAGATAGTTTTTTTTTTTTTTGGAGTGAAAGTAAATAAAAATATTCTTAAGTTCTCTTTTATTATCCATTAAAGGAGCTTTGGTGTCCCATTTAAGGTAAAGGAGGAGTGGGAATGCCATTAGCTTCTCATGACCTCATCAGACCACTCTGGTTTGCACATCATTCACAGACTTCCTCTCTAATGGAGTCCCAGAATGAAGCTTCATAGCGCTTCTGAACTCGCACAAGAGCCTTCATTAGAGCACGTCGAGCATCAAAAGATGAAGATCATCCTACACACAATCACACAGTTCCTATGGGAACTAATGTTTTCGGTTCAAAAGTTCACCCGCTTCCATTGGCATCAATCAAGCCAAATCAAAGGCTTTTATCAACTGGCTCCACAAACTCTTTCTTTTAGGTTTAGAGTCTGTCTCAAATAGTTTTGCTGAGCAACACACTCTTGTAATACCCCAAAACCTCAGTCCAACTGCTGGACATGTCAGAACTGTCAGAGAACTTTCATCTTGGCAGATTTAAAGCACACTTTCTAACTTTACTGAAGCTTTTCTTTGAAGGGTTCAGGGAAAGCATTGGATGTGTGAGTTTAAACCTCCTCCTGAACTTCAGTAAAAATAGAGAGAAATGAAACGTCTTTGATGGCTGTGATGTTTTTATTGACTTTTCATTCAATTTAATATTAAATGTGTGGTCTTCAGTGTGTTTATGATGAAGTGGAAAGAGATGAAGAGAGAGAAAAAAAGGAAAACTTGGCAGAATGAGTGTAGATCCAGGATCTCCATTCTGTGGTTTCACCAACTTTTATTCTCACAGCTCTGGTTTTTAATGCAAATCTGTTTTATTTCACATTTTATTAGGTTTGTGCTGCTAGAGGTTCCTAACTGGCAGTGTTACCACACACGCACTCAGACCGTCTCAGTTAACTGTTTAAAAGTGCCTGGGAAAAACATTAATGTGCCATTATAAGAGGAATTTCAAAGTCTATTGTGCTATTTTGAGTCCTTTTTAATGAACCAAAATAAAGGATATTGGACTTTAAAGCTACACACATTATGTAGCACCTCTAGCATCCTCCTTTTGTGTGCGTGCACGTGTGTGTGAGATTTTTTCCCTTCCACAACATAAAAAAAACATGAAAAAGGTGAAGTGAATTGGTTAAAATTTTACTTGTATAACATTTTAATGATTACAAAACTCTCTCTTCATAATCTTAACCTGCCCCCTGTAGACAAAGATAATTAATTTCAAAATGACCTGTTAACTGTACATTTTTTGGTCACATGACATGTTTTTTTATTTCAAATCTCTTCTAATCCAAGTTACGCCTCTTGATTGTGAAACTGCTTTGAAGCAACAGCAAAACTAGTATTATATGAATGATGGAATTTTGGAGAGTCCTATGGAATGGGGCACCGCTTCCTCTTAGCTCAGAGACACTATCTGCTCTCACTCACATGCTCTGCGCAGCAGTTCAACCCTTTCTTCCAAGATCCTAATTGAAGGAATGAGCATTCTGCTCTGTGCATCCACTTGCCGAATGAGATCAGCAGTAGCAGTGATTATGTATTGAGGGAAAGACTTACTTTTTCAGATGCATCTTTTGTTGTTGATGTTTTTTTCATTGCTTTTATTACTTATTGTTGTACTACGTTCATCTACTGCTATGGGAGTTGTCCTTGAGCATTAAGTATTAAAATTGTTATTATTATTATTAAAGAAACTCCTTGACTGTTTATCTTTTTCTTTTGGATACAGGGATCTGAAGATTGAGAACTTTTTATTAGATGAGCACAACAACATTAAGATCGTGGGTGAGTGTCCATCATTAATATGAATCATTTATATCCACGAAAAAGTATAAGGAAGCTCACACAGATACTGGCACTCTTTAAAGAAGGTTATCATCGTCAACCTATTGCAATATGAGAAAACAGACAAGGATCTAGTCGGTTCTGTGTGGCTGTTTGATCATGTTCAGTTGTGCCCTAAGATGTTGCTCTGTCTTGTAGACTTTGGTCTGAGTAATACTCTGAAGACTGATGCCCTGTCTCAAGATCTGCTGAGCACACAGTGTGGCAGTCCGGCGTATGCAGCTCCTGAACTCCTAGCTCACAGGAAGTACGGCCCCAAGGTTGACGTCTGGTCTGTGTGAGTATACAACACATTCACCACTGACACCTGGTAATTACATGGGTAATGTCTGGTAAATATTTTCTTGTTTTTTTTTTTTGTCAAGCGGCGTGAGCACGTTTGCCATGTTGACTGGCACATTGCCCTTCACGGTGGAGCCCTTCAACATTAAGCAGCTTCATCAGAAAATGGTGAATGGAGAAATAAGTCCCATTCCATCAGATGTTAGTAAAGGTGAGCTGTGTATAGTAGCAGAGTGCTACATCGCAATCCTGATGTTAATTGAGTATTGAATTTATAATGTTTTATTTTTCTTTTGGTCAAAACATGATTGTCATACCTAAGAAATATACCATAAAGACTAAATGAATCAAAAGCGGAAATGTGTACTGCCGAAACTGTGATTGATCAGGAGAAAATGTTTCACTTGTGGATAAATTCATGATTTTTCTGTCAACTCAAAGCAGTTACAATTTTTATACTCAACACTCCTGCAAAGCTTTAGTTGACTAAATTTTAAAGATTGCAAAACAAGATTTCGGCTTATACCCCACTCTGGGGTGAGTCCCTAATTTAGGTTGTGGAGACTAATAGAAAGATGCAGTTTTAGGCTTGAATCTGGTCCACACTCTGAGATCAGGACATCTTAACTTCAACCAATGAGTGACAGGGACACTTCTTAATTAAGTCACACATTGAAAGTTTAGTCTTAGATGAGAGATATCAATTGGAAAACTTCTTGGTTCTTCTACTTTCCACAAGTTTTTTCAATTTTCAAGAGTTTGACATACCACTCGTGAACTAGCATTTTTGGTAAAATTTTAAAATTATTCGTAGCTTTTCCAGTTGAAAGAAGAAATTAACGTTACTGAAAGAATGCAGTTTTCAATCTGTGATATGAATAACCTTTGACCTCTTTATGTGGATTTATTATAAAAAAAAAGATGGTTGATGAATTGACATTAATAGAGCGGAATTGAGTGGATTGTCCTGATGCTGATCTACATGAACCAATCTGTAATTTGCTCCAATTTAGATTTTTTTATACAGAAATCTATGAGGAGAAAGGTTATTAGTGGTTAAGTGAATGAGTAAACGCGAGCATCACTGTCTGCAGACACAAACACCGCCTTCACCTAAGTACACATAGGACAGTGCCAAGCTGGCAGTTTGATCCGAGGAATCCCCTTTGGTCTAAGAAGGTGGCACTGAGAATTAAGCTGTCCTTTGAATTTGATCTGGCTACTGTAAGAGAAACCTTGAGCAGTTCAGTCTGGGTCAAACACATTCTAACGCTCAGTCCTCTAGCCAATCAAAAGATAGAGATTATAAAGTGGGGAGGGTAATGATAAACCCTTTACTGTATACATCTGCAAATGTGAATCGATCTTTCTCTACAGAGGCGGTGCAGTTTGTCTTGTCTCTCCTGGAACCAGAACCAAGCAAGCGGCCCACAGTGAAAGCAGCCATGGAGGACAAATGGTTGAATGAAGGTTACACCAAGAGACCTCTCCATACTGTCACTCATAAAAACAGGTACCTGATCATGGAAAGTCAACCCCAAAGATACTAAAAGGCTTAAATGCTCAGTTGTAGACACAAGTTTGTTGGTGTTTTTTCAAGGCTGCATCCTGAGGATCTGAACACAGCTGTATTGAACTACATGATGGAATCTCTTGGTTATGGTCTTTCTGATGTAATTCATGGAGTCATCAGTAATAAACCATCTGCAATATTGGCCTGCTATCATCTTTTACTGAAGAAACTCAACAGGCATCAGAGAGAGCTGCGGAGCATGAAGGTGGTGTTTGTATGACGTGATGAATAGATAATAGATAATAAAGCAGCCAAAGATCTCAAGGGTAATATTATGTGTAGATATAGTCATGTGTCATGAATAAAGTTAGAGTCTGTATGTACAAAAGAATGTTTGTGAGGTTGAGGTGTCTGGAGAGAACTCACATTAAAGATGAAACAGTCTACCAGTTAAAGCAATAATGTTTCTAACAATTGTGTTTCGGGATAGTTGTTTCAAATGTGTATTTGCATTTGCAGGATTTTAAGTCAATTTAGGTTCAGTCACTCTGCGTGTTTAATCATTAAAGAATGAAGCCAGTCGTAGGAATCTTCTTATTGTGTATGTAAGGGATATAAAACAGTTAACCGTGCATTAGAAGAACCAGCAGACATGAAGCACAGAAAAGAAAAGTATACCATAAAACACAACATGCTCTCCTTTTCCTCAGCAATGAATCAATTAAGGTTAGCTCTTGTTCTCAGTCCTTGGTCCTCGCACAGGCAGCTGACTTGATCAAATATCTCTTGATTTAGTTCAGAGGGCTCCACAAACAACAGTAGGTGCAAAAAAAAAAAAGTAAAACTTATAATACGGTCATCAATAAAAGTTGGGCAAATTTTTGAACTGTGGTTTGGCCCTCAAATAGAGTGATTGGCTAATGTTTATTAAGATAGCTGCTAAAGTCATGCAAAGATACACAGAGTGAACAAACCATCCTGGACTACGAGTGCAGTAATTGAGAAATATACAACAGAATGAAGAATTCAGGGAGACTGTGGCATAAATGACCATTTATGTACACGTTTAATTATTGTCACTCATTTGCCACCATGTGATTTGAAACACCTTTGGATACAATCAACAAACTAGAGCGCATCATGTACACTCAAACAAACCATCTTTTAAAAAAGTTTGGTATTGCTGGTAGAAATAAAAAGAAACTGTAAAATTTCCATTGAGTGGACTAATAGAGCATGTTAAATTTGAGCATCATACATAGTAGCGGCATGATACAAGTTTGCTTTGAATAAACTAATTCAGAGGTGATTTGATATTTCGTTCAGCCAATCTTCAACTACAGTCTACAGTTCAATAAATCCCTATTCTCATGTAGGGTTTTGGCTGCTTTTTTTGGTCAAGATCTGCTCATGAGGCTGTTTGACTGACATGACAATCAACCAATCCCTTTTCGTCATGTTTCAACCATAGAAAATAAGTGACAGAAGGCAAGAAGGTAACACAAAGTTACAAAAATAGAGCAACAGTCTTCTATAATCAAATTGAGGGGGCACAGCTAGTAAAATAATCATTTCTTGATGGTATGGTTTAACTTAGTTTCCAAGCGAAATGAAAACAACTGTAACAATCACTTCTCTCTGAAATCCGAACAAATTCAGCCAGTAAATATCCCGATTTCAGGATTCTTGAAGTGCAAATCCATCAGACCTTTAGCCAACGTACGAAGGACATGAGGTCTGAGGTTGAGACTAATAAATCCCAGAAGCCAAATGAGTATTACATTTAGTTTTTTAGCTAGCCCACTTTCAACTAACATGTTATTTCTGGTCCTCAGAGAGAAGAAACCAGCGAATGGAATCTTCTTAATAAAAGCTTGTCAAGAGGAAGAAGCGACGCTAGTTCAAAGAGTCCACAGCAGGTGACGAGTCCCACTCTTGTTCCCATTCCCAAACTTTCATCTCAAATTCATGACGCTCTCTGTTCACTAGTCTCCTCTAAGTGATGAAGCTCACGAAAGAAGCTCAAGGCAGGCCAGTAAGAGTCAGAGGAGCCAATCACAAGATGGAGAAACTCAGGGAGGATTAAGAATATCAGCAGAGGTGACGAGACCAAAGGTTCAAGAAGATTTCCCAATCACCCTTCCTGTGGACCCGGCCAATGAGATCACCATACTGCTGGAGACCCACACCACTCCGAATTCAAAGGGTAAAATAAATCTTCTATTATAATACAAATACGCCAGAATTGCTAAAATGTGTCAGCATCAATATATACCCCCTAAAGCATTGTGAGTCACATTTTGTACTCCTAATGCTTATAATTGGAAATAGCCCAACAAATAATAACATGCTTTTCACCAAAAAAAAAATCCGAAAGGAGCATTAAGGCTTGCTGTCGGCAAAAAGTCTGAGTTTACAAGTCTGTAACTCGTTTTTTAATTAGGAAAAAAGGAAAGTTTTATTACGCTATTGTCATAACTTAAAGGGGTCATAAACTGGGTTTTTTGAAAGATAACACATGTATTCACAACCATAATGGAAATCGCGCGACATCCAAAGAGAAACAGAGAGCTAATGTTAGCTATGATTAATCGTGGTCATTATGTCTCATCACTTGATATAGGTGCTGAATGACTTTCTAGAGCCAACCCAAAAATTTTTCAATTTCAAACAATTCAAAGTTTGTGTATCATCTACTTCTCATGTGCTTCTCACACAATCTTGCTAACAAATTAGGACCCTGGGGAGTATACAGCATACTTACCAAGCAGTGATGTGGTTAAAGTCAATCAGGTGGAGTTTTAGATGGTAGGCTCCTAAATGAGGAAGAAACATTGCACCATGTTTAATGTGTGTTTACTTGATTCATATGTGTTGTAAAAATGGTTTATTCTGGTATTTAACATATTGTAATAATATATTTTGTGCATGATTCAGCTGAGACTTATTCATGGCCTTTTTTTTGTTTACTTTATTCATATGTGTTCCTTGTGTTGTGAAGGTTCTGGAGTAAAATGCACTGTGTGATGGTATAAAAGCACCTAGTCTGTAAGCTATTTTAATGTGCTTTATTAATGTGTTTTCCTGTTGAGATAATTCGTAAAAAAAATTGGTTTATTCTGGTATTTAACATATCGTAATAATATATTTTGTACATGAATCAGCTGAGACTTATTAATGGCCTATTTTTTTATTAATGTAGTCATTGTGGCTTTTATTCAGGGGCGCTTCATAATTTAGAAACTACGGTAAGCCTCCTTATGTTTTTAGCAATTGTTCAAGTCTCATGTAAGTGCTTCACCACTAAACAAAAAGAACCATGTACAAGCTGGTAATGCATTTGTACAGTAGGGGCAGACTTGCAATTATACAAAAGTAGGTGACTGTCTTGGGCCACCAAATTTTAGTGGTCCATCCTATAAAATAAAGAATTGTATGACATTAATGAAACTAAATTGCTTGGTATTTATTCGATTTTTATTTGAGTAAGTTTAAACAATTTTGCCACATATTAAACGCATACAAAGAATCAAAATTACTTTACATTAAAACACCAAACAAAACGTGAAAATTTCATAAAATTCTCAGGAGGCTTAAATTTTTTTCTTTTTTAAATGTGTCAATCGTTATGCTATAATTCTTATAATTGTTTTCATTATGCTATTATTATTATAATTGTTTTCTGTACGCCACAACTGAACATTTTTTACATATTGTTTTTCCAAATAGGGGCATTTATACAATACATGACTTGCACTAGGCAGAGAAACAATATACAATTTCTTACAAAGTTTAACACTGGTTGCTCACAATAGAAGTTGTTTCAGTTGATAAATCAAAAATAGAATGAAGGAATTAAAACGGAACACAGAAAATAAGAGATTTTTCATAAGAGATTTTTTTTCATTTAAGATGCAAGTGTTCCCTGAAGAGAATAGTCATAGTTGATTTTTTATTTATTTATTAGCATTGTTGTTTGTGTCCCTTTAATGGATCAGTGAATAGGCCCCAAAATGACAAAATTCATCACTGCTCATAGGTGTGTAAAGTCTTCTTAGATTGTAATGGCTTTTAACTTATAAGCCATTAATTTGATAGTTTATAGAGATGTACAGTCTACATTTTAACAGAAAAACTTAAGCTTCTTGGATCGGTTTCATAATATTTTTACATTCAAATTTCGCTCCACAATAGTCTGAATTAGCTTAAAACATTCATTTATTGTTACATTTGAAGAACATTTTATTCAAAACTGGCTGAGAGACTTGTGGATTTATTTTCATCTCAGTTGTTGGTGATAAAGACCTGGCTGAAAACTCTCAGCAGAAGTGTTCCTGCAGAGGCGAGAGTGACACCAATCTCCATGACTCCACCTCCTGTGACATAGAAGGGAGTGAGGCCTCCAGAAACATCCAGACAGGAAAAGCCTCACGCTGTGACAAAAATCAGGCACTTAAGAGTGAACATCAGCAGGAGGACAAGCTAGAAAAGCTGCAGACTTTCCATTCTGATAAAGGTGCTTCTCCCAGAACAGGCCAGCGTGTTAAAGATCTCCTATTGGCTATTGAGGAAAAAACACACAGAGCTCGCCATCTCAACATGGAAAGCATAGCACACAGCTCGCCTTTACCACGATTACGTCACACCGGCCCTCTGAAAGAGGTCACAGCCAGGAAAGTCACTTGGGTGGGTGTGCCTCATCACAGCACGCCTGGCACAAACTCACCACCTTTCTTAGTGAATGGCTCTAAACCGCCATTGTTTCCATCTCAAAGACAACAGGCACTGGTCATTAAAAACCTGAGACATGCAAAGGAGAAGAGGAACACGGTAACAGGAGGAGGCCAGGGCATGTCTGCTAATACAACCAAACGAAACTCTGTTCAGTTGCGTACTGCTACGCAACGCAGAACCAACGATCTGAACCTCCCAATGCTTCCAACTCCTTTACACAAGACTGACAAAAAGAGTGAAATGCTCAGGATGGATTTTGGATGATGTGCGAAAAACTGACAACCTTCTCTAAATCTGCTTCTAAATACTCATTTAGATTATCCCGCTGTGTGTGAGGCCAAAAGTATTAATTTGCATTTAACCCATCCCAGTGTACACACACAGCTGTGGAAAGCCATGGCTGCAGAGCCCAAGGAGCAGTCGGGAAACTGGTGACTTGCTCAAGGGCAGCATAGCTGTGGTTGTTGAAGATGGAGAGCAAGTGTTTCATCACTCACATCAACTTCAACTCAGTGGATCTGGGGATCAAAAAAGTGACCTTTTGATCACAAGTCGATCTCCTTATCTACCAGACCACAACTGCCTAAAGTCTAAGACGGTTTGCACTACTTGTTAGTGAAAGTATCATCCTCTTGCAAATAGCAGGGAGTGCTAAATAATATCACCAGCAGGGTTCTCAAGTCAGTTTGTTGGGCGACTTGACATTAGCATTGGATTGAATTGCATTTACCTTATGAGAGAAGAGGATTTATGCTAGGAATCTGATTACAGCATCTGTTGTACCTAAAAAATGACAAATAATGGTGATACAATATTAACATTTTTGTATTTGACTAAAGATAATACTTTTTAACTAACATCTACATTTTTAATTTACTTCCTAGCTGGAGCCAAAACGACAGATTACAAATGGATTGTCATCAGAAAATGTTCATGCTTCAACTTCTTTACATGGCTTGTAACTTGGTTAGCAAGTTAGAAATCACTTATAAGTCACCACCAAATTTTGAATGTTCTCATTTTCAGTGGTTTCTGAGAATGCTTGAGCAGCTCGCATTTGATTGGTCACCAGTATGATGTTTTGCTCCCAATCAGTGGTTGTTTTGGAGAGTTTCTATATCTGAGGAAACACAAAATGTGTACAGAAATCACACACATATGTATTCCATATGTTTGAGCATCTCCCAGTGCTCATGCGCTGTTGAAAACTGGAAGATTATCATTTTTATGCATGAGAAATTGGAAGAATGTCTTGTGGGCAGCAAAAAACATGAGTTTGGAGAAACCTGCACAAGTCTACCTGATGTCACCCATAGGTTTCAGCAGAAAGCAAGAACGCAAATGAGGCTCGAAGTTAGGGTGAATTGCCCACTTCCTCTTTGACAAAGCATTAGCATAAAAGGCTAAAAGACTTTATTTGGGCGATTAGAACTGATGAAAGAAGCCCAGCAAAGAGTTATGATGCTCAAATTTAGTGATGTGATTAAAAATTTAACTCTTGTGAATAGGCATTAAATGAATTTTTTTGGCTGTAAGGAAATTAACATGGGTGTCAGTGGGAATCTGCTCACTTTTTTGACTAGCCTCGAGTGCTTAGTCAAGGATTTACAACTGCAGTCACTTCCTGTTAAGCATCCGGAGGGAAAATGGAGGGTTGGCGCTATGGTTTCTACTTATGCTTCACTGCTTAAGTACAAACAAGTGATAGAAAACATATTGTTTTCATTTTTAAAGTTAATTGCAATGCCATGGTTATACTATTAATTTTTTTTTACTTGAGTAGGATTTCATGTGACAATGATAATCTAGAAGGTCAGGAATAAACAATGTAATCCGGTGTTATTTTAAGATCTGTCGCTCTACCCTAAAAGATCCATTTTATATGGATTGGTGGCTAACTGGTCTATGGGATCTGTGACTGGTGTGAATGGTGACTTATCCAGGGTGTGTGTTAGCTCAATGCAGGAACAGAAAGCCAAAACCATCACCCTGATAATCTAGAATTAATAGGAATAAATTTGTCAAATTAAGCAGAAGAAAGATATCAACTTAAAAATCTTCTTCCCTTCATCAGATTAAGTTTCCTTTCTCCTCTTAATCCCTCACTCTCATGACTGTGTGATTGCTCTGCCAGGGATTTGAATGACGTGCATTGTTTGTTAGTAGCTCACGTTTCTGGCTTTATGAATGAATGCACGCATGTATTTCTATGTTGTCACTCAACTACACCAGTATGTGCCAAGGGATGACAACCGAGTTTTAGAGAACATGCTTAGTTTAGGTAACTGGTAAGTTTATTGGATATGTTCAGCAATATGGACATGTAATTTTGCTACTTTTTGTAAAGCAATTTATAATACAAATAAAGAGAATAAATCATACTCTGTGCCTGGCTTGTATTAGTATCTCTCGAATCAAGCTGATGTTTCTGTTTATCATAAGTGTTTCTGCTGATGAAGCGAGGGAGATGTGGAGGCTCCCGCTGACCAGGAAGGTTTTGAATAATGAACATGTAAAGGAATCTTTCGCTCTTTTCATCTGGTGAGGATCTCATGAATTATGAAGGTGTTGTTTTGGTACATGATATAGTCCTGAGGGGGCTTGGCCTTTGTGGCTGTGTGCTGTAGAAAGAGACGTGTGCCATCCTGACTCTATTCTTGAAATAACTGATACTATTTGAGAGACTCTCAAAATGCAGTATCCAGGCAGAAATGATATGTGCACTCATCCAGAAGTATCAATCAGCACTGATTCTAAACATAATATTTTGACTTGAATACCACCTCATCCATCTCTGTTTTAATTTAAAAAAAGAAACAAAAATTTGTGTATATATATATATATATATATATATATATATATATATATATATATATATATATATATATATATATATAATGAGTAGCACCTCTGTAACACAATAAACAACCCTACAGGGGTGATGCACTGTACCTGGCAACCCAGATGATGAAGAAAAAAGTTGGTGTCTCCAGGTGATGCAGACTTAAGCTGTAAGATATTAGTGGTTAAGAGCAAAAATTTGATTTTTTTTTAACTAAACATAAACAGCTCAATATTTGTTAAAGTCAACACTACGCTTTTTTGAGAATCAAGCGGATGAGCTCTTTGTTTCAAGAGCTATTACTGTGAGTAACAGGAATGTGATGAATAATTCATCTGTTGAACCGTCATGGTGACCAGACTGCTGTCAAACTCAATCCTGAACGAAACAAGCCCAAACTTGCCTGACGATCAAATTAATCATTAGTTTGTTTTACTCACAGACATGGAAATATCTCTGAGAAACTTGTCTTAGTCCCAATTTCCTTAAATATACATCAAATCAGTGTTGACCTTTGGTGTGCTGGTTTTAAATGTCTCACTGTGTTAACTAGTGTTAAATGGAACTCAATGATAGGTGAATTAAGTATATTGGAGTTAAATGGACAGTATGTGGTTTGAAATAAGACCCCAGTAAATATTAATGACTATTGTTAAATGAAACTATTTGGTTGACCAACAATTGACAACAGTTTTAAATAGATTTTTGGACTCTGCAGGCAGAATAGGAGCTTGCTTCATCCTCTCCGTGCATCAACCTGTACCTTCAGGACTGGTGCACACTCTTTAACGGAGGAAAGACAGAGTACTTTTTTTAATGTCTAGTGAGTTACATTCTAGTGAGTAATGAAGTACTTTTATCGTACTTTAATAATTACTAAAGTATATGTTGTTGTTGTCAAGATTATTTGTTGTTTCCTTCAGCATCAACCCTTGGCTGCCAAAATTGAGTTTGTGATAAGGTAAGGTGGAAGTCGTACTCCTAGGCATGGGGTCGTAAGTTTGAACATATTCGTTGCTGAACCTGTAGTGTATTAAAATGACATTTCATCAGGGATGAAGAGGAATTGATCATTTTGTACTCAAGTACAAGTAAAGTTACCCGCCTAAAAGTCTACTGGAGTAAAAGTAAAAAGTAGTTCATGAAAAATGAAAAATTTTCTTAAACTACATTTTAGTCATCACCGGGTAACTTAAAGATTGAAAGATGTGCTTATTTTTCAAGCAGCTCAGTCAGCTCTACTTTATCAGCAATATAAAATAAATGTAGCAAAGTATGCAAATGTGTTTCTTATCAGCAGGGATACAAATCAATGTTGCAAAAAGAGAAATGGTTTATAAGCAAATTAGTGCATCATAAAATACACATCAATCTTAACTTTAAAGTGTGGAGAAAACAAGTGAAAATAAATGTGTGATGTTTTTTATGTAAAATAAGAAAAGAACATCTGCATACTCACCATATCTTCACTTTAAAATGTCAAGGCTTTAAGAGGTGTAAGAATGGTTTCAGTCTGATCCAAAATATTTAACCAGGACTTGACAAAAAGCAGATTGCGAGGAGGAAGATATCAACCTTATCTAAACATCCTTTTGCAGGTTTGATCTCTAAAGTTAAGTTCTCTTGACTTTGCTATGAACACAGCTTTTACTGCAAAATATAACTGATGCATGTCTTGTTAAAACTGGCCTCAAACAGGTGAAATGTGAAATAAGTAGCTTGCACCAGAAACTAGTGTCTTTAGGAAGCATTTTGTTTGTTTCTTCATTAGATAGTTAATAAATGTAGGCTTTTAAAATATATAGACATACTTCAAATAAATTCTATTCAAGTAGAAGTTAAAATACATCTTTTAAAGTTACTCAAAAAATGTTAGAACCTAATTGCAGTTCGAGAACATTTAAATGTATCTTTTACCAAATTCTTACAATCTGTGTATCGTTATACTTTAGAAGCAACAGTAGATCTGCAGAAGAGACAAAAGAAAAGCCTGCTTCAAGCTAGTTTTAACCCCGGGTTATCATCACTGATGTTCTAATTCATGCGCCGTTTATCCCTGCTTGAATAAAAGATGAGGGTCCAAGTTTCTGGGTCAAACAAAAGTGACACCACTTCAGCCCGTGTAAGTAACAGCGTGGAAAAACTAGACCACACCTCCCACCATCAGTCAGTGCTTGAGGCGGCAAACACCACAACAGGTCTCTTGATCAGGCTTTGTCTTAAAGCGATATAATTCAGGGTACAAGCACTTTCCCAGGGAATAGCAGCGCTACTTTGGTCCTATCTGATTTCTGATGGTGAGAATGCATTATTGAGTGTGCTCTCCCAGGACGAACACTTCAGTCCACAAAAACGCCCCAAACCAACTCTAACCAAGCTGCAACCAATGACTGGAGCTATGGATGCTGAATCATTACAAGACTATGACAAAAAAATAAATTGTTGTATTAATGACACAATATTTCAAAACCTCCTTTTTGCTATGCTGTAATAAAATATCAATGTAACATTATAATCAGTTGTGATGAATCATCATCAATTAACATGTATACAACACAAATCCATTTCATTTAAGCATTGTTATGCATAAATACATACATTCATTCATTCATCTTCATGTCGGCTTTATTCCCTTTCAGGGTCGCCACAGCGGAATGAACCGCCAACTCTCTGGCATATGTTTTACGCAGCGGATGCCCTTCCCTGCCACAACTGGGAAACATTCACACACACATTCACACTATGGGCAATTATTCAATTCACTTATTCCGCATGTCTTTGGACTTGTGGGGAAACCGGAGCACCCGGAGAAAACCCATGCGATCACGGGGAGAACATGCAAACTCCACACAGAAATACCAACCGACCCAGCCAAGCCTAGAACCAGCGATCTTCTTGCTATGAGACGACCGTGCTACCCACTGCGCCACCGTGACGCCCAAATACATACATTACTACCTTAATTATATGTTTGATTGTAAATTAATGTTTTACTTGACTATGAACATATACATTTTTTTGTATTTTATTTTCCAATTGATTGCTTACTGAAAAAGGATTCATATTATTAACTAATCATTAATTAATAGTTTATGGTTAAAGAATTATAATTAGACTGTCATTACGTTATGGGACACTTCATTATTTAAATACTAGTACAATATATACCAAAGCATGTTAAATTGACACCTGCAAGTGTCAATTTATTAACCAGAAACTAATCGATAATGTATGCCGTTATATTGCCAATCTTACATATAAACCCAGTAAACTTAATTTTATGCTAACGAGTGGTAATATTGCAAATCACCAAAACTAGACTGACTGTTACATAGATCCACAAATGATCTCATTCCATTGTATTGTAGGCACTTTGCTATTTTAAAAGGACTGCACAAGGCACATTGACATTTCTGCACCAGGATATGTTTACCATCATGTTATCAGATAATTACCATCACAGTAATTATCTGATACTGTGACTTGTTTGTGAAATTTTCTCATTCTTCAGGTTGCAATTCCAGAGTGACTGATAATGAGACATTTTTTTATAATGAAGTGTGCTCCATGTTCTCAACAACCAGTCATATTTAATTGTTTTGTTGAGGGAAAAAAAAAAAACTAAATGACACCACAAATTACTTTGTAAATCTTATGTCAGAGAACAAAAAACCCTTTGTTGTATCTTGTGGAACTTCAGAAGATGCGGTCAGCCTTTGTGAGTGAAATTCTGCCTGGGCCTGCAGTGTCAAAATTGACAAAAAGAACAAAATGAAACCATGGAACCGTTAACATTTAATGGATGTTTCAAATAAAACTAAAATGTCTAACTATATGCAGCGTTTTCAGTGTTGACAATGAGTAGACAAAAGCAGCAATGAACTGAAAAATTCAGACAAAGAATTAGTTACCCAAATTATCCTCGCTCACATAAAAAGTAAACTGCACTCGACAGAATTAAATGTATTTAAAAATTTTTATCAAAAATAACTACTTTGATGAAAGTACTCCCATCAGAGATGAATACTTTCAATTTTTTGGCAAAATCTATACCTTGCAACTGCCTCCTCCGATTACAATAACTTTTTTCTAATTTTTAAATAAAATTTCTAAGCGTAATTTTAGCAGAAAGCCATGATAACCTCATTCTTCCAAAACACATTTTATAATAATGTAAAACATATTGAAACATTTAACCATAAACCTTTAAATATTTATAACAGAGTGTATTTTATTTACTCCTCAATTCACATTACAAGAACAGAACCTGGAAGATATTCTATTTTTGACAATACAACTCAAACATCCACATAAATCTCCACCTTTCAGTAACTACCTCATCAGAAAGAGGTATGAAGATTCCCGATAGTGTAGTGTAAAGTATATACAGATTTATATACATACAGTACATATGTGCTGTTAACACCCTCCTCACCTCTCCATACATGCACAAACATACATGTATATACACATATATACATTATATACACATATGTGTACACATATAAACTCAAACATTCAAGTCACCAGAAAAAGTTACAAAGTAAAATACAATTTGTATTACAGTCAAGTAAGCCCTCAACCCACTAAAGAGAAATAAGAGTGATGCATAGACAACAAACCAGCAGAAAAAAGACTGGAATGAACCGGTTGTAGATGGAAACCCTTGTAGCCTACAAGTTCAACAGAAACAACAGTGACACACAAACTAGCGCTTTTATCTTGTTTAAAGAACGGAGCGAAGTGTCTCTCGCTCACTCCAAGTGCACCCTCTCCTGGACAGGGCTTGAAGCGCACTCTTCATTCAAGAACAAATAAACTCAATAAAAGCTTACTAGCAAAGCAGCACACCAACAAACATACAAAAAAAAGTAAGCACAACTGAAAACCGGCACGCAGACAGGATACACCGTCACCAAAGTAAAACCTAATACTATCTAACTTACCAAATAAAAAGAAATTAAACTGACGTAATTGGTCAAATTAGGTTTTGGTTTGAGCTGAGCGTGATGAGTGTTTGTAAGATCTTGGGTTCATTTCGGAGGGTTTATTATGGTAGAGAGAAGTAAAAGCACCTTTGTTTACAATCAGAACATTGATCTTCTTTCAGAGATAATTTGACGCCTCATCTCTCTTTAAAATTTGTAAGCATTTCAAAATGAGGGTTTCCCCAAGAACTAAAATTAAAATAAAATCTTAATGCAAACAAACACCTTTGAATGTGTGCTTCTCATTCAAGAGATGACATCTCATCTGAGAGAGCAAGCGTTTAAACGAGATTAACCATTCATAGCTTCTAGCATCTCTGCTGAAAAGCACATTTCCTTAGGAAACAAGCAAATTCCCCAGCTTCACAGATACCGGACAACCAGTCGGAGTTGGAGTAACACAATTAGGCTCTATCTGGGAAGAATGGCCCTTTTTTTACAACACTGAGGCACTACAGGTCCTGGGCTCAGTAGGTCCTATTGTGCAGTTGAATTTCTGAGCCATTGCATCCAATGTTTTAATCGTGTGCCTTATGACCGAGCTCTTCCCAAAGGCAGTATGGGTGCTGTGGAGTAGCTCTGCCTCAAAGGTCTAAAAGCCCCACGGCGGAGCTCTGCTTCAAGGCTCACAGGGCTGTGTGGTGTAGCTCCGTTCTTCTGCTTGAGCTGGATTTTCCCAATATAAAAGGCATGTTTGGTCAGAAAAAATTTGGTTTGATTGTTTTAACTGTCACTACTTGGTGATCGGTGCAGGTCAGCTTGCTGAAGAAAATGCTGAGACAGCTTAAACCTCAGCAGCCTTCAAGCCGATTTTCTCCTCATCCTGTCAGTCCAAATTAGGCTTTTTCAGTGAAAAAGCAAATATGTTAAAATGATCACTCAGCTGCTTTACCTGCACAAGAAAGAAAAAAAGAAAGACTGAAATCAGAAAAATGACAGAAAACTCAAACAGAACAGCTATAACAGGATGGTTGAAGAGGGTTGTGAATAAAGACTGCGTTCAGACTGCAACCCAAAGAGTCACAATGAGCTGTTTTTGTGACTGCCATCAGATATTTTCATAATATCTTTTTATTTACTGGTGCCTTTCAGGACACGTCACATATCAGTAAAATAACACAGCACATCAAAGAACAATAATACACAAACAATACGGCACAGTATTAAAGCTACTGTGGATCACATGAGGCAAGAGGTTCCACAGAGCAGGTTCACCACAAGAGTATCTTGGTGAAGGGGAGAGAGAGAGGGTCATCTAGGGCAGTGCACATGAATGAGAGCGAACGAGATAGACTTTAATATAGGAGGGAGCGGAACTGTGTAGTGCTTTGTAAGTGAGAAGAGGGTTTTTAATGAAAACTAATATTCTATAGAGAGTCAGTGAAGCTATTGGAGGACCGGAATGCTGTGATCAGAGTAAAAATATCCCAGATTTTTTCGAGGAGTTGAGCAGGCATGTCTTGCGGTTTCCTCACAACTGTCTAACGCGTGTTTAACGTATTAAACGTAAGCGGTGAGGACTGAGCCCATTTTATTTCTAGCAATTTACATTCAAGATAAAACCGATTCTCATTCAAGCAAATACATGTGAACCATACGATTCAGTTAATTGATAAAATCGGTTTATCGGCCAACCCTAGCAGAGGCATTTTGGACTAGCTGTAACTTGAGGGTTATGGTGAGAAATGGATGATGATTATTTTCCTGATATAGAAGTAAGCAGTATGTACGGCAGAGTTAATGTATGGCTCACGTAATAATACGGTCATTGATAGCTCCTGAGCTTTTAGTCAGTGAGAAACAGGGACTGTTGTTATGACATGCAGTTAAACTGAGTGTCAATTGGTTAAAAATAGTCACTTTCTAAACTTCTAAAAATCTTAGAGTTGATTAGGTTTAACAGATTGTATGTGAAGAAAGTTTTCAGCTCAGAGACAGGTAGAAAGAGAGGAACCAGTGAAGCAGACAGTTTGGTGGAAATATAGAGCTGGTTGTCATTAGCTAAGCAGTGAAATTTAATGATGTATTTCCTAAAAATATATATGACTAAGCCAAAAATAAATAAATAAAAAAAAAAAAAAAAAAATATATATATATATATATATATATATATATATATATATATATATATATATATATATATATATATATATATATCTACACTAAGAAATCGTAGAGGCCCCTGGGGGACACCAGACATGACAGAAGAAGATTTAGAGTGTTATGAGGTGATTTTGATTAATTGTGATCTATGAGCAAGGTAGGATCTAAACCTCTGGAGAGCAGTTCCAGACAGACCAGTGCCCTTTAGTCGAGACAGAAGAATATGGTGGGCTAGAGTCAAATGCAGCTGAAAAATAGAGTAGGATGACTAGGATAGAGGCAAGGCCAGAGTCAGCAGACACTAACAGGTGATCATTGGTAATTCTGAGGAAATGCTATGTAGAGGATGGCCAATCTGAACTGTTCAGTTTCATCATTAAGATCTCCTCCTCCAATAAAACAGCAATTACATAATCAACTCGATGGGCCTCATAGGCCCATGAATCCCTAAGTGGCTTCACAGCTTTGCGCTCTGCATATGGGAGAGTCTACAGTCAACAGTTTTTAAGTATAACACCATAAATAAATCCCCTGCAAGTATTGAAATGTCCTGCATTACCGCTCCAATCATTTTTATTTATTCTCTGAAGAGATCATAATCATTATTTTAGTCCACGTCTCTCTAATCCTTTAAGTTCATTATCGAAATTTCCACTGATAATAAATTAATCAGTACTCACCACAGAGACTCCATAGTGTATGTGAGTGAGGAGCACAACGGCAGTCCATATGAAGAGGATAACCGTTTCTCCATCCTCCACTACCCCGGATATCACCAGCACCACCACGAGAGTCATCGGCAACAGCAGCAAGCTCAGTGGCTTGCATCGAGTGTTACTCATCTGGCACACAATCAGCTTGCACTTAAAGAAGCAGAGAACACTCAGAATATTTTCGACACACTGCAAGACGTCTGTTGGTACCCTGTTTTAGAATATGCAGCACTCACAGTGACATTGGAGAAGGCCGTTCCCACCATGAGATAGAAGATTCTGGGCTGCTGCTGGAGGATGTCTGAGGGAGAAAAGCTGATCCACACGGTTGACAGCACAAACAGCAGCACAGGGGAGAAAAACGGCAACAAGGCCTCGTACATTGAGCTCTGCTTCAGGCTGCTGTTTCGATATGCCCTATACGAAAAACAGAAAAGAGGATGAAATATTTTTGGCTGAGCTGCTGGCTAAGTCTAAGGAGACAAGAATGAAACTTACTTAAAGACGTTGTAGAGGCTCATGGGTAAAGTTACAACAAATAAACAACCTATACAACACACAAGAAAAATCTGATTCACTTCATATTTGAACTTGTTTTGACGGTATATACTGAGTGTATTCAATAAAAAAAAAAAAACTTGAAACAGCTCACTGACCGACAATCATAACAGTGAAAAGATCTCTGTAGTGGAGACTCCAAAAAACTGGTTTGTACCATGTTTCAACCCCAACCACTGCTGTTATGATGTATACGATAGAGATGGTCTGAAACAAAAGAGAAAATATTTAAGCAAGAAAACTTCATTTAATATAAAAAAGTAGTCACACTAAATCATTTGCTAATTTCTATACATGTCTGTTGAAGTTCTGGTCAAAAGTAGACTCCTGTTTGTTGAGTTGTAGTTAACAGGTTCTCTGTTTTTGCTGGATATTGCATAATTTTATTTTAATTAAATTAATTTCATTTTAATCAAAAAAATAAATTTCCGCCATAAAGACTTTTTTGAACATAAAGACAAAAGAAAGTTCAAGAACTGACTTAAGGCACCAGACACTTACATTGAGATAGTTTCTTGCCCACTTTAAAACTTGAAGGTCACTTTCATTTGTTTTTCAATTCTCTTTCGTCAAAGTAAAATATTTAGACCAGCAACACATTTTGAAATCTTAACCATACAAAAGCACAACTCAATCCTTTTTAAGGACATCAAGGAACTATAGGAAACCTGTTTAAACATGCTTAGACCATTAAGTTATTGTACTTGGTCGGCATAGCATCACATCTACTGTAGGATGATGCGTATAGGATTATCATCAACTGTAGCAGTTTTACTACAAAACAATGACTACCAAAAAAGTTGTGTTTCCATTACAACAAACACATTTCTATACTTTCATTTATTCTATTGAATCGTATTGTCTCTAAATGCATGCATTATTTCTGATAATAAATTGTATTCTGATGCATTGTAATAAATACTGGGTCTTTTATTACCATTAATTTTAGTCATTGATTATTATTAGTGTATATTTTTCAGCAAATTAAGTTTTTGTTCAAATTCAAAAAAGCCAAGTCGATGTATAAAGCCAAACACAAAACCAAAGCCCAAAAAATAACCCCTTCATACTTTCTGACTGACTTTGCTGTCCGATTCAAATACAAGTAAAAGTTGCCAAAACATAATACAAAAAACCTAGGTTTGCAGCTTCTAATAAAACTCACCACTTGACTAATGTCGTAGCCCCATGGCAAGAACAAAATTCCAGTGTTGTATTTCTCCCAGTGAGAGAGAATGAAGGAAAACAGGACGACCCATAAGAGGTAATAGAGCGTCACCACGCTGACCCCTGTATCCCCCCGTCCAAAGACAGAGTACACTGTGGCGACGAAGAACACGCATGCCCAGCTATCCAGACCGTGGTCAAAGAGTTCCCCCAGAGGAGTGCTGGAGTGGGTTCTTCTGGCCTGTTTTCCATCCACACCATCTGAATATGACCACAACATTATACAATTATAACCTGCTCCCAAAACGACATATTAAACTCAGCCCTTTCTTTTACAATACGATACTTTGAAAGTACACTTAAAAAAAATTAAGTTGAGGATTGGTCACACTTCAGTAGTAGTATGATCAAAGTGCTTTTCTACTGAGGTCATTGTTTAACTCTTGAGAGTCTAAGGCGTTTTTGCCACAATATTTGCTTTTCTAAGAGGATAATTTACCTAAAACTTATTTTTATACACATGTTTATTATCATTCTGAAACCTAATTTATGCTGACAACTTTAAACCATGGTTGAGTAACTATGTAGTTATTTTGTTTGTGAGACAACCTAATTTTATGGTCTCATATAAACAGCTGAATTTGACAGTGGCTAATGCTGAGCTACACACTTGCTGTAATCTTTGTAGGAATAACTGTGTTTTTTCAGCAGAAGGAATGTGTTTTAAATTCATATTCACACAATCAACAAATAATAAAAAATAAACTGTCACTAAAGAAGGCTGAATTTCTACATTGCTCAATATTTTATTTTGATTTCTCATTGCTATGGATAAAATTTAAACACCATCCAAAAACTCTTTGTGGCTCCGTCGCTTTTGTAATTTTATTTTAATTTAAGCTAGTGTTTTTTTTGGTCGGAATCCTTGGATTCCTAGTAGTTAAACATGATGCTTCAGCAGCTTTCTAACATTAGTGAGACAAAATCCTGAGCTGTGATTTCCACTCGAGTAAATCTAGCTAATGAACACCTAGTTTCCAAAAAGTGTCAAACTTTGAGAAATTGGCATCTAATATAAATCTGCTAAGTACAAGATATGTGAATATTTAAATATTTGGTCCTAGTTGTAAGACGTAACTTTACTCAGACCCAAAATTATTAAATTTACGCTTCTTGTTTAACAGGAAAATAAACAGAGCATTAATGCCAATCTTAAAGCTTACCCAATGTATAAGCCAGAAAGTTGAACAAACCAGCAGCTATCCACACCCAGCTTGGCACGTGTATGTGACCTACACCTAGCGCACACAAAAACAAAACAAGAAAAATATCGCTTCGGTTAACAGCTTAAAAACTTTGAGTAAAGGATCAATCTATACTTGTGCATCAAGCCTATGAATTACCCTGTGCGAAGGCTGAGCATTCATATATCCCCGCACTAATCTCGTAGCCAAGCCTGAAGCGAGCCTATGAATTTTGAAACCATGTCAAGGCATGGAAGATTGGTTGAGGGGATGCAGAGACAACGCTTTCACCCTCTTTCTTAGCTTTCATCCCATTTTAAACACTAGATGAAGTCAAGTCCAAGTTTTCTTTGAGACGTGGGTGAAATGCTTTCTAGTTATTTTACAGCTTGTTTTCTAACCAAATAACAGAAACAAGCATAACACAGTATTTGCATTACTACTAGAAAGACTATAACTAAAAAAAACTACATTTACAGCACACAACTTCATATGTAAAAAGGTTCAGCTTCTATTAATCTGACAGGTTTTGTTTCACAGGTGACTGGTTGATCATTCAGAGAATGATGAGCTGAAAGTGAGACATTGAGCCCTGTCTTGATTTTTTTTAAAAGAAAGAAATGCACTGCAGTTCACACCATCTGGGAAATTAAAAGATGGTTGTTCTCACCTGAGGCATAAAAGTCAAAGTCGTAGAAGGACAGCAAGCTGAAGGTGAGGACCAGGAACATGAACCCTGTAAACGTGATGAGGTTTGGTGCGAGCCATGTGGGCAAGAGCTGAGACATCAAGAGAAGGAGAAATTAGCAATTGAAAATGGTCTGATCTCTCTGGCAGGTAATCAGATCCAGACGGAACAATCATGAATCTTGCATCTATGCAATTTAATGATGGCAAAAGCAGCCAGCTCACTCTAGACTTGATAAAAAAACAACACAATCTAGCCTTTTACTATGAACAAAGTAATAATTAATACATATTTCAAGATTTTTTGCTTGTAATCTGTAATCAATATTTAAAGCAATAGTCCAGAATTAGAAAGTTCTCACCTTAACAACCGAATTCCAGAATGGGTGCATGACGTAGATGGAGAGGGGGTTTGAATCCACTGCACTGTACTGTGAACAGACAGAGGACAAGACACTGGCACATTGATATCGCATGTACTGAATCATTCTTTATCATACTATGCAGAAACCATTTCAAAAGTAATCTCCAGCTCACAATTTTAGGTCCCCTAATCAGCCGCTATGAACACCTTTACTGTCTGGAAGTAAACTGGAGTTATCAGGAATTATATAAGTAATAAAAGCCAGGGCCAATAAAAAAAAAACACTGTGCCATAGCAATGTCCTCAATAATCATTACATTAACAAATTGAACCAAAATGTCACCATGCCAAGTCTCCAAATTATTTAAAGTGTTTTCACAGCCTTTCCCTTGAGACGATGTATTGTTTTCACTTAATTTAAACATGCTCGGATTCATCTATTAGGGGAAAGGTTTTAAATGGAAGGTTAATTTAAGTAATATTAAAAGACACGCTCACAAGATAAAGAAAATGCCTTGAGATAGATATCATAATAAAATTAAGCCGTTCCATCTTACCGTATATAGCCAAAGGATTTCAGTGGTCATCACAGCACCAAATATAATGATTTGTGACAACCATCAAGAACACCAAACCATAATCCACTCAATATTAACAACTGAGGATCTGCCTGCAAACGTGTCACCACCTCTCCAACTCGTTTTGTACCGAATTAATTAAGGCCATAGCAGAAACTTTTGGAGATCATGGGAGCAGTCGATTGGTCAACTAAGTCTTAATAAACATGGAATAGTGCTGTCAGCTACTACTTTAGCAACACATTTGAGATATTTATAACTTGTGCTCTAATGCTAATTTTTGTAAGTTTCACATGTAAATTCAAACAAAGTGCTGTGAGTGTAACATCATGCAGCAGCAGTTGCTGACAAGGCTTGAGATTCAAATGATGGACCACAAATGCACCAATCATAATCATATTTCTTTTTTCTTTGAGGGAGAATTTGCATGAAGTGTTGTGTCCATTAATGGCAATGATGTGCAATTCATTGAAAGCAACTTCATGCTGTTTTTAAACCATCAAACAATGTTCTGCTACAGCAATTCATACAGCTTCAAGTAGGTGTTCATTAGTTTCCAGTATGTCTGTCTGCCGTGGCTCCTCATAAGCAAAAGTTCCATGGTGTTGCTGTTATGTTTGACTTTTGACCTTTAACAGTGCATGCACTTTGCTGGTAAACAAAACTTTATCACCAGAAGACCAGCTAGGTCAGAATGACTTTTATTCAAATCACATGTCCTGTCAAATAACTGCCAACAACAGCACAGTCACACCCCGGAATTCAACTTCTCGACCCCAATCCACAGCTTTAGGCCTGTGCTTCTGTCTTTAAAGAGTAATCGCATGACACAAACCAAATGGTAAAACACAGTGCACCAATGTGTTACAAGGCACAAGACACTGAGATTTCGAGTTTTTGAAGTAGATACATCATAGAAATTGATAATAACATTGGACTAGTGTTACACCCACACACAACTCCTTTTATATTTCCAACAATTATTGGTATTGTCTAACCAAAATCTTAACTAACACAGTGTTGGCAGGTTGAAGTGATTTAAGAGAAATTAACTCACATGTTAAGCTAAGTTTTTGCAAATAAGGGGATTAATAAAGCAGATAAAACTCAAGAGCTTTACAGGTCAATCCATTCAACCTATGCTAGGGATGAATAAAGTCTGAACATTCAATCAAACACAAGATGATCGAGAGGTAAATAAAAAGCATTGAAGATTCGGGGTATGCCCATTCATTCTTAATAGAGGGAATGTGAGTGAGTCCCTAAAAAACTAAATTAGACAAATTACAAACAAAACAGGACCTAAATCACAACATATAAATAAAGAAACAGTAGCGAACATGAGTAAATATTAACGTAAATCTTATGTTACTGCTTTCGTTTGCTGTTTCAATTAATCACAAACCGGTTAGTTATTACTAAACTTAAATTATATATTGGTTAATTCGAGAATACATACATATAAGAAACTAAACTATATGTAAAAATGTGCACCAATATTAATCAGAAGAAAAGTTGTTTATCAATAGTAGTACTAAAACGGCATTGAATTTAACATCACACACCGGTGGACCCTCACGCTGTGCCGCTAGCTCTATCAAAGCTAACCAACAAGCTAAAACATGCTACTTAGTACAGTAATAAAGACAAAAATGGGGCAAACCTTATATTTATCAAATCCCGATAATTGTTCTTTGGTGACATAGTGGAAGAGAGCCATTTTGAAGTAAATAAGGCCCCGAAAAGGAGTAAATGAGCCGCCTCCGCCGCCTCCTCGGACTCAGCCCGCAGCGTCCACAATGCTGCGCGTGAGTGGTGACGCTGCATAGTGGCGTGACACCGGAAACGCCTCGACATGCCGATGTACTGTTTCATAATAAAAGCCAATGTGGAATTTACGAATTTAGCATGGAGTTTAACGACACACTTTAACTTTTTAACTGCGTAAAGAGCTGTCTGTTTGACAAACATAAGTTTGCATTTTAAATATTTCACTTCTCACCAAATTGGCTGTACACAATTTTAGATCCACTAATGTTAAGTCAACTAAAATAAACTGCATTTTGGAATCAAACTTTAGCGAAAAACTTGAACTACATTCTTAGCCAGTAGTTTCGTAAACTACTAAAACTTGATTGATTATTCAAGATATTATAGAAAACGCTAAAATTTATATAAAATGAAAAACACGTTCGGTCTTAGTCACATTTCAAAATAAAAACCAAAATATGAACAGCTTTTTGTTTATATATATATAAAGCTTTATTGAGTTAATCCTACGCAAGAGCTTAAAAAATCCCCCCCCCCCATCACACAACCATAAAGAAATCTTTGAATATATTGAAAATTAGTTTACAGTCAACCTTTAAAAAAATGAAGAAAAAAAAACTAATCAAAGTCAGGTTTATACGTAATCTACATAGAAAATCTGCAGTAAAATCTATGAAATTAAAGCCTTGTTTTCTGTACAACCTTTTTGTGTAATAAACATTTAAACATTGTAAATTTAATTGGAATTACATTCACACAGGACAAACTAAAAAATAATTTCAAATGATTTCATTATTTTAGAAAAAGTAAATATTAAAAGGAGCAAATTTGATCTGTTGAAACATGTGACTGATCCACGGCCAGCTGGTTCCTGAAGCATCCTCTCAGTGCTGACTCACATTAAATGAGAGGATCAGCTTTACCACGAACAGCGGAGCATTCATATAGACGGCCTTTGTTTTGTCCATGACCATGCCGCTGCTGTTTTTGTGAAGCTCGAGCAAAGCAGGATGTCAAAGAGCGTGAGCTGGATTCATCAGCTCCAAGCTGGAAAGACAGGGAAAGAGGATGCGAATAATTTCAACATTATTACTAACCCACGCGTGTTCAAGCAAAGACTGACATTACAACATATTCTCAATTGTATTCATTACTATAGAACACAATGTCTGCCCATGCTGCAGGCTAATTGAAGACTTGAATTTCCATTCAGATGTGAGCAAGAAATGTTTGAATCCTTAATACCCTCAACTTGTATTAGCTTCACTGACCTCTAAACTCTTATTCCTCCCAACTGAGACCTTGTCATTTTGGCGCAGGGTTTGATTCTGGTTCTGGGACACAATCTCCTCTTTCTGGTTGTGTTTCATAAACCTGCGGTTCACAATCTTGGTGATGCTATCATTTCGGACCACTGTCGCTGCTGGTATACGAGATGGGGGATGCTCAGGTTTCTTTTGACCCTCAACACTGTTGTGTTCCTTCCGAGTCACAGGTGCTTTATCCACCTCGATGCTGCTTTTCTCTCCTCGACCACAAACATTACGCAGAAACTCATGAACCAGGCCATACTTGTGGACCCCAGCGTTTTTTCGAGTGGCAGACTTGTCAGTGGTCTGTGCTGAGCTGGAGTTTTGCCTGTTGGGTGTTGAAGGCCACAAACTTTGCTCTTTCACCCCATAATTTAACCTGGAAGAGGTACTCAAAGATGATGAGGAGGATAAGGAAGGGGAAGTGAAGGAAGAAGATGAGGAGGAGATCCTCAAAGAAGATGTAGAGACACGGCGCTGCATTTTTGGGGAGTTGGGACGTGGTTGAAAGGCCTCAGCAGTACCAGAAAGCCTTTCTGATGATGCCTGTTGGATTTTTGAAGAAACAATTGATGGTGCACGTGGCGACCAGTTTTTTGCTGCATAAAGACAACGAGCACCATCCGTCTGCAGTCCGATTGTGTTCATCTGTGGCCTAGGTTGAGTTTGAGTTCCTGTAGTCACAAAATTCACCACATCACCCCCAGAAACCTTCGTTCTCTTCCTCTCCAGAAGCACAGAGTGTGAGGATTGAAGCACGCTGGCTGTTATTTCCTTCATGTCATCACTCAAGTTTAATGAGGCATCAATGCTTTTGAAAGCCAGCTGTGAAGAAGAGTTTTGAAGAGCAGATGAGGATGTTGATCTGATCATGGTCATTGAATCTCTCTCCATCAAGCTTTGGCAGTCAAACGACAAGCTGCTCAGCCAGTTCTCATATGCAATATGCCAGTCTTGGTTTACAGGGCCACAGGAAGTGGGATTGAAATTTGTTTGGAGGTTATCTTCTCGTTTTTCCTTGTCTCGTGCTAAGAGAGTGTTCATTTTCTTGGCTGATGGAGGGCTGTAATAGATGCGAATGCTGCTTCTTTCTGGAGCTGTGTGGCTTCTCATCGGTTCACAGTGGAGGTAAGGGAAACTGGAAGGCATGATGGGACAGTCCCAAGTCTTGCAGGCATCTTCTCTATCCACACAGGCAGCTTCATGACTCAAGTATGCCCAATTCTTGTTGGGTTTGTTCATGCAAGTTTTGAGAGTCATCCTGTTGGCCAAGAAAACACTTGAATTACACAATTATACTACAATTTTTATATCCCTATTATACAGAACACTAATTACACTATTATGAACTGATATGTCTGGTGAGAGAAAAAAATAATGCAAACCTCTTTATACTTCCACCTTTAGCCATCAACTTGTCATCAACCGATAGCTGAAAAAAAACCTCAAATGTGTAAATTTGTACAATGAGAAAAAATGTGGAATCACAAATACAGTATTATACACATAATACACACTTCAGTAACTTTGCAAAAATATTTACAAATATAACTCAAAAATAATAGTGAATTTAAAAAGATTTTTTTGTATGTATAATCATTTGTAACAGGAGAAAGTATTTAAAATATGTTAGTAGGCAGTAATGAAATAACATTCAACTAATATAAAAATGTTATATGTAACCGATAAAATTAAACACAAACTTCATTGCAATCTTAACTTGTTATTTGTAAGCTATCAAACTTTATACACCAAACAATATCTACAACTTCATGATTTATTTTAGCTTCTGTTCTAGATTCCTTTGTGTGTTAAATAACTCTACTGTAGTTTAATAAACGGGTTTATAATCAAGTATATAGCCCAAGTTTATCAAACCTTTATGATTTCGTAGGGCATTTACAAAAACATTTACAGATGTTTTTGAGTTTCACTATTTGCACATTTTATTATTATGATCACTTCCCCAATTTTTTGTCTTCAGTTTTATTTTGAGATTTGTTAAAAATTTTCGTTTAGATCTGTTCTAGTCCAGTGTTCGTCATCTAATTTGCTGTTTTTGTATGGTGTCCTTCTGAGACCCACAGATCCTGATTTTGCCAGGTGAATTTTGTCCCGAAACCATCATTTCCAATAACGATTTAATTATAAGTTCAATTAGCAAAACAATTTTTTTTTCAAAAAGTACATTTTTATGCACTAGATATGATAGCATCTATGCTAAACTAAAGTTGTTTTGGTTGCCTTCTAATGAAATTTGTGTTTATTTTACAGTCACAAGCAGTGCTGTACTAGAGCTTAGCAAGCATGCCTAGAGTTGGAAAAAACTTGACATTCTTGAGACCCAGCGTCAACGCTTTTAGTGTGTTCTCAGCTAGTTAGTGTCCACAAAGGGGTGCTGGAGGGCTTCATTTTAGTCACCTCTTCAAATCAAGTAGAGTAGAGTCATTATGTTATTTTCCCATGTCACAAAATATCTACAAATAATATTCTCAATAAGTGATCTTTAGCAAACAAAAAAGATGGTTGTATATATATATACATATATTTTAAAAAGCTGGTTCTCACTTCAGTAAACTACTAGACTATGAAAACATGTTGTGCGAGAATGTTAATGCTCTTTAACTGTGTAAGCTTAACACTGTTTTATGCCTACTTGAGGTTTATCCCAACTGGAAAGAGTTGACACATCACTGAAAACTCAAGAGTGGGAGGGCACGCTCTGGTTACCAGAAGCGTGAGTCACCAATTCAGTACATGGTATTTTTAAGGCAATAGTTGGATCATTACTCTAGTCTACATTTGTTTCCTTGTTACAGGAATATTGTTGAATATTTAATTTAAATTCACTCACAAGAGTTTTTTTTCTTTTTAAGTAGTTTTTGTAATGTATACTTTTACTTAAGTGGATTTTATTAGAAGTTCTACATTTAAAATCGGATTCTTTACTCTAGTACATAGATATAAGCATTGCCATTTAAGTAATTTTCATTAATTATTATTTCTATAAAAGAAAAACCTCTATGAAATCACAGTGAACAAAAATATAATCTAAAACACATGCTAGACGGGTCCCTGAAATGCTTTCGAGTTGTGTTTCACTGACCATTTCAAATTCAAGTACATAAGTACAAATACCAGTTATTTTCTGATGTGGCAAAGTTAACAAAACTGCCAAAGTTATGTAAAACTGTACATAAAACTGGCCCTGGCTGCTTAATAACCAGTATCTTGTATCTTGTAAGTTAGATCTTACCCCTTTTTATCAGCTCTCATACATGTTGTGGCTGACAAGATCATATACAGCATACATCCAATCTGATCGATAGTGCGCCAGTTCTTTTATGTTAGCCCATGAGATTTGAACTTGACAGTAATAATGAATTTGGGACCGTATTATTTTACGCAAGTTACTTTTATTTTAGCAGATCTTTAGAAGTTCATCTTTACTTATGCTTGAGTAAATTCTTATGGAACCAGCAATACATTTACTCTAGTACAACATATTTTACTCTTTTCACCCTTAGACTATGCTGCACCACATGCATGAAATAATTTATGGAAAGCCTAGAAAAATAATTTAAATTGTTTTTCTTGACTACATTTACAGTAAATCTATATTGCAATCTCTTGAATCGAACACCACATTATCAACTTTATTTTTGTGACTTATAGCTGATTTACTGGAATAAAATTAGACAAGACGTTAAAAAATAACACATAATATAACATAAAAATGGGATTTAATTTCACTCACTGGCAAGCATTCATTTTGCTCAGCTTTCTTCCCCCCCTCGCTCTCCAGCTGCACATGGTGGAGCTGTTGCAGCAGCTCTTTGCGCTCTGAAATCCAGCTGCTCTCTCGAACCTTCAGCTGTCTACTCAGCTCCAGCACTGCTGCGTAAGACTCAGCCAACAGCTGCTGGAGCTTCTCAACATGTTCCTTCTGGTCTGGGGATTCCTTTGGTCCAGGCTTCCCACCTGGACCTTCCAGCTAAAACCCAAACCAAACAACACAATCAACCTTGAGGTTTCATCTCCCTTAAGGCTCCTTGAAGACCAGTGCTGAAGAACTGATGACACGTGCTTCTCACCCTGCTTACGAGACCTTTGAGCTCTGCACACTCCACGGCCCATGCTGCTTTGGCATTTGCAAACTGGTGGATGAAACATTGGGTAGCACTTTGCTGCTCCAAGATTTCAGAGAACAGATCCTGAATGGCAGTCCTCAGGTCTGAGAGCAGGACACTCTTCATCTGAGAGAAGATGATATAAGGGTGAAAAAAGGCTGAGATAACTGTGATAGGGTCATTAGTTGATTGTGTGCGCTTATGCTTGTTGTAACATCGAGCATTCAACAGAGCAGTTGATACATAGAGAGATGTCAGTTTCAAAGACCACTGTAGAAATCAATGAAGATGTGTTTTTGACTTACTTCCGGGTTAATGAAAAATGTAAATTTACTCTGGAAAATGGTGCTGTCCCATTAAGTTCCAATGAAGTACATGTTGCAATTACAATGCTAAAGTAAGAAAGGGGATGTAAGAAAATATAGACAAAATTAAAATAGCTAGAAACTGTTATCAACAGTTATAAATTGTAAGTAATTTAACCAATTAAAGCCCACTAACGCACCTAATACATCTAAAAGATTATTATTAGTACTGGTATAAGTAGTATTAGTAGTAGTAGTAGAAGTTTTTGTAGTAGTAGTAGTAGTTAGTTAGTTGAAGAGTTCAACAGCTTTTTGCTTCAGCGGTAAATAAAAATACTTTTTGATAGTATATAGAGATTTTCTTGTGGCAAAAGGCAGCTAGAAGAACAATATTAGCATAATGCAAACACGTGACTATATGTTTTTTATTTGAAATACAGAATTAAATTAATTTCGGTTACAGAAATTAAATTAAATTGAAATGCTAAATCGAATACTTTTGTTGATTGGATGGATTGGAATTTTTAAAAATTCACTTGTAGAAAAAGGGTGGAGCATTTAGAGTGATTTAGTAAGTTACTCAAATACATTTTTCAACACACAGATATGTCTTTATGTTGTTATTGGCTTTTTAAATATCAACTGATCTATTCTCAGCCAAATATATGTGTTTGGTGACATATCCTGATATGGAAACGATGCACTCTCTTATGCATTCTTGCTCTTCTGATTTAGGAAGTCTAATTTATGATCGCCAAATCTGTGAACATAATGAAAAATAGCAGTTATCCTCAATTTTTTTCATACCCCGGTATTGCATTTGTCTTCCAATTTGTACTTCCTGTCTGTGTTCTTTAGAAGCTGAAGATCATTCTGACAACAGATACACAACACTGTATTAAAACAAATTTGATAAATAAAATAAACATGCTCTGTTTCAACAGCAATTCTGAATATTTTACAGCAAGGTCTAATTGGAGAGTTTTACTTCTAAAATTAAAACTATTTAAACTGTGCAATTAGAATAAAAGTTGGTAATAAGAATAGAGTTAGAAAAGAGTTAGAATAAGAACTCCAAGTAAGTGTCCAAATTTTACATTACATTTAGATTTTTTTCCAACTGATTATTCTCACTGAACATGTACAATTCCAAAATCAATTCTAACTACCGGTTTGAAATTAGCTTAAAAAGGAAAGGAAGTCAATGAAAACATATAGATTCAAACATAAAACCTACTCTATATTTTAGATTGAAAAAGCTCTTGAAGTTCAAGTCACTAATGCAAAAACATTTTTATTGAGGAGCTCACCTCAAACAGGTTCTTCGGTTCTCCCATGAGTCTCTCTCCCTCCCTCCATTGCTGGAGAAAGTATCTGAGCTGGAAGGTCAGAAGAATTAAGCTCTCCTCATCAGATATGCTAACAAAACCTTCTTCAGAGTCACACTCTGGTCTTATTTGGGACTTTGTCACCTCTTTCTTGTCCCTTAAACCATCAAAGTTAGAAAGATTCTTTTGCTGTTCAGAAGGCAGCTTCACTATTAACTCTATCTTCTCAATGAAAGCACATAGCTGAGCTTGTAAAACCTCCAGTCCACTAGTTAAGGGACTCAACATGGGATCTAAAAGCAGTTGAGCCCTAGATAGAGATTCTACTACTGTTTTGTTGAGATAGGCAGCACTTGGATTTATTTGGTTGCTACTCGTAGATGAGAAGCCATATTTAGGAGGCACTGTTAGGAATTGCAATGTTGATATGACAAGTTGAGCCTGTTCATGGATGGCAACAAGTCCTTCTAGATCCTGCTGACCAAAAAGGCAGTCTGATTTCTTGATCTCCACTTGTCCATCCTCCTCTTTATTCTCTACAGAAAGCTCCTGCTCTCCACCGATGGGCCCTTCTCTGTGCATCTGACTGAATGAAGAATGCTCGTCTTCAGCTTTTTCTTTGCAGTTTTCTCTTAAAATCTTCTGCTCTCTGTTGGGTGGAGGCAATGTCAACTCTTCATTCGCAGCCTTCATGGGCTCCTCTTCTTCAAAGCTTCCTCGTTCACGCAGTTCACTCATCTCTGCTCTCAATCCGCGGTTCTCCACCTCCAGCTCAACGATCCTTCGACTCAGCAGCGTAGCTTCCTCTTCCACTAGTCGCAGGTGGACCTTGGCCTCTGCTTCTCGGGTATGGGTAGAGGTTTTTGTGCCTGCAGCAGCCTGGCTTTCATCTACCTCACCATAAAGCAGACGGTACTTGGTGATCTGTTCACGCATGGCCTCACTCTCCAGTGCCATCTTTGTTAGCTTCTTGCACATGAGTGCTGACTCTTCTTTCGCAAAGTGAAGCTGACATATCAAATCCGCACTGTCATCCTGCAATAAATCATTGAAGGTGATTGAGTTAGTGGAACTGATTATGGGAAATGCCTGAGATATACACCAACAGTAGTTTAAAGAGATGAATTTGCAATTGGAGGTGTTTGTCTGGTCAAACAATTAGCATCAGTTATTAATATTTAATATGTTTTCTTCTGATTTATTTCATTCCTTCAATGTTCAATTCAATTGACTAATTGATAAACATAGACTTAGTATTTACTAGTCTGCTCCATGGACGAATTGGTACTGGGCCACCCAAGAAATAATCAATTATTTGCGTTGTATTTCTTATGTAAGTCGGAACACACTTTTATTTTGAAAAAAATCTTTTATTTAGAAAAATGGCCACTCTCCTTGCTCCCTAGTAATAGTAAATGACTGAACTGTAGTACCTCTAGAAGGAAGTCAGAAGGGACCAAATTCTCATTTACTCCAATGTTAAAACTGCCCCATTTTAGAGCTGAAAAAACATGTTTACACCCCTTTTGCTGTAATGCTTTTTTATTCAGATACAGATTGAAAGTTTTGACCTTCATGAACACTTTGAGGGGAGGAATTATTTTTAAATTTGTTTGTTTAGAATATATAAAATGCAAACATTCAGCCAATCAGACTTCTGTGCTACGTCTATGTCCCACCCCTCTGGACCCCTTTTTGCTTACCGGAATGTGATGCACTTCCACAAAGGCGATGGTTGGCTACTCCCAATTTTGGCTGATCATACTAAATGTTGCGCATGCTACGCCCATGTTATATACAGTTATATGTCACATACTCTTGTTTTGTTGTTATTGCAATGTTATGACGAAATCCCTAGTAAAGTTGCATACGAGTAAACAGTGGATTCACCTTCGTTACTACATTGTAATAATAATGGGTTCCAGGATTTAAATAGTGTTTCTACCATGTATTTTTAGTAATATGAAAATTTTATAGACTCACCGGTGTAGAAAGCTTCTTTTCACTCTTGTTGGATGTTGATCTGTAGCTTCTTCTCTTCAAGGAATTCTGTGAATGTATCACATCCAACATGAGTCATAATAATTTTCTACCACTTACAAATCTAATCTGACAAATTGTAAATTGATAACCACTACAGCACCTTTTTATTCCCCTTTTAATTTGGAATAAAGTTGCCAAGCAGCTATAATTTCTGTGATTAGAATGCAGTCAGCTTTAAACAAATTCTGTTCTAGGCACTGCTGCACTGCTTAAACCTTTGAAAGAACAAACAGCAGCGTGCCATATTTATTATATTTGCGAAATGTTGTGAAATGTTAAAAATAACCACAAACCCCAAAGCAAGATTGAACAATAATTTTGAGATAAAAATTACATGCAGATTTCTATTGTTTTAAATGTAAAGGTATCATTTGACAAAACTAGTTATAGTTTAGATTGGGGTGTTTCAGGTACTGCTGGGCTCAAACGAAGCTTTTGTAATCTGGTTGTAGCTGATTTGTTCTGCTGCTGAGGATCAGGAATGGAGAGCAGCTGTCTGAGCTGAGCTGCTGGAATCCACTTTTAAGCACTGAATCCTGGATTAAACCAAACGCGTGCGTAAAATAACTTGCTTGGTTCGTTTGTTTGTTTGTTTTTACATTTGCATTGTTATTTCTCATTATAAGCTTCCAATTAGTTTGCCAGCAATGAAGCAAGTGCCTTGAGATACATTTAAAGATGGTTCCTTAATTATTTTTTAACTTTAACCTTTCAGTTACCCGGCGTATCCTCTGCTTTTCTCTCGCCCTTTCTGTATCCACAAGAGAGAATGACAGCTGTAGTTTTGAATTCAGACGCTCAGCTCATTCGACACCCAACCCAACCTGACAGCTGTCGGTTACACCCCAATATATGCTTTTGGTAAAGATCAGGTTTTAATCCGAACTGTCTCATGTGAAGCAAGAACTTTAGACAGACAAAAATAACAAGGGTAATTCACTGAAACTACACTATATGAAAATTAAGGTTTCCTTTTATTTAGAACAAAAAACACATTAATAATGACATTAATTGGCTTCTTTTAAATACTGAAAAGCTTCCTCTGCCTTCAAAGATGCTAACCTCAGATCCTTCAAACTAAAAAAAAAAAAGAATACATCTAAGCTTTAAATTAAACCACTTTTTAAAACTCTACATTCCTGACAGTGACTGAATGCTATGCTGAGAAACATTATTACTGAAAGATGGGAATGCGCATGTTAAATGGTTTCGCCAATATATTTTCATTTTTTTCAACATCTTTCCTGGTTCTTAATTCACAGTTGTATCTAAAAAATTTTTTTATAAAAGGGTCAGGGGACCTGAGTAACAGTTAAGATATTTTGTTCCTGCTATAGCTGCTATTGCTATTTGATGTGTGAACTGTGTATATATCTCCATGGAAATTATTAATTTCCAAATAGGATTTTTTAATAGAAGGAAATAGTAATGTAATATATAAATTTACAAAGTAGAGTTTTTTTTTTCAATGATGATAAGGAATCCATTTTAAGGATGCATATTAAACAACAACCTTTAAGACATTATTCGGATACTGGTAATTAGATTGCAGTGTAAAATGCGGAAAAAAGTTGTTGAACAAAACAAAAACAAAAGAGTGGAATTTAATGAAAAATAATAGTCACCAGTGATTTGTCCATTTCAGCCTGAAGAACCTGCTTTGCCACCTCAAGATCTTGCTGTCGTTCTCGTAGTTCTTCATTTTCCCATTGCAACTGTGAATTTTTCTTTTGAACAGCCTCAAGTTCACTGTGCAGGCGAAGGGATACGCTTTTAGCCACCTGCAAAAATAACAATTTATATGTTTATAGACTTGTTCGTTTAGTTATTGCAATACATTTTTACCTACTAATCATATAAATGATCTCCATTTGAATCCTGTAATAAAACATCACTTGATTTAATGTTACTGCTAATGCTTATATTTTTGTAATCCATTGACCTGAATATTTCAGCTGCGGTTGAAGATGTTTAGTGATTTCACTTGACTTGAATCACTCTTATCGGACATGCATGTAAAGCCCCGTCCTCTGGAGTGCTAAAGAGGTTGCTAACAACAGCAAACAAAGTGAAGAGTAATCTTAGAGTGCATATGACAATATCAAGCAGCGACCATGTGACTGCGTTTTCTTTTAACAGAACAGAGCGATTCTCATCAGCCGGACATTTGAGACGCAGCTTGACACAGAAAAGTTAGTTAATGATTGAAATATGAGCAGAGCAGATATTGAAAGGATGCTGTGTGAGATCACATAGCGGGACTCTCCGGTGAGGGTTGGAGAGCTGAAGTATTGGGAGGAGTGTTGGTGAGGACGCAGATCAAGCCATGGACACACTGGCCCAGTTTGTGAAAGCAGGGTATCTATTTCTCCCACATGCCTTTAAAATAGCCCATTCCTGACCATGCCTACAACACAGACCAGCAGCTGTGCTTGGATCTTGTGACTATAGTCCTTGAAACATATACCATATCAATGCAAACGCTCTCTCATTCGGCTAACCTTCATCACTGAGTGGCAACCCTCTGAGTCAAAACTCAACTGAAACTTCAGTCATATTTCCTGAAAAATAACATTCAAATATTATATCATTAAATTGTATGTATAGTTAAACTTCTGGTGTGTTATTAATGATCTAAAAACTGTTTTAAACATGGGCCTAGGCCTGATTGATGAAATGTGTTTACGTTGACTTGAAAGCAATTAAAATTTTTTGTTCTTTGGCTTGATAGCATTGTCTGTCCCCATGAATATAATGTAATGCAATTTCATGGGCAGACAAGGAATAAAATGTAATTTGAAGCTGGAATTGGTAACAATATGAGCAACAGTCACTGCCTTCTGAACTATCAGAGGTCTCAGAAAGAGAGCGAAATCTTAACCCTAATGAGAAACATTCATGTACATGTTATTGGATACATTTTAGTGATTTCTTAAATGATATAAAGTAATGTTTTATTCCTATATAATTTTTTTGTGTTAAATGTAAGCATTTAATGTTAGGTTTCAAGCGTTGCTTGTCCCTGTTGTGACATTGAAATGAATAAGTAAGGGTTGAGACTCATTGGGTTCCTATTAGTTATGAACAACAGCAAGTAAAACATAAAGAGATTGTTGATAAATCTTTAAGAAGACACAAAGTTAAATAATTGGAATAGCCTAGGTTGATTCACTAATTTAAGAATGATAGTCCAAACTCTATCCTAGGTATGGGATCTCCACTCATATGTAGTATCTGTTCCTTGTTTTCAGTTCTGTTTTCATCTTTGTAGTTCAATTATTACAATTATTCTGCACCCTTAAGGTAGATACTCATATTCAGATTAAAAAGTACATGTGTAAGACGAGAGTATGTACAATCTGGGACATACTAAAATGTGACGGAAGTAGTTGTGGCATGTCATTACGCACGGTGTGTGTGAGAACTTAACTCCTTCTATTCCATTCCTTCATTAAAAAATATATTATAATAATAAATATAATAGTCTCTATATTGCCATTACTTAATTATGTGCTTCTTTTTTAAAAATGAGTCATATTACAGGGAGAGCTTGTTTCTTTTGGTCCAACAGAAAACTTCTCCTGCCCGAATGCAGTGGATTTTGGGTAATCTCAGCCGGTTGAGCAATAATCGATCTGTACTTAAGAATCTAACTGGAAAAAGTACACATCCGGCACTGCTCTGACAAGTGTTTATGTATACTACAGTTTGGGACAACCTAATTCTCATTTTACACCCATAAAGGTGTGGATAGTGCGCAGACTATAGCTATAGCAATTGTGTTCAAGCCTCTCTGTTTCCACTCCCCACCTGTTTATTTATGTCGTTTCATTGTCAGCCAATCGTTGTGTCACACATCTTGTATTAAAGTTCTGTTTTTCAAACACTCCAGGTCTATCATTTGTTATCTTATTCTTTTTGTTGTCTTACCCCAGTTTTGTTCTGCTGCTTAGGTCAGTGTGTTTCCCAATGCTCCAACATGTTACTGCCATTTTTGTGCAGTTCTAAAAAATGTTGAAAAAATTCTCGTTGGTTCCTGCGACTCCCTGACAATACTCGGATTCAAGTCCAGCTTTTACTTCTTTGTTGATCTTCCCACCTTTCTCAACCAATGAAAGAAAATATAAGCCACAAAAATGTCTTTATGTTGACATTAAACAATGATCCTGTTGGTCTTTTTGCATGAATTCTTGTTCTTGAACCAGATTTTAAAAGAAAAGAGTTACATTATAACGTTGTATTTCTTGTAGAAATCCCAGTCACTAATCTATTTAGAAGTTCAAAAAAAAAATCTTCCTGTGAATGGCCCACCACAATCTGAGCAACACTTCACTAGAATTCTGAGTTGTTCCTCTACATTTACAAACTGCATCACTTCCAAAGCTAAAAGCACCTACCAGACATCTCAAGTTACAGCTCAATGCTAGTAACTTATTTTGGCTCAAATGCTAGATTCGGACCATTACAGAACGCATCTCACAAAGTTATTGCTAACTCATAAAAATGATTCACTGAGTGAACATTTTAATTGCCATTCAGTAAGCGTTGAGCAATTCTGACACACATCCTGTCCCCCTTTTTATTTCATGGATGGACTCCAAACACTGGTTTTCCTGTAATCTCTGCTAGTGCACTAGTGCTCCTTACAAACTTGACTTGAGAGATCCTAAAAACCATTATGGGTTGACATATATGAGTATGGAACCAGTCACAAAGGAACCTATACAATTTATAACCCCTACCCATACGTATTCTCAGGGGGAAGGCACGACGCGACTAGTCCGCTTCTCCATTGCTTGTCAATCACATTTGTGATACTAGGCAGAAGATTCATATTACAAAACAAAAGCTGATTGTCTCAAACCTGAGTTTTAAGATAAATCCTGATATTAAACTAAGCCAGCTCTCATTGTTGAAGTCCAGGTTGTTGTTGTTGTTGTTGTTTTAAGGCAGCTAGTGAAGTAGCAGAGAGTATCTGTCAACTCATCCCGGCTTCCCTTCACTGGCTGCCTCCCATGCATTTTAAATTTATTTTTAAAATTCATTTTTTTAGTATTTAAACATACTCACCCTGCTGTTCCTCCCACCATGATGTGGTGCGAGGAACAGTGCGATCATGGTGCCTGAGGACTGTGCCATCATTGTGCCTCAGGTTAGAAGACCAGCTCCTTCTGAAAGTTCCGAGAATGCATTCTCTGATACTGGTCTTGTGGAAATTGTGGAATTCTTTACTACTAAAAATAAACCATCTTCTTCAATCTCCATTTTTAAATCTCATCTTAAAACCCATACTTCTTTGCTTTTAACACACTCTGAGACAGTGTGTATTTTTATAAGGGGTCTATTGTTTTAACATGCTTAGATTATATGAAATGATATTGTTTTCATGTAATCGTGAGATCGACAGGCGGATCGGTGCAGCATCTGCAGTGATGCGGTCGCTATATCGGTCTGTTGTGGTGAAAAGGGAGCTGAGCCAAAAGGCGAAGCTCTCGATTTACCGGTCGATCTACGTCCCTACTCTCACCTATGGCCATGAGCTCTGGGTCATGACCGAAAGGACAAGATCCCAGATACCAGGTTGGGCGCCCCCTTAGAGATAGGGTGAGAAGCTCCGTCACCCGGGGGGAGCTCGGGGTAGAGCCTCTGCTCTAGGTGCTCAGCTGAGGTGGCTTGGGCATCTGTTCCGGATGCCTCCTGGACGCCTCCCAGGGGAGGTGTTCCGGGCATGTCCCACTGGGAGAAGGCCCCGGGGAAGACCCAGGACACGCTGGAGGGACTATGTCTCCCAGCTGGCCTGGGAACGCCTCGGGATCCCTCCCGGGGAGCTGGAAGAAGTGTCTGTGGAGAGGGAAGTCTGGGTATCCCAGCTTAGACTGCTGCCCCCGCGACCCGGCCCCGGATAAGCGGAAGAAGATGAGATGAGATTGTTTTATCTCATAGTGTTTTTTATTGTTTTAGAGTACGTCTGTTTTAAATTCGTCTTTCCTTTTCACTCAATCTGTTGTGTTTTGAAATGTTGTAAAGCACTTTGTTTTTGCTGCTGCTGTTTTTAGAGTGATATATACATAAAGTTGAGTTGAGTTTTTGTTGGGTTTATTACCTTTTCAAATCAATCCTTTTCATTTTTTTGACACTAGAATGCTCTTGACTTGATCAATGTGAGCTGAAGAAACACTCCTGGGGCCTTGTGTACTAATATAATGATGAGGATAAATGAATGAACTCAACACTGTCTCACCCGGATGTCATGTTCAAGTGTCCTGATAAGCTCGCCGTCCACTTGTCCTGTCTGAGCCACACGCAGGCTGCGTCTCTCTGCTTTTCTGAGTCGATACTGTAAGATTCGACACGCTTTATTGGCCTGTTCCAGCTGCTGTCGAAGCTCCTGCAGCTGGTAAACATCCTCCTCCATGTACAGGTCTCTCATCTCCAGCATCTCTGAGCGAATCTCCTCCATTTCATCCTAGAAAGCGAGTTCAAACAAATACATGTAAACAATAGGTGTGTTTTGTGACAATTGTTTTAATTTACGGTGAGAAAAAAGATAAACAACACAAATTTCTGACATTTAATTTGGCAAAAATGTAACGTGTAACTTGCAATTAATAATATTAATAATAAAATATAAAAATATTTTAATGCTAGATTTTCCCTAGAAATTAAAACTGCTTTTCCTTTTTATTTTAAAATTTAATTTTTTTATATTATAATAAGTGAAATATAATAAATTAATAGTTTAAAACTTTTTTAAAAATCACAACCTTAATACCAAAAAGAAAAAAAAGCTCATTTAAGATAAAAATACAACATACAACAATAAAAAATGATTTTTACAACGTAGGTTCACTGTGAAAATAGAAATACATTTTTTAGGAAACCAGGTGGCATTACATATTCAAAATAGTTTACTTGTACACAATAGAACTCTTTATGGGCTGCAATTACTTGAAATCATCCTCTTGTAATTATATCTGCATTCAGAGAGGTTTTGAGCTTCGAGCCTTTTGCTTTTCAGGCATCAAATGCAGACAGAACCTTTACAAAACACATCACAAAATGTAAATAAGATATTAAAGAATCTAAAAATGTGCATGGTTTAAAGTTTTTAGAGCCTTTCGATGGAAAAATTCCAAGGAGAATTTTCTTCAGAAAACACAGTAAAATGTGTTTATTTACACACATTGCACTTTAACCCACAGATTTAGAGGCATTCGTTTTCCTTTTGGTATCTAGTTAGCACTGATAGCACCTCTGCTGACTTGTTGATATTAAGACACCTTACAGTTAAGAAGTAAAGCTTGCTTTCCTTCCCTCTGGCAGCCAGCCCTTCACAAACAATGAGGGATGACACAAGCCAATTAGTGAAAGTGTAAGCTTCAAGAAAGCAGCTAAATCAGGCCACGCCCGTGTATAATTCCATAATAATAATAATAGTAGTAGTAATAATAATAATATGATGGATTTTAGACTTTATTTTGTAATTTTTTGCAAATAATGTTGATGAAAGCAGTATGTTTAGACATTGATTTCCATAACTTTCTCATGGCAGTAATAATCTTACAAACTCGATTATGTCATATGTAAATATTATAAAAACGATTATAAACATCTCGTGAACAGCTGGTATAAACAGCTCATGATGGCCTCTTGTCTTGCTCTGTATCGATGTTCCACAAATATTCTTGCACACCATTTTATTGAGTTTATTCATAGAGGTTTGTAAACAAAAAACCCTGCTAGGTGAGTTTCAGTGCTGTAATTTTTTTTTATTTTATGTATAGAAAATTTCAAACTGAATTTTAAGGATCAAAACTAAATTTTCATGATGTTGAAACATTTCTTGCCTTTTGCACATCCTAACAAACAGAAGTAGAGACTGGACACTGGCGGATCTCACCTTTAAATATTCGTTCTCTGACCTCAGCTCGATGATCTCCCTGAGCAGATCTTCATGCACCCCTTCAGTAAAGTCTCCTGTCAGCTCAGAGAGCACCGCAGACGAGCTCATGTTGTCCAGTGAAGCATAGGACCTCTGGTCTCCAGGAGAGATGCTCCCCTCCCCGAAGCCAAACTTTGGAGAAAGGCCGGCACATGGTTCCACTCTTTGCTCTGAGGGCTCCATTACCACTATCATCATCTCATTGCGGGCTCCTGTGTGACTGCGCTGCGTGAGCTTGATCTCCTCAGCCGCGTCAGAAACCTCGGAGCTGTTGCTGCTGTCTGTGGTGGACAACTTCTCGGAGACGCAGCCCGAGTCTTTGCTCTGGTCATCCGACGTGATGCTTCCTTCAGATGTCTTCCGTCTTTCGGATGATTTGCTGCTACTGGAGCGATTTTTCGACACGGCTTTCATCTCCGCTTTACCTTTCTCCTGTCCCGCGGCCGCGCGCTTGGGTTTCTTTGAGGAGATTTCTTTCGGTGATTTCGTGCGCGCGCTCACCTGAGGATGTTTTGACGTCACGTGGTGCCTGGAACTCGCGTCTCCACCAGCTTGATCCTGCCCGTCATGTCCAGGCAGGGATGAGCGAGCATTAGGCTCAGGATTCAGCTCAACTCTCGTCTTGGTCATGCCTCGGAGTAGACTCTCATACGACTTCCATTGTTAAGAATAAAAGGGAAGGAATTGTGGGAGTAGGCTGCTGTTGAAAACTGCGTCAAATTGAGGGTCAGGTCAAGCAGTGGCATGGTCCTTGAGACTGGGTGAATGTCTGTGGACATGTGCTTTAGACCTGCGGAACTCTCTCTCTCTCTCTCTCTCTCTCTCTCTCTCTCTCTCTCTCTCTCTCTCTCTCTCTCTCTCTCTCTCTCTCTCTCTCTCTGACCATCCCTGAATGCATTATGGCTCATTAAGTTGTAATTGCGACTAAGTACCTTACCTAATGGATTTTGTGTTGTTTGTTGCAATAATGAATTTGACTTCTTTTGAGCCAATTTATTGAAATCCAATTGTAAAAGTGAAGGGAGCAAAAATCTATTATATTGCTTTGCTGACATCTGGTGGCTGCTAGTGAAACCAAGTTCCCTGCTCTCTATTCTGGTCTCAAATCTATAGAGGTAACGAAATTGAAATTGCAATTGTATAGCATTTGTCTAATATATATATATATATATATATATATATATATATATATATATATATATATATATATATATATATATATATATATATATATATATATATATATATATATATATATATATATATAGAGAGAGAGAGAGAGAGCGAGAGAGAGAGAGAGAGAGAGAGAGAGAGAGAGAGAGAGAGCGAGAGAGAGAGAGAGGTAACAAAATTGAAAAAAAAATGTAGTGGCTCTTTCTTTGACTTAACTTGTTTCAACTACAAAAAGACAATTTTGTTTATAATGGCAATAGCTTTTTTTTACTTACATGCGTCAGTTTTAATTTTTTGAATTGTAAGCAAACCACATCGCTGCCTTATTAGAAGCGACCTTTTTATATAACCTTAACATAGCCACACCCATTCCAAAGGTTAATAGCGTTCATTCACAGACATGTCTCGATTCACAACAGGCTAATGCATCCGTCAGTCATTCTCACCACGCCCCTATTTATTTTAAACCGTACCACCGTCCTCCAATCAGGTTCCTCCCTCAATCCCCGGGCTATGTTCCGCCCCGCTGTCACTCTCCCAAACTGGACGCTTGTTTTCTGTCCCACCAGCGATAAAGAGAAGATTCGGCTGATCATTTTTTAAGGTAACGCGACGCACAAACACAGATAATGTGCTCAACCAATTGTAAGGTACACGTGGTGTTATGTTACTTCATGTCTTCTCAATATTAAACGATTTTTGGGGGTATTAAGGGTTTGTTGTTGGTGTTGGTGGAGTGTTAGCGGCTAACGGGGGTCAAAACAGCGCCGACGCTCCGTGCGTTCCACTCGCCTGCAGAACATCCCGTTTAGAGATGCCGAGCCGAGGAGGCTATTATTAGTATCAGATATGTTTATATATTTAACATGGTGCAGAAAATATGGCATGACAGCCTGGCCTCACTAACTGGGACGGCTAAGGTTCGACTTTTGGACTCTGGCTAGGCTGTGATTTGGCAGTAAACAGAACCTGCTCAGGATTGGTGGCTGAAATGTTTGTATGTTGAGTGAACAAGGTGCTCGCAAACAATGAAAGTCTGACTTTTATGTCTGACTATTATGATAATAATAATAATAACAATAATACAGTATAGTAATCATCTGGTTGCCTTTAGTTTGACATGGTCAAACCTCTTCTCTGTGTTCAGCAAGAAGATATTCAACATGTTTGAAGATATAATAATATATAATATAATATTCCTGTGTTCATTATAAATCTTACTTTATCTAAACGTGTTAAAATATGTTTTTTTTATTCCAGATAGTTATAACAATTTCATAACGATGTAATGTAATTCAATTTGTTGAAGTCACATGTTTTATGTTGTTTTGCTAAAAAGAAGTCCCTAGCTCGGCCATTAGAGCAACATCACAAAATGAGCTAATTTCCATGAGCTTAAAAATCTCTAAATATTACTTTTCTCAACCAAAAAGCATGTCGTTCTTCTGTTACTGTGACAGCTGACTTTCTGCTCATTGCTTGGAAATGTTAATTAAGGCCCTGTGACAATCAGTGGCTGTGATTTGAACTGAAATCTAAATGTTTTGGTATTTTCTTTCCCAAAAATCACCCAAAAATTTAAGTTAATAGAGGGTAAAACTGGTACTACTTCTGGTTGTATGTTTATAAATTTGTAATAAATAAAGATATGATGGCAGATAATTCTGAATAAACACTCTTGAATCATAACTTACGATGAAATTGAAAGCTTTCTATAATTTACAAAATGTCGACAGTCAAAAAGAGAGCACATCTTTTTTGTTCAATCTATGTGTGCAAAGGAAGCATTTACATTAAAGTAAAAAAATTATAATAAATTCCAAGTGCCTTTAAGAAAAAGCCTGTTAGTTCTTTAAGGGATTAAATTCACTGTTGATGCAACATTATTATAGGGATTATAAAGTTGTGGTTAAATGTTTCTACCTTTTTAAGTTAACATGTCAAAAGAAAAACTTCTGACAGTACATTTAAAGTAAAGCGACTTACAATAGGATGAGAGACAATAAGCAATTTGTTACAAAGGCAAATGTTATGAGGAGAGGTAGACTTAAAGATGTTAAGTGCTCAAAAATCAGACAGTATCAAAATCTTCTCCTAGAAAGGTAAAAATACAGACACTCGATCTATGAAGACTGAGAAGTTGCGCAACTTTCTAGTGTTACATTTAGTGCTAAAAAAATCCAGAACAAACTTGTGAATTCGTCTTTAAAGAGTACATGTTGCTATGTCATCATTTCAGTTGATGACTGATTTTTTGTCAGTCATCCCACTTCGCAATGATCAATAAGTCACCAGCAAATGATGACAATTCATTCTGTTCACATTTTTTTTGCTTGTTTGAACTCATCTGAAATATTTGTGTTTGATAGGTAAAAAAAATCCTGTTGCCACAGCCGGGTTTTGACATAGTCAGATGACCAGTTTAACCTGCTGCCAGTTGTGTATCTTTATATTTACTTATGCATTTGGCAGACACTTTTGTCCAAAGGAAGGGACTAAGGGAGAGACAATATGCGATTTGTTACAAAACCAACATCTAAGTTTGGAAGCCCACGGCAGCAGTTGAGTTCAAATAAAGTTGATTGATAAACCGTAGAAGTAGCAAAATAAAACAGAAGAGTTTTTTTGCAGTGAAAAGGTTTATATATTCCTACCCAAAGACAGTCACAGCCACCTCTGATGAAGTGTGTGGCTGCTGAACACCCAGAATGACGTGTTGCTCAGACCGTATAGCCTTCTCTGTTAACATGTTGCCATGTGGGTGTCTGAATGTGTGATAGCAGTCAACTGGTTCAGTGTCTGCTTTGACTTTCAGAGAGCCTCAATTTACATGTTGCCTGCTGCTGTTATGCTGCTCAGTTGTATTTTAAAGTGCCCTGCAGCCTTATTATTGGTGGTTAGAACATCAGCATTCCACTTCTTGTGACGAGGTTTACTGTGGGCCCTTCAGCAACTCTGAACTGTTCGCTCCATCGATCCGTTCAGACAGTCAAGCTCACTTCTGTCACAAAACTATCTAGAGGCTTCTGAATACCTCTTGTTTAAAGGACTTAATTAAAGTAATGTTATTTACATTGCAGCATGTATTTTGTGTGTCTACATAGATACTCTCATTCACCCCTCCCCCAAACTTGTTTTAGATTTAGAACAGAGTTTTAGGTAAACTACTGCTGATGTATCTATATAATCAAAACATGAAGCAAAATGTGTTATTTTAAAGTTAAAAATTAAAATGAAATAAAGGATAAATAATAAAATTAGAGTTTGCAATTTGAGTTTAAGTTTGGAAATAACAATTTGAGTTTGGAAATAGATTAACTTTATTAAACCCCAAATTATGGTTTATTGGTGGTATGTAATTTCAACATTTGAAATATTTTTAATTGCAGAGACTCTGACACTATTTTCAATATATGCATGTCTTTCTTTTGAATATGAGTTCAGGTCATTTTTTTCTTCTTCAAAGCAACACGTTAATTGTTATATGTAGAACATGTATTCTGACACGCAGTAAAATCTAGAGTGTTAAATTGACACTGCTCTGAGTCTATTTGGTCCTACTCTAAATAGAGTTAAATTAACACTGAGCTCAATAACCTGAACCATAAAAAACATTTAAGTAAACTCTTATTTTTGTTACAATGTCATGAGGAGAATAGTTGCCATGTTTTTTATAAATAGGGAAATACAAACGTTTATCACTACGTACACGTTTTCGGTGAAAAATCAATGGTTTAGATGGTAACCTTTGATGATTTAACTCAGTTTAAGTGTTATTGTTTTACTCTATTTAGAGTGTATTTGGTCCTACTCTGGATAGAGTTAATTTTACACTCAGGATTTTACCGTGTAGCAATAGATACTCTCTCATCATTGGAATTTTAGCAATGTCTTGAAAAAAAAATTGTGAGCTTGAAATATGATTGTATGCTTTAAAATGCTATTAAAATCTTATATTTGAATTCAGAACTCTTCTCATGTTTAATGTTTCTTGAACTAGATTAGCCGACGGTCATTCGATAATTAACTCTCATTATTTATGCAGACATAACCTTCCCTCATTCGATGACATCTCTCCCAACCTTAACCTTAAGCAACTCGGGTTGCTTCCCAGACCTGAGTCCCCCCCAGTCACCCTCAGGACAGCACTCCTAAGTTCGCACCTCCCCTCTCGCCAAAACTGCTTGCGACAATAGGCAATTTTATGTAACGTGAACTCTTGAAAGGAAAATATTGGAAAAAATGTGTTTCTCTGTATTATAGTAATATTTTATAATATTCATGTTCCTGGTCTCATGCGAGGATGCATAAGCATGACTTTTGTCTTTCACGTCAAAAACGTATCAGGTGGTACATAAGACTTTTTATGATTTTATTTGGTCAGCATTACAAAAACTTTTGACTTGTGTTGAAAAGTGAAAATTACACAAATGTTTCTAAATACAGTCTCGTTGAATGACATCCCTGATTCTTTTCCTAGAAATATCCTTTCATCCACATTTAGATGAGCAGCCAGGAAGCTTCTTATCTCTTTCCTCGCATTAATTACACCCACAGTAAGAGGTACAGTCTGTCACATCAATGACTGTCGGATGCTGATGTGCGCGCTCTGTCTCTGCTAAGAGCTTGCGTTGGCCACGGAAGGATTGGCTGGCTCGGACATTTTCATTAGCTTTTGCCAAGCACAGCTGTTTAAAGACTGCAGTGAGCTGATTGGGTTTGTTCGCTGTGTTGCTGGAGATTGAGCCAGCATTAGTAAATGCTACGTTAAGGGTTTATTGGTTAGAATATTTAAATTTTTGTGATGATGTGGTCTGTGCACAGGTCTGAGCGTTGATTTATTTTCAAAGCTGCTGCGCTTTGATCAACAGACTCTATTTGAAGCCTAGAAACAATGCTCTCTGACTGACACCAGCAGAAGTAACTGTCCATCATGAACAGCGAGGAAGAGTTCTATGATGCAGAGACAGGTATGTAGAAGAACTCAACACTTCACATGCTGGTTTTTGTACTTTGAAGGCTAAATATTCACTGTGGCAGGTTTGGAATCAGACGACTCGTGTGAAGTCAGCTTTAAAGATGCCTGTGTTTATGCTAAAAAACAGACAGCGAATGCCAAAGTGCTGTCTGAGAATGGAGTGTGGGAGAGGCGGTAGGTTTTCAGAAGAGAAATAGTTTTTTAAGAGTGATTTTGAAAAGTCTTCACTGAAACACATTGTTGTCCATCCTTTCAGGACTACTCTGCCAGCACCAATGTTCTCCAGAAATGACTTCAGCGTTTGGGGCTTCCTTAAGAAATGCATTGGAATGGTGAGACACATGATACCTTAATCCTGTTTGTGTACAGAGTTGTTGCTGCTGTCTGACAGGAATTTACTTACTTTGATTTGGGCCTCATTTACTCATTTAAAATAAGTGTAGAATCTTTCCTTTAATGTTGCACCATTGGAAAAATATAAAAAACTGTATTTTCACATCTCAAATCAAATTTCGCTCGCAGACCTTCCTCATTTTATGCAGAATATTCAATTTAAAGATGTTAATTAATGTTGATGCATTCATGAATCAGTCTTGAAAATTGTTCTCTATCAAAATGATTAATAGTGATTTGTTTTTTACAAGCAGACAATTAAGTTTTATGCACATACTTCTAAACAAACAAGTTAAATAGTAATGTTTTTGTGTTATCTTTGTGACCTTGGGTACAATTTAAATCTTGTACTTGTATACTGATTAGTATGCAAAATGCTTTTAATGAAAAGTGAGCTCACCAGATGGTTTCCTACTGCTAGTGAGAATTTGAATTTGATATAATCTACACTTTTCATTCCTAATAAATGCTGAATGGAAGAAAAGAAACTCAAAATATCATGGACACAGTATGTGACTAACACTCCCCTTATTCATGCACATAGCAGATTCTTTTTTAAACTGAGTACATTTAGAAAAAATGCACAGGATTTACTCAGGAAATTAGTTCTCACAAGATCCAAATTGTTCACCATTGAATACTCTTGACATTTAAAAATTCTTATGAAAAGCAACATCGGATCATCTAAAAATTATTATTTATATTAATATATTTTTTAACTAGCTTGTGAAATATGATTTGATGGACTGAAAATGTTTATTTTAAATTAATGTATTTGAGAGTGTCTATAAAGAACACACATGATTTTGTCTTGGGTATAAAAGAACCAAACTATTCAGACTTATTATCACTGTCAACACACAGTATTCTAGTTTAGTTAGTTCTAATTATAAATTGCTCTTACATTTCCGGTAACCACCCTAAAACAAAAAAAAAAAAACAATTATTCTTTCTACTCTTCAATAGCTGTAACATACCAGGAAACAAGGTTTAATAAAACACTGCTGTGCTTTAATTAGGTTACGCTGCATGTGATTTATATGAATAACATTCTTGGTATTATATTGCTAGTTTCAAAATTCAATTCAAGGTATTGTTTCTAAAAATGCAAATGTTACAAAGTCATTTATTTTAAAAAATATTACTTTGCACATGCACTTACAGTTCATGATGTCAGCAGTTCCATAAGATGTTAATCCTCAAGATCGATTTGGTACACTCGTGTGGAGCTGTGTCATTATTAAATCTTGATTTTTAACATTATGAGATAAATTAACCAGACAACAAGATCTTAGTATTTGCACCCCAACTTCACAGACGTCCATAAATGCAGCCAAAATTCAGCTTGAGCTGAAAATGTATATTTATGGGGCACGTACGACTTTTGTGGCCCAACCTTTTTTCAATCTGAATAACACCATGATCTGTGACTTCAGGTTGAACTAAAGGTACAAACCCTGCTGTTGACGACAAGCTCCACATTACAATTTTGGCCAATAATAATATTGATAATAATTCATGACATTTATATAGCGCTTTTCAAGAGACTCAAAGTTTGGATTGTGCATCTATGCAAAGGCTTTTCTAAATCATGTGCCTTTTCAAAGTCTAAGTGTCTTAATTTTTTTTTCTTTTACTTTTGCAGGAGCTGTCCAAAATAACAATGCCAATTGTTTTCAATGAACCGCTGAGCTTCTTGCAGAGGATTACAGAGTACATGGAACACACTTACCTCATTCATAAAGCTTGTAGCCTTTCTGACTCAATAGAGAGAATGCAGGTCAGTGCTGTTCAGAGATTTCACTCCTACATCTGTTGAAAATCTTAACAAAGTGCATTTTTGTTCGTCAGCTGGTTGCCGCTTTTGCTGTGTCTTCTGTTGCATCTCAATGGGACAGAACTGGAAAACCTTTTAACCCTTTATTAGGAGAGACATTTGAGCTAATCAGGTAAATCTATCGATAGACACATCGTATTTATTCCCTAATCCCTACTATATAACCTAGCTTCCACTTACAGTTAGCAATTCTGTGCACAGGGAGGATGAAGGTTACCGCATGGTCTCAGAACAAGTGAGCCATCATCCACCAATCAGCGCATTCTATGCAGAGTCTCTCAATCAGGACTTCTCCTTTCATGGCTCAATCTACCCCAAGCTCAAATTCTGGGGCAAGAGTGTGGAGGCTGAGCCTAAAGGCACCATGACGCTTGAGCTCTCCAAGTGAGTCTGCTTTGTGACTACTTGTTTTTTTATACGTCAATAACAGAACGTTTTTCTGTTTGTTTCAACTACATTTGCCAGATAGTGTCCCAATCACGTTTATGGCTGGAGGTGTATAAAATCAAGCCCCTAGGCATGCAAAAATTTTAAAATGTGAAAAATTATTTGTGAAAGAATGGGTAGCTCTCAGGGGATTATTGAATTCCAGCATGGAACTGTGATAGGATGCCCCCTGTTCAACAAAGCCAAACTTTGGTAAACTAAGGGAAGATATGCGCACTGCACATATCCACTGGTTTATTAGCTTTACTGCTATGCTGCCTCTACCTGTGCTGTCCACAAATGCTCTTTAAGAACAACCCGTAAACATGAAGTGCAGATTGCTGACAGACATAACTATTTTATAGTTCTTGGTTTTATAACCCATCTCTCTCTTTGTTTCTGTCTCCCAACTCTCTCTGTTTCCTCTTTTATCTCCTTCCGTTCCCTTTGACATTATACTTCATTCTCTCACAAGGTTATATGAAACAGATAATAAGAAAATTTTCTACACAGGCATAAACATTACAATTTAAATGAAATCAAAACATAATCAGTGAAATTCCTAAAACATAAAGTGACAAAATAAACATTTAACGGCAATGCTTCATACGGTCTGTATGGGTGGAAAACTGCTGATGAAAACACCCCCTAAGTGCAAAAAAGGAGTTAGAAAAAAAAAGTCAGAAAAATGTCGCCACAAACATTTACTTTTATTAACTTGCATGATAGTTTAAAAAAAGTAAACCTCATTGTTAATCAACATACATTTTATTTATTTATTTGAATAAAAATTTAAAAACCTCCCTTTGTTTTTTTTTCCAGACACAGAGAAGCGTACACATGGACAAACCCCATGTGCTGTGTGCACAATGTTATTCTGGGTAAACTGTGGATCGAGCAGTATGGCACTGTGGAGATTGTCAACCACAGGTATCTCTACTTCATTTTGAAGATTTACCTTTCAGAGGTGTTTGGTCACGCATTTAACACTTTCCTCTGTTTTTGACAGCACCGGGGACAAGTGTGTGCTGAACTTTAAGCCATGTGGTATGTTTGGCAAAGAGCTGCATCGGGTCGAGGGACATATTCAGGACAAAAGGTGAGCAATTATGAAGTTCAGATTACTTACTTACTTTGCCTTCACTCTCCAGAGGGAACCATCCATCCATCCATCAATAAGAATGTATTTATTTTTTAAATGTATTGGAAATGGCGTCACGGTGGCGCAGTGGGTAGCACGGTTGTCGCACAGCAAGAAGGTCGCTGGTTCTAGGCTCGGCTGGGGCAGGTGGCATTTCTGTGTGGAGTTTGCATGTTCTCCCCGTGATTGCGTGGGTTTTCTCGGGGTTCTCCGGTTTCCCCACAAGTCCAAAGACATGCGATATAAGTGAATTGAATAAGAACGATTGCCCATAGTGTTAAAAGAGTGAATGTGTGTGTGAATGTTTCCCAGCGATGGGTTGCGGCTAGAAAGGGCATCCGCTGCGTAAAACATATGCCAGACAGTTGGCGGTTCATTCCGCTGTGGCGACCCCGAAAGGGAAGAAAGCCGACATGAAGATGAATGAATGAATGAATGTATTGGAAATGTACACAAAATATATGAGAGGCCGATCCTAAAGCATTTGATTTAAAGCATTTGAATTCATATTAGCTCATTTTATGGGGTAAGACTAGAATTTTAAATGCAGTTCATTTATGGGTTTGAATTCCTTTTGAGATCAGGAAATATACCTATTCTTGGGAAATCTTTAAGATTAGGACAAATTAGTTTGAATCAATAATGTGGTTGTTTATGGTAAAAGTAGAGTATCTAATTGAATTTTTTTTTTTTTTTTGAACATGGAGTAAAAAATAAATTAATTAAGAAAGACATTATAAAAATTGGCAATGGCTTGTAATTTGTAAATTGCATTATAGTGTTTGGTACTTGCGATCATGAATCGTTTTGTTTGGGTTTATTTCAGTAAAAAGAAGCATCAGGTTATCTACGGGAAGTGGACGGAGTGTGTTTATTGCATTGAGCCAAAAATCTATGAAGCCAACAAGAAAGCCGAGAAGAAAAATGGAGATTCCAAGAAACACAAACAGGTAAAATCAGTCTATCATGCTTTCATAAGGGTTTCAGGAGCCTCTTGCAATCATTTTTAAATAGATACCAAAACAGTTTTTGGCATTTGTTTTTGTTTTGGTATTGTTTTTTCTAATAATATAGTAGTACATTTCAGTTTTATTTTCTGCATCGAGATAGTATTTAAATGTATTTGGGCAGAAGTTTCTGGGGCTTTTCATTAATACATTGTGAAATGTATTTTATTTCCTTCTTTGCATTGTTCTGCTATGGCAGTGAAAGGGTCAGGTAAGGTTTTCTGTGAGTTTTAGAAGGTCCCTTTGTGATTATCTGACATAGGTCCTAAATTAGAAAATGGAGTTAAATTAAGTCATGCAGTTGAAGAAAGGTTTCACTGAGTCTTTTATAATAAACATAAATAAATAGTTTTCAATGTGCAAATAACTGTTGAATGACCACGATTTAAGAAAGAAGTACTTCTACTGTAAGCTTAAGTAACAATATAATATTTTACTGGATTTAATGAGTCATTCAATGTGAATAAAATATGGAATGATTTAATGTTTTAATGTTTTGAGAAGCAACTTATGGTGGGCTATGTTCACATTAACATATGCATTGTTCACACATTCACAAAATTGTAAAATTGGGTCTAAAAGTTTTTTAAACGATTTCAGTTCACCTTAAATCCTGCAGACACATTTAAGTATTCTAGCTGCGGCTTCCTATGTCGAGTTTTAGTAAGCATTCCCAGTCCGTAGCTACAGTTAGAGGTTCTCTGTGAACACCGTGTTAATGATGGTAACTGTGCCTTTATTAACAACTGTGCCTTTATTAACAGGATCAGAGCACAGAAAGTGAAGACGCAGATGAAATGCCAGATGTGCAGGAGACGGTCACCATGATCCCGGGTAGTAAACTGCTGTGGAGAATTGCACCACGACCAGCAAATTCGACACAGGTGAAAATCACTCATGTTCACTGGTGTTAAAGTCAATACCTTTTTCATTTTTGGATTTCTTGTTTAGATAACTTTACCAAATGAAGTCTTCGGTCATGCTTATAATGTTTTGGGGTTTTTTTGCAGATGTATAATTTTACCAACTTTGCGATGACCCTGAATGAGTTGGAGCCTGGTATGGTTGGAGTCATTGCGCCAACTGACTGTCGTCTGCGGCCAGACGTCAGAGCCATGGAGAACGGGGACATAGGTACTCCACTTCTCTTTTGATCTGCAAAGGTCTTGGATGCTGCTGTATTTCTTCGGGCTGAGTTTAGAAGTTGTTCTTAAATTGCAGATAGTGCAAGTGTAGAAAAAGAGAGACTGGAAGAGAAGCAGAGAGCTGCCAGAAGAGAGAGAGCGAAGGATGAAGAGGATTGGTCCACAAGGTGAGTGTTTGCCCTGAGAGCACCAAAGGGTTTTAAGGAATTTTGTTTTTTTTATAAGAGATTTTGTAAAATAAAAGATTCCATTTTTTTTTCTTTATTTACATTTTCAGTTTTGTTATTTTACTCTGAAGATTATGACAGTAAAAAAAGCCCTCATCTTTTCCTAGCCAAAGCTCATCAATTTTCAGTTTCTAAAAAAAACATTTGTAAAGAAAACTGCAATAATATGAGTGTTTTATGCAGTCCGTTTCAGTAGGCATGTTGAATGAATTACTTGTGTGACTTGCCAGCCCGTTGATAGTGAACTAATCTCTAACATACACATTTAGGCAAAGCCACATTGAGACAATTTATATTCACATTCCTGACCCATATGGGAGTGTTGGCCCAGGTTGACTGAAATTTAGATGTAGTAATGCCATTTGATGGCGACAGGGAGCTACGTAAAGTACCACAACCATATGGCAGTGATAGACGATCGCTTTTACCACAGAAGAAGAAAGTGTTTACAATATTTACGTTGATGTATTTGTACATATGGCAAACAAACCATGGGTCAGTAACAGCTCAAGCGCAGGATTCAGTTCAAGCAGCTCCTCCAGCTGGTCTTCTTCACTGGTCGTGCTTTTCTTCTTCTATGATACCGAGTCTAGAGTGATCATTGAGAGTGTGTGAAGAGTGTGAAATGACGAAGATGAACTTTTTGGTCAGATCTATGCCGCAGTATCCACACCCATTATTTGGAAATTAGGAACAAATTGTTGCAGACCCCCAATGTGGCCGTTCCTTTTGAGTCTGCGTAGAATGTTATTTTTTTTTTTTTACAAAGGTTATTTTTGGGGAAAATTTTTGCCTTTATTTAAATAGGACACTAGAGAGTCTGACATAAGTCAAATGGGAGATGGAGAAAGCGAATAGGTTGCGCCTTTCATTTAGTATGGTAAAGCGGTCAGTGAGTAGGACAGAAAAGGGAAATGATCGACTTAATAAATGCTCAGTGATGCTAACGAGACAATACCAAATTCTCTAAGATAATCATGTTTCTGCCAAGCTGACTGAGAACACTGGTTTCAGTATTCAGGTTTCTCTGTTCATGACCTCTTAAAAGTTAAATGCTTTAGTGTAAAGGAACCAGGTAGATTCATAACAATGTAGAAATGTTTGGTGATGAAGTAAATGATCGCATCTTTAATTAAAACGTATAGAAGCCAACACATCCAGTGTGTATGTTATGTACCTTCCTTTAAAAAATGGTGTTTGGGTTTGTATTTTTTATTTGCTTTTAGAATTTTCTTTAACAATTTTTTTTTATTTGTCCATTTTTTTTCAAGAAATAGTTTAAGTTTTAAAACTAAAATATTACATGCTATGCTCATCCTTTATAAGTGCTTTATTTGAGTAGTGTTGATACAATTTCATGTTGCTTGGCCCTATTATCCTTCAGGTGGTTCCAGCAAGGCAAGAACCCATATACTGGAAGTGCAGACTGGATATACAAAGGTGGTTATTTTGAGAGGAGATACTCAGAACTTCCAGACATCTACTGATGAAGCCGGAGAAGGCAGAGAGGCTCAAGATGCATCCTTTGCTCCCCTTCACTCTGTCCGTATCGTCTCCTCTCCTCATAACATGTTTGAATGTGAAAAGTGACTTCAGCACTATCTGGAACTTCAGTATGAATGGATTAATTTATTTCAAGAGGTAGGGAATGCCTTAATATTAATCTTTTTTTTTTTTTCATTTGCATTTAAAGTCGTTCTGTGTTCTGTGCAAACCTCACTGCATTTAGACTTTGATTTTTGTTTATTTATGTTCTAACCTAGTCTTCCTCTGGTTTCGCTAGTTCCTCTCAGGTGTTCATTTTAAGAGTACAAGTGGTTTGTGGCTCCCCGGGGAATCGTGTAGAGCAACTTTAGTTTAACTGCTCTACACGACTTTAGTCTAACTGAAGGTGCAGTCACATTAGATTTCTTTCACTCTCAGAAAATATCTGTATTTCAGACCTGTGGTCAAAATCCAATTATCCAGTAAAACCAGTTAATAAAATGCAAGTTAGCATCAAGCTTATTCACTGTCGCCATCATGGTCGTTTTTTATGTAGACAATCTATTGGAAGAATTTCTCACTGATGATGTATGCGATCATTATCTTAGCCCTTGCCTCATCAGATTTAAGTTTATACTTGAACTATATGTAAAGGAATCAGTGTTACGCCGATCAAGTGGTAGGGCACAACATTGTGTTCACACTAGAATTGAATAATAGTGCTGAACGTCTTGGGGTAGACCTTTTGAAAATCTCAATTCACTCTCTTCTACAAGCGAAGTTTCTTATGGTCGACTTAACCGCTATTGTTGTTCCTCATCCCTCTTGGGTATATAAGTACTACTCTAGAGCAAGTTTTAGCATGGCTGCTAGTATCCGAGAAAGTTCAAATAGTTGCATTTCTGTGAAGTGCCGATGGCATTGAACAGGAAATCATGTTATTCAAAACTGCAGAGACCTCAATATCTGCTCTGCTTTGTCTTCAAATCACATTTTTGTGTTTACTTAACATGCAAATCACTCGCAAATCACAGCTCTTTTTTTCTTGGTATAAATATACCGTTAGACTGGAACTAGATAGAATCAATTGGTTAAAGTTTTTTTTAAATGAAAGTAACTTTAGTGACAGATGTAAGTCGGGTTATTACTGATCATTTATTTAGGTTTCACAAGTTTGAATTAGCTCAGTATCGCAAGTGTAATTGGTGAGCGTAAAGAAGTGTACTGTGCGAGGTCCCATGGGTCCAGGGAGCTGACCAGGGCCTGAGACCCCCCCATGAAAAACAAAGAGGTGAATTGGGTGGTGGTGTTTTTTTTTTTTTTTTTCAATCATCAAATGGGCGGAGGAGCTTTGCTTTATTATATTCTAGAGAGTGAGAAAATTAACTGGGAACAGCTGGCAGTGAACGGCCAATTATATGCAACACTCCTCTCAAAAGCAGTTAGAAGAAATTGCATTTAATGAAATTCTATTTTAAAGAATGTGGCCACATGAGGTACAATCAATAACCCAGTTCTGTGCTCTGTGTAGCCAAACCTACAGGTAACATTTAACAACAGCATTACATCTTTAATTCTATAGTCTTTGCTAAAAATATGATTGATTAGCAAATATTTATGTTAGAGTTTAACTTAGTTTGTTTTGCTGAAAATACATTAGAATAATTTCAAGTTACACTATTGGTTCATTAAAGAGTTGATGACAAATCTACTGTTAGAGAGCTTTAGTCTGGGTGATTTTTAAACATCAAACCTTTTTTATAGGAACTTTAGTGACTTTTGTAACCCTACCCCCTTAGTGAGTCAGACACTTTTTGTTTTGTCATGAGAGTAAATGAGATGTTTTCTACAAATCTTTGTCAATAATTATTTTTAACAACATTTTTGTAGCTCCAACTCGTCTTTCTGGATGTTTTCTTGCTTCATCCTGCCACACGGTTGAACATCTGAAAGTATACAGTACCTCAAAGATGAAGTGAAATTTATAATGTGACTGCGCCTTTTACTATTTTATCATTGCCATGTCCTTTTTTGTGTCCTTGCCTTCCCTCTTGAAATGATTTAAGAGGTAACCTATTTTAAAGTTGAATGTTGCTCAGAAAGGGAATAATTTCTTAGGAATTAGTATTTTATTTTTCAAATCAAGCTACTAGGACATACAGTTTACTAAAGCTAATACTCTCGTCCCTCACACATTTGGTATATGAAGTATATAATCGTTTTATGCCAACAAAATGAAGTTGCTTAAATAAAATAAAAATAATTAGTTAATTTACTTTCATTGGTAATGATGCAAACAAATCATTGTGGATATTGTCTTTGTGCAAACGGTTGCCAAAGCAACTAATTAAAGCCATATTACTCATGAGGAGGATAGCAGTGTTTTATGCTACTCTTCTTTTTTTTAGCGCTTAATGGTTCACGAATGTCATGGTGCTCCACTGTAGCCCACTGATAAATATTATGTATATAAAACCACAGTGCTTCACTGTAAAGCCAGTTTCATTCTTCATTTACACTTACAAATCTATTTAAGAGGGTCTTTTATTTTGAAACATCACTGTGATTGTAATTCCCTCACAAAAGCTATGCAAATAACAAATGAAGTGTTGATCTGTAAAATTGTGTTAAAGGATGCAAAGGTGTGAAGCCTGCTTGAACATTTGCTGATGGTGAAACAAACTATGGGACGAGGAGTTGCTCATTTAAGATGCGTGTTTACATGAATGGGTCATTCCACAAAATTGGTAGCTTTCATAATCCTGTTATGCTTTTAGATTTTATCAACACAGTTGCTTTAGCTTTTCATGATTATTATCAAAACTACAATATTGCCTAGCATCTCGCTTTAATAAAGACGATATATTAAATATATGTGATATTGTAAGCCGAGCAACGTGTAGAGATATTTCTTATTTTAAGGATATAGTTTTATTAAACCTTTAAAGGTGCCATATTATGTTTTTGACCAATATTTGACCTAGGCTATCTGCACCCTTAATGATCTTCAAAAGACAGTATTTATCATGAACAATGTCTTTGAATCTCTTCAAACGAGTGTACATCTGTCCCTCCCACTGACATGCTTCTGCCACACCCCCTGCTGGGGTTTTCTTGTTGGCACACAGAAAATCCAATTTCTGACATTAATCTTTTAGTAAAGTAAGAAAACTTTCTTTTCATTGTTTATCTGAGGGCGTTCTACTACATTTACACTTACGGCGTACATTCTTCATCTGATTGGTTAAAGGTGGTGCTACAGTAAATGAGCATCCATATGGCCATGTTTTGAGCTCCCAGAAAATAAAAATAGAATTAAATAAACATACATGAATATGACATGTTTTTGATGACGGAACACTACTAAAACATGCAACAAATGTCTGAAAAGTCGCGTTTACATTATACATTATTTGTAAATAACAATGGAGCACAAAATACAAGCATAAAACAAAACATGTCTTTTACCAAACAATGAGATGCAATTGATTATTCCCTTTACCAGTTAATTCCATTAACGATAATGGCTTTTTAATAAATAATGATCTTACACTGTAAAAAACAAAAAAGTAAAAATACATGATTTACAGTTTTATACGTATCTTAAGTTGCATTCTGGGATTCTTCTGATTGAACAGGTGCCTTAATATCCTGAAAACCTGCTGGCTATCTTTTTTTTTTTCTTCATTTGGTCAGTGGAGAAGGTAAAGCTTGCACGTAATAGCTAAAATATATGGTAAAATTACATGTTTCCATCAAAATAGTATCTGTGTTGAGTTAATTAAAGACTATACATGGTAAAGTGGGGAGTGCGCAAGATATTACAGTGAAGCTTTTATAAGCACACTACATTTATATTAACTATGTTAAATTTGTGAACTATAAAATATATAAACAAAAGGCAGGATTCTTACACTTGATCATATTAGGGAGATGTCCTTCTATGTTTTAATATAGTTTATTATATTTCTAAATGCTATACAACAGGACAATATTGCTTGTATCAATATAGCTCATTTTTAACAGTATTGAATTTTTAAAAATAAATTACTGTATATTTGTGTCATGAAGGAATTCTTTTACTGCACAGATGCAGACAAATCTTTTGGTTAGTTTGTTTGATCATTTTGGTATTGTGTCCTCTGTTATTAAAGGTGTCCAGGTGAGATCTGGTATGTGGCCTAAACGTATAACTGACTGTAAGTTTGTTTTTTAAAGCTGTTGCCTTTGAAAAATAATTAACAGCAGAGTCTCCCTGTCGCTCAGCTTTACCTGCTTCTAATAAGTCCTGCCAATCACTTGCATTCACAGTAGTCACCACACTACCAAATTAAATAGATTTACTTCCACTTTCCAAATGAAAGCCAAAAGAGAAAACAGACTGGAAGTGAAAACAGTAACTGTGAGCTACGATTGTCATGTTGGAAAAAGCGCATCCACATTGTGTGGAGCTGGCATCAAACTCCAAGTAAGTTATTTTATTAACATAGAATTAAAATATTTTTCATTCATATATTAATTAGTCTCATTTTTATGCAACACTATTGCATTTTTTTTATTGATTCGGTATTGCACAATATAATGTCGGGTATTTGCGTGTATCAATATTTTCGAACATCCCCAATAAGGGACAGGCCACCCTGGCTTTTGAGAGATCCAACAATCTCTGCATGGCATTTAAGAACCCGCCCTCAAGGCAGATGAAAATAAAAATAATCTTCCAATAGGCAGCAGAGTTCACTCTAATCATCTTTACAACAACACTGATGCTCTGAAAAAAAATTCAATAAGCTCATCCTCTATAGCTGTGCCGTGTAATGCCATATCAAAGTCAAAGTTGCAACCAGCTTTTCATTGCCGCTGACTCTTGAGCGTTTGGCTTCACCATGTCACATGTGATCCCATTTAAGTGAGTGGAATTTGTGATCACATAACAGGGCAATCAAAGGTTCAGTTTTCATGGAATGACCCAAGATTGATAACACTTATCAAACTATTCTGTATTGTATCAGATCGTATAGCACAAGAATATTTCTCATAGTATCTTCCATCAGTGTCTGCATATAGTTTCACTAGCCATCGCTAACACTAATAAACCTGCGTTTATACACTATGTGGCATGTCTGAACACCGATATTTACTCTCACACAATCAACGAGTTCTAGCAGTTTGAGAGATCAGCATATTATTACACCAGCTGCTAACATTATACCGTTGACATTCACAACATGCTCAATCGTCGAGATATTGTGCCAACTTCACCACCAACTTCAAACAATGTAAAGCAAGTATTCACTCAGAACCATTTGTGTTCTTTTTAAAAGATTTTTTTTTAAATGCATCTCCTCTTGAGTTAAAAAGTAGTTATTGCAGTTTGAATTCTGTTAAGCTGTTCTCCAGATATAAGATGTAAGACTTTCTAGCATAGTTTAACATAGATCATTAAATCCAAATGGCACCAGTAGCAACACCAGTGTTAAGTGTGCTTTTTCATATTTAAACCTCTCCTCTTTTGTTGTTGTGTCATGTAGAAAGGAAAATAGCTGTTTATTGTACTGATATTGTAAGGGACTACATTTCGCTCCTGCATAGCCGTACAACACTTTCCTAGCGCAACAATGCTACAGTCACAGGGGCTATTATGGAACTGTAAAATGAGCAAATGTTTAAGAAAAATGGTCCGTTTCTTTAAGAGGGAGATAATGGTCACCGTCACAGTAAGAGGCTCAGATTAAGTCACTATGGTGCTTAAATTATGGCTTTACATAAATGTATCACGACTACAACTTTATTCTTACAAATGCAACTAAAAGTGTGGATTGTGATCCCCCAAAGTAGCTGTATTGAGCTTTCAATATTCTTTCTTTCAAATGGGATGTTTTCATGAACATTAAATAACGTTTCTGTTAAATGGGCGTGGCTTCCACATACTGGTTGGCAGATAATCTAAAGCCACGTCCATTATATGCCATGTGAAAATATGGAACAAAAATATTGGAAACTCAATTTATTGCACCAAAACAAACTTGTAGCCAATGAGTTGCAGTTTTCAAATGATCAACAAGGTGCCATTGGTCTAGGGGTGTGTCAGTTTGTTGGATTTATAATGTCAATACTGGATCCAAAAGATGGCATATAGCACCTTTTAAGCCACCTTGTGAATTGACTCATTTGTAAACGACCGTAGCAATATTAACAAGAAAACATGGAATAGAAATGTCAGTTTACTCTCAAGACACTTGAGTTCTGAGGCTGGTGAGGCTTGTGGAGAAGCTTCTGCTTTTTTTTTTGTTTGACCTATAATGTGAATCTTTATCAGGGTTAATGGTAAAGATAATTAAACAATTATTCATACAAGAATTTATGTGGCTTCTGTCCTTATTGAGCATGATCTACATAAACTACATGATTCACATGGTTATAAGGTGGTGTGAAAGATGAAATACTTGCTCTCCCATCTTCAACAATCACAGCTGTGGTGCTCTGGAGCAAGGCACCAGTTTCATGACTGCTCACTGCTCCGGGTGTGTGTTCACGATGTGTTTGTTCACTGCTGTGTGTGTGTAAACTGGGATGTGTTAAACGCAGATCACAAATTCAGGGTCACTCCATATCTTGCCAACTGGTCACTTAAAAGTTTATGTAATTTTATCACTTGCTGTTGATATCGAAACCATGATTTTAAATAATTATACTGGCAACTCTTTTATTAGTAAAATCTTTAACATAAAATATCCTAAAGTTTCAACAAATTACTATTTTCAATAAAAGAAAACTAAAAATGTATGTCCGCTTATCTGAAAGGACTGGCAGACGAAGATCTCTCACAGGGGACAGCAAGCGTTCAAGAGCTGGAATGGGATCGATCAGCTTGTGATGGAGCCGTGATTTGATTGGTTGGATGATGATGATTATGGTTAAGTCCAGAGCGGTTGATGTACAAGTGATAAGTAGTGCAAAATGAGACTTTCAAATGAGATTTTCAGTCATCAAAGTTTATTTTAATGTTGAGTGAATGAAGAGCATTTATTTAACATTCAAATAAAGGTTGGCTAATAATAAACAAATCTTATTAATAAAACTAATGGCAAATCAGTGTGTTGTTGATACCGGCGTTATTATAAAATTCACAACTCACAATTTCATACCTCAATTTTTGTAAATAAATTACTTTCATGGGTTTATTTATTCTGTATAGGTTTAGTCTGGCTTTGCCAGAATGTCAGGGGTGTAGTGGAAGTTGAAGTAGGAGTTAGGGTAAGGACAATGGTTTCTAGCAAAAAACTATGAAAATCTGAATATCACACTCTGAAAACTGACGAATCAACATACAAATGTTAATCAAAAAGTTCCTCTGAAATTTTCAGTTGAGTCAATTTTTGTAATACATTTTTGGGAACATTTTTTAATTGATTCAAACATCATTCTGACACAGCTTGACTAATACAAATTCAGTCAACAACTAACTTAAAAAAAAGAAACATCCAACTAAAAAAAAACACTTACCGAATTGCACTTTTAGAAAAAATTGAGTCAATCAACTTTAAAACGTTGAGTTTTCTAGAAGTGCATATCGGCAGGGATGTGTCAAACGTCAGAAGCATGTTGCAACAAGATTTAAATTGAGAGCATAATTACAAACAATATTATCTTGCTAGTATATATTTTGAAATTATCATTTTCGATTTTTAAGCTGATTAACTACATATTTATCTCAATAAAATCATGTAGTGTCATGTAAATAAACAATCACCCCACACTATGAAATACTTGAAAACATCTTTATAAACTCACACAGAAAGAACAACAGGCATGAACACAGCAGAACAGACAGAAGTTGTTTTTTTGAGCCAGACTACATCACATCATCTCCAATCAGTTTCAACCACCTTAACACAATCAACAGGAACCCATCTCACAAGAAAAACAATGCTGAAATACACGTCAGGAAAAATAAATCTTCAAAAAACAAAGCCACACTTCTCATGCATAGGATTTGTTAATAGTGCAGCTATTAAGGTATCAACATCATCACAGAGGCAGTATGTTCACAATGAGCGGTTTTCTCTTATTTTAAAGTGAAATTCAAAACTGGTTACATGTTTTTCATTAAAAAGGTGTCATTTTTGAACATGGAAAAAGAAAAGGCACTTCATTTGCTAATGTTCATTGAATTTTCTACATTAAATAGACTGTAAAGAGGATTTTACAATCTTATAGCTCAACGTTCATCTCATCAATATCACTAATGACTAGTTTACATCCCTGAGAAAGAGGAGATATGTCCATCGATAAACTACGAAAGATCAACATTTAAAAATTAGAACAACAAAAGATTGCAGGATGGTGTACCACTTCAAACAAAACATTCAGGCAGGAGATTTTTAAATGTTACAACAACAACACTGATTTTCCTCTCAGATGTGAAACAAAAACAGCTAAAAATACAGATATTGAAGGAATTCATGGGTACACAGACAGGACAAAATATGCCCACAATGTAACGCATCAAAACCAGAAGAACTCCATTCAAAACTACGAAGAAAATTGGCTTTCATTTGACATGAATGCCACCCATGTTTTATACATTCAGTGCCAGCTAAAATTCTCCTTAAAAAAACATAGCACAGTTTAACCATAGTACAATAGGAAAATATTGCATTAAAAAGATGGACAGAAGAAGAAAAAAAAGCACAATAAATGTGCACAAAAACATCATCTCTAACATAGAGTGTCTGGCTGGACGCGCACTCCTGAGAATGCAGCACAAAACAAACAACATATCAAAAAAGTTAACCAAAATGCTTAAATACTCACCATTGATAAATTAAGAATAATTATAAATAAAACATATAAATAAAGTGTATTTAAAAAAAAAAAGCTACAATAAAGCATGGTTTAAAAAAAAAAATCAGTGCTTCACTTTCAATATTTGAATCAGTTTCAATGAAAGAAATGAATCTGCCAATGAGAGTCTAGCCTGAGACTACCGGACACAACAGTGAGAACAAATAGAACACATTCAGTCAAAAGAACACATCAAGAACATTACAGAACTACCACAAAATCCATCTTAAGGAACTCCTTTGTAGAGAAAAGCCATCGTCAACAGTGTAATAATGTTTTTGAGTTGAACTGTGCCTTTAAGAGCTCCTGCACAGTGTTCAGCCCTGCTGCACCAGCCTGCGATAGTGTGGCATGACCTTGCTGTCTGGGAGGTATAGTGCCATCTCCAAGGCCACCAGAACCGTGAATTCCAGGGAAATCAACTCTTTGCGATTTATTCGGAAACGCTCCTCTAACCTCTGGACAGGGGTGAAAAAATTAGAGAAGTTTGATGAGAGAAAAACAAGAGGCTACATTTACCTTTTCTATTGTTTTTCCAATAGATCGTTGCATTTCTTTTTTGAGGCCACATTGAAGAAAAATATACAATCCATAAATTACAGTAGGTTTAGTTAGAACTGATCGAAATGCTGTACATCAAGCTTTGTTTAAATCCAATTCCCAAAAGCCAAAATTCAAAGCAGTTACATACCACCAATAGGATCATCATGAAAAAGTTTATTTTACTAATTCCTTTCAAAATGTGGAACTTGTATATTCAGTTATTACACACAGACTGATGTTTGAAGTGTATATTTGCTTTAATAACCGAGAACTAGTGAAAACCCCAAATTCAGCATCTCACAAACCTGAATATTGTAAAATGATTCAATGTAATAGACAACTGGTGACTCACGCTAATAAACTCTAAACACCTGTACATGCCTTTAAATGATCTCAGTCTCATTTTGTAGGCTACACAACCATGGTGAAGATTGCCGACTCGATAGCGGCCAACAAGACTGTTATTAACAGAGCTCTGAGGAGATGGTGAGAAATTTCAACCATGTGTCATGTCAAAGTGTCATGAACCGTTAAGGTTTGATACGCGTTTATATGATGTGCTGCAGTCCCAGTGGCCGTGTGGCAGAAGAGACCCCACTCATCTGGCGGCATGTTTAATTTCGAAGGTCAAAGTTGAACTAAAAAACTGAACTTTTGAAATTTGAAAATTTCCGGGTGCACACAGTCAAATATAATCCCATTCAAGTCAATGGAATTGTTTCCTAGAGTGACCGTGGCATCAGTGCGTGTTCTCTGCGTGTGCTAGTTCAGGAGCTACACCTGGAGCTCGTTCAGTCAAGTGGAATATAAACTATAAAGACTCTGCACTAACAAATGAAACTGGTTGCTTGGTGATCGCTTTACTCCTTCGCAATCCTCCATCTTCAATGTTTTGGACTCCGGTTTTGCCTTGTTTAACTATGCTTTTGAGATATGCCCCTGATTTCTCCATCTGCTGATTGTAAATTGTGGTAGTAGGGAGATTGTCTTCTGTTTATTTTCTGTCTGGTTACGAACTGGCTAGTTAGTTTTCTTTTGTATATAGGTAGCTTAATTTGAAGAATTCATGGGATTCTTTGATTTCTCTCGAGGTAATTGAAAATATTTCCAATTCACAACTTATGTGAAATAAACCAATTATTTCTTCTCTTGTCATCTTTCAGCCCTTTGCCATAATTTTACTGGTCCATATATTATGCTACATCTTTCCCCTAAGACTGAGGAAATAACACATAGGGCAAGGCGGAATCTGTGAATGCAGATTTCTGCAGAGTCACCAGATAGTTTGCCTAACGTTTAGTACACTATTCGTATTAGATGATACTAGTGTGGCTCAGGTGCAGAAATTAGAGGAATTGGAGTGTTGTGAGCTTTAACACTCTTGGTTATACCATCAGACCTTGAATTTATTCAAATTACTGCACAGAAATCACCAGATGTCATCAAAACTTGGCCATGAGATAGGATCAGACTCCTAAAACAAGTGCAAAACAGGACTCTATCATGAACACATTTATTAGTTTTGGTGTTAAAAGCAAACCCAACCTACATCGATCAGTTGCTTGACCTCATGTTTCTTGAGGTCGCTGCTGATCTTGGCCGCCAGTAAAACGCAGGCCGCAGACACCAGTTTCCGGTTGTGCTTGTTCAGCCTGCCTTGAAGAACCAGCTTCTCAAAGTAAACATAAGCCATAGCTATTGTAACAGGCTGCAGGCCACACTCCTCGCTCACCAAGCGCATCTCCCTTTTCAAACTGTTGAGAGAACAAAAGACTACTTTGACAGGATCAACACAGAGTAAAGGGTGTGTTTGCAGTTACAGACAGAAGTTACCAAAGTGTGTTTTTTTTGTCAATAAACACAGGCTACAAAGTTCCCAAATGAACATTACCTTCGAATTTTGCTGAGAGTCAGTTTTATGTGTGGGAACTTTTCCTTAAAAGTTTCGTTCATGTCTTTCTTCAGGTCTGAGGGTTTCACGTACTCAATAACCGTTGTCTGCAAGAGATGAGAAAACTATTACATGAGTCAAACAGATTTATGTGTTTTTATAGCTGCTAAACCACATGCACTGCTGAACGTTCTGCACTTTAACAGCTGAAGCCAAGTCAGCTGTGACACGAAAGCGATCATGCTTCATGCTGTTATCCGTTAGACCGCACTTAGCTCTTAGGCTTATCATATAACACACTGACGTTATCGAATGAACTGTAGGTCATAAACCAGGTTCAAAGATTAGGGATCACTAGAACTCTGAAGTGCAACTTTGCTGTCCATTTAATCTGCATTCTGAAACAAGAGATTACCAAACCACTTACCACATAAGATGCGAAAATTAAGACTCGCTTGTGCTTCCCGCAGGGCCACTGGGGGTCACTGAGTAAATTAGGATCATACTCAGCCAGCTCGTCCACAGCTAAAAAATAAAAGGTTTACTTACATTAACATCAAACTACTAAAGCTTCAATAAAACATCTATAATGATACAGAAATATTCAATTTAAAGGAAAACTTTTTTTGTAAACAGTTTTCCCACTAACATTAGGTTATACAGCAGTTCACGTTACTGGTGGAGAGAAAATAGGAAAATTTCCAAGCTAAATACCACATTCACAAGTGTAAATTTAGTAGTAATAAACCACAATTTAAGGTCTTCAGTTTAGAGTTGAAACAATATTTTGAAATGTTCTAGTCATCTGAAAATACTAAAGCAAAGAAAACCATGACATGTCTTTCTTTAACATTCCACTATAACACGGTTATTGAAATGATGTGCTTATGATGGTGCTATGTATTCACACAAGTCTGTCTTGTTGTTGTTTTTTCTTATAATACCGGTTTTGCCTCCCTGGCTGTTACAATGTCTCTTATTGGTATATTTTTTTCTGTTGTGTAACATTTTCATTCAATAAAAAGAGAATAGAGGAAAATCATTGATTAGCCATGCTAGCCTTTAGATTAAAACCTGCCATGTGTACAGAGGTAAGGATGAGGATTCCTCTTCAGTATAAAATAAAGCATTACTTGTATGATATGTAAAACAAACATTTTATTTTAAACAGATCTATTAAGGCAACTAAATAATATTTTTTAAGCAACAAAAGAATTTAAACAAGAAAAAAAAAGCTGACAACAAAGATAAACCCTCATTTGTAAGAGAAGTTGTGGGACCATTACGTTGAAAAGTTTTTATCTATAGACAATAAAAGGTTGGATTGTGTATTGTGAAAAAAAAACATTTGAAACAAAAACATTTATTTTTATTCCGATATCAAAAACAAACAGTATTTAAACTCTTAAGAATAGAGAACCTCAAAATCAACAACATAACCCAAGAAACAAGCTGGCTAGTATCTTTTTTGAAAAAGAATCTTTATAGCAAATAAAGTTTTTATACGAACACACCAGTGTCTTGTCCAACCGTGCTGCTGATTCGTGCAGGGGTGAAGTTCTTCTGCAGATTGATGCGGTTTCGGGGTGTCTGAGCTGTACTCGTGTCAGGTGGACCATTACTCTTCTGCCTCACCAAAGCATTCGTTGGCAACAAGAATCGAGCATATGACACAGTCTGCAATGTGCATGACAAAGCAGACAGATCAAAATGAGAGGAAACAAAAGCTCTTGTGGTTCAGTCTCAGAAAGGCAGGAAACTTTATCACTGTCCCTGGCTGGTGGAACAAGCTACCTCGGTGTTACTGCTTTTCTGACTGGACTCCCTTTTCTAACATTTTACAAAAAGCAAGTAAAAACTCTCTTCTAGCAGGTTTGCTTAAAAAAAATTAATTAATTAATTAATTCTCCCTGCCATAACTTTGTTCAGCTGATAAACTGTAATGACATCTATTACGAGCTACTTTGCCTAAATTACATATCGCCTCTCTCCCCACCTATAGCAAGTTGCCAGAAATGAAATTGAACCCAAACTGCACCACTCAATCTTACTCAATCATGCTTTACAGCAGACAGTGATAAATCCCAACTTACCTTTCCAAAGTCCACCTCCACTCCCTCCAGCCCAGGAACCATATCAGTTGCACCTCCAGAGGAGTGTCTCTGCCTTTGGGCTTCTAGTTTAGAGTCACTGCATAACAGAATTCAGTTCCCAGTCAGAGTTTAACATCTGCATGCACTGCAACATTCTTTCAAGAATATTATTAATATGAAGCCAGTTATGTCTATATGTTGAGTGGTGGATGTAGAGGACAGAACTGGGGAGACACCAGCATCACAACAAAAGAAAAACACATTTTTGCTACTGAAAAAAATGGCAGCAATACATCCCAGCTATTTCCTATTAATGGGGTAAACTTTCCAAACATTCTAATTGTCGCACATATTATTTAGTAAGTTAACTTTTGATATTTCCTTAGAATGTTTTCTATACGGCTCTTCCTTTCTAGAAGAAAAAGACCAAATGCTTTAGTTGAGTTTTGACCAAAAAAAGTGTAATTTAACCATGACTTGTGCCAGACAGAATTTGCGGCCATAGAATTCAGTGGAAAAATGCAGCAAATTGTACTGCTTAGGGATGAATGCCTATACGGCATACTAGTGGGACACAGAGTCTGAAATCAGAAGAATGAGTGTTGCGCTTTAACACACTTGGTTCTATTATCAGACCTTCTGTTCTCCCATACATTTTCATCCTTTCTGCAGAATTTATCATACATTCTGTGCAGAAATCCCACAAAAAAAAACCCTCCGTTTTCAGATTCTGTCTGGCCCAGATTATGACAATAAGCAATTAATGATTTTTGAGAAAGTTCGTTCAGTTTACAAGATGGTATTTGTCCTAAAGGTCCCATAGACTTTTTGCTTTTCAACCGAAAAAACTGAGGCTACATTCAGACAGCAGCCCAAAGAGAGCCATATTTTATTTTTTGTTGCCCACAAGTGACCAGTATCTGATAATTTCATGACAGACAGAACAGCTCAATTCTGATTTTTTCCCCCCAAATCTGACCCAGGTCTCTTTCATGTGGTACTGACGCCGATAGATTTAAAGATGTTTGCATTGCAACCTCAGTCTGAACAGCTAGATTGCATTTATTCAACTTTTATTTCTTTTACTTACAGATCAGTCATATTTCTGGTTGTGGACAGGGAGTTCCATATCAATCATGGCTGAAAATAAAGCTGAAAGCAGTCAATGGAAGAAGAGTGAAGTAATAGGAAAAAAAAAAGTTTCCTTTGTCGTCTTCTTAATATTATTGGGTTAAAATGACGACAACTCCATTCAAAAAAAGAAATGAAATGCTCAATGTAGGCAACCCGAGAACCCGGTTGACATGTTGTGTTTGCTTGTAATACACGACAGTGCAGATGAGTTAGTCATTTTTATCCAGTATTTTGCCCAAAATCACCTGTACAGCATTTTAATTGTCATTTGTTCTAAAGTTGCTGAATGATTGATTGGTTGGTTGGTTGATTGATTGATGGATTGGTTGATTGACTGATTGATTGATTGGTGTGCCAATCCCTCATTTGTGTATGGATTGCATGAAATGAAATGAGCTGAGCTGAGCTTTGTGGCTCTGTACCTGATGTGATAGCTATCTCCATAGGGTAATACGGAGAAAGCAGCACACAGGGTTCTCTTGGCACAGATCAGCACAACCCTGCAGGACACAGATGGCAAGTGCACAAACACACACAATCATCAGTGACCAAATGAGAACACCACAAACACACCAACCCCATTCACACCACAAGTGCATGTAGCTCACAGCATGCCGCACAAAGCATATGAGAGCTGGGATGGCATTGGTGGAGATTTCAACCAAAATTTTATTCTTTGATCCCAATTAATACGAATGACAACACACAATCATGGTTGAACATGATTGAAGCTTGGAACTGATTGAAATTGACAGGAAAAAAATCATGATATACAAAACATAAGTTAACAGCTTGTATCGCAGTGTGTGCTCACTCGGCAAGGTCAAAATGTTCATATTTTACATCACTGGTGATCTCATAGTGTGGAAGCGAGAGACCGTGGACACTAGAGATTTAATGGATGAGGAGGTTAAAGGTTTTCAAACCACTGGTCCCGTCACGAACAAAACTAACTAACCAATATATATATATATATATATATATATATATATATATATATATATTTTTTTTTTTTTTTTTTTTTTCTGAAATAATATGCCGAACAGCACCTATAAATAAATATACATTTAGCTTTTTGATTAAAAAGGGTTTATTACTGATTACACGACCATATTTAAAATTTTGTCCACTCTAATCCACTCTAAACTTGTTTTTCAAAGCAAGGTTTATATTGATACCAATGATCGTTTTGCTTTCTTCTCAGGTTAATTCTTTCTTTGAATGCACCTTTGTCAAAAGTAACCAAGTACTAAGCAAAATGTCAGTATGGAAGTGTGCACAATTTCTAACAATTAATTTCATTAAAGAGATACTACACCCTAATTTTTTCCCCCACTTACCCCAATTCCTCACTTAATTACTCCTCCATTTTCAGATATTTTGGGTTCATCCAGGAGTCCAGAGAATGCTACAAAATGCTACAAAGATTCTCTCGCCTTACAAAAAAGCACTTAAAATAGTGAAGAACGAAGCCTCACGGGCTTGGAACCGATTGGGGCAAGTGATTATTGAATACATTTTCACATTTGGGGTAAAGCACCCTTTTAAAATGTGATTAACAGATTAATGTGATTAACAGTATTATTATAAAAACAAATCTATGACAACACATTAACAGCAACAAACCAAAGTAATTAACACAGGTTTTTGTCATGTTACATTCTACATAGCCTGTAATTCTATAGAAAATAAACAACAAATGCTGTCTTCATTTTAAGAAATAATTGGTCTTCATGCTTTTCTCACTATTCAGTGTAGTGCATGAGAAGTTGGCCTTAATTTAAGCTTGCACTTTACTAAAATAACAATTGAAATAATGTTTCTGTTTAAATCGCATTTCTGTTGAGCTACTAAACGTGTTTGATGCGAGACAGACATGCTGTATTCACACCTTCAGATCTATTCAATATATGATTAGAATTGGACTATAATGTTTTGCTGATAGAGAAGGTAGCTGATCTTAAGACTGAAACCCCTCATTAGTAAAAAGTTTGAATCCCAAGCCTTTGGCGCTATCCTTACTTTGCTGCTCTCTCCAAATTCACTTTCTCTATCACTAGAGAAGCACGATGATTTCAGCTTTCAAAATTGAGAAAAACACAGTCACTTCTCTGTTTTTACATTTTAAGAGTATTTATAAGGTTTGTTAACAGCACACTATATAAATATTCCAATGACATTATAAGACATGTTAGGGTTTTTTTTTGGAATTATTTGACACCTGGCAGGTAAAAAGCACGTAGAGAAAAAAAAATACCTGCTCTTTGTATGGAGTCCTGTGCAAATGCTCAGAAACAAAAGTAGTAAGTAGTTCTACTAAAACTAGACACTTTGTAGACTTCATCACACTGTGCTCTTAAGGAAAGCCATGAAACCCCATGAATAAACTGGGGTACATAAATGATAAAACCTGAGCATCTATACGCCTTTAGGGACATTTTCCTTTATCTGCACTTCCAGCAGTGCACATAACCAGCTTCATTCACCTCAGTGCGACACACAAAAGCTCATATTCAAACGACATCTAAAAACAGAGACCTTTATTCATTTGCTGCAAAAAAAGGGAACCTCTATAGATCAAGGTTTTAAGCCTCTTGTGACAGACGGCTACTCATTTCTTAAATTGCATAACAGATAGATCATTCTATTGATAATCATTTGTTAACCAAAGAAACTAATATAATTGCAATCTTAGGTGAAATTCTGGAATTTGGTAGGGCTGGGATTGACAATATTTTATACTCAATTTCAGTCACAGAGGATGCAACGATTCATTATGATTAACAATTTAGTAACCAAAACAAGTTGGAAGCATGCTTGATGCTGTTTGCTAAAGCAATCAATACAAAAAAATCTTATTGGGATCTCTGTTTCTGTAAAAAGGTATGTGTAAATACAACAAAGTTGAACGCTAAAAGAATTAGTCTATATAGAAGCCACTTAAAGAGCTGCAATCATTCAAGAGCCCTTTTTATTTTTCTACAACCACCATAAAATAAGGAAAGGGCTTGAATTGAAGTTATGGTTAACAATGAGACAAGAACAGAGTCAATAACATGCCGGTGAAAGATGTGATGGTCAATAAGTGGAAAGTTACCAAGAGGGAGAGAGATCATGGAGGAAGAGTACTTTTGGAAGTATTTATCTCCATTAACGATCTTATTACATTTCGATGTTTTTAGCAAGGATGTACAGTAGTTTTATTTCCAAGATCCCAGAGCTATTTCTAGCAACAGCGACTGGACTCAGCCAGGCTGTTCCCTGTGTAGGCAGACACATTTCCTCTCTTCTGTCTTAGGAAGGATAAGTGAGTTATGCTAGCAAGCACTCATGCCAGTTATTGAGTTAAGGAATCGAAGAAGCCGTCCGACGCTGAAAGGTTTCCTTTAGCTTGAGAGCACATTGAAGTTATGTAACATAACTTCAAGTTCATCCAAACAATCCCATCTTCACAACAATGAATTTTTTATTTACACCAATCCAAAAACCCTACTTAAAACGATAATTAAAAACATTCATTAAAAAAAAAACAAGACAGATATACATTGGCACTGAGAACATATATATATATATATATATATATATATATATATATATACACACACACACACACACATTTCCCAGCGTTGGGTTGCGGCTGGAAGGGCATCTGCTGCATAAAACATATGACAGAGAGTTGGCGGTTCATTCCGCTGTGGCGACCCCGAAAGGGGAAGAAAGCCGACATGAAGATGAATGAATGAATATATATATATATATATATTCTCAGAGCCAATATTGTTGATTTGAGAGCCATAAACTGAAGACACCTTGTCCCAGTTGATGGGTTCAGCTGATTGGACTTTGGAAGAAGATCAACATATGAAATTAGAAAGCCTTTACTCGCCTATGTAGCTTCGTACATATCAGTAATCGATAGCATCTTACAAATGTGACCTTGCACAGCAGCTCTAAGAACATCAATGCGTCAATGAATCAGGAGCTTTTCAACACATTCCAATTCACAGCATTAATTGTTTTTTTGTTTTGTTTCTTCGTTCGAATGAATGATGTTTCTTGACTCACCAAAAGGACGATGCTCAGAAAAAACACCAATGAAGAGTGTGTGTGTGTGTGAGTGAAACAATCTATATACCGTTGCACGATAAAGCAATGTGAATGAGGACTTTGTACACAATGCAGAAGATCTGTTTATACTTAGGATGCACCGAATATTCTGCAAATTATCACTAAATAAGTCACATTCGGCTTTCAGTGGGACCAAGTTGAAGTTAGGCCAAACAGTGACAAGTAACACAACGACGCAAGATCCATTAATCGATGTGCATCGATGATCTAGCACCTTCTTTAAAATATCAGGAGTGTGGAGATATTTTAAGGTCAGAGAGAATATTTGTTTGTTTACCATGTCAGCAACAAAGGCTATCTTCATGGCAAAAAAACAACTGTTCATTATTACCAATCACAAATAAAAGGCTTTATAAATATTTAAAAATACATTAACAACATTTTTAAAGGACATTTTCAGTTTGAGATAAAATTTAAAAAAAATTATGACCTATGTTTTAATTAAAAAGTTATTTAAAGGTATGTCCATCATATAATAATTTCCTACTTGATTCAGGTATAAAAACAGTCCAGAAGAATATGGTTTAAAGACAGCAGGTAAGGGCACAGTGGTGCTTCATCTCTGAGTAAAAAAAAAACATTAGTGAGACGTGTGTGGCCAATTCAACATCTAGTTAAAACAACTTGATCCAATCTAGTCTTAAAATTGCATGATTTGCTTGTTTCTGCTGACAGAGAATGACAAAAGAACTGCAGATGGCTTCAAATGTGAAGTAAAACAAAGAGGAGGTACGTCTGCTGAAATCTTTAGCATCACTGCATTATCGTGTCATTTAAAACACCCGGAACAGCACAGCCAACGTGAGAGAGAGAATACCACAGCAGCTTTAAGGAAAGCTCAATCCATGGCCAATGTGTTTGAAAAAACAAAAAAATTTGTAAATAATGGTGCCAAGGTGAACAGAATTACAAATAAGGTAAAGACGTTTACTGCTTTAGGTGAGCAGCTGTTGTGGAAAACATTGACTTTTGAGGGCTTCTGGAGTACATTGAACCGCGTTACGCACTACCGAGCAGACTTTTATTGCACTTTTATGTTGGAATACCTACAGCAGAGATTAGCATATATTCAGATTTCCTAAGCACTTGATTTGCAGCGGGACATAGGCACAGCTGTTAATGCTATTTAAAATGTCTGTTTAAAACAATTATAAGACTTTTCAAATGTCAGTTTCTTTTCTAAAATAAAACAAATTTGTCCTGGTTTTTTTGTTTAATTAGTCTATCTACTGTCTAGTGTCTACTATAGTTTTGCTACGTTGTAAAAATGTACTTTAAATTTAGACATGGGATTTTTTTTTTTTTAAATAGTCTCAGCCATGCAATACTCACTATGAAAAACTCAACACCCATATTTAATAACTACTCGCCCCATCGTTTTATTTATATTTGCTTCAGCCACAAAATTTTCATTTCGGTGAATCCCTTGTGTACACAGCTTTTTAAGAGAGAACTTTCTCTACAGTGAATTGAAAGAAATGTTGGTGTTTAGATACATTTAGGAGTTAATAAATCCCTGAATAATTGTTTTGCGTGTTGGATTCTATCTGTTCTATTGCACACCATCAAGTGTCAAGGAGAGAAAGCTGAAATAAATGCAACGCAGCAAACACACAGCACCCAACATGTGCAACAGCTGTAGAGGTGTATAAAAGCCTCCATTCTTCTGCAAGCAACCATTCTTATCCTCAAAGTAAAATGACTTCCCAAGTGGCATGAAAACCCATCTTTAACTCACCTGCTTCCCCGAGTGTCATACTGTCTCATGTTCTTGATGAAGTGCACTTTCTTGGAGACTTTTGGCCCCGGAGACCCGGACAGATTACGAGTCCTGTAACAGGAACGTGAAACGTTAGGGAAAAATCATTAAAAGTGAAATAAATTGATGCAAGATCATTTTGATATGATACTGTGGCCTTTGACTCAAAAAGTGTGTTTAAGGGCTATGCATTCATCATATCAGATCTTGCGTAAAGAGATGAGAAGATTAGAGATGAAAGTCATTTGACAGAGGAAACAGGAAATGATGCATGCAAGCACAGCAGTGAGATCATAAGACCTGCTTCACATGAGCATCAGCCACAGGCACTTGAGGCTTGTTGTGACTGGTTCAGTCTTCGAGGTTCAAGGTTCGACCAGTAATCGATGACAACCACAAATACCTTCCATCTGTCAATTTCTTCTGTTTTACAAACATTTAAAGTCAAAATGGAAGACACGTTCTGGTGTGTTTGTAGCTGTCCTTGGGTGGCTTGAAAGGTACCACGAAATAAAATCTATTATTTTGATTATCATCAAGTAATCCCTTGCACAGAATGCAACAGAACATAATTCTGAGGTACACAAGGTCTTTAAGTACTTTACTATTTACTGGCATAGTTATGGTAAAATCTATGTCTAAATAAGACAAACTCGGAAGACATCCAAAGTGAACAAGGGCAACCTTCTGCTCTCTCTGCCTTTGCACAATTGGAAGTAACTTGCAATACGTTTTGATTAAGATGTTTTTCAGACTCACTAGTTTTAACCTTTATGAACACTCTGAGGGAAGTGAATTCTTTTTTTAATTCAATTGTTTAAGATAAATTAAGATTTAAATCTTTTGCCAACCAGATTTCTTTCTATATTCCACCACCCTGTACCGATTTTTGGTTACCAGCAAGTGACACAATTTCATGATGGACGAATCATCATGCATGGTTCGTCAATGTTATAGACAGCCAATGAAATACCTGTGACCATAGCAACTGATCTGTAAACAGGTAACCAGGTCAAGTGGCAGAAATATACATACATACATAATGTATATTTCTGCCACTTGACCTGGTTACCTGTTACCAGATCAGTTATATATACTTCTGTTACACCTATTAATGCCTTTGATAACACCTTGCGGGGTGATACACGTTGTGTTTATTTTACAACAACATGATGGGCAGAAGGTTGTTGCACATCCTCAGAACAGATGCTACCAGTCTGTTCCAAACGCCAAATTTCTGTCATTAATCAAACTGTTTTGCTAAAAATCAAGCGTATGTCAATATATGATTATTTTACTCTATCCACTGCATCAGGCATGAGCACAAGCTGGTATTAAATGCAGCAGCATACTATGCCAGTTATTAGCTGATGACACACAGTTGTGCACATGGCCATATAAAGAATGTTTCCTTTTTTATTTGGAAATCATATTTTTAATGAGAGAACATAATATTGTACCTTAAAGTTAAAATGGGAAGGCTACCTTTTAATATTCTCTTTAAAATTGTTTATTCTAAAAATATACGTTTTTCTATAAACAGCTGGTTCTAGATACTTGATAATTGTGAGAAATAAGAACAACTGAATAGCCCAACAAACTTTGTTTTTTCTGCTTGAAAAAGTAGCTTGAGTTCTTTCATTAAGGTTGCAGCTATGAGCTGTGGGTTGCTGTGATCCTCGAGGAACGTTTGGCATGGTGTCTAGTACAAGTGCTCAAACTGATGCGGTCACGCTCTTGGCTGCACAACAAATCGAGACATGAAAATGAAATGTACAGACAACAATGCGGAAGCCTTTACTTCCCCTTTGTTTTGGTAAGAATTGCTGCTCGTCATCAGACTAGTTCAAAATACAATTGATTGGAAACGCTGGTAAACAAAGATAAATAATACATTGTGTTTGTCTTTGAATGTCCGAAACGTCAGCTTTTATCCAGTTTCTGTTCCGGTACAACGTTAAAGCGCTCGTTTGCAATTATTACGAGTGACTTCGGGAAAAATAATTAACGTGTGTTAAATAATGGGCTTTCGTATAGCGTTACATTTAACGTTAAGCAAAACAACAATACCTTTGACGGGTGTCAGGGCCAACGTTGGACCCGGGGGGTTGGCTCTGTGATTTATTGGATCCTGAAACCGTGTTTGGTGCACCATCGGTCGGTGAAAGCGGGGGTGCATGAACCGACAAAGGATCCACTTTTCCATCCTCGGTGAAAACCTCGCCACTCTCTTGACTGAATACGGCAGGGGTGAAAAGAGTAGGGCATGTGTTGGCCCTCGGTGAAGTGGTAACGGTGCCCCCGCTAATAGAGGATGACACTTGGGTGAAGGTTCCGTAGCTGCTGGTCGTCGACAGAGCGGGAGCAGTCCCCTCCGACACGCCGAAATCCACACGACTCTCGGCTTCCCCGGGGCCAACGGCTCCATTGCTTATGCTACAAACCGGGCGCCCGTCCAAAGATATATTAGTGAGAAATAACAGTGCTGCTTGTCTTCGACGGGAATCACGACTTTTTCGTGAGAGTTCTTTATGTTTGGCGACATTAGTCCTCGTACACCATCGAGGACCGCAAGCGGCTGCCGCCATTCTACACTGTGTGAACGCTAACGCAGACTTGAGCTATTTGACTGTTGAGTTTTTGACCACGCCCACTTATAACTCATTGGTTGAAATGAATGATATCGCCAGAAAAATTTTCAACTTCGGCAGCTGATTGGACGGAAAGGACTTGGTTCATAAATCTGTACAGCTGGCGTTAAATCTGAAGCATAAGAATACGTTCACATGATTTAATAATAAAAAATAAAAAATTAGCGTATACAATTATTTGTAAGGCTCACATTAAAGTTAATGTGAACTCACTGTGAAATTACTGAATGATTATCATTGTATTTTATTGTACTGCAATTGTAAACCATTCTAATCCACCAAGTTTAACCCCTTTTGTTAAGTTTGTTAAGAGTCTTTTCTAAGATTTTCCATTGTGTTGTATAATCACGCAACGTGGCAAATATGTTAGCTCAATTGTGGAAATAAAGAAAAGAATTAGTCTAGAGTTTTGTTTGAAGCAAAAATCATAATCTGTAATTCTAAGTTTTGATGTTTAAAATCTAAACTAGATTTGAAATTCAATGCCAGCTTTCGCGAGATACTTGCTAGTTTTAGAATTTGGCAGATTGCGCAAAGTTGCATACAAGCTCTTAGGATGACATTGAGATTTTAGTTTTCTTTAATGCTGATTTTTTTAAACAGTCATTCACATGTTTTTTTGTACTAATCCAGAAGGTATGTCATTTTTTTGGGAAAAAGCTTTAAAACAATTTTATCAAATTGTCTACATGTTTACAGGCTTATCGTTTTTGTAAAGTTTGTTCACTTTCTATACTTTTACATAAAGTTGCTATTCAAGTGGTTTCCACACGAGAGCAGTAGACAGACATCAAATAAAAACAATCTTTAAGCCTATACAAGAAAAAAAAGATATCAACTCAGATTACTTTGGTCAAGTCAGTAAATACACAATTTAGTTTTTTTTATTTTCCAATAAAACAAATGGCTGTAGTTTTGACATCTGTTTACAGCTGACAGCAACAGTCTTGCAGGTGCAATGTAAGGCTTAACATCTCTTAACGTGTCTATTGTAAACTCCAGCTCTTCCAGCAAGAGTGCTTGATCCCTTTTGAAAAAGCTGAGGTGTTTCAGCTATAGCACCAAGACAGAAACACAATGGTTGTATTCACTGGTTATTTGATTCAGTTACAACGGATTAATGGGCATAGCAATAACACATAGTCGACACAGCACAAATCCAAAGCTAAATCACCTTTAGTCCGATTCTAAATCCCAAAGTAGAACCAATGCAAAAATGCTTGCTTTTTTATTTCTGAAACAGTTTGTAATGAGTTCAAAATTTGCATTCACGCGTTAGTCGATGGATGTTGAAGAATCTTCTCAAACAATTAGAATACCTAATAAAATAAGAAAAAATAAGTACACTGTGAGCTTCTTGAAATGCATAAAAAAGTTGAAATAAAAAAAATATGACTCTAATGTCATTTAGCTGCAAAGTCACGAAAAACAACTAGATTTGAGTCAAGTACATTGACAATGTTGTGATTTTTCATCCTTTTGACTGTCACGAAAGCAACATCTAAATTTGCTATCTTCGTTAGCTTAGACATGTTGGAAATACTGAAAAATAGCATTTCTTTATATAACAGATGAATAATAAAGCTTTCCATGAGACGAACACTCCAGACCTCTTTGAATGTGCTTATCATGTCTCATATCTTTAATAAAAGTCCTTCAACAATTTGGTAACAAAACCCTTGAAGCTCTATTTCTTGAATTAAAGATGAGCACAAATATTCACTGAGACATACTATAGTGGTTATCTTTTCAGTGCTTTGAAGCTAAAAACGGTCTCTGTTAAAGAAAAAAGCAATGAGTTAATAAATGCACCTTACTCTTTTCAATCACAGACACACTCTTGATAGTCCCATTAATGTTTTAAACATTAGAAGATGAAAAGGAGGGAATTGCACCTTTCAGATGCTAAATAACCAAGTTTAAGTCAATTAAGGCTTTCATTTCGTGCTTTTTACTAGTACCTATCCAAACTAAGTACCCAACACAACACAAACAACTACAGTATATTCAGTTATTATGGTCTTAATCTCCGTTTGGGATTCACCTGAGCTTTTTCTCAAGCCCTGTCCACATGAATTTAAAACCACGGCATTTCTTATGAGTTTTGGCTGTTCATAATAAGTTTAGGACCGAGTCACTCTAATTAAGCATGTTTCTCCTATGTTTCTTTTCAGTGTTGTCGTGGAGATAATGAAACTGATCTTTATTCATTTAGAAACTTTTTATGAGGCTTTTAATGCCACTTTTTAGTAACAGCATGACATGACTTGGTTTTCCTTCACTCAGCTCACCACAGTTCTCGTTTATGTTTCAATTGACTTTCAGTATCAGCTCCGAGTGGGCTTGTTTTTGACACCGCCCTCAAGATGTGTCACTTTGCTATGTTAGTCTAGCCTTGCTTGGCAAATAGTGAGTTTAATGATGGACGACGGCAGAAAGACAAAAAACCACTGAAAAGTGCAGAAGTACACATGAGTGTAACGAGTTTGCTATGTTCTTTCTGGCCAATCGGTGAGCTAACCAATTGACCAATCATTGATCAACAGGATGTCATGGTACGCCTTTATTTCTAATCAGAAAAAGTATTATTTGCCTCGACTCAGCACTCTTCATGGAATGGTTGTGAAAAAGTGTGCTGAGTATGGAATGCAGTAGTAAAGCCCTCAAATGCACGCCAAGTCAAGTCACACAATTACAAAACATCTCGGTGGAAAAGAAACATTGACAACTTGGTCAACAAGAGTTTAAATATAACTTGAAGTGGAATGTTCTCGACGTATGGGGTACAATCTTCATGAGGCAAAACTATAGAAAACCATTCACTCTCTCACTCTCTCTCTCTCTCTCATGCAATTCATTAAATAGCCATTTGAAGCCGGTACAAAAGAGAGACCCTCTCATAGACATCCAATGTTAAAATGCTTAACTTTACAGCAGAAACCTCTGATTGTGGCCTGGTATCAACTTCTCTCTAAAACGTATAGATGCTTCTCTATTTCTCCTACATACTGCTTCCATCAAATCAAAGAAATAGCTTAGTTAATAAAAGTAGCTGTGATCATCTGGACATGGTTCTAATGTACTACACTTTTATGTTGCATTATCATTTTCCTTTAATTTGGCCACACTGGTTTTCATAAAAAAGGCTAATTGTGTTCCTGGATGGCCTATGTCTTGCAGAACTCACCTCGAATTTACATAAAAGTACCTGATAAATCGACCAATGGTGTCTTATAGGCAGACTAGATGTATTCAGATACTCCCTAATTCACTACAATGTCTGAGCAGTTTTACCTATTCCCACAACCATCAGGAGTTGATTTATAAGCATTCTCGTTCTGTTGTTACCTCAAATGAGAGCATTTGAACTCTCTGATCACTGAGAACCTGAGTTTCAAAAAACTTGACTCATTCGTTCAAGTGTGTTCCCTCTTAAATATGAGCCTCACTTACTGGGATACGAGTTTTCTAGAAACATCTTATCAGATTCAATGACATCTGATGTCACCACAGGATGCCTCTTTTATAAACACAATGGCACCTTGCTCTTCCTCGGAAGGCATTAATCAGTAACAGGTTAGGTGGAGAGTGAACACACTCTTCTTCTCCAACAAATAAAGCTGCACTGGATTATATTTCCATTTGGAGAACGTTTCAGACTGTTGTCTCATATTCCATTACTTCCTTCGGTGTGCCTAGACAGCGGTATTGGATTCTCGGGGTGACGGGGGCAGCACCTTCAAGCACTAAAATGGTCTTTCGAAGTCTGCGATCAATAAAGTGGGCGTCCCAGGCTGGGTATTGCTTCCTAGGAAGGTCAATACGAATTACCGGACCCTCTGTCCTTGGGGTGAGGCGATTTGCCACGGTGCGTTTGGCCTTAAGCGTACGCATCTTAAAGACTTCCCCAATGTCTCCTCCAGGAAGGGACTCAACTCCTTTAGTCCTTGGAAGAGTTCGTGGTGGGCTGCTTACCGCATCCAGAGCTGGAGCAGAAGTTGGAGTTGAGACACAAGGATCCGAAGCAGCCCCCACTTGGACCCCACACCATCCAAGATAAGCCCCAGTTACAGGACCATCAGGATGTAGCAGGCAGTAGTAGACAAACATAAAAAAAGTGCCCAGAGCATAGCTGCAAGCCACAATGCACATCACAACCACTGCGTAAAAGTCTGAAGTACGTGAGCTGCGGTACACGTACCACACTGAAGCGAGAGCCATGTTTTCCACCAGGATTATGAGGCTGTAGAGAAGTAGACGCCCCCGTGTTGGACCCTCCCGCACACTGAACCAGCAAAAAATATAGATGATGCCCACCATCATATTGTAGATGATCTCCTCCCATTTGGACATGCAGAAGTCCGTCTCACCTTGGATGATCCAGAAGGTCATGGCGCACCAGTGGGCAACGATGAAAATGCCAAAATAGAGCTGAAAGGTTGAAACAAAGAGGGCGAAGGCCATGGCACGAGCTCCTACGGTGAACATGTGCCATAGCATATGCACCACCACAGCTTTATATGACATAGGGAGCTTGTCATCACGAGAATCACGTAAAGCCTTCTGATAGGAGGCCATCATCCACCCCAGAGACATGAGAGAGGCCGAGGCAGATAGACCTGAGAGAAGATAGGAACAAGTGAGTCTGTTGGTGAGGTGTTAGTTACAAATAACATCATCATGCTATCTTTTGAGAAAAAAATGAAATCTCGTTTGAGTGCTGTGCACACTCTCTGGCAGCTGTTATGAATTTTTCATCAGGCTCCTGTCCGGCCAGTCATCCGCTTCAACCCATTAGGTCAGGAAGATTCTAAATGAAAAATCTCAAAAGTAACCAGTCACTAGCTTGGTCTCAGTTAATTTTGGAAATCACTGACTATACCTCTGAGTATCAACAAAAACAACTGAAAAACAACTTCACTCCTCCTTATTTTGCAGGGCGCCTTCATGCCTCAGTCTAGAAATTCCCAGGGAAAACTGCAAGTAGTCTTCACTTTGAGTGGAGAAAAGACTTATGCTTTGAGAACCAACAAAAATTTAAATTTTTATTTAAGATGTTTTTAAGATTTTAAGAAACAAAATCATTGTGAGAACCAACAACAAAGTATGAGCCTTCTAACTTGAGAATAATAAATAAAAATGTGAAGAGAATTAATTGAACACCATAAAACAAAGTTGATTCTCTGGGAATGAGATATTCATTAGAGGCTGCAGCCAGCAAGACACATGTTTATTTATTCCAATCATTGGTTAACGTTAGACTGAACCAAAACCTTTCTCTATCTCAAGCATGTCCACTACCACATCGTATATATATATATATATATATAGCCTATATATAGCCTAAAAAAAAAGGGGGCGGCCAGCCATGAGTTAATGAGTTGCCAGGAACGAAACTTGCTAAAAAATAAAGAGTTACACCACAGAAACACTGCTCATGTCTTTAAATGCCTCATTGTAAGGAGCTAGTGTCTGAAAACATTTTATTTTGTCATATTTATGACATGCACATTTGCCATTGTAAACATATTCACAAAATATTCATAGAATGATGTGAACATTGATTTGGTAGATTTTTTCTTTCAAATCAGAAAGTGCAAAAATAACCAAAAAATTGAAAAAATAAAATTATTTTGTGGAAATAAATTAAATAATTCAGGGTACAGTCTTTAGGAGACAGAAACAAATGTATACATTTAAGGGTATACAATGTATACAATCTAAAAAAAACTTTTTACAAAAAAACTTGTGTGCAAAAAAGTGTGCATAAACAAATAAAGTCCATCAAAAAAGTGAAAGTTGACAGTTTCAAAGTCACTCACAGAGTTTAGTGGGACACCTGTCTACAAATGTAACTAATATATGTAAAATGTGCCTTAGCTCTGAGAGACAGGGGAACCTAATGAACTATTTTTTACAATAAAAACAACTCATGAGATGCTGTTGTTCCAAACAAATGAAATCACACGTGGATTTCAGCGTACCCTGCAGCGGGAGGACTTGTCCACTCTGTATAATGATGCTGAGTTGCAGGACGAGCTGCGGGGCGCTCTTCAGGAAGGTCTCCAGCAGCCTCAGCATGCTGATGTCAGCGTTAGCATACATCCGCCGCCAGTAGAAATGTTTCTGCTCCTGGTCCCTGCGCCACAGGCTCTGGACTCCCAGATATAAGGCATGGACATACCTGGAGTTCATTATAAAACACAAGATTGATTATTGATTTAAAATTTATCATTATCTCATAGTGAAAAAGGATAACTAGCTCTAGTTTAAGTTGATAAAACGGGGTGTAAGATGACCAAAAAATAACCATACACCATACCAAAGCAAAAAAAAATCACAGATTAAAAATGTATGAATGTATACTGCCTTTTTTTAAATCTTACTGTCAAAAAAGTCTGGTAGATACATGTCAAAAAACTCAAATATTAGTCATCCCTGAATCAAAGAGCAACTACAGTCACCTTCCATCAGAAAAGTTGCAAGGGACTTTCCAATCTCAAATCATAATATCCCAAAGCCACGAATATAAAATGATAAGTCAAATCGTTTAATGAAGCTCCCTAGAAGCTCAGTAGTTAACCTTGATACCACGCGGCAGCTTTGTGAAAAACCTCAAGTGTTTTTAGTGTGCCTGAAGTCAGCTGAAAAAGAGAGCGCAGTTGTGTGGGCAGGCTGCCAGGGCTCCACCGTGTCATGTTCTGTCCCTGCGCTCTACAGACTGCAGATGTCTGGAGACATAGCAAGGTCGCTCCTGAGATTATGCTCATGTCAGAGAGCATGTGTTCACTGGATGGAGCGCTGTCTCTGCTTTTACAACACAGATTCTGCTGTGAGACATGTAACAGAGGAGGCCTCTTTTTAAATTTCTGTCAAAAAAAAAACGATTTTCCCTAGAGTTTTGGAATGCAAGTGTCATATTTCTGTTGCTCTCAAGGGGTTCAGCCAGTGCATCAGGAGAGTTCACTTGTTTTCAGAATGAATCACCAAGGTTTGATGAAAAGTTCACATATATTTTACCAGCTTGCTGTGTAAAATAGCCTTTGAAATAAAAATCAAGCAATATGGAGCCTGGAGCATGGCTGTCAGTGAGGCTGTCGGTGCGACAGAGATTTTTACTCTTCCAAATAAGTCAAAACAGCTTCCTTTTTTTCCTTCCTTCCTTCCTTAAATAATTCAGACATGGATTTAATCTGAAAAATCCAACCCACCTGAAAAATAAAAAAACTAATCAGCTGAAAAAAACAACCATGATTGAGAGGCAATGCATCAGTCTCCATGGTGACGGCTAACAAGATCAGCCCACAAAACCCCATTGAAGACTGTCAACATCTGCTAGGCAAGATTTGGAACGACTTCCTCAGAAAACAACCAAGCTCTCCACCCTGAAATCTTTAAGGATTTTTGTTCCTACAAAAACAGCGTTTGTACAAATTACCCTTCAATCTTAAACTTGGTATACTTGTGTAGAGATATTTTTCTTTCTCGAATGGTGCTGACTGATGCTGATCGATTCCGTTTGTCTAATGCAGCAGGGAACACCGAGTTGAAAACCTTCTCTGAACATGAGAATACTGAACAAGGTCACAAGAGGACCAAAGGATAGCCCACACTTTATTCAGCAGCAAATGCTTGAAGTAAAGTATCTTCCTTTAAATAGACATTGTAAGAACAATGAATGTTGTGTTGCGCATCAATTAGTTATTTTTTTCTACTGATCGCTAACACAAGCTCAAATATGAGTTAACCAAAACTCCTTCAATATCCGCATGCTTTCCAAAATATTTATTTAACACTTTTTTGTGTTTGTCAAAAGCAATGAAATTGGATCACTGATTGGTCTATCGCTGAGCTCAGCGATGGCTAGAACGAATGTAAGAACCTAACATACACTCAATTGCTTATCTACGCTATTTAGCTGTTCTTCAGCTCTCTGCTATTATCTGTATTTTAAACAAAGTCCTGCATTTCAACGGTAAAAGTCATTATCTACACAGTACACCACTCCTTCCACTTAATTATTCTGTGTTGTGATCAATCAGCTTCTTGCATTTGACTTTATTTACCAACCAAGCGTGTTTAAAACAAGCCCAATCAGAACTGATACTGTTGGTGGAAAAACAAACGTGTATTAAATTGAGTAAAGCCAAGCCAAACTACTGCCAATGTTTTGCCTGGCCTTGTTGTATCTCATATTCTGAATATTGTTTGAGTCCTGAGATCTAAAATGGATCGTAATGTCAGATTCTTGTTGAAAGAAATAACCTGTCTGCGAACTTCTTCACATACTTAAGAATACTAATGCCCTGCCAGTCTCACTTACTGTTTTTGCATGCTGTTTTGGATTTGAAAGTTACCACAGATGTTAGCCCCATCTGAATCCATACATGAAACGAAGTCAGCTGGAAAGAATTCTAACTCAACTGTAATTTGGAAAACTCTTTTGTTAGCACTCCCAACTTTTGTCTTTTTATAGAGTAAGCTAAGACATTGTTGAAGTAAACCACTGTACACTAAATAAACTGTAACCTGAGGTCCACAAAAAAGGGTTTATCCTAGATGTTTTCAACTGTGACTGTTTATCAGAAGCAAGACTAGAATGTGAGTAGAAAATCTGCATCTGCTGCTTCCACGTCATCTTTCCACCTTCCACGTCAGCCCTGCTTTTTTATCTTAACGAAATAGGGTCTCTTTGAACCTAAACTTGCTTGTCTGAGATGGCAACAGTTTCTAAGATCAACAAGATGTAAATTACACACTCTAAGAGTAGACAATGGTATGTAATGGATATTTCCTAAAACAAATTTGCTTCCCTTTAATGATTCAGTTTTCACTTTCTCCATCACAACGCAAATATGTTCTTGGATCTTTCCCTGTCCTCTCTCTCTCTCTCTCTGGAAAGATATAGGGTTAAGTAAACACTACATCTGTAATCCCTGTAGAGAGGAGCTGTGTCATGCTCAGAGCTGGTGACAGCTTTAAAGGTATTACTGCTAATTCCAATCAAACAAAGATAGAGAGTCTGGTAAGCTTGGCTCAGTATCTGTTAAGCAAAGCCTCAGAGTGAGAGAGATGGTAGGCTAAAAATTTCACAGATGGTTTCCGCAAAGACCATTAAATGTAACTTGAAAAATTATTTTAGTATTATATAGTATTTATTTAATAAACTCTCCTCAAGAGTGCTTTTTTAGTAGAATAATCATGTTTTAAAGGTCTCTTAGTTTTTAGATTGGAAAGAGTCAACAGGAGAGTACTAAGTAGAGTGAGGTGAGCGAAAACTCCGGTAGTAGAGAGGGAAATAAATAATTGACATCCTGCTGATTTTGAATGACTGTCCAAACTGAAAAAATAGAATAACATAATAAAATAAGTTGTTAAATAAACTTTTATTCTGCTTCAAACTATTGATATAACCCCTGCAATTTAATATTCAGACAGAGTATACATTACTATGCAAAAGTTGAAGTCCAAAAAGGCATGTGGGGAAAAACGTTTAGCATGTACACTTTCACATGGTCAGGGATTTTGTAGTATTATAGTTGCTTGGTATACTTGTAGGTGTATGATCAAGTATTTATACCAAACAACAAGGTTCCTCCCAGACAGGAACTTCAAAACAGACGGCCTTTCAAGATGTGCTATTCAATTACCTAATACTTTGCAAAGTACTGTTTTTTTGTCTGTGGACAATAGCATGGAAAAGCTGACGAATATTCTATTACTAGTCAGTGATTGGTCTGAAAAATAACAGAATAACAAAAATGCTAGTTCATCATCTATCTTATGGGCTTAGAGCTATACGCTTTGCTGATCTTACCTTAATATGTGTTTCTTTTAAGTCGCAGTGTACATTTGTGGCCAAAAATGGTACTTCAACCAAAAAGTACCACCCCAAGGTGTAAAATGGTTTCCCAGGTTGCCAGGTAGGACATGCTTTATGCCAGGTTTTTATAACGCTTGAAAAGGTTTGAAAAGTAATTATGCTTAGAAAAAAGTTTGCAGCGTTTTAAATTTTGAGAATATATATATATATAATTTAGCTTTTATAACGTATTATTTAGGTTATATATATGTTTAGCTTTTATAACGTTAATTGAAATCACAAAAAACTGTTTTTAAGTTATCAAAATTAATTTGCTATAATGCCATCTTACCTGTTTGAAGAAATCAGTGTCCTTTTTTATATTTTTTCTCAGTTTTCAACCTCTCTCATGCACATCCTTGTTATATTTCTGAAACATAAATAGGGTTTGATGTTTGTGCTTCTGAGACAAAACTGTAAACAGATCAATGCGTGCATGATCTGAAAACCAGATTTATGAAGAAAAGAAGAAAATATGTCAAGTCAAAAAACTAAATGTAAACTCAAACATAACCTGTGTGATGGTTCATTTTAGAATGGAATATTGTCTTTATAGTAATAGTTTCTGTTACTTTGGAACATGTGCTGAACATAATTCCTTAATGTGTCTTGAAACATCAAAGCCACTTTATGATTGTTTTTTATTCATTTCTTCCCTACTGCACTTTTCAACCAGTGCTAGAGCCAACCATAAACATAACTAGGTTGCATCTAATGAGGAGCTTTTGAGGTAAAAAAAAAAAAACAACCATTGTAGTAGTAAATGACACAGACAGCATAAGAAAGACAGTGCATGTGTTGTGACAGCAGGGTAAATGCAGCTTGACTGAAATGACCGGCAGCTCTGTGATATCAATGGCAACAAGCATCATCAACCCTCAGGTCAGGCAGCAGCAGGGTCCAGTCACACAGAAACTCAGCGCTGTCACTACTGATCAGCTCAGCCAGACAAGCACCGCCTCGCTGTTTACTACCACAATTACAAACCGCTCCCTCCACGCATGTGCTTCTAATATGTGTGGGTGAGCTTTGCTTGATTTACATGCGAGTGCATTCAACTTTCAGTCGTGATTGTGGGCAGCAAATTCTCTTCTGGACGATTTTATGGAAATTAGTCGTGAGTGATGCAGCACAGTCTGTAATCAGGATAGCATCATGGTGTTACTAAAGCATGGTTTGTGATCTCCTGCTTTATGTGAAAAATACACAGACCCAAAGCTTATCATTTCATCCTATGTGCTAGAATTTACACTGTTTTTAAGATGAAAAATATCTTGTGTACTGCACGAAGAGATTTTTGCTGGACAGATTGAATGGGTGGATGAGTCTCCATGGGAGATTATTGACCCAGAAGCTCATAAGAGGAGAAGGAGGAGGAGGAGGCAGGGCCTGGAAGCAAATGGCTTGGAGATGATGATGGACTGGGATGGAACAACAGGAAATGGAAGGAGGTGCCTCTTCCCCATTTGATGGTGGCATTGAAAATATAAGACAAAAGCAGTCAGGTCGAGCATCTTAGAGTAGTTATTTTGACCACTTATCACAAATTATGTTCCTCTGATGTTCAATGTGTTCAGAGTCTGAAAAAGGTTGTCATGACATCAAAGAACTGTTTAATAAGCTTCATTGTTTTTCCAATGGGAAAACCCAACTCATCATCATTCTGCCATAAACGAGTTGGATCTAAAAATCAGCATCTACGTTATTTATTTTGTATTCAAGCAGAAGAGTTAAGATTCTGAACCACACTTGCTGATCAGTGACCCTCAGGTTTGGACCTAAAATTCTGTTGGGTTCAAACTCCTCTGTTACAGTTCATTTGCCAGTTTTCGTTGATTGAACCTGTGCATGAGGTTCACTGATGTGTGCATGCAGACACAAACCCTCCATGACCAGTCATCACTCCCCTTTCATGATTCTAATACACTGAAGAACTTGCTCTTTGCTTTACAAAAGTTAATCAAGAATGAATTTGTTTGGAAAAAATCCTATTGTTATGTTGTCTCATATTTTTAGTCTGTTTTAATCCTTTATCCATTTCTCACATTGTCACACGTTCTTCAAGAACAACTCATCACACCCATACTTCAAAAACTACACTGGCTTCCAATTAAGCAGTGAATGAGCTTCAAGATTCTCCTTTTAACATATAAAACACTCAATAACCTGGCACCTTCTTATCTTGCTGACCTCGTCACTATTCGTAGGACACCACGCACGCTTCGTTCCTCCTCCACTGGCTAGAGCTGCCTTGGTCTGCAAAAATCTTATTGGGTGGGATTTGCTTTGGAACAAGCTCCCTACAGAACAGTGAAACTCTTGCTTCTTTTTAAACAAATTTGAAGACGTTCCTTTTTAAGCCTTCAAAAAGTAATGGTGCATGTTTAGACTGTTTTTATTAATTTTTTGTATAGTATATTCTCTGCTTGCTCGTATCGTTCAAAAATTTTTAAATTTGTACTACTTTTATTGTATTTTGGTGTACGGTGACCTTGAAAGTCATGAACGGCACCTCAAATAAAATTTATTATTATTATTATTATTGACTTATCTCCATGATAGACATCACATGAACCCTCAGAGGTTAACGATGCCATCTCTCATTTGAAAGTTGCTGGTTTGGAACCTTCCTGGGAACCCTTCCTGATTGTTCTGCACTTTCTCTCAGTGCTTTCGTTCTGGGTTCCTCACACATCTCAAAGGTTAATTAGGTTACTTCAAGTCTCTTTGCTCTCAGGAGTGAACGGAGCAGGAATGTAGGGTTGCAATGGACTTGCGATCTGCAACCAGTTCAGCAATGTGCACAAAATTAATCACCTAATGTAAACTGAAAACCAAAAATTGATTAAAGGCTGTAATGTACACTGAACTATTCTGAAAATTTGAATGCTTTCCTTCTGATTTTAAATAACTCTTCCACACAAATCCAATGTATAGTAAGCAGTATAGTTACATGAATGCAGTTGAAATTATCCATTTAATAATGCATTTTGTTACCTTCAAATGTTCTTACCTTTCTTGAGCAAGATCTACAATGAATTAGTTCACTATAGGAAAGATTCCTGTCATCTTATTCTAACAAATTGAGACTAGAATGGATGAAACCCAAGCCTAAATATCATCGTTCGAACCATGTGCTTCTTAAGGGTGTGGAATTGTTGAAAAGGATGCCAGAACCTCACAACACTGAATGAATGAAGGTAACTGCTGATGAAGCACATTTTTGTATTGTGCTAAAGATATTTGTCACATTGAACCCTTTGCAGCCATCCACGTACCTCCAGACCTGTGCCAGCTGCAGGATGTGCACGGCGCTCTGGAAGAGCCACACGCAGGCTCTGCAGCAGTTCTGGGCGCCGCTTCGGTTCTCGGTGACCGCGGCGGAGTGGGCAGCGCCCCGTTCCTCGCTGTCCTTGGTGCTGAAGTGGCTCTCCGCATTGGACTCCGCCACCATGGCCGCCGCAGCCGAGCCGCTCCCGTTGGCGTCCAAGTAGTCGTAGGCGAACCATCGGAAGCTGAGCACCTGCACCACCACCGAAGGAATGAGGATAAAAACCAGCGTCAGCGCGAACCACCAGTAGTCCCGCCTGAGATAATAGTCGGCAGCCAGCCACAGGTCTGAAGCCCCGTCCGAGAAAAAGACCAGGAGGGCGCAGAGCGTCCAGAAGCAGTCCAGGAGCGAGTACTCCTTCCCGGCGGGACGACACTCGGGCGAGCGCTTCTCCAGCCCGGGGAGGCACGGCGGCGGAATGTCATTCTGCAAGGAAACGGCTGAACCGTCAGATTTCGCGGCCATGTTTGTTGTAGAATTGAGAGGCGATGGAAAAGAGGCGCGAGGGGTGGAGGAGGGGTCGTCGTGGGTCTGTGTGGGAGGGAGGGAGGGAGGGAGGGAGGGGGAGAAGAGGTGAGGAGAGGAGGGCTGGGACCAACACGCTTCTTTCTGCTGGGGCATCTCGCTCCTGTTTTTCCACCTGAAAGCGATTTATCAGGCCAGATGACAGCTTTGACTCTCAAGCCCATAATGTAATGCGTGAATAATCATATAAGTGATGAATAAGTGATGGTTGGAGAATAAATGTATTCTCTGTTAGATAAATAATAGCATTTTGGCTTCAATTTGAAAATGGATTGTTTGATGTAACGCTTTAATTATGCAATGCATTTATTTGCATTAAAAATAAACGACCTCGTTATTTGGTTACTTCAGTTATAATTTAAAAAATCCACAGCACTGTAAACCTGGCTACGTTGAGGATACTCAAAAAAGGGTGTAATTAGTTGTATAATTTTTAAAGTAATGGGTTTTCATTTTAACTATACAAAAATATTGTTTTTATACTTAAAATTGTTTATTTGGCCTAACTGTAAAAACAAACTATACCAACTAGTTTGTTTTGATAGAAACCAACTAAAATTGTTTTAGAAAAGGAGAGCTCTTTCTGTCTTTCATTTAAGGAAGCTCTAAAGTTTGTTAACTTACTCTTCAATTACTCTTTGTTTCCATCAAGTTTCTTTCATTAAATAGAATTGTGCAAACTCGTCGCAATTTTTTTTACATCAAGTAATATTGGTAAATTAAATTTAAGACAACGAGTTTGCAAAATTCAATTAAGTAAACCTAGCAATTACTTTTTACAGTGTATTGCACAGAAACCTTTCCTTTTTTTTCTTAAGTGAAACCTCTCCATTGCACAAGACTCAGTTATGATATAGAAACCCTCCTTATTACACCGAGCTTTCATATTTTACAGAAACCCTCACATTGAACACAACCCTCTTCACTGTAAAATCAAATAGTATACTTTCCTTGAGAAAGGCGATTATGTTTACTTGACTTTACTCAAATGTTGAGTTTACTTAAAATAGTTAAGTATTGGATTAAATGTCTGAATACATATTTGAGAGTACTAATGCAACTTATGTACATTTACTCAAAACTTTTAGTGCATGTGATGGAGCATGCATATATAACTTAAGATTTATCAGTACATTTAATCAATTATAATCAATAGATAATTATTAAAGTTACTTAGATTTTCTGCCTATGCTTGCTTTGAGTAAAAAAGCCACTCGTTCTCATACATTTTTTTTTAACTAAACTGAACCAATTGAGTTTACAGAATTGACAATTTTGCAGGTTTTATCACTTATTTTGTGCCTGGACAGCCATAGGAAAGAAACTCATCGTGTGTCTTGTTGTTCTTACAGACCTGTACCTAAGCAGTTCCAGGGTAAAATACAATATTTCAAGTGTTTAATAACTTGATGACAGCACAGAGGGGCACTGCTGAGTGCTGACTCTAAATTGAATGATTGGTGGGTTCGAGGCCAGCCAGAGGCTGTTTGCATGTTCCCTCTGGGTTTTCCTCTGGGAGTCCAAAATCAGGCTTCTGTTGAGGTGACTAAGTTGGTTTGATTTTAAGGTTAAATGTGGCCCTATGATAGAACCTTGTGGTATCAAACAACAATTGGACTGAGGGTACTTCTCTGTGCTTTTAATCACATAATTTAAGCCCATTTTTCTATTGTATGCTTTAAACTAAACTACATATTTAACATTGAATCAACTGATAAAAATAACCAAATTTATGATAACTAATTTCCCTGGTTTTCAGTTATTATTTATTTCAAACAGGTCCAAAGTAAAAGTAGTAGTATGAGAACTGTAAAAAGGTGTAAATAATAGTCATAAAAGTCAGAAAGTACATTTTAATAAATTGTAAAAATCAGAAACAAAAATTTGAAACATTCCATCAAACATAATTATTGGTTATCTTTCTTGCTGTCACATAACTGTAAAATGCCAATAACAAACCTTTGAAACAGAAAAAACATTAATGAAATTTTAAAAGAATAATACCAGAAAAGGCCTGTCATTGTATTGTCCACTATACGAGTACAGTCAAACTTCTGCAAGTATAGGCACGTTAGGAACATCAGAGCCACATTTACTTCAATTTTAGAACATTGAGGGAAAGTACCGAGAAACACGTAGCAGCAAGACTGCTATTATTTGCAAGGCATATTCTTCTAAATGTAATGTCAAAACCTGTTTTTTGAGTCTGTAGAACGTTTAATTTTAGGGTTTCAATTTTTAAATTGGTGATGAAAATATACTGGTGATAAAATAAATGTGATAAAAAAGGGTTGTCATTCATGTCAAGTCTGACTAAAAGAAGTATACTTATGTGAAATAATTCTTTAGCAGAATTTTGCAGATTACAAAATATTTTGTAGAAATAAATGCAAATGTCCATTAGACACAAGCCTCCAGCAGAGCTCACAACCCCCTCGGATTCTCACTGGCTTGTACACAGTGGTGTCTCATGGGTTTAGCAGCTAAACTAAGTCATAATCATCCCTTGATGTGCAAATGCATTCATTAAACAAGCTCCCACCATGCATGCATCACCAAAGAGTGCATGTTTGTATACAGCTGTGCTGCCATCCAAATCTGAATTATGAAGAAAAATGGTAAAAATCTGGATTTTCCAGGCCATTTCAATTTTGTGGAAACATAAACAAAAAAATGGGTGAAATTTCACTTCGCTGTGCAGGTTACATAATTACTAAAATACTAACTACACAATTTAACAATTCAACTGATTCTATTAAAACTTTGCCAACCCACATCATATAAACTGCAGAATTTATTTTGACTATTATAAGGTAAAATAACATCAATATAAGATAAGGACTCTGTTAAAGTATTTCTTGCTGAGTATTATGTGACACACCCAGCAGTGTCCGTGATGTGTCAAGGTGCAATATGAGAATTTTTTGGACTTTTTATTTTAACAGATTAATAATACTGATATATATATAATTATCTGTATCTATATTATCAGTATATATAATTGTCTGTGAATAGTGTGTGTGTGTGTGTGTGTGTAACCTATAGCTATAACCTATAGCTTACTAATCCTGATATATATAGAGGTTGTAAGTAAATATGTATACACCTCTCTTTCTCTGGTAATTGCATTATCAGTAGAGATACTTCTGTTTCCAAACAAATTTAACAGTGTATTTCTATAAAGTGAAACCAAAATCAAAACTAGCTGTGAAATTGTAAAAGGGGATGTAATTTTCCATATAATCATATTCCTTCATATTGACACATACCTCTAACTGTTCTAATAGAGAAGCAGATTTTGTCAAAAAACAAAACAAAAATAATCTACCCATCTACATATTGTTATCTCCTCTTCCCTTTTCTGTGACCATCTCTTGTGGTAAAACTGAAGAGCTGTTCCTATGCATGTGCTGCCATCTATCGCTCAGAGCAAACACAAGAGATGGAACACAGTCTGACAGGAAGATACACAAGTGTTTGACACTTTACAATACAATAAATGTGATAGATATGATTTATCAATCATAAACTGATGGTGAATGAATCACCAAATACTGTCTTAATTAATGATTAGGATCAATCTAATGAAAACGCTCTTGTTGAAATTCAATTAATAATCAAACCATGTAGAGATAAAAATGATGCATGTCTTAAAGTAAATGCAGCACCCAATAATATTAATTAATTAATGAAGAGTCAATGGGTTAAAATGTGTAAAAAAAATACATATTTCGAAGTTCATGATTAGTTATTAATGCATAATTAACCTATCATAAATGAAAGGTTGATTTATGCACTAATTAATGATGATTCAAGTCACATTATTGTACAGTGTTATCAAAAATCTTTAGACTTTAGATCTTACGTGATATTAAATCATTGCGATGGGAAAGAACAAGTCAACTGCCACAATGGCCTGAGAACACATAATCTTGTCTGAGCTCAGATGCTAAGCAGGTGAAGGCCTGGCAGAGTTACTGGATGGGAGACAAGGTGATGGGGTGTGGCTGGAAGGGCATTTAATGTGTAAAACATATGCTGAATAAGTTGGAGGTTCATTATACTGTGGTTGACCTCAGATAAAGGGATAAATCCGAAAAGAGAATGGATGGTAAAGAACATAGCTATTGACTTTTGGACTAAATAAAAAAAAATGCTATTTAGAAATATTGAAGAAAAAAGTGAGAGTCAAATAAAGTTACAATGGTTTATTCAAAAGAATAAACAATTATATTCATGTAAAAGCCTTCAATCATGGATCAATCATGAGACAAAACAAAGTGGTTGTTTGTACATACATAAAAGGTAAAAAATGTGAGAAATCAAAGAAATAGGTAAATTGTTCCATTATGAACAATTTATTCTTTGAATCCTTTCAGGAGGAAAAGCCGTGAATGTAAGAGCTAAGGCGAGGACATACATGGAGCACAAAGTGAATGAAGCATCTATAATGCACTTCAAATAATTTCATTAATCTAATATCAACGAAACACCTCCCAATCCAGCCACTAATCAAACTGACAAAAAAAGAAATCAACAGTCTCGTCTAATTAATCTCACAGCAGACGTCACAAAGACAGCAATAACACAATGCTCTGAGCAAACAGCATAGCAGATGAATTAAGTCATAGATTAGCTTTTAACAGCTGTACTGGCATGGCATAAATCAAATCACTAATTAGCATATTTGGAGCATACATTTCTGTTTATTGAGTTAGTACAAATAATAGAAGTAATCATTCATTTTCATCTCAAGGATATATATGTTTCGCAAAACATCCACATTTCCGAGGAGTATGTATAGTATATAGTTGTCAGTTACATTTCTAAAAAAAAAAAAATATTAGCTACATGACAATTACCATATCATGGGTTAATATAGAAATGTTATTATCATTGTATTTAAAATGTGTTAATATTATGCATAAGGCAGTGTGGTGTCCAAATTGTTACCACTGATGTCTCTTGGAAAGATGATTTCTACATTGAAAAAAAAAACATTTTTTTAAGTATTTTGAAGAGCTCCTATTATGTAATTGCACATATTTCAGCTCTCCTGAACATGCCAAGTTAAAAGTTTGAAACCATTTCTGTTTTGTCTTGTTAAGCTCACAACTGTCCACTCTGCTATCATCATCTGTCCCTATTTCATTTTGTTCTACACTAACTAGCATCACCCATGTTTGATCTCTCTGATTATCCGCTATTCATTCATTTACACTTCGCATGTTCTTAAGGTTTTTGGTATCATCTTACATGTAGACCTTTTTTTTTGGAACAACAGTTGTGTAATTATTACCTAGCAAAATGTGTGTCACGATCTTTGTAATAACATATATATGTTTGGAGCTAATTTTCCTTTTGTATGGCATTCGTTGCATCTTGGAACGAAACTCTTGATTTGAACAAACACATCTCCTAATCTCCTCTTTGTATATATCCAATAAAACTATAATATTATATGACTATAATACTCATATTAGCTTACTAATAGCACATTTGAAAACTACAATTAACATATAATAGTTCTTCTTTTGTATAATGTGCCGATAAAATCTGATGTTATCAAATTACATCCAAATTCTGACTGTAAAGTGTAATTCGTAATTTCTGGTTTTGACCAGGAATTCGAATTACAACTGCAAAAATAGATCAGATCTACAAACACCTCCAGCACTTTTTGTATTATGACAAGTTTACTTTTTTTTGTTGCTTTTTCTTCACAGTAAAATGCATTGTTGTTAGAGTCCACGATCTTATCGGTAGCCGCCCTCTTGTCTAGTTCTACACTCTAAAACATTTGTTGACTCAATGTACAATTGCTTAATGAACAGTTACACAGAAATTTGAGATTGAGTAAATTTTATACTCCCAAAATTTAAAAACATAAAAGTTTTTAATTGGCTTCCATATATCATTATTTCCACTCAACTGACTCACTTATTGTTTTCCTCAAGCGAACCATTGTCATGTGACTGCTCATTGCACGCTACCCCATGATGTACAGCTATTAACTGTAATGATCAGGTTTTAACAATCAATTGTACTCTGACCTGACAAAACTCAAGACATGAATACAGCACCTCAGACTCGCAAGAGCAAGTCCACTAGCTCACCACAGAAGCTTTTTGGATACTTTTCAACTTTGAAACATGTTATTTAACCATGCACTTGTAATAAGCGTAAGCTTTACTTTTAGTGACCAACTGAAAAAGAATATGACAGGCATCTCTTACGCATCAAAGAAAATTGGGTCAACTAACACCAATTATTGGACTGAATTATGCCTTTGGTAAAAACTGAGTCAACTAACTCATTTTCACCTAGTCAATATTTCATTAGATGCTTTTTAAGAGTGCAGTGTTTTCTGTTCAGCCTATATTATGTGTCCCTCTGCTCCATCCAGCAGAAGAATGAGGATTGCTGGGATGTGAGAGCTAATTGAGGCTTTTTTATGCAAACATCTGTTTCCCTTTAGCCTCTGGGGAAGAGACCTGAGTTGGAATTCCATCACGTTTTTATTTTACTGTTCTCTTGAACAGTGTTTTTTGTTTGAGAAGATTTAATCATATTTAATCTATTTAATCATAATAATTTGTCTATACCTCTCACACTAGGTCCTCATCTGTTTTTGACATTGGTTACAAAAACAAATCATATTTGCAATTAATAATAATAATAATAATAATAATTGAACATTCACTTATATGGATAGAAATAGTACTTCTAAAAGTGAAGCTGATTGTTGGATAAATCTTTAGCATAAAATACAGCAGTACAAATAAAAAATAAACAAAATAAATGACTTATAAAAACTACAGTAAATATGGGCAATCCTGCATTCCTGAGTGTATTAACATTGACTTTAAATCAAACACTTAACATCACATTTTAACAAACAAAAGCATCAATAATTACATACTTTACCAATTGTTAGGATCTGGAGCATGCCTGAATGTCATTACTAATCGGCACACACAGCAACAGTGCCATGATAAATCACCATGTCTTTTTCATTTTGCTCAGCACATTCTTTCTCCTGCCTAAGTGACCTCTTGCGCTGCTCATCAAGGAGAAAACTAGAGTTCGCCGGGATACAGAACCCACGAAAGCAGCGCTTGAAGTTTTCATCCAGGAAGCCATACAGCACAGGGTTCAAGCAGCTGTTAGCGTAGCCCAGAGCAATGCAGAAATGCATGGCTGCCATCGAAGACTGGCTGGCCCCCAGATCCACGTGGCCCAGAGCCTGGATCAGCGTTAAAACCTGCACTGGCATCCAGCATAGCACAAAAGCTGCTACCACGGATAGAACCATGTATGTGATTCTTCTTAGATTACGGTCTTTCTCTCTGGACCCAGAAAGGAGACGCACACTGCGGAGCCGTCTCACCATCAAGCCATAGCAGATGCTTATGATCAGCACCGGGATCAAGAAAGAGAAGAGGAAGACACAAGTCATGAACACACGGTCCCAGTACTCTCTGGGTTTAGGCAGGCTGACTATGCACTCAGCGCCTGCAGAGAAAGAAAGCCAAAGAGTGAATTTAAGAGCTGACTCCGAGGAGGTTCATGACCGGCATGAATCATGAGCTTGATGAAATGGAAGGGAGGGAGGACGATCAAATGGATGCTTGTTCATTCTGCATGAGCAGCTCACTTGTTTTTCGGCCTGTTCAAAATATACTTTTGCAGCTTACTGTCAAGATTTAATCCTTAAACAATTTTGCAGAGTTGTATAAAATTTATATTTTTTATGAAGATATTTAAACAGATTAAAGTCAAAATACAACTTTGAGTTTCATCTCTTTTTAACATTACAAAAGAAGATTCATGTTAAAGAACACTACATAACTAAGATTTCATAATTAAAAGTAAGTACAATATCTAAAACCAATTTACCCCCTCTGACCTCAATTATTCTCCAGTTTTCTGAAAATTGTAAAAGTTGACAAGATCTGAGAAAAATCTGTCAGCTATGTGATTAAAAAACCTCAAAGCTGAATATTATTTTTGTTAAATAGTTTATAAGATATTTAACAGTATTAAGATCAATGAATCCTTTAGTTTGTTATTTTAAATAATATTTGTAACCTATTTGGAAAGTTTGATCTCTCTATTTCACAATCTGAATCGTAATTCCAAATACATTAGTTAATGTGAAAAAGACAACTGAAAATCTTTGTTACCTCCCAACTTTGTATGATGTGCTGCCTTGCTTTTGTTTAGAGAAATGAAATTTATTTACATTGCATCATACAATGTCTTGCGGAATTTGATTGGATGACAAATATCCAACTTAATGGACAACAGGCTTTAGTTAAAATGAAGCCAAAACAATCCTGATATGTGAAGCCCATTTAAATGGATGTAGCGTCTGAACGGGTTATGGTCTCCAAAAGTATTATGTTGCAATAAATATTTTCTTTGGAAACCAAGGCTATAACAAGACCTCAGAATGTCAAGAACTTCAGAAGTAGTAAAACATGGAATATCAGAACAATCTACTCGTGTGGGTTCAAAGGAACACAGAGGAATTTTGGAGGACTAAGAACCTGGAACAGTAACCAACAGGCACAGCTACCAAAATAGGTCACAAAAAAAATTGAATCACAGCTCCCTACCATGCAAAATCAACACGCTTTAGAACGAAAGGTCACTGCATGCTGATAAGGATAAAACAATGTACAAGACAAGCATCCTCCTCCACCTGACCCATGATCACAGTAGATATCTACTCTTGTGGCACTTTGAAAAAAACGGGTGATGTCAAAGGCCCCTTTAACGCCCTTTCAAAATGAGATCAAGGAAAAGTTGAAAGCTTGCTTGGTTCTTGGAGGATGACTATGAAGTAAAATGTTTTGTTGCTGTAAATAAGTTTACACTTATTTTTTTAGAGCTTAAAAAAGCACAATTTTAACTGAATTCTAAAACTCAGGGGGGCTATAGCAGGAGTAGGCTGCAGTCTCTGCAAAAATTATTACAACACACCTGAATTAGGCTCATGTTGGTTTGCTTGAAGTTACTAAAGTGTCTCTAAAAAGAGTCTCAAAAACCCCAGCAGAGGCAGCAGCCCCCCAGGAATAACCTTGCCTAACCCTGGGGTATAGAATTGGTGTGATATGAGTAGATTTGAAAGAGTGAAGAAAATTAACCAAACGTTTATCCTCAAACTAATTGTCTAGTATGCCCATAAAGACTACACAAGCATCCTCCTCTACCTATTGCAAGATCATAGTTAGTGTCTAGTGGCAGTTACCCCATCACCCTTTAAATTAAATACCCAGCATTTTCAGAAACACATCACAGCTTCCTGCCATGCAACATAAACATGTTTGGGAAAGGAAGGCCACTATATGACGATGAGGATGAAAGAACAGACAGGGCTATACCGTGAGCATCCTCCTCCACCTGACCCATGATCATGACAGGCAGACCAACAGCTGAGGCCAGCAGCCACACAGCCATGTTGATCATCCTTGCCCGGAGTGGGGTTCGGACTGTCAGGGAGCGCACCGGGTGGCAGACAGCTATGTAGCGATCCACACTCATTACGGTCAGAGTGAAGACACTGGTGAACATGTTGTAATAGTCAATGGCCACCACAGCTTTGCAGAATGCCAGACCAAAGGGCCAGAAACCAAGGATGACATCTGTACCCTGGAAAGGAAGAGTGGCTAACACTAGGAAATCTGCCAGAGCCAGGTTAAAGATGTAAATGTTTGTAGCCGTCTTCATCTTTGTGTACCTAAAAAGAATGTTTGAAAAGAAAATGATTGATTTCAAATTGATCCAAATAATAGATTGTAAGGCCAAGTGAAGATCTGAGATATTATCATAACTATTGAACTATACATTTCTGTCTAATGCTTACATTTTATTTGTTTATTTTTTATGAAACAATATTTTTGAGAAATAAGATTTCTTGACACACACAGAAAAGGTTGCTCTTAGAACAACAATTCATATCATAATAACTCGTTTTAGTCACCCTTTTTCCTGAATGCATTCATGTCAAAATATATCTGTTTGGGAGAAATAGATTGAGTTGGCAAAAAAAGAGATTGATTAGCTAGGCACTCAAACTCAATTGATTGGGATCGAGTCAGGAGTTTAAAAAAACATGATCTGACCATCCCAAGTCACAAAAGTAATTCAGAGTCTTCAGTGTATCTCAATCTAATATTAATTTACCTCAACTACATAAGACCAGAAGGGCATTCTAACTTTACCCAGAAAGTTTCTTTTGCAAGATTAAGCATCTCTACTTACTGTATTGATATCAAGTTGTTTTCTCTAGCACCAAGAGAAATGCTATAGGACCTTTACTTTTCTGTTTTGCGGCATTTTTTTTTTTTTGCTGATTATGAAAATAAGTCTGTGGAAAGCACCTGTTCAACATGTGCTAATAAAAGTGGCAGTTAGCTTAGCAATCTGTCTCAATGCTCTTTATAATGGAAGTAAAATCCCTTTTTTTATATCCCGATAAACACCAAAACCAGAGGACCAAGAAAATGATGTGAACAAATAAAAATCATAATACAAGGATGATAAAAGCATCCTTACAATGAAAATCACTAATGGAACAAAATTATTTCTAGCCTTTCCATCAAGAAAAAGAAAACCATGTTGCCTGGTGAAATATCGTTTAAAAGTCCTAAAGAGACAAGCCAATTTCAATGAACATATTAAGATCTGAAAAGATAAAAAAAACAGCTGGCAGTGCTAGGTAACCAGCCTAGCAACAGGTTTTAAAATAGGCCCCTAATATGAGCACATCTTGAGTAACGAGGGGACATAGAAACACATGCATTCAAATAGAGCATAAAGACAACAGTGTGCTGCTTTTCCATTTAGAACAAATGCCAAATCACATACAATGAGATGACTCGTTAAATCAATTTTCTGACTCCTAATAATGAGCCAGATTTCCTCCTTTAATAGATCAGCAAATATTTCCTTCCTAATTATATTTTCAACATGCATGAGAGAGGGACAGAAACTGGTCGTTGCATACAAGCTGATGAGAAATACAAATTGGTAAATCACAGCGATATTTAGTGACTAGGATTCTAAATGACACTTTGAAAAAATCTCAAAGATTTACAGTTCGTAAATCTCTTTTTGTGCACTCAATAGCCTGAATTCTTTCAGGTTTATCATAAACAATGCGTCTTGACCTCTGTAGCCATTTTATGACAGGACGGTTTGGATTACAGGCAACTGTTTATTTCAATATGAGATATCTTGGACTTGAAAACAGAAAGACATTTTGGAAAATAATAACCCAGACAGTAGACCAAACCTTGAATGACTTGAAATAAATCAAGTAATTACATCATTTTTCACTCTCTTTAATATGAATTGGATGCTTGTGTAGTCTTCTGGCAAAGTTCCATCAAGCACATAGTGTTATTTACACTAAAGCAAATAAAGTATTGATCTGTTAAATAGGGGGAACTTTAGGATTTGAACAAATATCTTTAATTTAAAAATTCAGTTTTACATTGTCTTGGACACTCTGGTGGGCCATTTGTAGCAGTCAGGCAATTGTTTGACCCTCCAGACATACCCATCACCTAGTCTCACAAAGCAAACATTTAGGGATTGTCTGAGGAATTTGGCAGCCCATAAAGTCATTTGACTGACATGACAAACAACAGATCGCATATCGTTGTGTCGCATAGCGCCATATTTCAGAGCCATATTTTGGAACAACTCACCATCACCCTTCACATACTTTACACGTGATGGATGTTCTTGTTTGTTCACCTTTTGATTGTTTCTGGGTGGAACAGAAATAAATGCGACCCTCGCTACTACCAAAAATCCAGACTTGTTTAACCAATCAAATAATGACTTCACGATTCTTGAAGTGTTTTCAACTTTCGTTTACCAAACTGACCAGACATTTAGCTAGTGTTCCTCTGGTGTCTGAGACTGCCCGCTACCCCACACACACTTACGAACATTTTAGCATTAGTAATTTTACAATGATTAAACATATTGCATTCATTTTAAATGTAGATGCACTTTCATTTTTTTAATGTTGTTCTCTGAATTTTACTTATCACTAGTTTTACTTAAAAATACTTGTCTATGCTTGTTTCATCCAAGTGATTCAACTATGTTTTGATGGTGTAAAACTACTTCAAAGTTTATTTTACAGTTTTAAAGTATTTGAACGGATTGTTTTGTCTTGCACGTACACCACATGTGATGTTCTGTTATCCAGTACGTCAAGCATTAATAATGGCATAACCGCAGTGCACCCCTCCCCACGGATCTCTCCCACGAGTCTCTCAGTAGGACACATTCACACTCATCTCACCTGATGATCACAAACATGACCAGACAGTTGCCCACGAGCCCCATCACGCACACTATCAAGTAGACCACCACGATGGTGATCCTTGCACTCCTAGGAAGTGGTTCTTCGACATCATAAAGCACACTCAGGTTGCCCTGAAAGCCTGAGTCGTTAAACATCTGTTGGACGTCGGGCAGCTCCTCCAACTCCATCGTGGAGAAAGCGCGTCCACGACTGTTAATGAGGAAAAACGCGGCAAAACTTGTAAACCGCAAACAAAAACCAACGGCTTCTTCACAGTCACCAGAGAATACACAATTAATGTTAACGTTACCTTAGTGGATTTTCTCACAGAGTAGCCACCGCAGTCCTGCTCTCCTCACCAGAGCAGTTTAACCAAGTGAAGCACTCGGGATAAAACGTGCATCATCTAAAACTGAGGCTATCAGCTCATTCTCGCATTAATGTATGGTCTCTGAGGTGAATCTCATCAGTGAAGTGGTCGTCGTTCACTTCGCGCGCAGAAGGTCGATAGAGTAATCAAGCTTTGCGCATGCGCGTGGGAGCGTGATAAGTTTAGCTCCAAGGACTGCTCGGTTGCTACACTTGCCAGTCTTTGCTGGGAACCTCTGGAGAAGATGCGAAATCATAAAGCGTCCAAATAAAAACATAACTAAATTCATAGGTGAATAAATATTTTTAATAAAATGGGTTAAAAATAAACAACAACAGCAACGATTGATTATAACAGACAGTTGTGAAATATTTGAAGCATCTAAATAAAATGTGGTAAATAATTAACAGTCTGTTTTTTAAATGAACTTCAATTCATATTTTGTAAGCTTCAGTTTCTCTCTGAAGATTAATCTGATTCTGAGGCAATAAGCCATACGTGCATTCCAAAAATGGGCTCATAAATTTATGACCTGACAGTGCAGTATTTCAAAGAAAGACAGAGGCCATGTCTGGAATACATCATTCTCTGTACAAAATAAGAGAAACACAGTGTGTGAGCTAGTGGGATCAATACAGGGCCTAATCTAGAAAGAAAACAAACAAAGCTCTCGAAAAACAAAAAGAAGCTATTTTAAATGGTGTTTTAAAGAAAAATAGATCGTTTTGCAAACAAAAGCAAAGAATTGCAAACAACAAAAGTGATGCAAATTTGAAAAGAAAAACATGTGCAAACAAAATATATTAAATTGTCAACTATTGAATAATTGAATAATTGAATCATTACTGAGTATGAAAGTTATTGTTGCCTTCCCCTCAAAACATTTGCAGAGTTCATGTTTTCTGAGTTTTAATTAACCGTGTTTCTGTTTAATGTTTTCTGATTCATTGAGCACTTCCTATCATTTTTCAGTTGTAAAATCTGACCTTGTTATGCAAGTATTTAAAAATCTACAGGATTTTAAAGCAGTAAATGAGCTTTACAAGGATGACAAATATCCAATACATTCTTTTCTAACGGGTGTGAAATACACTAATAATGTAGTGTCTTCTACAAAATAGTTCATTATGAACAAAGACCTCACATAATCTATATGTGAAGAATGCGGAATAGAGAGAGCAAGAGAAGGAGATCATAAATTACAAACAGTAAAATTCCAACTAAAATATGCAATTTTACATTATGAGAATCCATTTTTTAAGGGCTGGCTGTCTGTGAAATTTATGTAAATCAAAGTAAAAAGAAAACACAGCACATTGGTTCACTATTTTTACATAAGTATAAATATACAGGGGGCAAATAAGACATTTTGAAGTTTTGGAAGTTTCCAAGTTTTGGAACTCGAATGTAAAACAACATTTGACATTTTACTATACATTTTAGTATAAATTAAAGATAACAATATGAATATTGAATGAGGAATTCTTTACATATAAAACAATATTCTATCTCATAGCCTTATGTTAATTGTTTTGTTAGTCGTGTTGCACTTTACTTATTCTACTGTTCTTTTCCATTGTACCACAGAAAATTCCTTGTGTGTGCACGCTCACACACTTGGCAATAAAGCTGATTCAGATTCTGATGTTCTTTTGTCAACACCATAAATAGGTTCACAAAAAGGTCCCATTATAAAAAAAAAGCTTTAGGTCAGAACTCTCAATAACATTAAGTTGTTTCCCCCACGATAGTCAGATAAATTTCAACTGGCAGCAAAGGGACTTAAATGAAAAAGAAAAAAAAACTATCAGCTAACATTAATAAAAAAATTAAAAAATAAACACACACACAGTCATGGCTATGCCAGAGACATTCCAATTATGTGGAACCTATTTCAGTTGAAACTTCCATTCGAGAGACTGAAACAATTAAAACATATATAATTAAGGAATATAATTAAGGTATAATTAGCCAGTCACAAAATGTATTATAGCCCATATCTATTTTACTGCTGCTCAACAACGCAGCACAATTAATGTGCAAATCTCTCTGACTTAACCTTGAGAGGAAAATTTATGATGCCTTATAGGCTCTATCCTATTTACAGAGAACGCCTTTGCTCTTGGCTGGTGGTGATGCAGCAGAATGAGAGAGAGAGAGAGAGAGAGAGAGAGAGAGGTGGAGGTGGAGAAAATTTATAGTGATTTGCTTTGAGCTACTGGCTGTTTATAAGTCAGCTGCACACTCGCTAGGGCAGCCAGCGGTGGAGATAAATGAGTGGATTTTATTTTCAGCAGGAGAAGCCGCACTGAAACATGAGGCAATCAATTTTGGACCCACACTCACAGAAGAGTAGAGCGTTGAAGGCTCAGGAAAAATGAGCCGTTGAGCTGGAGAGGAGCTGGAAATGGCTTTGCCAGAAGAGACACAATGTGGTGACAGGTGGGAGAGGAACAAATGTTATAAGGAAGACTAATGGAAAATTGAATTGGTGGATTTTTCATTTAAAATCTTTTGTTCTTGGAAGGCCTCTATGTATGAGTACACATGTGCCCATCAGAGCAGTCTTTGAGTACAAACACTTCCTTCTGAAATAGGAAACAGCTTGGAATCATGCTATGTCACTATTGAATTTCCTCTATAGAGCAATTCAATGTGAACTAATGACAATATCAACTTTAAAAGAAAGACAATTAGAACACATAAAGTCAATGCATTTGTGGGGAGCAGTTGTGGTCCGGTGGATTAGGAGATCGACTTGTGATCTGAAGGTCCTGGGTTTGATCCCCAGATCCACTGAGTTGAAGTTGGTGTGAGCGATGAAATACTTGCTCTCTTATCTTCAACAACCACAGCTGTGATGCCCTTGAGCAAGGCACCTGTTTCACAACTGCTCCCCGGGCGCCGCAGCCCTGGCTGCCCACTGCTCCGGGTGTGTGTTCACGGTGTGTTTGTTCACTGCTGTGTGTGTACACTGGGATGGGTTAAATGCAGAGCACAAATTCCAGGTATGGGTCACTCCATATCTGGCCGACTGGTCACTTTCAATTTCAATGATTTTAAATTTTTTTTTTTGTAAATTCATTATCAGCGAAGGATAATCTAAACAAAACACTCAAGATAAAAAAACGTGACAAAGTTACACTGACATAACGCTGACATGATCAACATATATGAAAAAGTTGATTTGTATAAAGATATTAAGAAATGTAAAAACTTTTTATATTTTTTTAAACCACCCAAAAATCATTAGCAAAAACCAATATTTGCATTTATTTAATCAGAAACACTGCATTGAGTACACATAAGATTACAATTTGTTCTTGACAAAACACATGCCAGATTATTTCTTAGATTGAGAGTTTCGTTCTGCTTTATGTTTATGGTGTGTAATACACACATTTCTGCAAGAAATAGATATGTGATAAAAAGCAGGAGCAAAAAAAGTGGCACAGCTCTAAACCAGCCAAAACCTTCTTGTTCCGACAGGAATTTCCAGACTAAGTCTGCTCAATCCTTCTCTGTGCTAATGTGTGTGTGTTTTTATCCCTCTGTGTTGTTTTAATCTTTGTTTTTGTTCACTCATTTTAATCATGGTATTGTACAGTGACCTTGAGTGCCATGAAAGGCGCGTTCAAATTAAATGAATTATTTTATATTATTATTTAAATAGTGGTTGAAAACTATTCATAAGATGTAACACACACAGAACCAGTATGAGTTTAAATACAGTTTGAAAAGCTTTCCCACAAAAATAAATGTATACACACATGATCTATAGGCCGAGAAACAATGTCAGATATTAAAATACTGCTCAAGCTGTGAGGAATTACAAGTTAAACCAAAGCACAGATATTTTCCTCATATCTAAAAACACTGAAGGAGGTAAAGTTGGGTCTCCACCTAATGCTCCACCCTAGCCACCAACCAGACTTTACTATATCAACTTTTGTTAAATCTACTTTGTAAATTTATGCACATTAGCTTTATTAGCTATTGTCCATTATTAACGTTGCTTCTACAGGAAAAATGTGCATAATGATAAAGAGTCTTAACTATGTGTGGAGCAATAACAATTAACCTATCCTGCCATCTTCTGGTGATGTTTTGGTAAAGCAGCATGTTTTAAATAGGAGTCGAAGGCTGACCATTCAGTGAAAATGCCATACACAAATAACTACACAAAACATCACTGAGACAGAAGCATGAGCACACACAAGAAGAAAAATGTGTTGCCCTGTAGAAAGAGTTCCAGACAAGCTGGTGCATATACCATTTTAGAAACTAATACTAACAGCAAGTACTGCTCATTTTTGGTACATCACTTTTAGCACAACTTTGCATATAATATTGAATCGGATTAGACCAGTAGCATTTTTGTACCATTAGCAGAATTAAAAAAAAAAAAAAAAGAAAAGAAAAATTCTAGTTAGAACGTGATCTCTTCATGGATTAAGCCTATTTTCTGGTGCACCATGATTTCCACTTTCTGCTGTAATTTTAGAGCAGTAAAGCTCCTATACTACACAGGATTGAGAGCATTCCTAACAATAATTAAATATTTACAAATATTAAATTCATACACAGTGTAACTATAGTCTTCAAGTTTTAAATAGGAAAAAATAATTGTATCAAACTACTGATATGAAAAGGCTAATGGTCCAACTAGATTCAATGGTCTGTGCTAAGCTAAGCTAAAATTGCTAGCCACTGAACAGATTTGAAAAATGAATGGAGTAAAGTCCTTTTCATTTAAACCCCTCTGATTTGTTGCACCAACATCAGTCTTTTTTTGTGTGTTTGTCTTTAAGTTTATCTTACTGTTGTTTAACCCCTTATAGTGTTCCTTATTTACTTTTTCCTAGACTTTATTTTTTGGATGCCCAAATCATATTAAACATTGATTTATGTTTTTACTGGAAAAGAATGAGACATTTCCAGATACTAGCTGATTCCGGAGTGCACCTCAGCCATTTATTTAAAAAGAGTAAAAGACATAATTTTTTAGCATTGGAGCAATTTCCGAAAAGCCCTCCTGAAACTGTGGTCTAAGAATGCATAAAGGAATGGATTGAGACACGAGTTGGCATAACTCAGTCCTGTGATAAAATAGGATATGCCTATGAGCAGTGGTGTGTTAGGCAGGTCTGAGGTCAACGCAACCACTGTACTCAGGTGGAACGGGGTCCAACAGAACAAGCAAACAGCAAGAACAATAAACACCATCACAGTAACTCGCTTTTTGGCTTTGTCTAAAGCTTTTCCATTCGTGCTCAGTCTCATCCGCCTCAGTCTGAAAAGCATCAAGCTGTAGAGGATGCAAATGGTTGAAACTGGGATTACAAAACCGAGGAACAGGGTGTAGATGCGGCTGGCTTTAAACCAGAAACTCTCAGGGCTTGGGAAACTCAGCACACAGCTCTTCCGGCTCTCAGTGTCCTCCGGGCTCACATACACCCCGGCAAACACAGAGAAGGGCATCACCACCAGGATTACCAGAGCCCAAACACTCAAGCTGACGGTCTTTGCAAACCTGTAAGACCGGTGGGGTAATCGTTTAGAATGCAGTGTGGACACCACAACCAGATAGCGGTCCACACTCATCACAGTCAAGAAGAAGATGCTGGAAAAGATGTTATAGTGGTCTATGGACAAGATGACTTTGCACAGGAGCTCTCCAAAAGGCCAGTAGTTTAACAAGTGCTCTGCAATGTTAATGGGCAGAACCAAGGTAAAGAGGTCATCAGCGATAGCCAAGTTCAGAATGAACAAATTGGTGACTGTTTTCATTTTGGGTGCCTTCAGGATCACATAAATCACTGCAGAGTTACCAGTGAGCCCCACGGCGCAAATCAAGGAGTAAATCACTGGAAGCCAGATGTAAAAGTCCTGGAAGGGCATCCAGAGTGAAGAGGTGCAGTTGGTTTGGTTGAAATCCAGACTGGTCCGGTTGCAAGGATGCATTGTTTTAGTGCAGGGGTTAAATGTGTATAGTTAGGAGCTTAGAGAGAAGAGAAATTTAATTTTCATTATTGGAAGGAAAAAAAATCAGCACCTAAACTAGGTTTACTTAATAGTAATAGAACCCTTGGTTAAAAAGTTTGAAATCAAGACTTTTAGAAATTGTATTTAAATTGTGTAATGACTCATCCAAATCACAGAAATAAGTTTTTTTTTAATTAACCACACAACCACAGTTAAAAGAAATAGATTGAGATAAATTACTATTAAAGGTATCAATTGCTATGGGTCTGTGGATTAAATAACAACAACAAAAAGAAATTTGGATTCACTCAAATGTTTTTAAAAACTCACAAAACAATCTTTTCTGTTTTTTTTTTATTATTTAATAATAATTATTTTATGGCACCATCTCTGGTCTTTTGTAACGTCTGAATTCAAGGCATGGACTAAACCATGCACATCGGTAGATCACTTTTACTGCCCCAGAGTAAATCTGTTGTGCCTAATTATTTAAGAATATTTAAATATATATAGAACGTAAGACGATTTCAAACAAAGTTAATTATTCTCACTCCACGATAAAACATACTGGATGAATCTGAACATTCTGAAGGTGTGTGTATATAAACAACCTCAAATTGATCATAATAAGTTATACGTGTGTAATGTATTAATAATTGTGAAAAAAAATTTGGAAAAACTTTATGTTGGACTAGACATTTGAATTCTGAGAGAAAACATGGGTCCTGCAGGACTAAATTTTTATAAATATTACAAAAAAAGTGAATAACCGTGCTATTATTAAATTAAATCTACTGTAATTTGTCATTTTTAGCCCAAAATAGCAAGTTTTAACTCTATTATAAGGCATAAAAATATAGCAGAAAAATATAAAAGAAAAAAGTGTTTTTAATATGTTGTATTTCCGTTTTAACAAATGTAATTAAATACCCAAAAAATGTCAAGGTTTAACCCCATGGACTAATCATTAAAATTAAAAAGACTACATTTTTTTCACCTCAGTTTAATTTCATTTCAGAATTTTGCTTAATTAATTTTTTCTTTTTATGTTTCCAAAAAAAGCTGTAATCTTAGAATAGTCATAAAAAATAGTTTTATTAGCTATTTGAACATAGAAACTTACATTTCGTAAGGGTACTGATTCCACATGTTTTGCCAAGGGTTCAAAGCAATTAAAGTAACACAAATGTTCACAGGTAAATACACGTTAAACACCAAAACATCAGCTGCTTTGATTTAATATTAAAAACATCTGATTATAGATATGCTGAATTTCTGTCAACAAAGGAAAGAAAAGAGCTGGGGATCAGATCTCTTACCTGCCAGGTTCAGGTCCTCTGCTCTCTGCTGTCCCTGGACTCTGTGGTGAAGAGCCGAGCGCAGCGCAGCGCTTTATCTGCTGCATTTAATGCGCATGTGAGGTGCACCCAGTCTCTCACAGATCTGTGCAGTCTGGGCTCTTGCACCACATCATATATCATTACACCTAAACCTAAAACAATATGTTTGCATGCAATAGGAATTGAATAAATAATGATTCTAATAAGTTATAGCTATGAACACCAATGCATAATGATTCTCTTCCTCTTAAATTAGTTCTTGTAGTGAACCAATGTTTTATTTGCTGAATTTGACTAATTTACAAATCCATCTCTATCATTCAATCAGTCTTGTAGTAATGAAAATTCAGTTACAGTTTCTTGGCAGGTTGTAACTGAATAAATATTCAAATAAAATGTAGTTAAACATATTGATGCTAAAGATACAGTAAATGGTTCGGAACAGGTTTTGTTTAACACAAAAACTATTTTGAATAAAGTATTTGCATCTTTTATTTGGGGACGTTTTCTTTTTATTCCAAGATCATTAGCAATGATTAAGTGGAATGAGTACCTGTAAAGGAGGACTCCCTGCGAGATTGAAAACAAATTGTTTGGTATTTTTACCCTTTTTGTTGCCATAGTGATCTACAATCAACTTATTTCCTTCAATCTCTTTTTTGCAGTTAGACGACAATCCACTGCTTGAATTCATTACACTGCTTACTACAGGCAACTGCTTCAGTAGCTTTAACGATTAAGGACTCACACATTCAAAGAGTAATCATTGGCTTTTTGGAATAAATTAATCAATAAAAGCCAAACGTTTATTTTTTTTGTGATTATAAAGGTGGAAAAAAGTACTCTGCTTGCAATTTGAAACATGATGTGAAGCTTGGAGCGAAGAGTTTGTTTTAAACATTAATAAATATCTGACCTCTGACTTTGACTTTTTTCTTTGTCTAAATCTCCACAACAGCTCTATCAGGGGTGACCCATGCTCAATACACTCTAAAGTCGCTCATTCATCATATGCTTTTTCTGCTTCCATTTCTATAAAATTTAGTGAAAGCACTTAAGATGTTTGATTTAAAGTAGCTTTCTGCTCGTAAATCAGAAGCCATTATGTCCTGAGTGGATGAACATACTCAATGTTCTGCTCATGGTAAGGCTTCAAAAAGAAGAGGCGTCTTTTATGAAAAGCTGACAACAAACAAATTGGCATGTAAAAAAAACCCCTCTAAATCTCTACTTAAGAACAGAAGAGAAAAGGTCACAAACTGTCTTAAAGACTTAATGAGATTTCGTCTAAAGTAAAAAAGAAGTAAATTGGGGTCAAGATGATCAATGGCATGGAAAAGATTACCAATGCAGAAAAAGGTGACCAAGACTCGTGACACAAACATTGATTTCACTTAGAAATTGGTGCTAGTGAAGTTTTGGAGCTGCTGGCATGGGGGAAGGGAAATTGATGATCCTCAGTCAAGCATCCAAAATGCAGCAGAACTGTAAATATTTCCTCTGAAGCAAAAGTCACAGTGACAGCAAAAAATATTAAGAGTTCTTGTGGACCATCAGGAATACTCACTTTCCCGGATTCTCAATATTTGGCAAATGTCACAGAGTGACAGAAAGTACATGAGAGGTAGGGATGATAAAAGTTTTTTCAAGGTACCGGCTTTCCCTGACTTTGAAGCACTAAAGGCCAGGGCCTGAGGGAACCTGCAGAACTTCACTGCCCAGAATGTTTGGTCAATTCTGTGAAAGGGTTTTAACCCTTGTATAGTGTTCTTTATTTTTACAAGAAATTATTATTTGAAACTGAGATTCAGTGGTGTTGGATCATTTTCCATGAAACACATGTATCAGAAGACATTTTTATGACCCCACACTGTATACCCCCCAACACATTTATATTACACACAAGGTGTTTGGCTCTACAGAACCCGGGGCAAGTACAAGTGTGAAAATTGAAGATTCTTTACCTTTATTCTGTCTTCCCACACAAACATAAATGCCAAATACACATACAATTTTACATTTTAGTATAAAATTGTGTGAATTAAAAGCTCCAAAATGCAATGGGTCTAGACCCGCCAACCCTGTCAAAGTAACAATAATGAGAAAACCACACATGGTTTTCCAATGTAAAGCACTTTGGATTATCTGTGTATGAAATGTGGTATACAAATAAACTTGCCTTGTCCACCAGATCTGCAAACACTCCATGAGTACCAATAATGGTACCAGTAACAATAATGTAAACACTATAATAACATAATAATATAATACAATTAGGCTACAATTTAGCTAGACAGAAAATAAGACTACTGTAAATGTATATATATATATATATAATTTTATTTATTTATATATATTGTCTTTTCTACTCTTTTTAAAAACCCTGCGCTAGACTAAGAATAACAAGAACATTTCTGATCATTACCCATGTTCTATTTAATGTAATTTGCTATAACCATGAGCTACAACATGAGTCAAGCCTCAAAAACAATAATACAGGGCCCCGCTTTAACTTGTTTCTCCTTTGGAAATTAGAGCTGTAACCAATACAATAATTAGTTAAACTGTGCATGTTCTTTGCATAATGAGCACTATTCTGAGAAGTTGCTGCCCTCTAAACTAAGAAAGAGAAATATTGTCTTTAGGTCTGTTGCCTGGGGAACATGCTCAGCTCACCGTGTTTTTATTGATGGCCGATAACCATCCGAGTACTAACAGAGACGCTCATCATTCTTAATTCCCCAGGATATTGCGAATGCAGTTGACCTTTTCTCAGGTAAATAATTGCATGTTTTCAGTCCTGTGGGATCAAACCTGTTGTTCTGTTTTGTTGCTTGTGTTGTGCTTCAGTATATTTCCTGTTGCTGACTTTACAGCTAGCATTTGAATAAAAAAAAACAAAGAAAGAAGTGACTGAATGCAAAAAAAGATGCTAAATGGATTCCATACGGTAGATAAGATGAAAGGCTACATGACAAAATCCTTTAAAGTAATGAGGACAGGGTGTTTGGGGCTCTTGGCTCTCAGAAGATGAGAGATGTGAGGCTCACAGAGAACTGAAGTGGCTCTGGTCATTTTATAAATTGGCTTCGACCAAAGTGCTCCTCCACACATGAACACATAAAAGTCTGCTCAAGCTGATTTGAAATTTCAGAAATAATTCTGCTTTTGTTTCAGCAGAGGACAGTATTGTGATAAAACTGAGAATCTAAAGTGTTGCCCATAGATGGCGTTAAAGAAACATCTTAAGACTGGCAAAAGATACAGGGAAGAAGCAGATTACACTTATAACTACAGTTTAGTGACACAATGTGTCATTGGGGCACAATTTAATTTACACCAAAAAGGGTGCTTAATGTAGAGATAAGTACTTCTTAAGTTATCACCCAATTGATGGACCAGATACCTAAAAATAAAATGTTTGGAGGGTTAATGTTAGATGTTAGCATTAGTAGTAATTTAATAACATTTATAAGTCTGAGACACTACCCAGTAAATAAATAATGTTTGTAAAATAAGAATAAAAAGGTAAACAAAAACTGTTAAATTATGGGAAAGAAAAAACAAATTATTATTATAAAATATGCTTTCTTATTTTCCCAGCGATGGGTTGCGGCAGGGAAGGGCATCCGCTGCGTAAAACATATGCCAGAGAGTTGGCGGTTCATTCTGCTGTGGCGACCCCGAAAGGGAATAAAGCCGACATGAAGATGAATGAAAGAATGAATGAATGTTTTCTTATCCCAAAAATCTTTATCCAAAAATGATAAATCCTGAAAAGTGAAAAATGCAATGTGCAATGTGCAAAAGTATTCAGCCCCCCTGAGATCAATAATTTGTGGATTACAGCTGAAAGTGTTATAGGGAAAGTCTCTACCGGATTATCTCATCTAGAGACAGAAATCTTTGCCCATTCTTCCTTGCAAAACAATTGAAGCTGAGTCAGATTAAATGGAGAGCGTTTGTGAAGCAGTTTGCAGATCTTGCTGAATTAAGGTCAGGACTTTGACTGGGTCACTCCAACACATGACAATGTTTCATTTTAAAATATTCCATTGTAGCCTTGGCTTTATGTTTAGGCTCAAGTGTTTTGCAGACTCTGACCAGCTTCCCTGTACCTGCAGAAGAGAAGCAGCCCCAAAGCATGATGTGCCACCACTTTGTTTGACCGTGGCTATGGTGTGTTCAGAGTGATGTGCAGTGTTAGGTTTCTTCCACACATAGCGTTTTACATTTAGACCAAAGTTCCATTTTGGTCTCATCTGACAAGAGCACCTTTTTTCCAAACGTTGACTGGGTCACTCACTTGACTTCTGACAAACTGCAAACAGGACTTCTTTTGGTTTTCTTTTAACAATGGCTTTCTTCTTGCTCTTCCAGAAAGCCCAGGTTGTACAGTACATAACTGATTATTGTCCTATGGACAGATTCCCTCTTGGCTTCATCTCTGATCAGCGCTCTCCTTGTTTGTGCTGTTAGTTTATGTGGAAGACCATGTCGTGGTAGGTTTGCTGTTGTGCCATACGCTTTTCATTTGCAGATGATGGACTTCACAATGATCCGCAAGATGTTTAAAGCTTGGTAAATCTTTTTATGGCCAAATCCTGCGTTAAATTTCTCCACAACTTCATCTCTGACCTGTCTGGTATGCTTTTTGGACTTCATGATCTTGTTTGGTCCCCAATATTCTCTTAACAAACCTCGGAGGCTATCACAGAACAGCTGTATTTGTACTGATATTACATTACACACAGGTAAACTCTCTTTAGTCAATAGGCCAACATTAGATCGGTCAGCAATCATCAGGCATCTTCTGAAGGCAATTTGATGTACTCAAAGAAAGAGGGCTGAATACTTTTGCACACTTCGTTTTTTTAGTTATAAATCAAAATTGAAGTCATGTATAATTTTCTTTCCCCTTCAAAATTGTATGGCACTTTGTGTTGGTTTTTCACATAACATTCCAATAAAATATATTAATGTTTTTGTTCATAATGTGAGAAAATGTGGAAAAGAGATATGAATAATTTTGCAAGCCAATGTATATTACAATTTAAATATTTAGTTGACTTAATGAAACTGACTCAAGCTAACCATCTTATGTAGTGTATACTTTTAACCCAAATTTTCTCCCATGTGACTTTTGAAGTGTTTTAGCTTTTTATTATCATTGATATCGTTTACATCACTTGAAAAGCGCATGACAGCACTCATTTCTAAATAAAATTAAATGTAGAGATGAGGGAGTGAGTGCGTTTTATAAATAAGAAAGTACTTGAAAAAGCCTTATGGTCAAACGGCATTTATGAGGACTAGAACAATAATGGGACTTCTCATTTGAATGACGTGACAACTATAGTTCACGCTGTCAAGCAGAATCAAATGACTTGCAGCTTAGATATTTCCTTCAATAATGCAACTGAAACAGCTCAGTTGAACTGAACAGCCATTAACCTCGGGCACAATCAAAAGAACAGCTCACAGATTTTATTGAGCTGCAATGGATACGCTTGACCCCAGCAAAGAGTCAAGGAAAGTCAGGTGGAGTCACAAGCCACAGAATCGTATTTCAGATCAGCTAAAAGCAATGGACCCAAAACTCTCCAAAAGTTCTTTCTTTGACAATATATGCACACTAAACATTAATATATGTGAACCAAAGAAAAATACAAATTTAGTTTAGTGTCATTAGAAATTAAAAATATAAACGGTTGATCTTATGATAGATCAAAATTACATTTATGTTATGAACCTGATAAATATACCAAATGTTAACGTTTAAAATGTCTATTGGGACAATGACAGTTAAGATCTTGTAGATTTTAATATTTTTTGGGGTACAGAGTTGGACTTTTTTTTAAAGAGTAAAAAAAAAATGTAATGACTCGTTTTAATGCACATGTTTTTTTATGCAATCTTAACACAAATTAAAATGTATTATATAATACATATATATATATATATATATATAAATATATATATATATATATATATATATATATATATATATATATATATATATATATATATAATTTTATACTATATATAAACATTTTTATACTTTACCAATTAGAAAGTAAATTAAGGGTGCTTTATTAAAGGGTTCTTTGTTGTTTATAAGCAACATGGTGGATTTGATGTTGGTCTTAAATTCACACCATATTTCTATTTTTATCATAATTGCTAATTTAATAAATATACATATACCCCCATTATCACTAAAGGTATAACTCTGCTTCTAACAAAATGTAAAATGAAAGAAATGTCCAGGATTTGTCTTTCTACCAGTCCTTTGGGATGAATGGTCCTCCTATTTATCCAGTTCTATCAAAACCTTAATATTCCCTAGTGTTTTTAAAACAAACATTTCCCACAACTAATCCCCCGTGCTATTGAACATTTCGTTTCTTCTTTCAGTTTACCGCCATTGTAAAACAGCACACATTATCAATGCTCTCACCACAGACTCCATTTTGACAGTGTCCACAGATTGCGCTGAATAGACAAAGAAGAAAATCTCCACAAAGCAGTGAGTTGCTTATCTGAGAGCCACAGTACAGTTGATGTGCTTTCAGGTTCTTTTGTGATGTCTTTATGGCACTGGGGTCATAGATGGGGCCTGATGTCCACTCGCCTGAGGCCGTTCCTCTCCTCTCTCTTCTCTTCCTAGTTTTTTTCCCATATCTCTCACTCCGAACCTTTAAGAGCATATGTCACTAAGAAGAGCTCCGCTAATTAGAGAGCTCTTTTGTTTGTGGGTTTCTCTTTTCTCTGCTCTTGTCGTCGATAGCATTGTCACTGGAGTATCTGTGGGAGTCCTGCCGTCCCGACAGAAGGTTTTTATTGGACTCTTAATGAGTTTACCTCGGGTGGTCTCCTCTGCACCTCTCCTTCTCTGCCCCGAGTGAACAGAGCCAGGTTCCAGCCAAGAGGGCCTCTTATCTCCTCAATTCAGAGTGTTCAAATGTGTGTTCTCCATGCAGACACAGAACTCTTTATCTGAGCAACATTTATTTGTGTGTGATTTGATGATTTTGCTGTACAATGATTTATGGACAACATCGAATTTGGGGAAAGGCCAACAGTGCGGTCTTGATTTCCCACTCTCTTGGGAAAGTGGCACGTGTGCCATGTTTAAAGAAGTAAATAAGACATGACCCTCAGTGACCCTGGCCTGGCATTCTCTGGGGTCATCTCTCCACCAGCACCTGCTCTCTCAAATAAAGAGATCAGCAGAGGTCACAGCCCCTGTGTATAAAACACCTCTGTGGGTCAAAGGTCAAGAATTGACCAGTGTGCCATCCCATAGTAAGTCTAGCAGACAGCAAACAACCTGGATGTTTTCACTTTACTGATGCACTGACATCATCTCATCCAAGCATCTGGTGACAGATTTTTGAGATTTGTTTTCAGAAATAATATACAAATTAGACATAATACATGAAAGATTGTGACTTAACACGCTTGTATATGGTAAATATATTTAGAATTGAATGGACCATTTTTAAATACCGTTGTAATAAAGTAGTATCTAATAACATAATGCTAAGTAAATTAAAGTTCAACGGAGCAGAGGTTATGTTGATAATCAAATTATTTTAAAACTTAATGTAACATGAAACGTTGTGGCGACCCCTAAAAATTCAAGGGACTAACCCAACAAGAAGATGGAATGATAATATTTAATAGTCTATGGAGTAGTCCTGGGAAGCAACAGCTCTAAATTCTCCACCACCATTCACCATAGTAGCAGCAGTCAAACAACAATTAAAAATAAAACACAACCAAACCCTATGGAGCCTCTTTCATGCGTAGTGTGTAAATGGCTTTAAAAACATCTAGTTTGAGTTGTAAATATTCTCTGTTAAAGATACCATGACCAACAATTGTGTGATTAGTGAGTGATTTACAAGTTAGGTAGATGGGTAGGCCTGATCTTGTATGGGAAAAGTGGAGCGAGTACTGTGATGCAAGTACTGAAGTGTATCTTTGTGAAATTCAGCATAATTACTGTGGAAGTTAAAATGTGATATTTTGCAGGCGATTGCAGCCATGCCAACCAGTCAGAAGGAAAAAGGAGCAAATAGACAACTACTTAGTCTTTACGGGAACATTTCACACATTTTCCAATTCTCCATGTGAACACAGAATGAAATGTTTACAAAATGCAAAGCTCTGGATTCCAGCCATGTCATGTCACCAGGAGGACTGAATTCAAGTGAACTGTGCTGCGTCATCCGTGCTCAAGCTAGCCACTCTTGAGAGATCAGGCTTTAGGAAATGATGGTAATCACTGGAAACTGCAGCAAGAGCAGTGATCCATGATGGAAAAATTGTGCTGTGTTTTGCTCTGCGGATTGAGTCTGATTGGCCAAGAGGCATGCACCTACCAATCACTGCAGATTTTACTTATGAAATGGGGGACTTTAAATGACAAAAGATTAAATGAGATCAGGGATTACTGCAGTGTTGTGCATCAGTTTAGTACAAAAACTTTGCAAATAGTGCAATGAGGTAACATAAATATTATAATGTAAGAGTAGTACTCTAAGTGTGAAACGATCAGTACGTTGGTTGATGAGCATTATTAAATCAGAGAAACAAGTACTGTCACAGATATATTTGTTATTATACTACAATCTTTGCAGACAATAAAACATCTTTGCATAATAAAATCTTTGCATACAGTTTTTTATGTTTCATTTATAAGGATTCCTTTTTATATTTAAATGTATGCATTTGGCAGACGCTTTTGTCAAAAGCGACTTAAAGAAGTCAATATGCAATATGCCATTTATTATTCAGTCAAAGTCTAACTTGGGTTGCTCATACTAGAAATTGTATCAACTGATCAATCAGCTGATTAATGGTAGGAAGCAAATAAAAGAGTTTTTTGTCATTCTAAGTGTTCCTTGAAGAGAAGAGTTTTCAGTTGCTTTTTAATCACAATATGCTTGTTCTATATTTAGGCTTATAATCTTTATGTGTATACGTATAAGCAATTTTTTTCACATCGACATCCTTTAACATTTCTGAAACATGAAGAGAAAGTTTGCAACCATTGAATCCCAAAAAAGTAAAACGTGAATGTGAGTTTATTGTAATAACACGATCCAAGTTTAAATGGAACAGAAACTCTCTGTGCAAAAATGTAAATGCACAATTGCCTCTTAACCCTTTGTAATCGGTCTTTCCTGTGATTATGATGAAGCGCTGTTATCTTAAAAGTTGCAGATGGTGACTGAGTATGGATATCTGAATAGGAATTTCCAAAGGCAGCCAGTCAGCTGTGCGTCCACACAATATCCACCAATTTAGCCTTTGTAGTGCTTGCAAACTCAGTCAAACCCCTCCCCCTCCCTTCCGTCGTATGTACTTTCTATACTATTTAGATTATTTGCATACAGATGTCTAGTCAGCTCCACTTTGGGGTTGAAAGGGCGAGAGAAGAGAAGGGGGGGGGGAGGGATGTCCCCAACAGTCCCCCGCCCTGGCAACAAGGGAAGAGTTTTCTTCAAGCCCATAATTTCCAAACATACTCCTCAGTGCCGTGACTACTGCAACTTGATCACTGGGCACAGGTGGCATCTTTATTGTCACAGTTTGAAAAATGGGTGAATGTCATTTGTATTGGATCACTAACTATGCAAACCCTCTCAAAATACCATTAGCACCACTTGGATCATTAAATGTAAGTGCTTGATGACTGAATTACATAATGACGTGGTCAGGGTTTAAACTTTAAAGGGACCCAGAGAAGACTCTATCAAGTGTGAGACACAATCACTAATCTAGACATTTGTGTCCATTCCAAAAAAGTGGATAATTGCTGAAGAAGATTGGTGCTGGGCATGGGAACAGGTGGGGAGAGATGGTGTAAAAAGAATGTGTCTGCTATTCATCTACTTTTGTCTTGCTCCCTCAGCTAGAAAAGAAAACCTATACTTTGGACAGCTGCTGAGCCAATCTTCTTAAAGATTAGCAGCATTTGTTGTCCACAAAATACAAGCTGCTGCCATTGATTCAACAATTGCCAAAGTTTCCTGAGATCTGAAAGTTCTTCTTGAGGTTGAAAGGGTTTACACTCATCAGAAATCTTTTGTTTTTCCACAATGAAATGGTACTAGAAAGGCTGACATAAGAGAATAGAGAGAGCCTTACATTTCACATTTTAAAAAAAGTAAAGAATGATTTGAATGTTTAGTTAAATTAAAAATGGCAAAATAAAATTTATATAAGTGGTGCAATTCTGTATATTGTCATTATTGGGTGACTGGAAAAGCAAACAAGTTTTGAAGGTACATTTGCATGCCCAATTTTGCTGCATGTAAAAGTGTAGTGACCAATAAAAGCCTTATTCAACAATCAAGACAAGTTATTACATCTAACTACACAAATGTAAATACATAAATGTTTTAAATGTTTGCTTTCTGGTAATAGAACAGCAAAAAGGTTTGATAGTTGTTCTTTTCACCTTTTTTGTGTTTGGTAGAAGGCCCAAAATATTTAAAATATATAGATTTTTTATTAAAACAAACTATCTTTAACCTCCAAATAGATTAGATAAAATATGGTATTGCTGGGTCTTTTACTTTAAACCTTTCTGTGAAGCCTTTGCAGATTGATAAATTGGGTTTCAGATGTTAACTTTTGAAATTTTCTTTAGTTTCCAACTTTATTTCAGAAAAAAAAAATTTTTGTTCACAAAGACAAATAAAAAATATATAGGGCATTTTTTGTTCGCTCAAGACATAAGAGAGTAGACTGATTAGAAGCAAAAGAAGAGAGAAAGAGAGGGATCTGGGGCCAGGAAAGAAGCAAAACATTGAACAAGTTACCTAATGCACAGTTGCACAGTATGTGTCTAAGTCCTCCTGACCACTGTACCAGCAAGAAGAAGAAAAAACATTCTAGTTTTAATGACAGCCAAATAATGTTTAAGTGGGCATGTTCACTGCTTATTTGGCATGAATTTTATACTGCTCTAATTGGCCAACAATTTTGAGTATTGATAAGAGAATAAACAGCTGTGAACATAATATTTCTATACAAGTTTGAGCAAGAGTATGAGCATGAATCTGAAGTAAATCATGTTTTTTCAAAACAGGGACGCATTCGGGAGCTGGTCTAACACACAGAAACACAACTTTTTTGACTCCGCTCACCACATCCATTCCTTCACGTAGGCATGTTTAGCTGTCTGGTGTTCAAATAACAGACATTCTGTGGAATAATGCAATAACAATATAATAATAATAATAATAATAATAATAATAATAATAATAATAATAATAATAATAATAAATTAATAACAATTAAAAAATAATAATGATAATAATAAAATAATAATAATAATAATAATAATATTAATAATAATAATAATAATAATAATAATAATAATAATAATAATAATAATAATAATAAACAGTAAAAATATGCTAGATATGTATTTATTTAATTAGAAATAATGCACTAATATTTATACTTGGGAAACTCTAATACGGACCATTATTTGAGTCCTGGAAACAACCTGATTTTTGCTTCTCTATCCTCTCAAATATGTCCCAAAAACATAACTGTTTATACTTTTCGTTTATTTTTTTTATTTGTTTACCATTTGTTTTATAATGGTAGAGACATAAATCAAACTCTTAATTAGTGAGACAGTTATATTGAAGCATGAAGGTTCCATGCTCACCATCACCCATTGTTCAGTCATAATTTGGCTGCTTCCTTTAAAGTTTACTTGTGGTTTTTCTCCAGCTCCCTTCCCCCATTTTTTTCTCACACGATTCTTAAAAAGAGAGAGACTAGCTGGGCTTTCCTGATATCACCCTCCAGGGTGACAGCTGTGCCAAAAAGCCCTTCAACACACGGGCACGCACGCACACACACGCACACACACACACACACACACACACACAAAGCTCATTTAGGGAGCCTCTAGTTCAGTGGCCTGGAAATCACACTCTAAGCTCCGCCCAAAAGTGTGGTTACCCATTGTTATTGTAATGTGAGCGTGTGCATGTGTGTGAAGAGGAGTGACTGAGTTCATAGTTTCCTCACTCACAGACTACTCTTAACACAACTACAGACGTTTATCCCAGATTTTCTCTATCGTGGATCTGATAGGCTAGCTTTCAATATATCAAATAACAACATCTGATATCAACCATTTTGGCTGAATAAGTGTAAACAGTGAATCAGCAGTCAAACAAGTAGCCCACATCATGAAATTTGAGCAAACCGTCTGGAACTTTTTCCTATTGCACTGTCAGCCGAACACAAATAAAAACAAGGTTCCTTATGAGAGCTAGGCTTCGCATGGGCATGGATTCATTATTAAAACACTGAAAGCTTTTCACACTTTCTACAGGCCAGTTTGCGCTAAGTGTACATGCCATAATAAGCACCCTGTGACCCCCTCCACACGTCTCATGTCCCCCCTCCTTACTCTCCATGGCAACAGGGAGGATGGGGGCATAATTCTCAGCATCATTATCAGCAGGCCCATCTGTCATGGGGGGTAAGACTTCTGATCACGTACAGGGGCCTATATGTGCTCCAGCAGTAACCCAGCACAGATGCCTTCTCACTGGGCTGACAGGAGAAAGCGTGGGGGAGAATATGAAGGTGCACCAGATTGAGCTTGGGAAAGAATGAGAGTCTGATCTGAGGACACGAGCTGCACTGACTGATTGATTAACTGATTTATAGACTATTAGAACAGTAGAATATAGAATGCATTAAATGTTCAAATAGATGAAGGACTCCCTAAGTCATATAAAAAGTTATATCATATAAATATATATGATATAAAAATTTATTCTCAAAGAAGCATTGCTCTCAAGCTTCTAAGTACAGACTCTTTATTGTCATAACCTTTAGAGTTGAGCATGGGGCACTGTGCTAAACCTCTGCGATATGCTTGTTTGGGAAGACATTTTAACATGGAATTTCAAGGTTATTTTTTTTTACATATTTACATTTACATTTATGCATTTGGCAGACACTTTTGTCCAAAGCGACTTACATTAGGGGAGAGACAATATGCAATTTGTTACACCGTCAAAGTCTGTCTCAGCTTCTCATAATAGAATTGTATCAGCTGATCAATAAACCATAGCAGTGAGGAAGTAGAGGAAGAAAATAATTCAATTTCATTACTAAATGTGTTACCATAAACACGTACAATATGTCGTAACACACATTTACAGTCTCTTCTTTTCATATTATGATTAAAAATACTTGAAGTAGTGATGAAGTCAGATTATTCTTATGAAATACGAAATGGAGAAAACATAAAACGAGTTTTTATATTGAATTTATTTCAGTGCGTAATTGAGCTATTTTAGAAACCCGTTAATAATAACTCGTTTACAAAAGCCTTAAAAAGTTGCTTGTGTTGTGTCTGTCCTGCCCCAAAATGTAATGTCAAAAACATTCGATTATCATTGTAGTGACAAAGTCAAATGTTGTGCCATTTCAAAATAAAATGTGTATTTTAAGATGAATTAATAGAAACATTAATACATTCATTTAAAGTTCTCTTATCACGTGATTATAGTCGTTCAAGACGCGCTTTTGTTTTCTTTTAGAGGTCATTGTGTGGGAACAAAAACAGCCAGGCGCGTGCTGATTGGATGGTCGAGAAGAACGAATTAAAAGGACGCCGTTGATTGGTGGACCCAACCGTGTATGCCAAGAGACCGCCCATCTTACTCTGAAGTTTTCTTTAAAGTAACTTTCTCTGTTTTTAAGTTGAGTACTTTAGCGGTGTGGAGGAGAAAAAAATCACCGCCAGGATGAAGCTGTGTAAAACTTTTCTCGGTGAGTGTTGAACTTTATACTTTTTTCTCTCGAGCAGGTGTTCAATTGTGAGGCGCGTCCAGAGTTGTTGACAGCCGGTGAGCGAGAACACGACTTTCTGTTAACAATAACTGTTGTGTTGTTGTCTTCTAAACTCTAACTATACTTTTAAACGACTTGTTTTCGTTCGATACACTATCAGAGTTTATAGTGCAACGATAGACTTTTTGTTTCTCTTGTTTACTTTCATTTTGAGTTTTTGTGGAAAAAGTTTTAAAAGTATTCATGAAAATAGTTTTGTGTTAGCTTTTCAAAAAGTAAAATCTACTTTCTGGTTTGTCTGCAGCTTTAAGCTTTCGACTCGAATTCTCAGCCCAGACATCCTTTAACAAAGACAACTTTTGTTTCCCAGAGGGAGTTGTGCCTTAACTCTGAGGCTCGCACTTCTGGGTATTAAAACTTTTGTATTTAGGAGGGATCAGTCCATCTGGCTGTGGAGGGGGGCGGAGGAGGGGGGGGGGGGGGTGCAGAGGGATCCTCTCATTCGCTCAGCTGGCCTCCTATCTAATATTTATACACAGTGTCTGGCCAGTGGGAACAGACTGTGTGTTAATTGTGAGCTGACTTGTCCATCTGCATGAAACTTTAGGATGAGGGCTGAGCAAAGTTCCAGGTGGTAACCGAAGAAGTTTTCCTCATTAAATATGCAGAACTCACAAAAGCTTTTTCATGCGCAACAAGAACTTTTCTCAACTTTGGTGGAGCGGTTCAGCTCTTCCACTATTACAGAGCAAATGGTTTTCTTTAATTTAATCATCTTTTTTCAGCAGTTAATTTGACATCGCAACACTTAAAAAATAAGGAATAAGCAACGTGGAAGCAAAGTTTTACAAAAGTTGTGTGTTCCCTCAGTTTGCTTCTTCACATTGTAAGCAAACGACTTCTTATGTTAACTACTTTATGGTAAACTGTAAAAGGGTTACAAAGTCTAAACTTGTTTATTTAATCCAGTTCACGTTGTTTTTAAATGTGTCTTGAATTCAAAACTAATCTTTCACATTTACATTTAAATGTAAATCCTAAAAATGGACTAAATAATAGACAAAAGGTCTTAATGTTTTTCTTAGTCTCATAAAAACACATTATAACAAAACATGACAGATTAAAACCCCATTATTGACCTTAACACAAAATAGTAGACTAAAATATTCATTTATTTAGATTTAAATGAGTAATTTATCATTACAATAATTTGTTAAAAATAAGATAAATTGTGTGTTCTAACTATTAATCCAAACATTTTTGTGTGTACTGAGAAGAAATATAATTATTTTCTAATAAATCTAAATTATCTGGGCATTTTAATAATTACATTTCATTGTTAACCTAACTCAATCAATGTGTTAAATGTTTAAACATTTTGATTTCTTTTAATAATGTGTTACAAAGCTTTAAAAATCAACTATCTTCCAATCATTCAGTTCTAATCATTTTTACACTTCTATTTAATTTCTGAAAACATGTAATCATAGTATCATTAACAAACATAACAAACAAAAAAACACAACAGTAAAAAATTATAAAATAAAAACTATAAAACAGAATAAAAACATTTTAAAAAGCTGCAATAAAACTACCCAGATTAAAGGATACTAAACGTAAAAGGAAAGATTTTTTGAAGCTGATTTAAAAATTGACCGTGATGGGGCTGACCTAAGAAGAAGTGGGGAGGCTGTTTCAAAGTTTGGGACCAATGCGGAGAAAGCTCTGTAACATCTCTTTTTTAGTCTTGTTCTTGGAACATAAAGAAAATAAGTGTATTTTAAATATTTCAAGCAGTAGAGTGGCCAGTCACTGGATCTGATCCCCATTGGGCTCTTCTGGGAACGACTTGGACATAAGTTATTTAGGAAGATTCCACGAGCTGATGGAAGATGAGAACACCCAAGAACATTTTCATTTGCTATTTACAAATAGACAGCCAGAATTCACAAAGTCTAGCAGAAGTGTTATTGCTTTGATATTTTTTGAAGAATATGTTCCAACCGCATTACTCTAATAGTGCAATTGTTTTATTGATATAATAATAATATTTATTATTATTTTATATATTACCTTTCTTAGGACTCAAGGCAGCTTTACAATGGAACATAGACTAATGCATAGCAACCAAACAGCACACGAAACAACAAACAGCACAACAGACATTATGTGAATAAAATAATCTTGAACAAATTCAGGTGCATGGTGAAGAGTAGATCATTTATTGGAAAAAAGGACAATAAATAGAGAAATTTTTCACTGAGATTTAAAGAGCTGAATGGATGTGAGTTCACAAAGTATGCTACACATTCCAATGTAATGTGATTCCAAACGTTAGGCTGTTATAGTTTGCTTTTTCCCTTTTTGCTATTAATGGCCAATAAAAAAAGACAAAAATACAAAAACATTTCTCCATTTTGTTGGTGACAATTTTAGTAATTCAAATACTGTACTTCAGATAGTAATTGAAATAGCTTAAATTGAATAGACTTAATCGAACAGCACGGGGAGTAAATGTGACATTTCTTTTTTAATTAATGCAGTAGAGTTACTGATTACTCTTTATTTTTTAAGTTTCATAAGTAAGGTTTTAAAAGTAACTAGTTATATGTGCAGTAACTCATAAGTTACAAAGCCTTTATGGGAGAAAATTATAAAATGATTATTACTGTAAATAAAAAAATATTCGAAAGGGATGAGAAGAACATGAGCCTCAAGGGCTGTATTTGTCGAAATACTAAAGAACCATCCACATAAAAAAAACTAAAAAAAAACCCCACCTCAAACCCAACTCACAGGGAAGAGCAAAGTTATAAAGGAGAGAAGACGAAGCAAAACAAATTACGCTTCTGCTTGCCAATTATTGTACTTTGTCTAAATCTCTTGAATAATGACACTACCGTCATTATACACCAAATGGAAAAACATGAAACAAAATATTTACATGTAAAGCAATTCTGTATTGATTTGCTGAAAGTAACTTAAAGGTTAGTCAGTAATATAGTAATACACGAGAACTCATTCCATAGAGAGTAATGGTGCAAGGGATTATTTCTAAATTGCAGTAATAAGTAGTATATAATACATTAGTTTGCTAGTAACTTGCACAACACTCGCAGTTTGTTTTCATCTAACACACGCTCCGGACACAGAACTCTTGTCCATGGTACTGAAACAGCGCTGTTCTCGTGCTGAACGCTCAGCTCAACTCCCGCACCTGAACACCGGAAGCTTCTGCCAAAAACAAACAAATAAACTACTTGAAACCGCACATCACTCATGCTCGGGGCTCGTGGGTGTTTTATATCGCGTGAGCGGGGGTCGACAGCGGCCCTCTCTCCATCTTGCGCTATGATTTAGTCTGATGATGATGATGGTGATGATGATGTCACGGCGCAGGCTTCAGAGGAGGGGTGGACAATGGGCCTGTGAACGAAAGGTAAGTCACTATCACACGACAAAGCGTGTGAGCAAATGACTTTGGCTGCGTTTCGGTTCCCTTTCACCTTTCGATGTTTGGATATATGCGTGCCGCTCACGGAACGAGGATGTTTTGGAACGCTCCCGGAGGAATTCGGAACGGATTTTCTCGGTAGCGGCAGGAGAGCTCGGGAGGGGAGGTGTACAACACTGAAGTTAACGCACGGCGCCTACAAAGCGCGAGAGGCCGCTCGCCGTTCCGCACCAAACATCGTTTATTTACGGTATTTCTCAATAAAAGTCGAATATTGGGGTGTTTGGGATTTTAGGTTTCAGTTTGGGTGAGCGTTGGAGAATTTAAACGGAGACCGGACGTGTACTCGCTTAACGTACACAATGTTTACAATTCCTAGCATGTTTAGCATCAGCGTTTGACGTTAAATGTTGTGTTAAAAGATGATTCAGCACCGGCTTTCAAGTCACCGACATATTTAAGGAACACTAAAACATACTGCGTCCTTCACAAAGAATTTTAAACTCATCTATTACAAAATTATACAAGTTTTGTAGAAGAATTGTAATGTTCTGAAACACCAGCCGAGTCAGAAATCGGAACTTTGAATACACATCAAACATTCCTAAAAGTCAAGAGATTAGTATACAAAAAATACAAAATAGAACACTGAATAAACAGCCCTTTAAAAACGCTTTCGCAACGCAGAAGCAGCATATGCCGCATCTAATATGTATGCGTTTTAACTAACGTTACAAACAATACAATACAACCCTCTGTTAAGTTAAGGTTAGTTAGCTCTATATCAGGTGCTATTCCGCTATTAGACAGAATTCTTTTAGCTCTGCGTTGAGGTTAATATAGTGATTATTCGTTGCTTGCTGGTTTATGTTTGTGTTTTGTTTTACTGCAGTCAGAAGTCTTGTAAACACTCGCTTTCAGATTGTTTCTCTGCTGAAAGTGACAGTGTTCCAAGAGCTTAGCTTCAGTTGTTGAAAGGGTGATGTGTTTAAGAGCACCATCATCAAGATGCTTTTTGTTGTCAAGAGCCCATTCAGACATAATAATCAAGTCAATAATGACGTTTAGGAGCAGTTTCTATAAAATGTGATTTCTTTATTATTATTATTACTATTACTATTATTCATTTGACATATGGAATCCAAATGTTAAGAGCAACTCTATTGTTTAATGATTTTTTTTAAACAACAAAGACTAAAGGAGAACGGGATTTTGAAGTTGCCCAAGATTTTGGATCTCATGGCTCTTAGAATTACTGATTAGTGCTTTGGGGCAGTTCTGCTGCTGTGAAATGTGCTATATGAATACTTTTTAATTACTTACTAACAAAGGATAAAGTTTCTGGATAAAGTAAACACTTTTAACCTGGGGTGTCAATCATTGAATCCAGTCCACTGAATTATTTTTCAAATACAAAAAAAAAATAAATAAATAATACACTCAAATAATATGCAACATCCATATTGTCCAATATACTTTCAAATAAGCATGACGTGCATGTAAAAAATGACTTTTTTGACTCATATCCATAAAAAATAATTGTGAATATGATGCTTAGTGAAGCAAGTTTTATCGTCATACTATTTAAAGAAACTATGAAAATAAATTAAATTAACTTTTTTTTCCAGTGTTAAAAACTTTGTGTTTTTGGATATCCACTGTGACACAGCTCATTTAATTATTAATAATTAATTGCAGACAATGTTGCAAAGTTGCGTATATTTTTCATTAGAAAGCTCAGGTTGATCATATCATGCTTTGTACAGCATAAAGAAGTGTGCAAAAAATTGTGTAGTAAATTGACATATATATATGTATGTATATATATATATATATATATATATATATATATATATATATTTTTTTTTTTTTATTTATTTATTTTTTTTTATTCATAAAGAGGTCATTAGATTATACTTTGCTATAGTTTGTTTGGTCCGCACTCTATCAGTACTGTGCTGTATACTGTCTCTGAAGTAAAATGAGTTACACCACTTTTAAAAAAAATCTAGCATTAAATAATTGTATGACGCAAAAGAAACTGTTTTGCTTTTTGCATTTAGGAAAATTTTCTGGAAACTGTGTGTATTAACTGGTTTAAGAATGTCAGATGGCAAGTTCTAAGAAAGGTTTGTATTGCATATTGCATCATATGTGGCAAGTGTCCCAATTGTTGAGGCTCTCCAGGGAATTTCCTTCGCTGTTACGTGTGAGAAGAGCCCGAGCACCAGGTGCTGTTTAAAATGTAATCAGACCACATGTAATGATGCCCTAATAAAAACAGCTGGGTCACGGCAGCACCTCTTGTCAACCAGGATGAATAATCAACGTCAGAGCCATGATGGCACGCAGTCTCTGACAGAGCATGATCTACAACTGAAAGCCCATCCACTCACTGAAGTACACATGTCCCCTGAGACCATTTTAATGTCTGTTACTGGATTAGGGGTGTACGCCTTTGATAGCCACCCCATGAAAATGAATTCTGTGCGAATCTGTGTTACTGCATAACTTTTGTTCTCCCAATGCGTTCTGAAAAGCTTGTTGACATTAAATCATCATTGAACTCAATGTAAGTGATATTTCCTGTATGAGAGATTCCAATTGTCGTTCTTTCTCTACAGAGAATGAGTTCAGAGGGCAGCTGCTGAGCCAGAGGTGGACACGAGGGGACAGAGTCAGCAGCTGTGAGAGCAAACGGAGTAGGAGACTAAAAGTAAGACTTTTTTATTTTCAGAGAAGCTGTTTTTACAAGTAAATTTTAGCATAAAACTAAACAAAAAGTATTTAAACTTAAAGTTCTCTCTCTGGTATCTCACTGTTTGGTTTTTGTTTCACTTTCTTTCCAAAAAGGATTGGCGAGATATTTATAATAAAATAAATATTGGACATGTATTGTTGATTGAGCTGTTTTAAAGCATTTAAGATGATTGCGGAGCTATCCTTCCATCTCTAGAATGTTTGTTGTGTGGCTTTTAAAACTGAAAGTGGGCTTTACAAAGTCTAAAAAGGATAAAAAGTCTTTATCTTTGCTTAGAAATTCTTAATCTTATGTTTGTGTTTCAGATGAGTCAAGACGCTGATGAGAAACGAACAAGAACACGCTCAAAAGGAATCAGAGGTGAGAGGCTTGACTGAAGTTCTGATAACTTACTTAATTAAATCTGTTTCAATGAATTTATTGACTAAGCAGGTTTTATCTTAATTTCAGTTCCTCTTGAGCTTGTTGGACAAGAGTACAGGTGAGATGATGTTTGATTGCTAAGCTTAACCCTATTCGCTCAGGATTAGTTTTATCTAGAGAACACGAGTGATTTGTGATATTGCCGTAGGTCCTCATTGATTTTAATTTCAAACAGAGCTGACTTGACCAAAAATCTGCTCAATCTGATCATCCACTTCAATAAAATCACAAAATTCCAGTTCATCAAAACGTAAATGATATTCCATGAATAGCTTGTTTAATTTCTTTAATTATTTCAGTTACCAACAAAATAGTTGCTTGTTGAATAATCTGGTACTCTAACCCCCCTCTTCGTCGTTTATTATTTGGTGTTACCATAGCCGAGCTTCTGCTGCTGAACATTTTGCGATGTCTGGTCACGGATGCTTACTGAACAGGGGCGACACAGAGTGGACAGAAGGCACTTTTTTAATTGTTGGACTTTAAACAAGTCTAAAATAAGCATGAAAGGGTCAATAGCTTCTGTCCAAAACACCAAAGAGGATCAGAATCACTGACCACCTTCTGGTTGTACTACAAAACTAATTTTGAGAAACTGTTTATTTTTTTACATTTCTAAAAAACTTATTCAAAACTTATTTTGAGAATATTTGATGGTTAAAGAATGTTTACGAGCAGAGGATAATAACTTTTGAGCATTTATTCCTATTATAGTCATGAAAAATATTCTGTAAAATATTTCTAAAAGAATATTGCGCTAGAAAGAGTAAGAGAACATAACGATAATCTGAATTTGGTTTAAGTGTTTTAGGGTGAAGCTATTGGCCATTTATGAAATATTTTTTGGAGAGGCTGGCCCTTTACAGCTGCTCCATTGAGAAGGAATAATTGTTATGTTGTTCAGCAAAAACTGTGTTGTTGCCTATGTTACACAAAAAAGGTCCCAATTGTTTATTAAGAGAGATCATTGAACTTGACATGACATGAGACATGACATGAATGTTTAACAAGAAGTGTGTGTGTGCGTGCATGTGGGTTTATTACTTTGGCAATCTTAGATTTGGTATCAGTTTCTAAACATTTCTAAAAAAAAAATTTTTTTTAAGGTTCGTTGACATTGTGTTATTTTCAATAATATGTTGTTCACATTGGTCTAATTGTATGGGATATCTAATTATTTTACTTATAAAGTTTCTATTTTTAATTAAAATCGCATTTAATCTCCTCATTTTCTAGCCCAGGCTTATTCCGGAAATGAGCAGAGATTTTCATTCCGCAAACTTTGTAACCACTCCCCAGTTAATCACCTATTGGTTAGTGATTAGAATATTCATGATGTGTATGCAAAGTTACTGTCTAACGGTCAACGTAGATTCAAGAGATGTTAGAGGGATTAATTATTAGCAAATTCATTACCCTAACACACAAACACAGAGCTAGTGACATTAATAGACATTACAATGGAATTTGGAGGAAACACTATTACACAACTGTACCTCTATGAGCCAGAGTCGTATAGATGTTTGGTTTCTATACACCCTGCAATTGAGCATCTTTTTTAATTCTTACAAGTTCTTTTAAAAACCGCCTTTTAATCTTTTAATAACGCAAGTCCAAGTTGTGTGCTGCTCTCCTGTTTCGCTCTGTTTGACTCGTGCATGTTTGTTTCTGGATATCATGAGAGAAGGCATTGTTTTATGGAGAGTGCATCACTCTCAATCCTTCCGGGGAGGGAAATCGGCCCTTTGATATCTGACAGTGATGTTACAATGAGACTTGTGTGATGTCATCAATGGCATGAATAAAACCAGTTTTTAAAAAAAACAGTTTCGTTTTTTGTTTGGGAACGTCCATGGTTCGATTTTTGATCTGCTCTTATAAATCACTATAAAAGCCAAAAAAGGCTCACCATGGCATGACCCCTTTAAAATGTGTAGTACATATCCCAGTCCCCATAAATAATCCTTTAGTTGCAGCTCTAGTTTGGAATTGACTCATTTAATGAAATGTCTCCTGTGTTTCAGCTGCCCTACTCCAGGATGTGATGGTTTAGGCCATGTCAGTGGAAAGTATGCACGACACAGAAGGTGAGTGACTAAATTTGCAACTTCCAAAACCAGGAACTGGTAAAAACAGGCATTTTCTTACATTTTGAACTCTTTCCAGTATACTGGGTTGCCCATTGGCAAAGAAGAGAAAACTCCAAGAAGCTGAGGAGAATCAACCAGCTACCAAAAAGAAGCCAAATCTCCTAAAGCTGGCCATGGATGATGGTTTCAATGCAGACAGTGACACAAACAGTGAAACCGAAACAAAAGATGAAGGAGTAGAGTCTGAGGAGGATACGGGTGAAAAAGAGCTTGTGGAGAAAGAAAAGCCATCCTTCTTGGAATCAACAAAAGGTGGGCTAGAAACCAATTGGATCTAATTTGGTCTTGCTTGTGCAACGTAAAAAATTATGTCCTCTTATCTCCTCAGAAGAAAGTTCACTAGTGGATTCGGAAGAGAACATTCCACCTGTTGAAGAAGCATCGAGTTCGGTGCCAGCAATCGAAAATGAGAAACATGTTGTCAACATTGAGACCACGTCCATACAGCAGATCACCATGGATACGGTAACAGAGGAGGGGCTACAGGTTGCTGAAGAGATTCAGGCTCGAGAGGAAGAGATTGAAGAGGAAGAGGAAGAGATTACAGAAGAGGAGCGAGTGACCCAGCAGCTGAAAGAGACCGACAAGCCTGTGACCACAATTGAAGAGGAGGAGGATGATGATGAAGATGAGGATGAGGAGGGAGAAGAAGAAACACAGTGTTTGAGTCAGAAGAACAACTCCGATCACCAGTACTTCAGTGGAGACTTTGGAAAAATCCACACCAAAGAGATAGGAGAGGCAGAGAAGGACAGTGAAGATGATGACGAGGAAGGAGAAGAGGAGGAAGAGGAACAAGCCCAGCAAGACTCCTCGTCGCTCATCCCGCCGGTTCCCACTGTTTCAGCTCAGGAATTTGATGTGATGACACACAGCAGCTTAAACCTCCATCATCTGGCTGAAGATGAGGAGGAGGATGAAGATGAGAGGGATGATGTTTCAGATAAAGAATCAGCCACCGTAGTCATCGAGCTGGGGTCAGATGGAGATGACGAGGAAGAGGAGGAAGAGGAAGACGATGGAGAAGAAGAGGAGCTGGATGAAGCGGATGATGATTTAGACAGCATGTCGCAGAGGTCAGAGGTCACGGATGACTCGGAGACATACGACATGACACGAGGAAACCTGGGTCTTCTGGAACAGGCCATAGCACTTAAAGCAGAACAAACCGGCCACAGTTCTGAGGAGAGCCGCTCTCCTGGGGAGCAGGGTTACCACAGTGCTGAAGAGAGGGGCGGCAATCTTTTGGACATTACAGCTCGGAGACCATTCTACAGCAAAGGTGACAACCGTATTTCTGACCCCTTTAATTTCAACCCCTAATGACAGCAATCTTACTGTAATTTTACTGGACGATGCCTTAAATTGTTCTTTTTTCTCTATGTGTATGGAAACAGAGGGTTCCAGGTTAGAGAAAAAGGAAATAAAGTGCCCTACTCCAGGATGTGATGGCACAGGTCATGTGACTGGACTATATCCACACCACCGCAGCCTTTCTGGGTGCCCACACAAGGACAGAATTCCACCAGAGAGTAAGCAGTGATTTATTAATATAGGTTTATAAATAACATTTATATCCATCCACTCGCCTGGTATGGTTCTGTAGGGTTCTCTAGCTCTAACAGTGCATTCACACCAAGTGACAAACAAGGGGTCTGAACACGTCTCCAGCATCTATATGAACACTTTCAAACCCGCTGTTCACTCGTATGAAGACTGCCACTTCCTTCGCTTATGAAAACAATGCAGATCTAGTCTTTATTGTTCTGAAATTTGCTTTTGGACTGTGTGAAGAAACCAATGTATCTGGAGTATAAGTATGAGGCTGCGGTGGCCAAGAGAAGAATGCAGATCCTAATATTTTATGAAATTATATTTTATTAAAGAAACAAATAACAAGCCTTTGGAAAGTAGGGCAAATTAAGGGAAAAACAATAAATAATGTACAAACTAAAGATTGGATAAAACAGAAAGACTCAGTAACAACAAGAAAGCAATTTTTAAAAAATTGTACGATTAAAAATGGGCACACCAAGAACAAAGTACAGATAATGACTAATGTGCCCGCAAGGAACAGAAAACTGAGGGATGCCTATGAAGGTGAACCAATCAAACATAATGAGGGAAACCCAGGTTTACTAGATGAAAGGTCTAACTAGAAAACGAGAAGGCCGGGGAAAGTTAGGAATACAAAGAGCTTCAAACATAGACAAAACAAAACAAAGATTGCCTCCGTCAGTCACATGACCTAAGCCATGTAGCTGGAGGTGGCAAAGGAAAAGGGAACAAGAATAAACAATTAGTGATAACTGAAATACATGGTAAAACCAAAGATGAGGTAAGGACTTTCAATGATCTGTCACTTACAGACAAGGATCTACAAAATAGGTACTTGACAGATGATGGCAATAAGTATGAGTACTTGTGACAACATTTACTTTACTGTAAAAGTATCCAATGGAAGTCAATAGTGTAAAGTATAAATTTAAAAAAGTATTTTCCTTTGAGTGTAAACCAAACTAAGCTGTCTTATGTTTTTGTTTTTTGCAACAGTTCTAGCAATGCATGAGAACGTATTGAAGTGCCCCACACCTGGCTGCACTGGCCAGGGGCACGTGAACAGCAACCGCAACACACATCGGAGGTACGGTTCTTAAAAATTCAGTCTAAAAAAAGGGTTGTGTGTGAATGATCTAATTACAACATTATGTTTTTCCTTCATTCTAGTCTCTCTGGCTGTCCTATAGCTGCTGCAGGGAGGTACAAAAGCCATGATAAGCAGCCCCAGCCACAGACCTCCATCATTGACCCTGCTACTGGAGGCTCAAACTCTGACAGAGTGCTCAGGTAAGTAAAGGTCCACTCTAGATCTGTGTATATCACACACACCAAATAGCTTGGGGTCTAAATAACTTTTTTTGTGTCACAGGCCGATGTGTTTTGTGAAACAGCTGGAAATCCCACAGTACGGTAGCTATAGGACTAATGCCATGCCTGCCACTCCTCGTGCCAACCTGGCCAAGGAGCTAGAGAAGTATTCCAAGGTGTCCTTCGACTATGCAAGCTTTGATGTGCAGGTCTTTGGGAAGCGTATGCTAGCCCCCAAGATGCCCACCAGCGAAACCTCACCTAAAGCCTTCAAATGTAACCTTCATTTCTACTGTACATAAAAATACAAATTGGTCAATAATGACGTATGTTCTAAAGAATTGAAAACCTTTCCCAACAGCATCGTCCCCAAATCACAGCCTGTCTGGTGGCTACACCAAAAGCAGCTCGTCCTCCACCTCGAGTGGGTATGATTACACACATGATGCTGAAGCTGCCCACATGGCTGCAACGGCAATTCTCAACCTGTCCACCCGCTGCTGGGAGAGACCTGAAAACCTCAGCACCAGACAACCAGATCAGGACAGCAAAGTGAGTTTTCTCTGTCCATCATTCAATGCAGAGAGTTGTCCTATGATGCCCATGCTTATGCTCTCATTCACTACAATCTAGGAAATGGACATCGAGGTGGATGAAAACGGCACGCTGGACCTCAGCATGAAAAAACCCAAAAGGGAAGGAGTCAGATCACCAGACCCGTCTTCATCCTCATCGTCCTCTTCTCACCACCATGGTGTCACCTCACCACACTCCAGCCACACTTACAAACAAGAAGAGTGGGAGGGGCCTCTTGACTACACCAAATCAGGTCAACAGAAAGAGGAGGAGCCAGAGGAGGAGCCAGAGGAGGTAACAGTTATTTGATGAAAAAAAATATTTGAGTGCATTAAAAAAAGCTCAAATAACAAGTTATAGTCCTAGCTTATAACCGAGAGAAGGAACTGTGTTTTGATTTAATGTTTTCATTTTCTATTGTATCACTGTCCTCAGCTGGAGTACACCACACACTCATATGCCTCCTCTGATGGAGAGGAGGATGAAGATGCAAATCAGGAGAGTGGGGAGGACAGGACGTACCCAGGCGACGTCACTACATCCAGCTACAAGGTCAAATTCCAGCCCAAGGACTGCAAGAAAGAGATCTTGCTGTGAGTAGCTGCTGCAAAAGGACTTTTTCCCTGGCATGCAACATTACCAGAGACGTGTAGCCTATCCTCTTCTTCTGGAGCCTGTTTATTATAATTATTTTAATGTTTCAGTTCTTTACAGGAAAAAATACAATCATTTGTGCTGCCAATCAATTTAAATTGTTAAATGCAATTAATTGTATGGTGTTGTGATTACACAAATTAATTACATTTAATCACACAACCAGACATTAATACAATTAATTAACCACAAACAGATGAATATATATCTATCTGTCTGTCTGTCTATTGGTCTATCTGTCCGTCTCATTATTTTTGTTCACCAGGAAGTCAGTTGTTCGGTAGCTCTGATATCATGTTTAGATTGTTTTATTATAAGGATTTCCACTAACTTGATTGTGTGTTTAATATTCTATGTACTGGGTAATAGTGAAATTAGAGCAATCATTTACAGTTCAACAAGACAGTAATAAAACACTAAAGTAAAATAAATAAATAATACTAATAGTAATAATAAAAAATATCAATGAGAATTAGTGAAAGAGGGGAAATGTTGAGTGAGAGGGAGTGTTGCAAACAGTATTGTATAATAGCATGTTCTTGAACTGATGGTCCTCTTCATGATGCAGTTTGTATTTTGTGTTATCAAAATGATTCATATCTTGTGTGTGAAGCTTGCCTCAATACATAGTTGCAACATGGCAGACTTTTATCAGGATTAACATATTTACTCTTTATTCAAGAACTCATTTAATTAACAAGATACATTCACAGCCCTGATAATTATTTAATCTGCTATTATTAGCTAACAAGTATTTGAATGATTTCAACAATGACCAACCTTTATCATTTAATAAATGTTTTATTCCCATTTCATTTTACGGATATTACACACATTATTAGCTGAGGTGCTAATAAATATCAGGTATTGTAAGAACCATAAACCAGATGATTTCTCACTCTGTTCATCTCTTTCCAGGTGTCCCACCCCAGGTTGTGACGGCAGTGGACATATAACAGGGAATTATGCGTCTCATCGCAGGTATGTGTTTAACTATTTGTCTCAGAAAAACATAGCTTCACCCTAATTTTCCATTTTCTCATCGTCTCTATCTATTTTTCATCCTGAACCCTTACACAATACACTCTTCTAGTTAAAAAAAGCTATGATTGTTTGCATTGAGAGATGACTAGCCTATTCAATGCAAATCAAAAAACACTGATTGTTAAAGTGTCTGTCTCTTTTCCATCTTAAATTAAATCTTTTCCTGCTATTCTTTCGTCCTGGAATTTTCCTGCTGTTCTTCAGCCTCTCTGGTTGCCCCCTAGCTGATAAAAGTCTTCGGACCCTCATGGCTGCCCACACTGCTGAACTCAAGTATGTCTGTGCTCTTAATGTCTTCTAATAAATGAATCTCCTCATTACTGCTTTTTCTGAGTGAAAACTGCTGTTACTGTAACATCCACTGTCTACTTTTCCTGACTCTTTGTTTGAATCTTTGAATCACTCTTGAAATTAAACATACATGTGTAAACAGTGTCCTGCTACAATTGTGGTTCAGAATCCAGATTAAAGCCTTAATTTGTCGCTAATCATGCTCTTTGTTGTCCAGATGCCCTACTCCAGGCTGTGATGGTTCAGGACACATCACCGGAAACTATGCTTCCCATAGAAGGTGAGAAGTGTTGAGATACACTTTTTAATAAAGTCACAAGCTTTTAAAAACAGGGTGAAACAAATATTTTTTCTCATCATTTTATTTCTGATCTTATTTTTCATAATCATTTTTGCTTTCGCAGTCTGTCTGGATGTCCACGTGCCAAGAAGGGAGGAATCAAAACCACCCCAACTAAGGACGACAAAGAAGACTCTGAACTCATCAAGTAAATAAAACATGTTTAATTAACCCCTTAAACAAACAGCGCTGCAACAGTCTAGCCATACAAACTTGTATTGTATAATTTTATGTAATAGAAATTTAGCTTTTAAATAAAAATAGCTATATCTAGTCCAACATGTTTTTTTTGTGTTTTGGCACTAACAATTCATAGAATGAAATTAAAAGCTTGATTTATGTGTTAGAAAACTTTTATGGCATTTTAAAGAGACCAGGTCTGCGCTCTTATGTAAATCTATATAGGAGCTTTTCAGTTAAAATGAAATCAAATGAAAGGCCTGCTTGGTTAAAAGGTTTAGGTAAATCTATGTAGCTCATCCAGCTCTTTAGGGAGTGCCAGAATAGACTGCAGCTCATCGCTTAACTCTCTACAGGTGCCCGGTGCCAGGTTGTGACAGTCTTGGCCACATCAGTGGGAAATACGCCACCCACCGCAGTGCCTATGGGTGCCCGCTGGCAGCACGTCGGCAGAAGGAGGGCATGTTGAATGGCACACCATTCTCCTGGAAGGCCTTCAAGTCTGAGGGCCCGACCTGCCCTACGCCAGGATGTGACGGATCGGGACATGCCAACGGCAGCTTTCTCACTCATCGCAGGTACAGACAAGGCCTGGAGAAATGAACACATGGGTTTTGTCATTTCATCAAGAAATTATAATTTAAAACTGTCTTCCCACAGTCTGTCAGGTTGCCCAAGAGCATCAGTTAATAAGAAGAGAGCCAGGTTTCCAGGAGATGACTACGTCAGCAAGAAGTTTAGAGCGAGTGATGGTAAGAAAAATATAGTTTGCTTCTCTTTTGCTATATCCTATTTGATTGTTTTAATGTTGATGATAATCTGTCTTTTTCCCTTCAGTGCTCGACAATGATGAAGATATTAAGCAGCTGAACAAAGAAATCAATGAGCTGAACGAGTCAAACTCCGAGATGGAAGCAGATATGGCCAACCTCCACACACAGGTCTGCTTTTATCAAATTTGTTACAAACGTTGTTTTAGATACTGCATCAAAACTACATTCACAAAATGGAAATTTGCATTTGCAGTTAAAAGAAAATTAATAATAATAAAATAAATCTGTAGAGAAGGTTAGTGACATCCCACGTCCAGCTGCATGTGTTTGTCTGGAATAGGGCTGTAATAGTTTGTTTTAACTGTTTTTCTGAAAACATTTTTACTCACCATGGTAAATTTCCATATTCATTCACTTAGAAACTAAAAATATTAAACTAGAAGACATCAGCGAGAACAATGATTCTGGTTTTACCTTTAATAAAGCGACAATGTGATAAGAGCAGATATTGTCAGATTTACTGACGGTGAAATTGCTAGCTTTTCTCCATGCACTAAAACATAATGGGCGTAAGTACATAATTATTTTTATAAGTTTCCTGGTCATGTGGTGATTAACCTACCATGAAAGGAAATTATTTATTAACATCACATGTGACACTTTAAAATGTTTATAGAAGTTGTTGCAGATTTTTTTTAAATGACTCTGATAGCCACCAGCAGTCAAATAATAGCCAGATTTATTGATGAATGACTGGCAACCCCTTTTTAAGCATTATTAAACTATTATAAATTATATATTTTCCTGGTTTCTTCTACTGACAAACACTATCTCCAATCAGCTCTCTGTAAGGACGTTTTGGTTTCGTAAGCTTTCGTTTTGATAATTTCCGCCATCTGGTGGCCATATTTATTGTTCTGTCTGCTCATTAGCATATTTAAATATATGCAAATGAGAGTGGGTGTTAACATAATTTTTGTCAGCACGTTTTACATTGTTAATAAAGAATCTGCATGGGAACTGATGTATGCATATAGATTCATATTTTTTATTAATCTGAATTAGTTTGAGCATACTTACAATGCCAGTCTTTTTGTTTGTTAATCTCCACAAATCTTTAATGCCATCTAAAAATGCGCTGATTTCAGAATGCTAAATTTGTGACATCACAAACCTTTGAATCGTGCCCCACAACTCTTCACAGAGTCTCCCAAACAGCATGTGCTTCACCCACTTTACAGATCTCTTCTATGGAGAATAACCTCAAGAGCATGGAGGAGGAGAATAAGATGATTGAGGAGAAGAACGAGGCTCTGTTTGTGGAGCTCTCAGGACTGAGCCAGGCTCTCATTCGCAGCCTTGCCAACATCCGTCTACCCCAGATGGTGAGCCTACTTGCTTGCAGTCTTGAACAAAAAACCCTTTCTTGGTATAAACCACCAACTATCACTTTCTTCCCACAGCAAGAACCAATCACAGAGCAGAATTTCGACACTTATGTCGACACGCTGACCAGCATGTTTACTGACAAGGAGTGCTATCAAAACCCAGAGAACAGAGCTCTACTCGAGTCCATCAACCAGGCAGTCAAAGGCATCGAGGTCTGAGCAAGGCAACACTGTGGGTTCAACCAGAGCAACTGGAATAAAATACTGTTTAAGGACATTCAGGTTTTGTTTGTGGCGTCCTCTGAAACGAGGAACTTCACAAGACCAGTGGAAGTCAAGAAAAGGACCAAATTTCATTTCCAAATTATGCTGCTTAGCAACTGCAATGTGATAGGTGATCCTTTGGCCTACTAAACCAAGCTGGCTTGTTTTTTCCTTACTTTTGGAGCAAACTGTTTGTTACTGTTTTCTAAAGCAACCCTCACCGACACTGATCTGCCTTTCTTACTTCCCTCAGTGCATGGAGGTTGCTGTGAACAATAAGTCATGAGATTGTTGTGTGTCTGTGCGGGTGAGTCTATGTGAGTCACTGTGCGTAACGGAGTGTTTTATGTTTAACGTCCGAGGGAATGATCGCCCTTGACAAAATATTAGTATGCAGCACTGCAGCATTGGAACCTTGTATGATAACGTCGTCTCATATTTGGTGTAAATGTGCTCCTGTCCCATTCAGTAATATTTATCGTATTTGAGAACATAGACATTGCACTTCCATGAATAGTTAGTAGTTTCATTGTCATGTTATTCTTGTAATTATTATTATTAATATGGCTATTTAAATTGACTCCTTGAAATGTATGTTTAATTTATTATTTATTCATGGTAAGGTTTATTTATTGATCAGTGTCTATTTATGGGCTTGATTTATTTAAAAAGCAAAATTCTATACGCAGCTTATCAAGAGGAGAGACGCTGGCCTCTGAATTGTGAACGAGGCGTTATTTTAGGAATATCGACAACTGTTTTATAAACCTTCCTATTTATTTTAAAGACAGAGATCTTTATTCTCTTTTTTAAGTGCAAATATTTTCTACCTAACAGTTTTATATTGTTTTTTTTTTAAATATTATCTTTTATTTAATCTGTTTCATTTTTCCATTAAAGTATTTTGGCTCCCTCCGAAATGAAGTGGGTTAAACAGATATGATGTATTTATTGTTATTTATTTAGTATTTAAGAACAAAATTGAATGGAGATCCTGTTGCATATTTATTTTCTATGTCTCTGTGTTAGTTGTCACTGCAATTGGATAGTCTTTGCCCTTTGTTGATGAAATAAATGGTAATTCTATCATCTACCACAGAGTTTTGTCATAATTAACACTTGCCCCATCAGCTGAATGTTTGGAATCACTATGGCATCGCACAAAGGTTTCAGCTGGAGTTTCTTCTCTTATTCTTCTAAACATTGCATAATTTTCACAGGGGACTTGTGAAAAAAATCCTGTTTATTTACACGAAATATCTGCTGCTGTACATTTAACATTAACTTGTTTAAATAAAAAGCAATCACTGCTGTGGATCTGTTAACTGAAGCACAATTATTATGAAGCGAACCTTTCTGGAAAAAAATAGAAGAATTAATTATTTTCAGGTTTTTTTGGAGGAGTGAAGGGTGCTGGGTCCTAGGAAAACCCTGAGCTATACAGTCTTTAAAAAATACATATATAAATCAGCAAATGGGATTTAAACGTATTCATTTTAAGTAACCAAACTCAGCAAGATCTGTGGCAGAAACATACTGATTTTGTCTTCACTTGATCTGCGTAAAATAAAGAAAAAACAGAGGCAAATTACACATTTATTCAAAGTTGTCATATTGTAGCACAGTCTGTTAGCTTCTTGTAGCACAGTCTGTTAGCATATGAACTCCATCCTTTTTAACTGTTACCTGTTAGTTATAAAGACCATAACTAACAGTAAAACAGTGCAGTGCAGGACCATGTGCTCCATGGCCCAAATTTCTGTTTTCATGCGTGACGTCAGAGAGTCAGCTGGCCAATGTTTACATGCAGTCAGAGCTGCCCTCGGTTATCGTTTAAGAGGTGAAAGCGAGATGGAGGAATAAAGAGAAAAAATTTACCGAGCACTCAGCGTCTACAGAGCCATAACAGACAGTTAACGTGCGTTAGACAATCGAGGTTCCTCACGTGGAGTCGACTGGGTGTTTCCAGTGGCGCGTTTTCCACTAAACACCTGTATTGCCACCTCTTCCATTCCTTTGTTTTTATATCTGACAACTTTTAGAAGGTAAGACCCTTTTATTAACCGTGTTCACTTTACAGCTACGAGCAACGTTTAACATAATGCTGCAACCGTTAGAAAATAATTAACTCCTAATTAAGTTAAGCAGTGGTTAACATATCACTCGAGCTGAAAGAACGACAGGTTGAGATTAAAATGAATGGTTTAAATGTGTGTTGTTTTTGGGAAATTACCCGGATGTTCGCGGCATATTGAGCACAAAATGCTATTGATTGTTAGCGAATGGCGCAGCTGTTTTTGAGTCCTCGCTGATTGGTGGGAACATCCCTCTCAATCACATCTGCAGTTTCTACACAGCAGTGTCTCTGTTGAAGCAGGGACTTTTAAACACCAAATAAAGACCAGCGCCACCATCTGTCCAACTTGTAAAATTGCTGGGATATGTGGGCAAAATGGGCTTTTAATGAAAATGTTCCCCTTTTTTATTTAAGTGGCTTTCATTTTTAATAAGCACAATGCTTTATAAGTCTATAACTGACAACACATGTTCATTTAAAAGTGTCATATAGGCTTTGTAACATTTTTTTACAAATACATTCAACAAGCTTGTTTGTCGTAGAGGCTTTCCAAGAACAAATTCACAATGCATCACAGGTCACCCCCAACCACCATCCACCCAACCTCACTGAACGCATTCATGTTCCAACCCCAACAACACATTCCACAGAAAAAAGAGCAAACAAATATCTCCGCTCACTAAACCTCCACAAACAGGACCCAACAGCCATAGAGTTGAGTAGACAGTCCTTTTTGAGTTTCAGAGCTCTATATTGGTCATCCCCTGACTCCTCCACCACAGGACCTGTCTGCTGCGGGGAAATTGGAACTGATGCAGATGTACTCTGAACTCCAGATAGACTGGTTTCCATGCTCCAACTCAATCAGTTCAATTAAGTCCAACAACTATACAACAGCCAGAACCACAGAGAAGGGTCTTGATGTGACCTGCACTAGATGTCTGTCCCTATTGTCTTCAACAACAACTAACTCTAAGTGAATAGACCCTCTCCTAAAACAAAAAAAATGTCAATAGACAAGTGCTGCATTCCAATCGTTGCACTATACACACTTTTATAGTGTGTCCCAAACCATAGTTTACATAAAAAAAGTATCTGAGCGTGTCCGGATGTGTACTTTTCCAGTTAGATTATGAAGTGCAGATCGTGGAATAATACCGACAATCCATTTTCTTCTGAAAATGAGCATCTACTTTAAGGGTGCGGTGTATGTATTCCCATTGGGACGCAGCACTTTATGTCTGACGTCACACTCTGATTGGGAGGAGGCAGACGCAACCTGTACTTTGAACCGTGACCCACAGCTTGAGCCCTGCAAAAGAGGCGATGAGTGAGTGTGAGACCTTAAAAACCTCTCTCCATGATGGCCGATGCTGAATTGAACCCTGTCACTTGGTCTTCCTTCGCAGTGAATTATCAAATATGAGGCCCTTCTTACTAAAAGTGAAAGTGAAAAGTTACTTTCCTCACTGGTGGCCAAGCTCCATTTAGCACAGGACGCTCCATTTAGTTACAGACACATCCAGATGGCAATCTCCATCACTCCCACCACTCCTAAACTATTTATCAGTTTACATAAACTCAGCATAATAATGCTCACGACAATCTTATAAAGCACAAACACAGCACTGGTAATGCTACAGTAAAAGTATGTTTTTTTTACTAAACAAACCAATGTTATTTAGGCAACATCATTTATTTTGTGTGTGTACTTGGTCACACATACCCATTATTCCTAAATCCTTTTTTTGGTTTTCTTCTGAACTTGTTGCCGTCTGATTTATTCATTGGAAAACTCGTAACAGACCTGTGCTCCAGAATGAGTGGATTTTAAATTCCAAAATATGACTCAAAGTAAAATATAGGCAACCTATATCTCATGCAGACTATATCCTATATCTCATGCAGACACTGGGAAGAAATGGGAGGTGCTGTCAGTGCTGGTGAGGACAATGATGAGCTGATAGACAACCTGAAAGAGGCTCAGTACATTCGCTCAAACCTGGTGGAGCATGCCTTCAGGGCCATCGATCGAGCGGATTATTACCTGGAGGAGTTTCGGGACAGTGCCTACAAAGACCTGGCTTGGAGGCATGGCAACATTCACCTCTCTGCCCCTTGCATCTACTCGGAGGTGATGGAGGCTTTGGATCTGCAGCCCGGCCTTTCCTTCCTCAACCTGGGAAGCGGCACAGGATACCTCAGCACCATGGTGGGGCTGATACTGGGTATGTTACATGTCACTTCAGGTGTGCAAGAAAATGTTCAATCTGAAAATACTAAAATTGTTCAATTCAATGACTGAAACATGTTGTGAAAAACAACTAAGATCTTCCTTCTTCTTCAGAACATCTATAAAATAATTTGAATTGAAATATGATTTGAATATTTTGAAATATGAGTTTCAACCACACCATTACCAGCTTGGTATCATCCGACTGAAAGGATCCATTTACTCTACCGAAATAGATATTTGGCATAACAGTGGTGCAGTGGGTAGCACTATCGTAAGACAGCAAGAAGGTCGCTGGTTCGAGCCTCGGCTGGATCAGACTAAGCCAACAAGAAGGTGGATGGAAATAGATATGAAATTGACAGATTTTGGTTTTGGTCATTTCAAATCTTGGCTTACAAAAATTGTATACCTCAGCATTACCTTTTCAGCAAATCTTTAAGAAGTAAATTCAAACCAAGTTTTATTGAAAAACTATCATCAGCCATGGGCAGACTTCTCCTCTGGGCTCTGGTTACTTTAACCAGATATGCAAATATTTGGCAAATCGTTCCATTGTATGCTAGTCTCATTCAGTTTAAATGCTTCCTTCAAGATGGAAAAAAACAAATAAAGATTAGAGTTGGGCTTCACTCTGCTTTTTTGGTGGTTAAAAGGTACATTCCTTCATCTTCTTCCAACCTCAGAAACATTCAAGAACGATAAAAATTTTTTTATTTTTAACTACATAACCACTATAACTTCCCTAAACGATCAGAAACCTTTATTTATTACTAAATTTAAGACTAAAGGTCTGGAGAACATAACTGCGTCGTCAGAAAAAGACAGGCAATGTAGATGATACATGATTGAGTCTTGTGTCACATGACCATAATGGCAAAAATGAAGTAGCGCAACTCCAATTTTGTATTTGTCTGAAAATGAATTGAAAATGAATGAGTAAAAAAATTGCTTCAAATTCTTTGTATCACACAATACATGTTACTGAAATGCGATATTTTTCATACAAATAGCCTTACTTATTGAACATTTTAAATAGTAATTTCTCTGGATGCACACATCATCATCAAATGACTTCTCACCATAAAAAGAATTTTACATTTCGACAAATTACAAACTTTCTCCATTCTCTATTCAAATTATTTTTTTTTAACCTATGAAATAACTATCTTTTCTAAATAGTTAAAAACAAAACATGATTAAATGAATGTATATATTTTCCATCCTGTACTTTAACTTGACACGTATGGATTCCTTATTTTTGTCAGTTCTCTTGATTGGATATCAAAGGTTTGGTGCAATTTCCAGGGCCATTTGGTGTGAATCACGGCATTGAACTGCACGAGGATGTCATCGAGTATGCTTATCAGAAGCTGGACTTCTTCGTCAAAACAAATGACAGCTTTGACAGGTCCTGTACCATTTGTGTCTTACTGATTTAAAGACAAATGTCTAGAAGGAGTAAGTGAGTAATGATGAGAGTGTTCATTTATCTGGAGTAGGTTTGAGTTCTGCGAACCTTCGTTTGTGGCGGGAAACTGTCTAGAAATTGCCCCTGAGAGCCGGCAGTATGACCGGGTGTACTGCGGTGCCGGCGTCCAGAGGGAACATGAAGACTACATGAAGAAGCTGCTGAAGGTTGGTGGAATCCTTGTCCTGCCACTTGAGGAAAAGGTGAGAAAAACAACACTTTACATTAAAAGCTTTAAATTTGACAATTGTGATGCAAGTATTTCTGTTTGTTTGTTGTAGCTCACTAAAATTACGAGGACTGGATACAACACTTGGGAGATGAGAAAGATCATCGCCGTTTCCTTTGCACCGCTTGTGCTACCTAGGCACAGGGACAATGGCAGACCTATAGCGGTGTCTTTGCGTGAGTGTCAAGATTAGAAACGAATGTACTTATGTGATATTTCTTTGTGTAGTTCACATCAACAGGTTATCCCAATCATTCCACTCCCTAAGCTATAATATAGTAGCAACTCCACTTACATTTATTTTATCAAATGCAAAATTCCCTCCTCTACATCTTCCTTAAAGGGATTTCCCAGTGGGGCCTTAGGACAGCTCGCCCAGTACGCTTATCCCCATCTCGAAAAAACTTGCTTTATGTTTCTGGGTTAATTCTGTGAAAGAAACCTTGTGAATTGATATTTAGATAATGCTGCTTGAAAAAAATTTTTTTTGTTTGATAACAAATCAGAATAGTTTTTAACTTGCTTCCACAAATAAAGTGACAGTAATAAAATGTAAGCATTCCTTCGCAAATACATAGTAGTGACACAAAAATAACAGCAGAAAAAATCTGAATGCAAATGTTTTGGTGTTCACATGTTGGCAACACTGGTTCCAGAACAAGAAAAGAGGCCATCAAAAAAAAAGAGATCTTAGATGGAGCAGTAGGGAGAAGGCATTCTTCAACACGGAATGATCTGGAGCAGTTTGCTAAAGAAGAATGGCCAACATTCCAGTAGTCAGAAAGTCTTTCATGGTTTCAGGAAGCCATCGAATTCATCTATTTTTTTTCAGAAGGCAGTGCTATCGAATATTATGTTAACGGTGCACGTTTTCTCCAGACTGTTTTTGAGATCTGTGAATTTTTGTCAGGTTTGAGTTGTCTTCTCTGTTAGTCCACGGTAATCAAACACAATAGTACAGAACATTAAAAAAAAAAAATCAAGAGAGAAGTGCTGCATTTTCTGACTGATTTGCAATGGATTCAGCTCCTAAAATGACTAAGTGAGCCTAAATATACATCACTTTTCCACAAAAAAATCTAAAGTATTTATCAAAAATATTGTAATATTACAATATTAAAATTGGAAAAAAAACTTTGTACCAAAAAAGCTTTAGAAATTGCTAGATTAGAGAATTAAATAATTGAAAGAGCTGCAGAATTAAAGTGTCAATTAAAAAGGCCTCTTTATTAAAGATGCGAACTGTAACAGAACAGATCTCAAGTTCAGTGAACAAATGACCAGCGTTTGGTGGACTTTACTCTCTTCGTGGGAAATATCCTTTGAAATGTTCAATACATGTTTTTCTTATTCTCAGCTCTTAAAAGTTCTAATTAAGCCTTAATAAACATCACTTTTGCACCAATTACTTTATTCTAATTGAATAATCTTGTTTTAATTCATTCAGCTGCCATGTTTGAGGTGCGGAGTCTTCAGGATTTGTCCCGAATCTCCATCCGTCACTTTCTAAAACATATCGAATCTGGATCTTCAGGGGTTCGTCGTAGAACTGGTGTGAAACGCAGGAAATTGCACTCTAGGAAGCATCGAAATCCTCCTCTGCTGAGCAACAGCTATCTGTTCATGAGCCGTCTGATGCCTGCGCCCATGGACAGCAACAACAACCAGTCCTCCACAGACAACGAAGATGAGGAAGAGGACCTCGGAAGAGTCTATGAAGACCCAGACGAGAACAACGAGGAGGAAAGGAAGAAAGAAGGTAGCGTTATGGTAATGGAAACTCCAGTAAATCACTTGAGGGAAAGGATCCTATGTCTGCCTTTGCCAGAGCCCCTCAAGATGTATCTTCTTTACTACAGAGAGAAGTGAGCCAATGCCTTCATGAGGATGAACTCTGGCTGCTTTCTCTGAGAAGTGTGTTGGTCTATTGTTTGAGACTCTCTTTTCATTGGATGTAAAACGTTTTTTTAACCTAAGACAATGTAATTGTGTAGAACAGTGGTCCATCAACAGGATTGGTTTCAATTCATACAAATTTGTTTGTTTTTTCATAAGCATAATTCACACAGAGCAAAATGATTCTTAGTGCTTTTGTCTGAGTTGTACTTATGACTTCAAATGTCTAAACGTGTTCTGAAATATTCATTGTGTAAAAAATTGATAAATCGATACATTGATAAATGTGAACAACATAAATGGTGTTATAGAATTTCAAACTGTCTTTGTGAGAGGTGATTTGGTTTGAGAAACTGATACGGTTATTTTGGGTGTTAAAGAAAATTAAAAAAAACACTGTATAGTTAATTGGTCAATTATATTATAGAGCAGCTCTCTTTTACCTTGAAAAATATCGTTTTCCCACAAAAAAAAAAAACATTTTGGAGTCTGGTCCTTTAAGTAATCCTGAGCTACTTCTGGTCCTCTTCCTCTTTCTAAGTGGAGATTGTGAATAACTCTTCATTTTTACATTAAATAATGACAATACTGCAGTTATTTGAAGTGCTCCACTCTGTGTGGGAAGGAACAATAGTGTGAGAGACTGGGGTTGAATTTATTCTGTTTCATGGCGAGTTAGTCTTTGTAGTGTAGGATTGTACAGAGACCCCATGACCATAAAGCATTCTTTTAACATTAAATTTGAAAGTTCACAAAACTCTATTTTTTACCCTATAGATTTAATTAAGCTTTTATTCTGAAATTTCAGGAGATCCAGTTACACCATGTTTACTCTTATAGTATGGCAAATATAGGCCTTTATTAAAAAAAAAACAACACTTCAGGTTACTTCATTCCCACCATTTACACTGAAAAAATGCCCAAAATCATCGGGATGTTGTATTACCCACAATGGTTTTCTTAAATTGTTAATATTTTATACAATAAACTTGGGAATTAATATCACATGTAAAAATAAGAAATCATACATTTAAAATTGTATGTATGATCTTGAAGGCAAGAATATTTTTATGAAAATATTTCATAATTAAAACTGGTCAGTTTTTTGCCTTGCGCTCCAAAATGACAAAATCCACCACTGCTTTTTACCCTATATTAGAACACACGTTACTAACCTTTTCTTTAACAATTATCATATTTTCAGAATTTAAGTTCTTAAAATAAAGAGAACAATGCACTCACTTTCAGCTTTATTAGATTTGAATACTGTGCTTTACCTCCAAGTACAGACTGGACTTCACTTTGGATTAGAAAATAAAACAAAACAACAGTGAAAGCACTTACAAAATAACCAAAATGTATTTTCTTATTTAATGATTAAAAAAATAATTCTTTGCAAGACATTACACACTAACTCTCCTAAAGCCCTCTTCACAGAGAAGCATTAAGAGAAGAAAACAAAAAAGAAACGCCACCATTTTCACACTAAACTGATGACTGGTGTCAAGTAGATGAGGTAAATGTTTTCTTCGGGGGAAAAAAGGCACAATTTACAATCAACCGTGCCATGTATTCACATAATAATACCAATAATAACAATATGATCATTATTATTGTAATAATAATAATAATAATAATAATAATAATAACATTATATAACAACACCATCATAACATTATTAGAAAAAATATGCAACAAAAATACAGACTGACTTTTATCTTACAAGTATCTTCCAGCCCAATGGTATTGCCTGGCCCATTAACATTGTGAACAGCAACAAAGGAATCTGTTTCAACACTGCAGTAACAAAGTTTTTTTGCTCAGAAGAGTCCAAAATGTCTGCTCATTAAAGGACTGGAATTGTCTGGAGTGCTCCAAGCATAATGTCTGACCCATTGGCTCAGTTTGGAAGGACAGCAACAGACTATCTCACGACCAGACATGACACACACAGTTTCGAGGGGCCAATGCAATCGTCATGGCAGAAAGCACCACAACCCTGGCACATGATCATAGCCTTAAGTCGGCAGGAACACTTAAGAGCCACTTCTTCTGTAGCGCTGTCCGTAAATCCCTGGATACCAAGAGTGGCATTCTGTCCTGTGCCACTTCCCCCACGTTGTCTTATCTGTAGGACGCCATCGGCGATGCTGCGTGGGAAGTTGCTTCCATCCAGCACCGACACATTTGCTGTGTAACTAAAGCTAGAGGATGAGCTACCATTGCCTCCACTCTGCTGTAGTTTTGGTAGCTTGCCATATAGCTGGTAGGGCAGACTGGAGGACGGTGACGAGCAGACGGGGGTAGCGGAGCCGTCTACTTGACGGCTGTATGGATTTTTGACCTGTTCTCTTTTGGCCATTCTGACAAGAGACATCTCCATATTAATCAATCCCTCCATGGCGCCACCACCTCCATGAAATCCGTCCAGAGGCTCCTTTTTGGTTATTACAACTGAAGTGTTACCACTGATTGGATTTTTGGTCAGAGGTTGTTGGCAAGAAGGGTGTGCAGATATTTCACTCTTTACTGCTGCTAACGGAGAGTGCTGTTGCTGATATGGGTGTTGTGGCAAGGATTGAGGAACGTTTGGTCGCCAGTTAATCTTAACAGAGGGCACTTTTTCTGATGGACAAATGTTATTGTGTGGAGGAGATGGACCACTGGATACAGTTCTGCTTACAGACCGAGAAAAATTGTTAGAATGCTGTTGAAAACCGAGCTTCCTCTCAGGAGTTTCACCTCTTGGAGGAAAAGGTCCTGGGTGCTCTTTAATGACAGCAGATTCATAAATTGGCGCATTCATGTCCAGTGAAATTCTGGCACTGGAGTTTGAGGCAAGGGATGTTATGACTGGTACTGCTCCTGCAGGGACAACACCACCTTGATGTTGAGAACTAAACTGAGCATTTGAAGATAGAGGGCTAGTTTCGTCAAACAAGCATGGTATTCGAGATTGGTTTGGTGGGGGAGAACCAAAGTTGCGACCAGACCCCGGAGAAACTAGTGCAGGGGGGGTTTTGTGTGTGAAGTCAGGGCTACTACTTTCTAAAGATCCTCCTGACTCTGGTGGACTTCTAAATCGTGGGCCAAGATTTTTTGGAAGGTGCCGATTGTTTAAATTACTTCCAGCAGTGCCTGGAAACCTGTTGATTTCCAGCTTATTGGCTGAGTGAGGCTGTGGTAAGACTTTCTCTAGGGGAAGACTGCCTTGCAGTAACTGTGTGACAAGCGGGTTATTGGCCTCTACCGTGGACATGGATCGAGACGAACCTTGTATTCTTCTACTAAGAGGACTTGAACTCTTTACAACATAATTTTCTCCAGCACCCCGCACAAACATTTTATTTTCATCCTCTGTTGACACAAACAGCTTTCCATTTTCGCTAAAATGCAGATTCCGGCTTTGATCCCTGTCTAACTGGGTCAGGTAACTTTGCACCTGGGCTTGTGAGGGGGAAGCACCTATGTGGTCCTGAGAATGGGAATTAATTACATGCTGCTTGTGCGGATGAACAGCCACTTTGTTTGGCACACCATTTGGAAAACAAGCCTGTATGACAGTTTGAGCATTGTTAGTGTTTGATACATGGGATTGTATGACTGGCTGCTGGTGATGAGGAGGATTTACCCTTGAAGTGAGTAGATTTGAGGCCTGAATAACAGGTGGGTTTTGCATCTTTAAATGCTGTGTTTGTATTCCACTACCCTGCATCTGACTTCCATGCCAATCAACCAAGTCATCTTCTTGCGTTTCATTTTCAAAGTCAGATGCAGTCTCTGTAGAATCACTATGTGCTCCAGTGTCATCTTCTCCAGTATGACTTGGTAGACACAAAGTTCCTGATTCATACTTTGCAATAGCGTCACTTCCTCCATTCTGATTTCTGAGTAGCTTCACCTTACTCACAGAAACCTCTTCAGTACTCTCTACCCAACCATTTTGGGCTGTAACAGTGTTCTCTTTCTGAATTTTCAAGTCAGACCCATGCTGGATGACTCCAATTGTCCCTTGGTGATGTTCACCGCCATTCTTTTCACCTTCCCAGTGTTGAGAAGAAGTTGTAAAAGTCTTAATAACATCAACACCCTGAGCACCAAATCTTGGTAGGGAGTCTGGTATAGAGGTGGGCACTAAGGGAATGGGGTCATTTAATACTGGGGTGTTGGTTCTATGGTCACTGAAGTCTGCTTCCTCTACTCTCCTCTCTTGAGAACTGCAAGAAGACTCTGGTTCACTTGGTGTAGGCACTGGAGTGTCTAAGGTCTGCTCTGAAGACTTATCACTCAGGCAAGCAGTCACCTCTTCAACTACGCAAGTGTCTTCCACCTGGTCCTGGGAAGCAGGGCTATCTGTTGCAGGTGGAGATAGCATAAGTATTTTCGGAGACTCTGATTGTTGAAGAGATGGAGTTGAAGAAATGGAGGAAGAAGATGGTTCGGTTAGTGGAGTAGTGGAAGATTGCGGCCTGTCTCCTGAATCTATACTAGACAGCTGTAGTTGTGCTCCAGACGAATGAGAGCTCGCAGGTGACCCCTGTTCCTCCACATCAACTCTTCCTCCTCGCCGCCCTCCCCCTCCCCCTCCTCCTCCTCCAGGTTCAATGGGCCCCGGGTGTTCTCTCGAACGCCTTCCGCTGGAGCGATCCGATATCCCAGAACCACCCCCCGGGCCGCTCCCCCCCGGCCCTCCCCCATCGGCAGAGGCTGCAACAGCAGCAGCGGCTTCCCGCTGGGCACGGGCTTGCTGTGCACGGGCCTTGATGTCCGCCAAGGTGCGTGCCCCAGTTCCTGACCGCCGCGATTTTTCGTTGGGAGGGACGATGCGGGGACAGATTTGGTACGTTGGCGGCCCCTTGACCCAGGGCGGTTTGATCCGGGACAGCTGTATCTAGTGGAGTGGGGAGAAGAGAAAAAAAACACACACATGAGTGTTTTGCTGATTATTTTCAACACTCAGCCTAATCAGACAATGGGGATGTGACCGATTGCAGTTCATTCGTGCAGAACAGTGTGCCTACAGGTCAACTTTAAACTAGTATTTCAGTGAGATGGAAGAGTGAACACGTTTTTCACCAAAACTTCTTTTAACTTATTATTTACATGTGCAGAATATCTGTCAGTCAACGTAAGGAGTTTCTTTCCTCTTTATAAGGAAATGCCATCAAAACACACAATTGGAAAGACTCTTTTTTTTTTTTTAAAGCAGAATCTGCTATTTGGTTCTACCCTTTTTGACAATGTACCAATGTATGCCCTGGTCTCTGTTCAGCAGTTGGCTAAGTCAGTCACCATAATTCAATGTTAATTTGAACTCTACTAAAGGTTTAATTTTATTGTGTTATTTCTTACACATGATCAGACAATCAGAGATGAGGGAGCATGAAAACTACCTCCTCTTAGTTTCCTCTTAGAGAAGTGAATTTTATTCAGCCACTGAATAGGTAGCATTGTTTTTTGTATTTAGCAAAAACTGCTTGAAGAAACATGTTTTCTTTTTTTTAAACAAAAAAGAGCATATTAGACTTGATACCAGTGTAGTTCATACAATCTCAGTCGGATAATCCATTCAACTCTAATTGTATTTTACTGGTGTAAGTACTACATTTAATCATCTTATGTAGTAAATTAGTAAATAGTCTAAAAACAAAACAACGTCTTTAACTGTGCAGTCATTAATGTTATCAACACACTTCATTGAAACATTCCAAATTGTACATCCCCCAAAATGAGGGTATTTAAATTGTTAAAACTAAAGCTCTAATGTGCATTTTGAAAATAAACTTAACTTGAAATGTCTCATAACTTATAACTATACTATAGGTCTGTATATAAACATTTATTTTTAAATTATTTATTTAAATTAAACTTTACTTAGTTTTAATTTCAGATCCATCCATTTAAACGTTGGCCTTACATTTTCACTAAACAATTAGGTCTTGGGGTGTTTTTCCTATAATATTCTAATTATGAAACAAATTAACATTATTTTTGCTGATCCAAAAAGTAACCTGATCTCAACGTGATTTTTGTGATCGGTTGCACCACTCTGACGATATAATAAACGTACCCGGATTGGCGGGACCTTGGGCTCCTCTGCTGTCGGCTGTGGCTTTTCTGAGTGCACACAGTCAACTGTGTTACGAAAGGACTGACGCTCATCCAGCCTCGCCCTTTTCTCAGGAAAGCTGGTGAAGGCCTGAGATTCGTCTGGTCTTCTCTTCTGCTCCTTGAGTTGAATTACTGGGCTTGCTGTTGAAGGGCTGGCAGCAGGACTGCTCTCTCTGCTGCTTACACCAGTGCCAGCAGTGCCGGTGGTGACAACTGATGCCCCGTCATCCAAGAGATCTGTAGTAACAGCAGCAGTGGAGGAGGAAGAGGATGAAAGGTCTGAGCTTGCAGCAAATGTCTGTCTATCAGAGGCAGATGACGGCGAGGAAGAGGGTGAAGATGTTGATGAAGTCGAAGAGGATGAAGACGACGGTGATGAGGTAGATACAGCAGCTGTTTCCGGTACTTCTGGTAGCAGGTGTGTAGGGGCTTCAGGTTCATTGCAGGTTGAACTTGAGGATGCTGGAGGTGGTGTTGGTACAGGAGAAGGAGATGGGGACGGCACTGCCTGTGTAGAGAGGTTTTCTTCTGGCACTTCAGGTGCAAGGTCTGTTTGAAGAACTACTTCTCCTTGAACTGCTGGTTCTTCCAGCACTGGAGATGCAGCAGAAGGCACATCTTCTGGAGATGGAGTGCTCTCTGTGGCTTCTGTTGTTGGTACAGCTGCATTTGTTGTTTTGGAAAGAGTGCGTCTAGCCCTTCTTCTGAGGTCAGCCCTTGAACGTCGTCTGATACGGCCTTCTCTTCGTCTTCTTCCCACACTTCGCCTCTTTGGTGTAGCCACTGCAGGAGAATCCGTTTCCAGCACAGCACTAGCGACTTCTCCGGCATCTGTCGTCGTGAGCTTCAGCGATTCCTCTCTTGTTAAGCCAGATCTAAAAGAATATAAAGGTATTTATAGCAACAACCAAATCTATACTTCATTATATCATCAATTTAATAGGCTACCTTTGGCCATGGTATTCCTCAAAGAATTTCTCCTTCCATGCCTCGATTTTCTTCTCCTTTTCCATTTCTTGCCTGAAGCGAACCTGCATCTCATGTGTGAACTCACCTTCATGACAAGAAAAACATTTCTACTTTATCCCAGGATTTTTACTTTACCTTCTTTGTGTTTTACAGAACAGTGAAAAAAAGACTCACCCTCAGCCAGGCGTTCTTTCCAGCTTTGGGAGGCATGTGTGAAGAATTCATTATTAAGGGCCGAACTGCTGAGCCGAGCAAGGCCATCAGGGCCAATCTGCACATTCATATAATCAAATGAAATAGTAAATAAATTAAGTGACTCTCAAATCATCGCCATGATTCAGATTTTGAAAACAGACCTGTCTGTCCACCTCTGGTAATAGCTGGAGAAGCTGCTGCTGTGAGTGAGAGGGAATAACAGCAAAGGTGCGTGTGTTGATGAGAGCACGAATGTTGGTGTTGACCAAGATAGAACCCGGAGTCTCAAAATCCACCTCTACTCCACCTCGATTTCTTTTCATGGGACCTGCAAAAACCATATCAAACTGCTTACAAGAACATTATTAAACTCCGTTCTAAATCTAATGACATGTGCAGAGATAGTAATACTAATGAAATCTGAAAACTGCTTTTGAGTCACTAACTTTGGTTTAATCTCTAGTTAAGACAAGCTTGTTGGGTTCCTACACCCTTTGACATTTAAATTTTCACAGGACCTTTGTTGTAAGTTTCATATTTGTAATGTACAATTAAAATTGCCTTTGATATTTAAGATTATATCTAAACATTTTAAATAGTGTTCATAAAAGCTCAATTAAGCAACAGCAGACTGATGTCAGACAAATTTTTTTTTGTCTGTCCAATGAGTGAAACCTCCCAGTTCCAGTTGATTTCCTGCTATAAAACCCTGTTAGAGGACAGTTTACCTATTTACTTTCTAATTCCTTCACTCATGTTAAAGATCAAGCATCTGAACTGCACTCATCAATACAACAAAAGCTGCCGAAAGAAATGAAAAAGACGACATTGAACAAAAACCATCATCAATAAGGACCTTACCATATGATGTCATGCTTGGTCTGTGTATTTAAACTCCTCTCAGTCTAGGACATTGCGCCCATTTTGTAAGTGCACCATTTTACATGCACCATTGACCAAACAGAAGCTGTGTGTGTGGTCATGTGATAAGGGTGAAATGTCAAGTTTTCTACGATGGCCATGGGGTGCAAGTCAAATCACAATTATTGGATAAGTCAATTTGCGGTTGTGTTTTTTTATTTGATTTTATTTAGGTTTGGCCTTTGTTGTCATGTTTTCTGAATTGTCCGAGTGTTTTCTGAACTTTTATTATAACAATTTTTAATCGATTAGTACATGTGATTTTTTTTTAACTTTGTTATTTTGCTTCCATAGTTGTGATTTGATTTGTACCTCTCGGCCACCAAATATATCTGCTAACAAGTTAATAAAATAAACCAATTATTTTAAGAATGTGTAAGACTGTTACTCAGTCAGTGATAAATAAGGATTGGTAAAAAATCTTAAGTCGTCAATTAAATAAAAATAAAACAAAGGTTCTGGAGTACAAGTGCAAACTATAAGATATTAATTTAAATGTTTGTTTTTTAGATGATATTTTAGCAACTTTGACAGTTTAAAGACACTGGGATTCTTTAAAAGTTAAAACAATGTACCCACAAAAGCAAGATAAATAAAAAAATATCTACCCTCTTGATGTTTTCCAACATATAAGCATATGATAGAAATAAGCAGTAGATCACCTAATATGAATGTGACAATCATTGTTGTATTTGAGATAAATTCTAATTTTAAGAGAAATGAAAACCAGGAATATTTAAAAGTAGTTTTTAAAACAAGTTTTTATCTTTAAAGAAAAAAAACCTCATCATAAATCATTATTTCTCACTGACCCTTCCACCTCTAAAGTTCAGATAAAGTGCTGAAGCAAACCCAACTCTAACAAATTTTTTTAACCCAACATTAATTTAGAGTTTTTAACATTATTTCTCCTACTTTTAACCTCTTACCATTTAACGCTAAGTAAAAGCCATAAAAAAAACTAAGAATAGTTCGAAAAAAAAAAAAAAACTGGGAAGGAAGAGTCAAATAAATTCAGACATTTTGAGAGGTTAGTGATGGACAAAGGGATTCAGGGTTGTAAAACAAATTGGGGGTCCTTTGTTTTTATCCTCTGTACCTGAACGAAGACCACGTATGCTCTTGAAGTGTTGGGTGCGTTTCCAGCCCAGCTCGGAGCGGGCACGGAGAGTGGGGCCTTCCCTGCGCCTCCCCGCTGCTCCTGAGGGTAAAGGTGGGGGGGAGGATGGAGGCTGGTCAGACTCTCTGAGGACGAGTGTGTGTGGCTATGGCAGCTGAGGCATTAAAGCTAGTGGCACTAAAGAGGCCAAAGATTTGACAGGCAGAGATTTGGTATTTGAAACATGAAAAAGGAGCTGCTCTCCCAAGGGGCAGAGAAAAAGAGCAAGAGTTCTGATAGGATATCTTCAAGGCACAAATGCAAAGCAGGGCAATAAAGCAAGAAACACTGCTGTCACTATGAGTGCTATTCATTTTTTAGGCAAGAAAAATATTAGTGGCTTCTAAAACATAACAAATTATGGTTTTAGAGCAAATGTAACCAAGAAAAGATGAGGTGGCTGCTAGCAGCAGGGAAATTTTGGGAAGCTGCCCTTGGAGAGATTGAACTAGGAATTATTAGAAATTACAAACACCATCAGGCTGCCCAGAAAAAAAGCATTCAATAGGAACAGGTAGATAAAGTCACTGAGCTGTGAGGATGGGCACAGAAAATGGGGTAAAACTGAACTAGAAAAGGCTTTTTATTTCTACCTGATGGGACATGTTCACCGTTGACCTTGAGAGGAGTGAGCACGACGCGGGGCATCATGACTGCTTTCTTTCTCTGTCTTCCTGACTGTAAGAGACAGAAATGATCATGAGTGCCTAGCAGAGGATCCTCCACAGTTAAAGAAATGCAGGTTGCATAGAGGACTTGCATGTGAGAATTTTTACTATTTAACTAACGTGAAGTCCATGATTTGAAAAGGGTAACCATGAAAACATATAAATCAACATGTTGCAGTAAAACAATAAAAAAGTTTGTTCCTATAAGGAAAATAAAGCTTAAACCATAAAACAATACAAATCTAAATGACACTTCATTGTAAATGTTCCCTTATTTCTGCCATTAGCAATTTATTTGAGAGAGAACTGTGACACAGAAGTAGCTAAAGTAACTTTATGGATTCTGATTGAGATTTGTTAAGAGCCTCCTTTTATTTCCAAGAGTTAATATCTTGAGTGCGTGATAATGACGTAATCTTGACTGTGAATTAAATTTGGGGTTTCTTGGGATTCAATTAATATGGTTGAAAAACTCAGTAAGTCAGATCAATTTTGACTTGACAATTCGTGCTTAATTTTTACCATGAAGCCGCTCATCAACTTTCTTTGTTAAGTCAGACTCTGATCCTGAAGCTATGATTTATTCATAGGTGCATGCACATAACGGACGGATGAAGGCACAGGATAACCAATCATGATGCTTTTATTTCTCTGCAGAGGAGCAAGAGATTGTAGTTTGAAAATATGATTACGATTTAAACTTGTATTTTGTGTCGTGGTAAAACTGTGGCAGAAATTTGTTGTGTGAATGGGCAACTTAAAGAAGCGTATTCTGTATTAAAGCAAGATTGATTATCATGCATGGTATGCGTTTTGATAATGGTAGCATATTTTTGGCGTGTTGATATCAATATGTTTCACTTTTTTGTGTTTGTGTGTTCATAGTTATATTAAATAAAAAAGTAAACGCGTATTTGTCTACATACTACATTCACATTCTCCCTTCACTAGACTAGCAAGCTCTTAAACGTGTTTATAGTTTTAACCCCAAATTCAGCACTAGTTAATCTTAACGTTACTCTTTGCTAATATAACGCGAATGCTTACTCAACATGTAAACACTTGACAATGAAATATCTGATGGAAGACCTAAGTTCATATAAACACACCTTCTCATGCTAATATTAAAACTCTTGAAAGATCTCATGATTATCAAGATAACCTAAAATAAGGTCTAATGCCAACTAAACAAATACTACATATAAATAATATGAATGCTAAACAAATATACTGTTTGCATGTCCATAATTTACACAAAGAGAGGAGGAGGAGAGAGAGAAAGACAAATAACTTTATCTTCTCATTGAATTAATTTCTATGTAATAAATGCACTTCTAAAAAAGTAAATAAAACTATTTGTATCACTAATTTTGTAGTGCATTCTGCAGGTAAAAATAAATAGGTATTAATACAAATAAAGCAGTTAACAATCTTATCTTATTTTAATCAGCTCATCAGTAAATGTAGTTTGAAAAAACAACTCAGTCCGAAAAATGCAAAAAACTAAATAGAAATAATTTTAAACGTTTATATGATAGACAAATTGTATATAATACATAAATGTTATACACTCGACTACTGATGCATTTTATTAATGTGCGACACTAAAAAGGAAAGAAAATTGTCAAATGAATGAGCCATTGCACATTTTGTAAATAATCATGGTGGGCCAACATGGCCAACAATGCCAGGGTCTTTTTGGTCCCAGTCCAGCCCTGCCAGGCACTTTTATAATCTTTCTTGATGGTACCTTTATTCACTTCTAGTTTCCTGCTACAATTTACCCACGATTGAAAGTGTTGTGAGGACCAGCAAGAGTCTGCAACCTACTGATTTACAGGCACCACAAGGGTCCTGTTGTTTAGGAACATGGCTTATTAAAGGATTTAGGTGAAAAAACAACCTAAAACAATTATTATTTTTTTTAAATCTATCGAGTAAAACAAATCACAATAAATCTTTAATGCCCTCTGAAAAACGGCCATTTTGATGTGTTAACATCATTTGCCCAATACTTATTGAACATCATTTAATGACAAGAGACAAGACCTGGGGACTTAGAAATATAACAATATTTAACTTAAGCTGACAAAATTTGACAGTAGGTAGAAATTTACCTTAAACTGTAGAGCTTGAAGCAGATTAGCATTTACTTTAATCTCAATGATAGCCCACCAGACTATTTTGGGAGCAGTAAATCTGTTGAGCTTGAAACTTATGCAAATGAGAAAGGAAAGACACAAACGGTGTACTTAGTTTAAAAAACTTGCTGGAATCCATGACCTAAATGAAATACCGTGAACAAAAGATCTAGAAGTCGAGAAGTCATGACATTGTAGACATGTGGTTGTCTTGATATGACTCATTTCACTTCACTAATGACTCATTTTCATGTTTGTGACATCACACCCTCAACCATCTTCTTCCCGCTTATGGTGATCTGAGATGGAGCTGTGTGCAGCGGAGTTTCATTGCGATGTAAATCAAATCTTTAGTTTAAAATGCATTAAAAATGTTTGCAGGTACCTGTGAAGAGCGGCTCAGTCTTGTCTGTGGTTCTGTAGAGCAGGAGGCACTAGATGAGGTTTCATCCAGAGAGGCTATAAAAAACAAACACAGAAAATACTATACGTTGGCAGTCAGTTGAACCGATTCCCAATGTGCAATAGAGGACCATTGCTAGACATCCAATTCAACTGGAGCGTTCAACCATACCATCATTGGTTTCACCTTTTTTCCAACTTTAGCAACAAAAGCAATAAACCAAAAATATGTACATTTAAAAATCAAAATAGGAGATCTTTAAAGTAGGTATTAAACCATTTGAGTGAACCAATCCTAATTCTGAAATAATTATTTAGCTCTCAGCAGTACATCACAATTCATAGTAGCAAACGCTGAAAAAGATCTAAAGATTCATACCAGAATTTATTTCCTCATTGACAGTCTTTAGAAGATCACATACTACTTCTAAGCTGCTCCAGCAATAATGGAATATATAGTATACACACACCTCCCCCTCAAACAGAGACCCCCTTCACAAGACATGCACAACCTAAAACACATTAAGCTCTTTCCAGGTATAATAATTCATGTATTCTCTTTCCCTTCACACAAATTCATGTTCTAAACCGCTCTCTCATCTAGGTCACTGCTGGATGTGTCATGTGCTGCGGTAACCATGGCAACACACACATGCAAAGAAAAAAAAAATCAATGCCCCTCGAGACACTACATCTTAAACTCAGAGTATCTAATGCTCATCACCGCAGGATTCAAAGCTTTACTTCAAGTAAAAAGATGGGGCCTCTACTTTTCAGCTCTGCTATATGCTTCATGAAATAGAATGCCTGGCCCACTTACTGGAAAGAGGCCAACGGGACTAGTTCTGGGGTAAAAATAAAAGAACCGTCTACTCACCATCATTTTCCCCACTGGCAGCAGCCGTCTCAGTGGAGTCGCAGCTTTCCTGCTCTGCTCCTTCGATGGTTGATGTGGTGGATGCTGTTGGCGTCCCCTCCCCAGACTCTGTTGCGTTGGGGCTCTTTGTCCACTGAAGTGCATTTTTCTGTTGGAATGAACAGAGTGCAAGGGTGTGATGGCCCTATCTCCTCTACCCTAATGATAGCAGAAGTTATGCATTATCTACCTTTAGGGTAAACAGACTCATTCTTCCAGGTAGCTTGAAGAAAATACTGTTTTTCACTCTGTCTCCTCGGACCTGAGAGTGAAGCATGGTGACCAAGCAGGCCAGAGGAGCTGTGCCACTAAGACAGCATGGACAAAAAAAGAAGGGGTTGAGCTAAGGCGCACACAAAAAGCTGGTATGTGGAGGAAATCCATGTTTACAAATTAATCTTACCTTCTATTTTGCAGCAAGTTGGTTTAGCAAAAAAGAAAAATGCAAACATTTTATAAATACAGAAATATATTAAAGAAAAACTAACTAGAATCACCGCACACATATACAGAATTCCACAACAGACCTCATTTCCTTGAGCCCTTTTGTTTGGATGACATGCAGAATCTGTTTGGGCGTCATTGGGGCATCGGAATAGTTCTCCAGGACCTGCAAGTGTTCCAAAAGACAAATTTATCAAGTAGCTGATTCAGTTTGATTGCAGCAGTGAACAATTTTAGATTTTAGGAGATACATTCCCTATACTAAGGAACAAGGGCACTGAAATGAAGTGGAACAGCTCATGATATAAATGAAATTCACATTACAAGATACCAGGTGGACTTCCTGCAGGAAGGAGGCATGAAAAATGTGAAGTTGTGACAACTCCAAACCAACTGCTGAGCAAATGACAAGAAAGCCCTCTGGCATTTTGGTACAAATGCCAGGAATCATAACGTAACTCTTTTGGTTTGCTCATTTTTACTTGCCCCATCTATGTCAAACTAGCTATGCCTTTTCACTTTAACGGTATGGGAACCATTTATTGATTTATACAAAATGTTTTTATAGCTTTTTAACTCGTATGATTATGTAGCCTGAACCCACCCAGCTACACCACATTTACAGATGCTGATTGGAGAAGATAATGAGGATGCCACATAACAGTGTCACACACACTAAAACAATCATTCTGTGACACTCAATATAACAGTCTGCCAACTAATGAAAACATGGAAAACAGAGAAGTTAAACTGAAAATGTCAATCTATATCTGCCTAGAATGGAAAAAATGGATGAAAGCCAATTTTGTAAAAATAATAATAATATAAAAAAAGTCAAATAATTTATCAATTTAGTGATTGAGGTTGATTAACAGATTTAAGAGAAAAAAAATCAAAATTTTTTATACACTCTGTAAGGCTAGTATATGGGTCCAATGTTTATGTTGAGTTTTGTGCAAAATTCCAAAGCATTTTTATATAATATGGGTAAAAATAAAATCAGTCATCAGAATTACATTTTCTTAATCACAGGGAAAGTTATGACCAAACTCAGGGTCAAAAAAAAAAAACCCCAACAACACACAAGAGTCAACAATCCAAGTTAGTAATGAGGGAAAATCACAAACAATTTTGTGTATTTGGTCATGGATAATTCCACCTTTAGATCTAAGATCTAAATAAATAATTTTTTTAATTTTGGGGGGTATATTATAGACAGTCAACATGATTCCAGGGATAATGGACAGCAAACTACATCCTTATATTCTTAAAAGTTAAAACAGAAGAAGCAATCCTTTTTTCAATCTGAAAATTCATAAATGCCTCAACTTTACCCAAAGATATTTACAATACAATTTTTTGAGAAAATAAAAAACAAATATGTGCACATTTACATTGTCTTCCCATCAGAATACTAGATTGTGTTGGTCCTAATTTGGATTTATTCACCAGCAGTTAGAAAGAATAACTTATATCCCTGTTATTATGTTATAGAATTACTATACTTGATAAAAACTAATTCCAAAGTTAAAACAGAGTAACCCCTTTATCGAACCAGGTACATGCATCAGTCAATTAAAAACCTAAATTAAACAGCAACTACAAAAAACAGGAGCACTAATGTGACCTTAAACAAAAGCTCTCAAAATGCAGTGTGTCGATGTGTTTCTTTTAAACTTTGTGGAATCGCTGTTCTTATGTTCACATGGCTGAAGCTGCTTTACACACCACTTGAAGGTGCTGAAGGCATAATGCTCCATTAAACTGGAAATATTAAAAAAACTAGCAAAGAAAAAGACTTAATGTGTGCGAGTGAACAAAATCAACCCACTCAGAGAGAACATAATATCTCAAACACACAGCACCCCTTTCTTGTTTTTTTGTGTGTGTTATTTTGTTCCATTTCAGGACAAAGCAACGCACTTTTATATTTGTAATATGGAAGTGCTGTATTTCAGTTTCTAAGTCAACTCACTAAGTAGCTGGTTCTATAACAGTGGACCACAATAGATCTCTTTACGTGACGTAGGGCCTGGAGAGGATACCTCTCCATTGCAGCGTGCCATATATTTGTATTATGGCCATTTGTAGACTGTTAAACTGAGTTTTTAAATTTACAAACTGCCCATTGCAAAGCTCCACATCCCACATACACCCATTTGTCATCAAGAGCATCACTAGTATTTTGTGTAAGGTCTGATCAATATTCACATAATAAGAATGCCAACTATTAGTGAATGGAACAAATAAGGAAATGGAATAAATTGTGGCCTGCTCAGCAACAATATTGTGATCATCAAAGTAGGGGTGGGCGATATGGCCCTTAAGTAATATCACAAAAGTTTAGAGAATTACGGCGAATATTATATGAAACAATATTGTGGATGACAAAATGTTCAATAAAATATATTCACGGGCATACAACTAATATCAACAGCATTTAAAAAAAATGTCCCTTCAAATATTCCCTTCACAAGGAAATTATATATTTTTTACATCCATGATATTAAGTGTCAATGTTTGACGGATGTCTTTCTCAGAACACTAAGAGGAACCTTAAGCATGGACAAACTATACTATGAACATCCAGAAAACATTGAATGGGAAGCCTGTAGCAAATTTCCGATTTCATCGAGCCAAATGGGATCTCTAAGAAGATCAGATTAACATCAGCCATATGCCAGAATGCCCATATCTCCTCAAGAGTCGTTTCTACAGGTGCGCTGAATGATAACTATTCATGCAGATGTACAAGCAAGCCCATACCTGCCTCCCAAAGCTCAACACGGGAGGAGATCCTTACAAAAATTACAGCCTGAAATGTGTTTAGTTAGTATTTAATAAAATAAAAACATTATAATGCAAAGTATGAAATAAAACATCAATTTGAATTTCTATCTCTGAAGCTGCCTTGCATGAAAATTACTGCAGTGGCTCAACCATGATCCGTCGGCGCATGAGATCCGCACCCAAAACTACAGAGTATGATCCACTTTTACCAGATATGATGGTATATTTTTGAACAGCAGCATCAACAGACCTCTCACTGCTAATCTTTTCCCCGCATTAAGATGCATCATGAAAAAAAATACAATTCGACAAGTTGAGCTGAATGTAAGATTATTGCTTTTTTTTGTGTCTAAAGCCAGACATTTCACAACCCAAAAAGGTTTCTTTCACACAGAAAGTCTAAGCATGCTGGTCTGACAGAGTTGATATGTTGTTAACATTACTTTAAAATATCCAATTTCAATGCAGACAGATCCACCTCTTAAAATGACCAGAAGACCCAAATTTTGAAATGATTGAGTTAAAATTTATATTACATTTTACTCTATAGGGGTCCCCCAGGAAGAATAAATTGGGGAAAATGTGTTTTCAAATCAGACACCGCTCAAAAATGTTAACTGACATGCAAATAAAAGACTCTGTTGATATCTGCGTCAAACAGCTTCTCTCCTTTTGTTCATAACTGGAAATGTGTCTGTTGATCTGCATTTGCTCACACTGTAGAGCAAAAACCTCAAGTTTGTTTATTTAGTGCTACAGCAACGGATGGAAAATAAACCAGAGGTTGTGTAAAAAAATCCTCATGCTTTGCTTCTATGCAAGCTATGAAACATAACTCAACTAGAGTCAACTTTCAACTTATTCACAGTTCATAGATGTCCGATTGCACAAAACAGCAATATAAAAAACATTGTGACGTCTAATACAAAATCCATTTAATTTTGTGATTGTCTTAACCACTCGACTTTGGAGGCAGCAGGAACTTTGGTATTGGGAAACAACATCCAGAATATCTAAACCTTTTATTCCTCAAATGCTTTTTCTATGAAGCTAGATGAGTTCTTTAATGAGCGGGTTTACCAGTCAACATTGGACTTTCGCATGCACTGGAGCTCATGTAGGATTTTCCCATGGCTTGTTTCAGCAAGACCAGCATCTACAGCCAAACATCGTCTCGAACGGTACATACCAGTATCTATAACAACCCATTTTACAGCTCCTTTTAGGACATTTTTTGAATAAGTAAAAAACAGCCCTCCACTTTATATCATAAAGACTAATAATAATAGTAATAAGCACTCAAACCACTTTACATCTTGATGGGGCTGTCTTTGAATCCACTACCAGTGTTCAGCATCCACTTGGATGATATGGCAGCTGCCATTCTGCACTGGAACACTCACCACACACCAGCTAATGGTGAACAGGACACAGACGGAGCCAATAAGAGGAACGAAGCAAATCAGCATACAATGAATATTCAGAGTGGGCAAATCTAACAAGGATTTGCCAGTATTTTAAAAATGATTATGGTGAAACACTGCTCCAAATGGTGGTTACAAAATAGTCGGGCCTAGCTACAGACTCTACAACTCCTCTTCAGGCAAGTGCTCTAATATTGCCAGTCCATGATTCTCTTCGGCGAATAAGCATAAACCAGCTTGCATATGTCAACTCTGGTGGAGACCCAAGGTGCATCTCAATTTCACTTACGTTCCATTATCAGTGACACCAATAATAGCAATTACAAAAAGATTTTATGTTCTGAAACTTCAGGAATAGCTATATTGTCACATGTGTGCAAACCAGTAAAAAGCACAATGTTTTGGATTCATAGTTCATGCTCAAGTGAGAGGTTTTAGGATTTTTAAACCTACTCATAAAAACTTCGTACCATTATGATTTGTGGATATATATTTTGTAGCTATTTCACGTAGGACAAGAACTGGTTCATGAAAACAAAAGGAGTTCATGATGCACAGAAAAAAAAAACAATAGCTGAAAATGTATTGAACATTTCCAATAATTACAACATTTTGAATTGTTCTCTAATAAGAGCGTTTTAGTTCATTAAATATCTAACCATTAATGTGTTATTTTGTTTTAAATTTTTTTGGGTGAAAATTATGAAATAGGTTAGTTGTTGACAGCAAACATTTATCAGCACAATTTTCAGATTTAATAAACCAACCTAGCAAAGCCTTTCACACCATTTTCCTCCATACAATAAAAACAGTCCTGTTATCTATAGCATGGGTTCATTCACCCTCCTTCAGTTAGCCAACTGTGGTACACGCAATATTAAATATTTTGATATTGCACTTTGCGAAAACAGCAAACTGTATATCACTAAATTAAATCAACGTGGATTGGTAATATGGAGAACAAATATTAAAACGTCTACAAAACAGATTAATACTCACCAATGACCAACTCATGCCTTCACAGACACACAAAATAGAAATAATCATAACATCACACAGAAACATGTTTATATTGAACATCAATGGATTATGAATGAAAGACACCTCGCTTAAAGCACAGCTTTGACTCCGTGGCCGAAATAGACATTTGAGACACACAGTACTCAAAAATGATCTGTAAGGGAAACACGTTTTCTTCATTGAGTGATTTTATTCAGCTGGTTAAAAGAAGCCCTGTAAACAAAGGGTCAAACAGCTACAGCTGCTAGTACGCTAGGCTACCAGCTAGGGCTCTTTCATTCACGTAGTACACAGACGTACCCCTCTAATGTCGTCAGGGTAAAAATGTGCACAGACCGAATGATATGAAAGAAAGCGTAACAGTTAAATGATTAAATAAAGCACACTGATAGAGGATTCAAAAACAACAACCGAGGCTGCTCTTATACCATCCGACAACAACAGCTCCGAAGCCCAGCGACAGACAGCTTTGTTCCCGTACTACACCCCTCACAAGCACCAAACCATTACAGTTAACCTAGAATTATTAAAATATTACCATACGAGCTGCCTCAGCCCACGTGCGCTCCTTCTTTCTCTTCTGTTTGTCCTTCATTTCCTCTGAGTTATCGCGCGGGTAACTGTTTCTTCTGCAGATATGGAACGTGTGCGTGATAAATGGGAAGCCCCGCTAGCGTGCTAGGCTAGCTACTACACCAAACGGGTCCTTGATAGCTCAGTTTCCGCTGCTCGCACTCGGGTAGTCTCTCCGTTATCACTCGCATATGGCTTCCTTGTATTAGAGGTCTGTTGTTGTTGTCGAAGCAGCGTTATTTGACGTTTTCAGGTTGTGCCTCTGTGCTTAAATAGTAGTAAACAGAGACAAGGCGCAAAAAAGGCGAGTCGCAACAGCCTTTGGCATACTGCAGGAAATCCTCACTTTGGAATGCAATGCAAGACGAGGAGAAGACAACAATGAGGTCAAAGGTCAAACAGACTGCAGGAATGCACAAAAACAATTCTCCCCATCCCCCTCTTCGTCAGTCGCTTTGCGTTCTGCAGCCGCGGCTTGTCCGACGAAACGTGACCACGCCCATTATAGCGTGCGGCGAGATCAGACGTCATTCATATTCATATTTATATATGGCCGCTACCACAAATTGCTACTTTGTTTTTTTTGTACGTGTTTTTTTAATAGTTTAAAAATTTATACTATGTTATTATGGACGAATATCATATAAACAATACAATTTTTTTAAATAGTCTTAAAAAGCCTTCATTTAACATAAAAAAAAGTTTATTTTCCAACGACTGCTGTTTGTTTTAAGTGGTTAACATCTCAAATGTTGTGCTGCATTTCGGTCCTGTAGACGGGTTCATTGACATATTTTAGCTCATAAAAAAGCTTGTGATAAAATAAACTAAAAGACTTAATAAACAAAAACAATACAAATAAAAAAAAAACTTCCCTAAAGTTCCACCAAGAGCCAAAAACCACATAATAACATACGGCTCAATTTAAATTTTGACTTTTATTTTGAAGAAAATGAAAACCGGATATCTGGATTAGGTGAGAATGTCATTTAGTTTAAAGAAGTGATATTAGGGAATTATTACATATCGTGTCGGAAATACGGTTTCATTTTTTTAATTAAATTTCGTGTATACATTAGACAAAGCTACAACGTTAACGTTTGTGCATTTTGAAACGGGAGGGGATTCACTATACGCCATCTTTGTTTGGGGCAAAGATGCCCAAAAGTTGTTCCGCATTTAATTGCAAAAATAGATACAGCAGCAAAACCCCTGAAATCACATTCCACAGGTAGGTTACTGTAAAAAAAATCATTTGATTTCGAGGAGATTTTGTTGCCTGACGTTATACAACCACCCGTTTGATAGATTCCCTTTCAGCAAACCATTAATTTTGAAAGAATGGCTAAAAAACATTGGACGTGAAGATTTTCATCCACGAAAGCACATGGTTATCTGTTCGTTTCATTTTACCCCGGAATGTTTCAGTGGTTTCGGAAACCGTAAAAATTTGTTGTGGAATGCTGTGCCAACTGTTTTTGAGACATCTCAAAATGCTAAGGTAAACCAACTATCAGTCCACTTAGAAATGTGTTTTTTTTTCTCAATGCAACTTATCTTCATTTTTGCTTTAGCAAAAAACTTTTAGGAGAATGATTAAGAGGATGTTAGCATCTGCTGAAGGAGACAGCAATGCACTCAGTGGGGTATCACCTTTCATTAAAGATTCTAAATATGAGGGGATGCTTGACATTCGAGATTGCAACACTGAAGAGGCTGGCTGCCAAAGCATAAAGGTGAATATTGCACTTCATACCGTAAATATGTCCACATACATTTAACACAGTTGCATTTCTTTCCAACAGGCTTTGCCAACTGATCACACATATGCCTTATTGGACACATGCACGACCAAAGACAGACTGTTTAAAGTTTTAGACATCAACAAACGGCTGCAAAGGAAATTGCAGTTTAAAACCAGAGAAATTAATAGAATGAAACTTAAGCTGAAAAATACTGAAAGAAAACTTACAAATTTGCAGAGAAAATTCAGATATAGATGTTTTCACCACAATGGAAATGCATACTTGTGACCGGAGATATCTTAAAATTTAGGAAAAATTATTGTGTACATACTCTGTTAGTACTATATTGTAAAATGCATACTATATGTGTTTTCAACCTTCAATAGTTTAAAAACAAAAAAATATATGTCCATCCAAAGGGCCAGAGTCTCTATTTTTGTGTTCACATGGGGACACAAATGTTTGATTATTATTTAGAAATTGTTTAGTTTAACAGAACATTTCTATATTTTCACTATTAAATGCACTTTTACACAGTTCCATGTGCTGCTATGGATAAGTTGTTTATTAATAAGGGGAGGGGTATTTTGAATGTGTAAAAAAGTGCCTACAATTAATTTAAGACATGGTTTGTCAAGGTACTTAAACAAGAAGTGTTTAAAAAAATGAAATGGCTTACGAGTATATTCACGTGAGATTAATGTACACAATAATATCCAAAAAATCCTATAAATATTTCACCTGTGAACATAACATAAGTGTACTCATCTGTTTTTTTATTTTAAAAGACAGGAATTTCTGCAACAATGTTGGGTGAAGAACAGCACACCTTGAAATAAACCCAATACATCATCCCACAATTATACCTCTTCATTTACAAACCTTATTTGGGTGGCCAGAATATAGTAATTCATACAAATAAATTTTACCTCTGAAGAAAATTATCCAGTACTAGTAGTGTGTAAAATAAAACACCAGAAAGATAAAGTTCTGTTGTCAAGAAGACTGAAAAGGCAAAAAGATGTAAAGGATGGTGAAAAAAAATCTTCCCTGATTAAAACATGGCACAAATCTGCAGACTTAAGGAAAATGACCTTAGATAACAAACAAAAGAAGATTGTTACTCCTTAATCAACTGCTATTCAAGTCTTTGGACACAAGGTGGGAGGCAAGCCCTACAGTGTATGATGCTCGCCAAAGTTCTGTTTCCTCAGACTTTCTTGTTTGCTTTCTCTGTGCCCTTCACATCTCAGTTCACTCTATTCGTGAGACTGAAGAGAATGGGATGAAAGAAGAAAATGTCGTATCTAAAACTTTCCTTCCAAGTACTTGCCAGATCAAGCCATGACCGGTGATGCCACAGGAAGTTGAATGACATCGTTCACATAAGCATATAGCAGCAAGGTGTTAACTTATGTAAAATAGTTCTGATTACAGGCACTGACATGGATTCAGGGGGGGCCTCTGCTTATAAATGGTTATTAAAAAGCTTACCAATGCAAAAATATAGATCTATTTTTTTAGGGAACGGTCATCATTTTATTTGTGAAAATGAAACTAAATTCAAATTATGGATTTAAAACAGCTCAAAACAAAGGATAGATAGGTGATGACTTGTAAGGGCATGGTGTTTCCAGGGCACTACTGTGTCATCTCTCTTTACCAGTCCAAGTTGTCCCTTTAAGCTCATGAGAAGAATGTTCCTAGCTGTCGTTATCAATCCTGTGAGCTACAGGGAAGGGAAAGACAAGAGATTTTAAAATGCTGTCTACGTGAACACAAGTCTTAACTACCAAGAAATAGATATTTTATAAACAAGATCTGTTTTTCTTGCATACTCACATTGTTTGGGTATCCTGAGTGCTTCTGTGTCACCTGATAGAACTTGGTGCATCACACCTCTAAACTGATAGAGCACCTTTAGGCTCTTCTCTTCACCAACACATGGGTCATAAAAGCCAGGTAAACCCGCCTGAAGACGTGGATGAAAAGCAGACAATTCATAGCTGCAACAGTTTCACTTTTTGGAAGGGTATTTAGTAACATGATGTGGTTAGAGGTGAGCTTTGTGCAGATACTTAAACTACAAAGTAGTTTATCAATTTAAAACTAGAAACTTCTTTGTTTAGAAATTAAAAGAAAGAAAAAGTAAAGTACACTACTTATTGAAATCTGTAAAACAATACAATACATTTAATATCAGGTAATAGAGAAAACATAATTCAAATTTCTACCCAAAATTATCATTACATTTTATTTCAATCGTTTTTTTGGGGTGGGTAGGTGTGTGTGTTGGGAGGCTTACATTGCAAAAACATTTTTTGTAACCCTAATTACTTTTATGTTTTTGAGCATTTAAGCTTTTCTCAAACTCCCAAACCATGGTTTCCCTAACACTGCCTTTTACAAAGTTGAGCTTTTATGAGCACTTTCTAATACTATGGCAACCCTAAACATTGTTTTTACTTTTTTTTAACATTAGAACAATTTTCTCAATATCTGGCAACCAAAACAATAAATTTTATCCTTTTGAGCATTCTCTCCATCTTTGGTAACCCTAACAATCTCATTTACATTTTTGAGTCCTAAGTCAATAGCTGGCAACAATTTCAGTCATTTTGAGCATTTAGTTTTTTCAAACTCTGGCAACCCTAACCACAACTTTTACAATTTTGAGTGTATATGAGACTTTTCTCAAACTATAACATCACTAAATATCACTTATCAAGTTATTTTTTTAGCATTTGGGAGCATTTTATCAAACGATGGCTAAAGCAAAACACTTTTAAATGTTTTTAAACAAATGACCTTTAAACAGACATCTGAAAAAAATTGCGGCCTAAAATGTGGCTTTTAAATGAGACTTTTTAAGATCCTGCAGAAACTCTGCTAAATGTTAGCTGTATTGTACCTTCGATGCTTCTGTGAGAATGAGTTTGGAGTCTTTCACCAAACACTGCAAAGGCACAGTCACGTCAATGACCCTTGCCCTTTCATGTTTTCGGCTGTTGTCTGTCACAAACTTGCCATACCACGCATTGAGGATGATAAGACCTGGAAAACAAGAAACCTCAATCACCAATCCCCACTTGACGTTTATAGAGTGCTCACTTTTTAGATGTTATTATACCCATCCTGGACTCCTCTGCTTCGATAATCCTGCGCACAGATTCTTGCATCAGCAGAACCTGGAAATTTCAAATAAGACTGCTTGTATATGCACAAAGGGAAAGCAGACATTTATCACTTTGACACAGCGACTGATGTGCAGATAAGAGTGATAGCCTGACACCAAAGTATTTTCTCCAAACACAAAGCTCTTGCCATAAAAAAAAGTTATGACCACTTTGAATAGCCACACATAATAAATGACTTGCATCAGATTTACACATTAGGAACTCACCGCAGCTTCCGCCTCTTGCTTCTTCTTGGCGATGTCTGATGCAGAGCTTTCACGGTGCTTCTCAATCTCCCTAAACAGCCAATGAAAGACTCAACGTTACTTCATCATTTGGTCTCTTACTCAGCTACTGAAACAGATTTCAGTCGATTAGTTTCCAGACAGAAAAGAGATAAAAGCTGGGGAGTGTTAAGAATTCAATTGATAACTAAAAGACAAGAATGTAATTGGCTTAAAGAGTGTACTGTTCTTGTTGAGCCCGAAGGTAAGGTTTGATAACCAGCCGCTGGATTGCAAGGTAGAACACAATTGGTCCAACGGTGGCATAAAAAACTGCACTCGGCATAAGCTGCTCTGTTAGGTGAATCGGGAAGAAGTATGTCTGACTCGCTCGGTTCAGCCTATGATAAAAACAACAACATTTTCAGAGCTACTCATGAAGCTGTAAAAAAAAAATCTTTTACAATGAAAAATATTTTACTTGATCTTCAGAGAGACACCCTGAGGAACTCCAACGCTGACCGTGGCACCCAGGACGCTGTGCCTGCTGATCTTAGTTTCTGCACCATATTCCACAACTGTTCCGAAAAACCCTGACCTGCAATACAAGGACTGTTTATTGTAACAGGCAGCAAACAATGCACGCAACAAGTACATGAGACTTCAGCAGTCACAAAAAAACATAGCAGTCATGAAACTTTAATATAAAAAGAGAACTAGGTCAAATACAAATATTAGCACAACATTTTTAACAGCTTCAACAAAATAAAGTATATACAGGTTTCTAGACTCTCGTACATTTACTTGAATTAAGCAATTATTCACTGAAGCTTGTTTTTTTCCAGGTTAGTCATCATGCCCACATACCAATGACAAAACGTTTGTTTGGTACTCTTCACTGGTAACCCTTAAAGAATGTTGAAGTCATGGTTTGATTGGTTTCATTTTATCCAGATTTCTGTGAGAAGCTTTTATTCTCACGTTCCATCGGGAAACTAAGTGCAGCTGTACAATCTTGAACATTCATTTTACTTGATGTGTGCCCTCTGGAATCACTTATGAAATATTGTTATTCTATCTTGCAACTTTGTGTTATCTCTTGCCTTTTGTGACTTTTTTTTTTGCATATGGTCAGTTGTTGTGGTGACACATCCACAGCTTGCAACATGAAGCTATGCTAAACGATAAGGGATTGGTTGATCGACATACAAGTCACACAGCTTCCTGGCTACGTCTTGGTCAAAGAAAGCTGTCAATAACACCAAACCTTCACGGAAGGTCTGGCCACGCGATGCTACTCCTACGTTGGAGAAGAGTAGAGAGGTTCAAAACTACAATTTTCGAGGAAGAAAATCATGGAGCGGGAGATTGACCCCAAATCCCCCAACAGACAAGAGAGTTGAAACTAAACATTTCTGCATGTATTGTAGGAGCTATACGTTGATCCTGACCACTATGAGCAGTAGGGTATCCTGTGAGTAGGATTGGCAGCTGGAGCTTCGCAGTTTTGACCGCATGGTACCCGTGACTGGCTTTGGGAATATGGCATTTCATTTTAGAGCTTATTAAATAAACTTTTATTTAATTCAAGACGGAGTCTGAATGTGTTTAATAAGCTCAATCTTGCAGCAACCTCTATCTGAAAGGACTAGAAGGACTTTATAAACAAATGAGACTATAATCTGTGTACTGTTAGTAACAAGCCACAAAGCTGATCAGTTAAAACTAGCGTTTATCTACATACGCTACAATACAGTGATTAGAATTGCAGTGAATAGTGACCAAATTAAAATTATTGGTGTGGAGTTTCCCTTTAACAAAAGATTTCTTTACAAACTCACAGATACAGAATGCATGTGTACAGATGGAAATAAGAACCAACTTCAAACATACTTTACAGAGCCCTTGATCTTGGTCTGATCATCATCCTGGAATTTGTACTGGTAGCTCAGCATCATGAAAGTATGAGGAATTCCAAGCTAGGGTGATAAAACTGGTGGTAAATCCCAAGAGTGGTTGGCGAAATTTTTTTTTATATCAAGACAGAAACTGACTTGCACAGCAAAGGTAAAATGGCTGCTTTTGGTATCCCTCACAACGCTGGTGTTCATGGAAGACTGAAATCCCCAGCGCCACTGTAAGTAACCCATAGTGTTTTTATCCAGGTGACGCGCAAGCACAGTTGTGAGCCCCGGCCGCACACCACGAGAAGAAAACTGCAGGCCAATTTGAGCTGTAGTGAAGCTGAAAAACAAATGCAATGGAATTTAAATTCAACTCGAATACTTCCTAACAACTTTTGTGGTGGTTTATTAAAGGATTATCAATTTAGCTACATAATTGCCAGAGATTTGCAAACTCACCAGCGGGGCGTCAAGTTCCTGAAAATCTTCATCCCAAAGACCGGGCCTTGAGTGTCTCCGGCACCAAACTCAACCTGTTAAACACACATCTAGTTATACAACGACCACATTTTTTTTGTTTTAGTCTACTATATACTTTGAAGGCTAGAAAATGAGCTGATTATTTATTCAGGAAGTGAAGAGGCCTTACCTCTCCCCAGCCCTTAGCAGAGGTGACTCGTCTCATTGATACGCTTATGTTTCCTCCACCGTTGCCATTGTGTGTGGAGAGAGAACCCGAAAGAATGGCTGTGTCGGAAGAAGTCAGAGGAGCCTAGAGAGCACAATTTTCACTTAATCCATCCACAAAATGATGTCTGTCTTTGAGCAGCATTCAGAGAGCAATGTTAATAGCTAAAAAAAAATTATTTTTCATTTTGTGACTCTTTAAAAGGTAAACCCCAAAATAATTATTTAAAGATTTTATATCTAGTAAGCAATTATATGCTTGCAAAATTATTTACCAAAGTAAAACATTAAAGAAAAGGTCACCTTATTTATTTGTGAAAAACACAAAACGACTAATGAATTGTGCAAGAAAAACTAAATATTTTTTTATCTTGAGATACAAAATTAAATAAAAACATGAAGTCTTTCAACTGCAATTGAACTTACTTAGACCCTTCATTACTACTGTATTTCGAACTGTACTGTAGTTCTCTTTAGAAAAGTAAGAGGATGAGAGAAAACACTCATAATAGAAAACACATTTTCACTTATAAGCAATCAATCTCACGAAGGAAGTCGAAAGAAAATCTATCAACAACAAAGAGACTGAGAGCTAATGTCTGCTTTTGGCTTGAATATTATATCCTCCATCCATCAAGGATGTCAGTCAAATATAAGAGGGCCAAAACATTTGCTAATTTGCTCCAAGCCAGGAACTATCTTTATTAAAACATACTGAAACTATTTTACATAGACTATTGAACTAAGACCTAATAATATTATGTATATTATCTAATGACTAAACAAAGAAAGCAAATGTTCATTTTCACAAGAGAAAACACTTTTAACTGGCAAACAGCCCCCCAAAAATAAATGTCCTTTAAAAACAAAACCTGTTCCTCAATATCACGATAAATGCATTATAAACTGAAAATGCGTTATTGTGCTGCTCTATACAAAAATAACAGTTCTTAAATAGTAAACTGAGAAAATAAATAAATCAAATCAGTTATATTCTTCAGTTTGCGGTCTACTGTTGCATTGTGGGGAATGTAGTGATGTTGGCCAGTTTCAATGGACTCTATGCATTTCTACCTCTGCATTTTATCGCAGTTGTTTCCCATTCGTGTAAATAGATGCGATCGCCATGGAATTTTACTCTTGTATGGATTAAGTATGGACCTAACCTGAATTAAACCGTGACAAATTATAACACAATGGGACACAGCAGTGGAGCACTCCTAAAAACACAAGGTAAGGATTTTACCTGTATAGACTGCGATATATGCATTCTGTTGATTTCAATGTGTGGCAGTCCACCACTGCCTCCACCTGAGATCTCCTCGTATTCCTCTTCATAGTGATCAAAGAGGTCCGTGGCATCAATACCCACGCTTATAGTCCCCTAATGAAGAGAGGGAACAATTATTAAGGATGACAATCATGTCAGCCATTGCTTCAGGAAGCTGTATATGTAACCTTTGGATTGGTTCTTTGCTGAAGTCTTCTCTCATCTCGCTCTCTTTGAAGTCTCTCATACTCTTCTCGGATCTCTGCTGGTGTTCTTTTCCTCTCCACGACCTTAAACAATCATTTCAATTAGCACAAAAAAGATCACGATGAGGAAAATCGTTAGCTTGAACTCTAACTGAACCTTTTACTTACTTCCCAGCCTTCCACATCGAGCCCCTTCTTGCCGTAGATGTCGTATATTGCTCTAGCTTGTGGGTCACTGAGGACTGAAGACATTTTTTATTATGCATAAATATGTTTGCTTTAATATATAACAAATTTATATAACCATGTAAAGATATTTAGCACATTCATCCTGCTTTTCTATTGTGTATGGGACTTATTGAATGTATTATTATGAAGCTTCAGCGGATCCGTCATGAGAAAAGATGTCTGTGTAATGACTCCATTTTTCTTTCCCTTTACTTAGCTAACTTTGTTTTAGTTTAACCCCTTGCAGAATTACTTTCTTTTTTTCTTTTGCCATGCAAACAAAATTAAATTATAATGATATTAATTATAGTCCAAATCTAAATTTTCCGTGTTTTTCTGTCAGCTTTATTTTGTATCAACCCTCAAACAATGCTCCACATGCAATACAACTGAGAGAAAAACCCCAGCACAACTTGTTGGTAAATATGTTGGTTTAAAATATAAGGGCCACTAAGATTTAGTTTTACTGAACCAAACGATGAGCATGTAGCCTGAAAAAAATTGTGATTGGCACAGAATTAACACTACTGTTGCACTATAGGAAAAGTGTACAGTTATGTTTATATCAGAAGGGAGGAAATGTTTTATTTGAAATTGAGAATTTCTTGTGATAAAAGACCCATAAACATATGCTAAAAATATTAACAAACCTAGGCATGTGATCAATTGTATTTTAATGTGAAATATTAGTCTTTTACAGCAGATAAATGCATATTCTTGTTGTTGGTTGTTTGGTAGTATTTGAATCTGTGTTTAATTAAACCCTTTTTATATTAATCTATTACAAGAATACAAGAGTCCATGAACTGTTTAGTGTGTGACCCTTTTAATTAAAACGCTTGATGTGCGCATTGTTCTCCATAGTTGTTCAAATGTTTTATTAGTTTTTTATCAAGCTCTTACAAAGTATATTCAAGATGACGTTCTACAAATACTAAAATTTTGCCACTCAGTCAAACTTGTGGTTAAGTCGAAGATTCACATCAATCCATAGCATCTAATGCTTGAGTTATGTGAACAAATAAATTAAATACATTTGAAAAGGAATAAGTGATTAAATTCGTTCATACACTAAATAAGTTTATGCACGTACAAATAATAAACTAAATGGCACATGTTTAATTTCTGAACAAAACTAGCTTCTGTACCACAGTAATAACCGACAAAACGAGAAACAACAGAGCATTTTCCAAACCCTGACATGGACTTTAATGTCATGGGCTGTTGCTGCAAAACCATTGTACCTTCGTATGCTTGGTGGACGAAGTTAAAAAGTTGTTCTGCCTGCCTCTTGAGCTCTGGATCTCTGTGCTTGTCTGGGTGGTAGAGCATGCAGAGACGACGATATGAAGCCTTTAACTCTTCTTGTGTTGCCTAAACCAGAGAATACAAAGATATCCATGATCAGCTCTAACACTTTAGTTAGATGATGACAGTGAAGATGTTTAAAAAAAAAAAAATCCACAAATATGTATTGAAACACAGTGCACACTTGATATAATTCGGCAAAAGAATTGTAATTATTATTTTATGCTTTATAGTTTTCAAAAATGTATTATAGTTTATATATAGGTTACAGTATTTAAAAAGTCTGACCGACGCATCAATTGACAGAGTATCCCGAATACAGTAAAGTAAATATGTCGTAATATTCTATACTGACTACTTTTGGATAAACATGTAAACTTTAAAAGCAGTTTTACATTTACAACAGTGGAGTGACAGCAATCTTTTCCTCGTTGTTTAGACGTTGGCCATGCTCACTGGTACTATTTGACTGCTACGAAAACAATCAGGTTTTGTGTGTTTACTCCATTATTGAGCAGGCAATTTCGTGCACGAAGGCAACGATAACGTGAAGGGTCACGGGCGCCGACTGAGCCACAGCTTATCGTCATGCCTTCGTATCTTGTTCAAAAGCGTTAAAACTGAAGCGCCTGCTGCTTCTGTCAACTAGCGACCCGCTTTTCTAAACCGTCTACTTTAGCAAGGATGCGTCATACCTCTCTGCGAACGTTTAACAGAGAATAATAATCATCATTGTCGATTACATCTTCATCCAAGGCGGCCGCCATATTTACCACCTTTCATCCCCGCCCCTGCGCCAGATCAAGCTGCAATGAACTCTGATGTGTGGAATACAGGTGCGTGAGAGTATGTAGCGCCACCAAGAGGTTGGGAGAAAATACAAACTGCGTGGATAGAATATTTTAATCCTTTAACTGCCCACTAAACCAAAGGGTCGAGCATATCTTGAATAGCTGGATTTCATTTAACTTTTTTTTTTACAGATTAAAAATCGAAGCAAACCATATTTTGATAAATTAAATGCTGAAATATTTTAAGGGCTACCTCAAATAATCTATATTCAAAGTAAGATTTTAAAAATAATATTTCAAAATAAATTGGTATTTAAGTTCATTTTTGGTGGATTTTCATAAGGTACTTTAACAAAAAAGCTTTATCGAGCATTTGATTGTCAATGATATTTAAGAAAGTATGGGATGTGAAAAAAATTGAGGATATTTGTGATATTAGGAGAACAAAAACAAACAAATTATTTTTTAAATAGCCTTTTTCTTGCTGTGGAGGTTTAAAGGGATAATACAGCCTACAATATATGTGTATTTGTAAAAGGTTTGGACAAATTTGGTATTGCACAAATGTTTTATTCGTGAATTAGTGAGCATAGTGCAGAAGAAACAACTATCAACTATACAAAGGAGTATAATGGAAAAATATAAAAGTCTTTATCAAAAGCCTTGTTATATGAAGTAATTTAATCCTGAAAAACTTTAGATATTCTTGTCCATTTCTCAAGATAACTGATGAAATTTCAGCACATGTTTCTGCAGCATCTCCAACAATATGGAGTAGCCAGATAGACACCTTTCTCAGATAGCCCAGAATAAGACCCCTGCTGAGCCCCTAGTTCAATCATTTTTGCGATCCATTGGGTCACTATCTCATCGTAAGATAAAAAAATGTGTTCCAAAATCTATATCTCAGCCCTGTATTTTAACATTATTCATCTTAAACCTTCAAACCCTCAGTGTCTTTCTATAAGCTTTCTACCCAGCTGCAGTTATTCAAAATATTAGGGTTTAAAAAATATTTTAATTAAACGTGTTAGATAGAGCTAAAATGCATGTATAAAGTACTGTCAGGATGAGTAAGTTGGACCCAGAAGCAAAGGTGATCTTGAAGTACTTGAGTCTTTATTGAAAAGCAACCAAGGTATCAAACAGAAAAAACCGGCACGAGGGCCAAAACAAATCAAACAAAAGAAGCTAGACTAACGAGAACAGAAAGGGCTCCCACCGGGATCCAGCACTCTTGTAGGAGAATCCAGAACTTAAAAATAATCTGAAAAAAAGAGCAGACAAGCTCAAGACTAGGCAGGGCACACTAATATATCTTCCACAGACAGAGTAGACTGGTACAACAGCGTGACAAATAAAATAACTCGCACAGAGAAGAAGCTGACAGTGCTTTAAATAGCAGCAGGAGTAGATGAGGAACAGGTGAGTCCAATCAGACAGGACCAGAGCACAAGAGCATAATTGGGAACACCTGATCTAAATGAGCTGAGCTGAGAGAGCGAGAGATTACAGGGAGAGAAAGAAAAAGAACAGAAAACATAACATGGAAAAATGACAATCCTGACATTGCCCCCCCCTTAATGAGCGCCCCCAGGCGCTACACGGTGAGAACCATGACCTGAGCGGTAGAAGTCCTCAATCAAGGAGCGGTCCAGCACATCACGAGAGGGTATCCAGCATCTCTCCTCAGGACCGTAACCCTCCCAATCAACTAGATATTGATGCCCCCTACCTCTTTTACGCACATCAAGAAGACGCCTGACCCTATAAATAGGTGAGCCCTCTACAATGGGAGGAGGGGGGCTAGAGGGAGCTAGAACAGAATAGGTGGCGGGCTTGATGCGAGAAACGTGGAATACTGGGTGGATGCGTGCAAGGTGACTAGGCAGCCTTAACCGGACTGCCACCGGGCTAATGATCTTACTGATAGGGTAAGGACCAATAAAACGAGGGGCCAGCTTGCGAGCGGGAAACTTGAGCGGCAGGTTATCGGTTGACAACCATACTTTTTGACCACAGATATACTTTGGGGCTGGCCTACGACGCCGATTGGCAGTCCTGCGCATATTTTCTCTGGTTCTCAACAGCGTAGTTTTGACCTGTCTCCAAGTTCGTTTGGCACGACGGATGAAAGAACTAACGGAAGGGACCATGACCTCCATCTCTTGACTTGGAAATAATGGGGGCTGATACCCTAAGCAGCCTTCGAAAGGAGAAAAGCCAGTAGATGAGGATGTCAACGAGTTATGAGCATATTCGGCCCAGGGCAGACGTTCACACCATGTAGATGGGTTCTGGTGGGCAAGACAGCGGAGTAGGCGCCCAAGGTCCTGATTCGCTCTCTCTGCCTGGCCATTGGTTTCGGGATGATAACCAGATGACAAACTGGCTGTGGAACCTATTAATTTACAAAACTCTCGCCAAAATTGTGAAGTGAACTGGGAACCTCGATCAGTCACAATATCACTAGGCAAGCCATGCAATTTAAAAACATGTTCGACCACAGTCTGGGCAGTTTCGGATGCAGACGGTAGTTTCTTGAGCGGAATAAAATGTGCGGCTTTGGAGAAGCGGTCAACCACAGTTAAAATAACCGTATTACCTTTGGACTCAGGGAGACCAATAATAAAATCCATAGCAATATGTGACCATGGACGTGCCGGGATGGCCAGTGGTTTAAGAAGGCCGGCTGGTGACTCATTACTGGCTTTGCAACTGGCACAGACTGCACAGGATCTAACATATCGCTTAACGTCTGCTGCCATTTCAGGCCACCAAAACCGTTGACGCAGTACTGCCAGGGTGCGACGGACCCCAGGGTGAGCATAGAACTTAGCTTCATGCCCCCAGCGAACTACAGACTCACGAACAGATGGAACGACAAATAATCGATTACTGGGACACAGAGCGGGAGGAGTGGTGTTACCAAGGGCCTGCATTACTGTATGCTCGACACCCCAATTCAAGGCCCCCACCACTTTCTCTTTGGGCAAAATAGGAATGGGAAGGGTGTCTTCACCCTCAGGGGCAAATATTCGAGACAATGTGTCCGGTTTCATGTTGCGTGAACCGGGTCGGTAAGAGATGGTGAAATTAAAACGTTCGAAAAACAGCAGCCACCGGGCCTGGCGCGAGTTGAGCCGCTTGGCAGAACGAATATACTCTAGATTGCGGTGGTCTGTCCAAACTAGGAATGTATGGCTCGCCCCTTCTAGCCAATGACGCCACTCCTCCAGAGCCAGACGGATTGCCAAGAGTTCCCGATTACCAACATCATAATTACGTTCCGCCGGTGACAACCGATGAGAAAAAAAAGCACACGGATGGATCTTGTCATCCAGAGGGGAACGTTGGGACAGGACAGCACCCACTCCCGTCTCAGATGCATCAACTTCAACAATAAATTGTCTGCTGGGATCGGGAGTGACCAAAATGGGAGCTGTAGTGAAACGTTCCTTCAAGGAATCGAAAGCCTCTTGTGCAGAGTCAGTCCAGATAAAGTTCTGCTTGTTCGATGTAAGAGCATTCAGGGGACCAGCAACTTGACCGAAACCCCGAATGAACCGGCGATAAAAATTAGCGAACCCCAAAAACCGCAGCAAGGCTGTGCGTGACTCTGGTATGGGCCAGTTCAGGACAGCCTGGACCTTCGACTGATCCATGGAGACTCCTTCTGAAGAAACAATGTACCCAAGAAAACTAACAGATGGGACATGGAACTGACACTTCTCAGCCTTAACAAACAACTTATTTTCGAGGAGGCGCTGGAGAACCCTACGAACATGGCGAATATGGGACTCTTCATCTGGTGAAAAAATAAGAATATCATCCAAGTAAACAAAAACAAACTCATTTAACATGTCTCGCAGGACGTCATTAATTAAAGCTTGAAAAATTGCAGGGGCATTGGCAAGGCCGAATGGTAAAACCCTATATTCAAAGTGCCCCAGGGGAGTGTTAAAGGCAGTTAACCACTCGTGTCCCTCCCGGATGCGCACAAGATGATATGCGTTGCGTAAGTCAAGTTTAGTGAATACCTTGGCACCCTGAAGAATTTCAAAAGCGGAGGACATAAGGGGTAGAGGGTAACGGTTCTTTACAGTCACTGTGTTAAGTCCACGATAATCTATGCAAGGACGGAGCGAGCCATCCTTCTTTTCAACAAAAAAAAACCCTGCACCTGCCGGAGAGGTGGATGGAACAATGGTGCCGGCAGCCAGGGACTCCGACAGGTAAGTCTTAAGTGCTTCTCTTTCAGGTGCAGTCAGAGAGTAGAGGCGGCCCCGCGGAGGGGAGGTCCCAGGTAGGAGTTCAATGGAGCAATCATATGGCCGATGAGGGGGTAGAGATATGGCTCGTGATTTGCTGAACACCGCCCCCAGATCATGGTACTCCACCGGGACGCCCACCAAGTCAACAGAATCATCCTGAAACACAGAAGCAGACGAACCGCCAGAACCCGCAGAAACTAGACAAGATTTGTAACAATCAATCTTCCAAGAAGTAATCATGTTGCTAGCCCAATCTATTTGTGGCTGGTGTTTTGTCAGCCAGGGATGACCCAAAACAACAGGTACAGAAAGTGACTTGAACACAAGGAAAGATAAAGTTTCAGTGTGATTCCCAGAAGTAGTGAGGCTCACCGGTAATGTCTGCTTGCTGATTCGAGCCAGAGGTCGGCCATCCAGAGCAACAACCGTCGGAGCCTCCACACAGGAAGAGAGGGGAATGTGGTTGGCCACTACAAAGCTCTCATCAATGAAACAAGCTTCAGCTCCAGAGTCGATGAGGGCCTCACAAACGACAGATCTGGTACCCAGTTGGAGACTAGCAGAAATGGTGGTGCGAGATGGAGAGCCAGGGGACAAGGAAATAGAGCTCGACAGGAGTCCCCTTATTGCCGCCGAGCTGTTCCTTTTAAAGGACAGGACTGGGCGAAATGACCCTCACCGGCACAATACAAACAAAGGCGGGATGAAATGCGTCTTGTCCGCTCCTCAGCCGAGATGCGGAATGCTCCCATCTGCATGGGCTCAGATCCTGGAGCTTCACAGCCTGCCACCACTGAGGAGTGTGAGTCTTTCGAGCGAGGTGGCTGGGTCCCTCTCACCTGGCGACGCCGAGCATGTCTCTTCTCGATGCGAATGGACAGATCTATCAATTCATCGAGTCCAACCGGAAGATCAGAGGAGAGAAGCTCCTCCCTTATATTGAGGGAGAGGCCATCGAGGAAGTGGGAGAAAAGTGCCTCCCCATTCCAGCCACTGGTAGCGGCAAGCGTGCGGAACTCTATGGAGTAATCAACCACAGAGCTAGAACCTTGACGTAGAGCTGCCAGTTGCCTAGAAGCCTCCCGGCCAAAAACAGAACGGTCAAAAGTCTTGCACATCTCTTCTCGGAAAGAAGAGTATGAGCGGCAGCATGGGGCATCCGCCTCCCAAACCGCAGTTCCCCAGCTCCGTGCTTTCCCGGCTAGCAGTGAAATTACGAAGGCGACCCGGGATCTTTCAGTGGCATATGTTTGAGGCTGGAGAGAGAAAACTATCTCACATTGGGTGAGGAAGGCTCGGCATTGAGTGGGCTCCCCTGCATAGCTGGGAGGGTTATTTACCCTTGGTTCCACAGGATGGAAAGAAGTACCTCCTCTCGAGCGTTCAGCACTGAGATTATGCAGCTGCCTGGACAGATCCGAGACCTGAGCGGAGAGGGACTCAACTTGAAGCCGTGAAGCCAGGAGCTCCTCTGAGTGACGTCCGAGCAGCGCCCCCTGGTGCTCAACTGCTGAGTGGATGTGGGATTCCTTCGCTGGGTCCATATTTCTTTCGGCGAGTTATTCTGTCAGGATGAGTAAGTTGGACCCAGAAGCAAAGGTGATCTTGAAGTACTTGAGTCTTTATTGAAAAGCAACCAAGGTATCAAACAGAAAAAACCGGCACGAGGGCCAAAACAAATCAAACAAAAGAAGCAAGACTAACGAGAACAGAAAGGGCTCCCACCGGGATCCAGCACTCTTGTAGGAGAATCCAGAACTTAAAAATAATCTGAAAAAAAGAGCAGACAAGCTCAAGACTAGGCAGGGCACACTAATATATCTTCCACAGACAGAGTAGACTGGTACAACAGCGTGACAAATAAAATAACTCGCACAGAGAAGAAGCTGACAGTGCTTTAAATAGCAGCAGGAGTAGATGAGGAACAGGTGAGTCCAATCAGACAGGACCAGAGCACAAGAGCATAATTGGGAACACCTGATCTAAATGAGCTGAGCTGAGAGAGCGAGAGATTACAGGGAGAGAAAGAAAAAGAACAGAAAACATAACATGGAAAAATGACAATCCTGACAAGTACATTAAGTCTATGATTACTGCGGACCCTTTCGAACCTATTTTGCAGTAACCAGATTTAGACAGATTTAAACTCTTTAAATGTAGTTTTTGTTTGTAGTCAATGATTCAAACGTCTTTGCATGCAATAAGCATTTACCTGTTTGCTTACCGCAACATGAGGAGGAAACGAAAACCTCGGAAGCGTCCTATAATTGCATGCAATCAGTTGTAATTGTTCATTTAAAAATGCTGCAATGTTATTACAGATATATTAAAACCTCTGAAAGTGTGTCGTCCCAAAGAGAACTAATCTGAGAGGTTCCAAACAATCATATTTGCATTATAATTTCAGAGTACTGAAGTGTCTAAAGTGCCTTTCCTTCTTGAATGAAACATTCACATATAAACAATTAAACATATAAATATCTTTATTTTTACATTACAAGTGAGCTCTGTTTATTTATTTGATCTTTAAAAATAAGGATTGAGTTACCACTCAAGTAACTTCAAGCAATGAAGAGGGCTCTTTAATGATAACGTTCCATGGATGGTATTTTCACTGCGGGCAGTAAGACGTTGGGGCTATTATCTATACGCTCAGTGCTCTTAACAATTGCCTAATCTAACGAATAATTAATCAGCTCGGGTTTAATGAGATTTCAGCTATTCCTTAACACAGTTTTGAGGTTTTCTAGGGATATCAGATGCGGCACACATGCATTAAGTAGGCTATAGGCCATATAGGGCCTACTTTTGTAACAGGGCACCTTTTCTAGTAAGCTCAGCTGTGTAGGGTAGACCTATTTTGAGGGTATATTTAGTAAATCAGAAGACTCACTTGTGAAGGTGCACTGTGACAGCAGCCTGCTGCCATCTAGAGCTGTCCGCTCAGCACCACTATGCACTCTCGAACAGGAATAAAACAGTGGTCAAAAAGTTAAATATCCTTAAAGGTTGCAGAGCATTGTTATCAGCGACGTAACATATTTAGCATACAACGGGTTTATACAGATTGAATACAAATGCAAATGCAATTACCACAGATCAGATGTGGAAAAAAATGTTTTGCTTTTGATTTTACCAACGCCTCCTCATTTGCATGAAGACGTCTCACTATGGCAACTTTGGATTGGTTCAGTTCTTGTTAAGGTATATCACACATCCCAGCTTCCCCCAATGCCATTCAGATAAACCTTGGAGGGGAGGATGTTAGCTGTGCTCACGCAAGCCATTTTAGGACATCGTGGTCAGTCATAGAACAGCAGCCAATGGTGAGTGTTCCTTACCAGGACTTGCCTCTGCTTCTCCATCCCTCCTCGTGCTGCTGTCCTCGGCGTGAACGCGCGTGGTACCCAACGCTCGTGAAGAGGAGGAGGAGGATGTGGCGCGCGGAGGGGAAATGGCTGCCGAAAACAAGCCGGAAGGTAAGTCAGAAACATAGGGGATATTTCGTAGTTGTTCGACCAGAGTGTGCGAGGGGGAATTCGGGAAAAGCCGCCAGCTGAGAACCATTGAGATTTCGAGATTGTAAAGCGTCTGTGTTTATACTCACACACTCGCTCTTCCAGCAAGGAGACATCACATCACATCACCCTAGCCAACATCAGTAGCTAGCCAGTAGTGTGGAGCTCCTAATTTTCAAAAACAAGGCAGAGAAAGAGCACGCGGTACCGTGGAAATTCAAATATCCGTCTCGCGCCTTGTTTTCCTCCGCTTCCAACGGTCGCGCTCTAAGCAAAACTTGTGAGGCGCGACGGCTGTCGATTTCTAACTTCTTTTCTCGGTTTATCAAGCCTTCTCGGCGTCTTAAATTGTTTCCAAGTTCGAGGGTATTTAGTTCTGGACGCTCATCGACCAAATAGTTGCTTGAACGTGTAAATAAATGCCAGTGAGCCTGTTTAATGTGAGATTTCCCCTCAGATAACACTTTCCCGCGCCTCTAAACACAGTCCGACTTTGTGTTTAGCTGTTTTATCTGATATTTGCCTTCAAAGTTTGCTTGTTAGACTTTCTTATATATCACTATACATCTTTATATACAAACACATAATATCTCAAAAGTGGGTTTTATAATCCTGAAAATATATCACGGTTTATAATAGTCAATTATTAGGCTAACTTGTTTTTTTTTTTTTGCAGGAAGCTAAAGACACTTAACGTTAGTTTCTCTGCATCTCTGGTTTTCTTTAAAGCGAACAATATAATTTAAGCTCATTAACATGTGAGTATCGTTACATTTTCAATCGTAGCTATACGTTACACGTCGCAAAAGTTTGGTTGAACACATACTCCGGGTTAATCTACACAGCTGTCTGAATGTCAACACTTTTGTTTCAATTAACTTTTCATTGCGTTGTCAATGTCTGGGACATCGAGAACATTTTAATTTTAACAATTGAACAAGTTGAGGTTTTGGGAACACAAGGTGTCGACATTGAGTTGTTTAACTTTTTTTCAATTCAAGAAAGCTGCTTGAAAACAAACGACCAGTTCTTTAGAATAGGCGTTCAAGTAGTTTTTGACGTTAAAAACTGACTTCTGGCAACACTTTTAAGAGAATAAATTGGTGCTTGAACGATTAGTTTTTCATAGTTTTGTCTTGCCTAAAGAAAAGTGAAAGAAAAAATGATTTATGAAAATAATCTCTTTTGCAATTATGAATAAAGATAAGCAAACGTAAATATTCTAAATGAAATGACGAAAGTAACAGAAAATAAATATTTTATTCTCAACATAAAGCATTCCACAAGGGGGTGGTATTGAGCTTCCTATATTCTCTATGATTTTTACACTGTCAGCTAAAAATACAACCGTTACCCTAAATATAAACCTCAGAAATATTTGCTCCTTAAGGTTTAAAACGAAGCACCCCTATATTCTGGTGTCTGCATGTGATTGTTGATGTGTGCATGTAATAGTCATCGTCTGCATGACTGTGTGCTTTCAGTTGCAAACACAGACTCAGCCTTGAAGCGTGCATGCCACAGATTGGCAGTACTTTTAGTAGCCAAGAGCTTTTTGGAAACCCCAACTTGTGACTCCCACAGCTGAATGGCTCAAGTTATTTTTGTCATGCTTGTCAGGTCAAAGTAAGGGGGAGGTGCTTGTGAGCTACACCTCAGTTTTTTTATAAATAGGTTTGCACTGTATAGCTTCAAATAAATCCTGTATTGCTGACAATGTGTTAGATTTAATTTATTGGCGTAGGAATTTAAAGCATTCACTGCTGCAGGGTTTGTCACAACACGTTTTTCCACACTATTTGAATGCATGGATCGTTGTCTGAATTTTAACCTTTTGTCCTTGAAGCATTTTAAATGTTTGCATAGCGTGTAGTTCTCCAAGGCCTTAATTTTGGCAGGGTTTATGCACATAAGGACAGGCTGTACTTAGCTGGAGGCTGCTTTGAAAACATGGTCAATGTCTCATGTACCCCACAGAGCTCTTCTGTCTCTTTATATGACCCAGCTTACACTTTAATTTGCCATAGGACTGTTCTTATGGAATGCAATGACCGTAGGTGTAGATTATGCATGAAAAAATAAAAGGAGAATACAACACAACAATGTAACAAATGCATACTCATTAATATCCAAACCTTAGTGTGACAACAGACGTTGAGCTGATGTCAACACATGACAACCTCTGAATCTCATTGACCTTTTTTAAATAAAATTTGATATAAAATTCTTAGAGGAATGGGGCAAATGTTTTGTGAATTTCAAGAGTTTAGACATAGAGATGACTTTTAAATATTACAATTCTGTGACTAAAAAGCTCTATTGTTATGAAGAATAGACCAAAGTTGGTAAAAAACTGAGAGGAAACAAACAAAGTGAAAAGACATCCAAGCGTTACCATTAAAGTTACAATATATACACTTAGTACAATTCAATATCGGAAATCAAGTTGCATTGGACTTGCAAAGTTAAAAAGTTGTAAGGCACTTTGACCATTAGAACATTTTTAAGCTAGACAAAAAATCTAATTAAAATAAATAAACTGTCAGAGCCGGCCACTACTTTCTTTTTACCATCATGTGATAATTTATGTAAATTTGCATAACCTAAAGTTGGTGTTAAACGCAGAGTTGCATTATAGTTTTGGACATATAAATATAGTCTTTAGTGTCAAAGTTTTATTTGAATCTTCTGTCATTGAGCGCAAACCAAACAAAAACATCAATGATTTGAGAAAAAATTGTTTCAGCCAGTTTGAAAACACCCGCAGTGTGTTTAGCATCAATAATCAATAGCTTCTGTCAGAACGTGTGTTACACGTAAAGTCTTTTTAAAACATACTTTGGTTTTGATCGTCCTCTTTTCCTTGATCCATCAGTTTAAATGAGTTGTTATTGAAGAAACAGAATTGTATTTGTATATAAAAAAATTGTTGAGGCAGATGTTCACATTTACTGATGTTTCTTGTAGTCATTTCTAAAATCCCTTAAATGGGGTTTTCTTCAGTTAATAATTTCAGAACATACTTGAAGAGTTTGCTTTTTAAATAAATGTAATGGATGCACTGGATAGATGGAGATATCGCCTCCCTGGGAACTGCGGAATATGCTTTTCATTGTCTCGATTTTTCCCTACCTGCCTCAAACAGAAACACACATTAACTTCATCGATTGCTGTGGGCTGCTAAAATTGAACCTTATCAAACAGCCCAGAGACCACAATGAACGTAATGGCTGCCCTCATTGTTACTTTTCAGATGTCATGTCTTCACTACTGCAGATCCTTCAGACCAAGAGCAGATATACTTGAAACAAATGGATGCATAATCAGATGTTTCTGAATAAAAGCATTAACCTTAGCAGAGTTTAAATAAGCATTTTCTTCTGATTATCGTAAACGTGTACAGCTGTTAATTAGAAAAAATGCATGTCATCTGAGGGTAGGAGAGAAGTGGGCATACGACACCTTTAAGTCTGGCGTGAATCAAAGCAACAAATAATGAAAAGTTCCAAATTGAATGTTTTTTCAGTTTATTTTAGTGAACATTTAGTTTAGTAAACTAACTTTTTCAAAGGATGAAAAATTAAATAAAACACCTTTTTGATGATGAATTAGTCAAATCCATGATCTATACTCTGCTAGTTAATAAACAAAGGAGGACATAAAAATAGTGACAAAAAAAAAACTCTTTAGAAGCAAAAAACAAGTCCTGAAATGTCCACTGTGATGGGAGCTGGGTCTGAAAGAGTTAACCAGACGGGAAGTGAAGTATTTAGCCCTTGAAACATAACACTTTTTCAACCTTTTTCAGTAACCTAATCCTATATATAACATGAAATACGTTCACCTCAACAACCATAATCAGAACAAATCGATGCCACAGTGCTTCATTAAACAGATATTATATTACTTGAGTAATACTGTCGGTAATGCTGTTTTTTTTTCAGAATCACAAATTAAGAATCAGATTGTTTGGTCTCTCATATTGGTAATAGAAGAACAACAATTGTCAACTTTATAAATAAATTAAAATTGGAGTATTCAATTGTATTATGGAGGAAAATGACTTCTGTATGACTCTTTATTTTGGAACATTTGGAAATTAACACACATATATTTACTTTCGCCAATGTGACAATTTAAATTGATGGCTTAAGGATCAGGAAGTGACCGGGCCTATAGAATACCTCCTCTCGAAGTGCCGAAGTGGTGGAAGGAGGGATGTTGAGGTTGTCCCCTTAGGTCATGTCTTATATACTGGAATGTTTAACATGGAATATACTTATATACTGGAATGTTTATATAATTGAATTATTAACCTAATTTAATTAAAATATAAATGTTGTAGTACCAAGCAAATGGTGCTATCAATACTACAGCTCAGTAGCGGTTAGGAGCTAAGCTAATACTGTATTATAACTCTCTAAGTTACTTAATCTCGTGTCTTCATGGAAATATGTGTACCCTGCAGTCAGCGTTCCCCCATCATTCTTTCCATTCAGTCAAACTAAACTCTGGGGAGATGTTTAAGACATTTTGTGTACGTCTCATCCACTTCTGCCACCTGTCTCCATGATATAAAACTGCACTGGAATAAAGGATTCTGTGCAACGACATACTGAAAACATCTGAAAAAAGGGTCTAATTTATACAAAAAAAAAACCCTGGCTGCAAAGAAGCCGCTTTATCTTCCCACAAGGAAGCTCTTTAGACCTAGGTAATCCCTGTAAATGCACCCCTGGATTTGCCTCAATCAAAAAGGGGAGACGCAAATAGGCATGAAGGCATAGGCATTGAACTCTGAGAACGATTGGTGCATCTTGCTTGGGAGAAGTGTTCTTCAGCATGGAGTTGAACACATTCGGGATGCATGAGCTTGCTGATGGGAGGGAAATTGGGGGTCTTGCCTGCTGACCCTAGCAGACATTCCTACACAGTAATCTCCTGTTATGTGCATGGGGGAAATTAAGACTGAAACAAAGTTGTGATCCATTGTACACCCGTGCACATGTGTGCTTTTCCCAGATTTCTTTTTTTCTCCGCTCTCTCCTTGCTTCCGGAAGGACTGAAGAAAAACCGTAATCCGGATCGAATGTACAGATCAGCTGTGTGTTATTCGGCCCATGCTCCTGCTAAGAGTGTCAGTGATGACACAGAGACGAACAGTAAGAGCTGCTTATTAATATTGCATCCGTGGCAATGCTTGAAGGGCCCACTTGCTGCCTTATCTATTATTTATCCATCGATTCATTTATTTACCTCTTGATTTCATTTGTCGCACTTCTTGTCCCATGTGACTTCCTGTCAGGGCTCTCTGTGATGATTGACGACTCAATGCTTTGACAGGGGTGTGTTGTCAATATCAAGCCTGTTGTTAGTAACTGAAAGTGACAGTGGGTGGGTGAGACCTGGCACACCTCAAGCTCCAAGTGCTAGTGTCGACCTTTGAAAAAATCCATCTAGCAGAGCAAATAGCACAGCAAGATGGAGCTGTACAATTTGTTGAAATGATTTGTCAATGCTGTTAGACACTTTACTCCTTAGAGTATAGAGCATGCATATTTTATGTTGGACTTTAAGCGTAATGCATTTGTAGTATTTTAATATGGTCAGAGCTTTGTACACCCCAGAAGTGAGATGCTTTTTGTTTAGTATGGATCATACACTTGTTTCTGAGCACCACTGAATATTTAAGCTCCATTTTAAATTTTCATTAATCTTAGCAAAAGATGGACATAGACAAAGAAAAAAAAAGACAATTAGGGAAGAACACACATGCATAGAAAATGCAATTAGTGATTTAAATGTACATTAGCTCCAGCTAACTCAAGTAGTTTTGTTTGGCCCAAGTACCATAAATAATTACAGTAGGTGACTAGACTGAATGCTTGATTCCAGTCAGGGGCCACAGCCATGCAAAAGGTGGGCCATGACTGGCCCAAGCCTCAGCCAGATTGTCATTACATTTTCTGTCTGACACATGGCATCTGGGCTTTGTTAACATTGATCATCGGGGTCAGACTAGGACTGTTTGGGCCCACAGTGCCGGTTCAATGTCAGATCTGCCTATCAAATCGCATTTTTTAGGCCTGTAAAGAAAAATCCTTTAATGATTTGGTGTAATTGTCAGTTAATGTGTGAATGCGATTACTAGTCAAATCACAGAAGCATCAATTACAGTCATTTAAAAGTTTAACAGGCAGAAAAGTTTTACTATATATCTGAAGCTCTCTGACAACATTACTCAGTTTTTAAAAAATAAATCAGATTTAAACAGATGCCACTAGTTTACAGGTTTGCTATGACAACTTTGAATTATGAGAATATGGGAAAGTGACATATTAGATAAAAATCTTACACTTTCTATCTACACTTTGTTTGATTTGTTACTGACTTTTATTTTAAACATTCTGTTTTATAATCGTACAAGCCTGGACGTTAAGTGGATAAATCATTATAAGATTAGTTGATAAATGTTCATTTTATTTATATGAAACTTTCAAGTGTCAACAGAAATCAACTAAAATATATTTGATGCTATTTTGATATTTTGATTATGCTTCCTAAGAACACATCTGATTCCTTTGTCTTAATGTAACGATACCATGATATGTCAGCACTAGAGCACATTAGCATGGGCAGTACACTAAATTAACCTTAATATCCTCCCTATATAAGCCATCAGCCTACTGTATCCCTCAGACATTCCACTGGCAACCCATAACCTCTAGTATTTTGCTCTTTACGTCTCAGCGCCCTCTCTTGGACAGTCTATGGCTAATTTCTTGAGTGTGCACTCATGAAAGTAGTTTCATTGGTGTGTGCTAACTTATAATAGCCTTGTATGGTAATTACAAGTAGTGGAGTAATTTACTTGGCGAGCAGTTCAACGGCAAATATGTAAACATCGTTGATGAGTATCTGGTTTGTTTGTGCAAGTACCCAGAATTAGAAATGGGCTAACTGGAACCACCATAATGATTGGCTAATCATAAGATGAGCTTCTTGCAAACAGTGTATTATCACTCAATGGTACTGTAGCTACAACTAGAATGGTGATCAGAAATTAGTGCGATGCTTATTTATATTTTATTAATTTAAAACTGAACATGTCCCAATTTGCAAATCAGCAAATTTACTTTTACTCCATACACTATATACGTTATGTAATATCTAGCAACTAAAAACAACCCAGAACACAATCTTTGAACCTAATTGCCCTATGGGGAGACAATAAATTCAGTTAAATGCAACCGAATGTATGAAGGTACGATCAGGTAGTAGGGTGTAAGAAAACGCTTGACTACTCATGACATAAGCTACAGAGTATGTGACATTTATTGTAGTATTGTAATATTTGTTGTTGTTCATATCAGTGAAGCATTACCACATGTTCTTGATATTATATCATTTAGACTCCATATGCACACCAATTTGAGAGTATGCAATCCTGTTTGTTGTATGTGCATTTTGAGCATCAACGCCTACGCTATGAGACTTGACATAACCCCTGAGCGTGCCTGTTTGTGTCAGCCCAGTTAATGCTGGTGCCTTGTGGTTTTCCTCTCGCTAGGGCAGCAAAAATGCAGCATGTCTTGGTGGAAACAGGTAAACCACTCATGTGGGTAATTGTGGGAGTAGTTATGATAAGGATAAAGGGCTTTAGTGAGGATCTAGCAGTGTGTCCTTTACTGTCTGCCGTGTGTGACTGAGTGCGTGTACTCGCGTGTGCTTGCAGGTCCTCACCTCCTCTTTCCCAGAGATGGGATTTTCATGGATGAGTGAGCTTGGCTGAGGCTGAAAATACATAAGGCGGCTCATTTTTCTATTCAGCTTTTTTTTTTGTGGGTACGTTGGCTGCTGAATTAACTCTAGCTGAGTTTCTAGCTTGGTGGATTTAGGCCAGACTCATGTGGTGTCTGAATGCTGAAAAGCTTGAGATGATTGTGTTTGTGTCGAGGAGAGGTCCTCAACAAACTTACCCTGGTCTGGTTCTGAACCATGAAGTCTATTATCTTGTCTAAAAGTCATATACATTTCTAATATCTTGTTATCTTTTTAAACTCTTCGTTATTTAGGTAAAAAATTATAAATCTCACCCATTGTTACAATGCATAGTATTTATCTTCTCTGTGATGCTGTACTTTCTGATTTCCTACTCAACAAACACGTTAAAAAGATGTTCATATCACTTTTACATGACTTATATTGGTTCTGATTTTGAAGTTCTGTACTTATAGAGAGTACTTGCAACTGAGAGATTTAATCAAAATATATACTATATACTGCAGTAATGCTATTCTAATGTAGTTTCCTCCATATTCGCTGAAATAGACAGCTTTCTTGAAAATTGGAAATTGGTTGAGAGAAGTCCATTAGGAAGTGGCTGCAAAGTGCCTCCAAAATATTACTGTATGAAGCTATTAATATCTTCACTCTGAAACAGTCTACTATCATTCTTTACTGTTCACCTGGTTCTACTACAAAGAAAATAAAAAAAATACTTTTTGTATATGTTTTAAGTTATGTAATAGTCAATAGTTGCTGCAATCACACTGCAATCACCAATTTTGAGTCATAAAAATCACTTTAAATGCTGGTTCTACATCAAAAATAATTTTAAGAAAAGTTTAGAAGTGTTTTGTTTTTTTGGTCTATTGTTTTAGTTCTATAATATAAATAGACTATGGCTTCTGTCAGAAACACAAAATTTGCTCCTGAATAAACAACATTTATGTGTTTCATTAAAAAGCAAGCAATATGACCTTTAAACAAGTCCTTTAATCACAGGCAGTGGAAGAAATATTGATTTAAAATATTTTTAAGCTGGCATGAGGGTGTTGCAACTGCTGATCAACATAGTATAAACATTTAATTTAAATGCAGGAACCCCCCCCCCCCCCCCCACACACACACACACTTAACAAACCAAAGCTACCAAAGCTGTAAGAAATGAATACATTTTTCAGATATGTATTTAAAAAGGTTTATTGAAATGTATCACTTAGATTTTTTCAAAATAATAAAAATAAAACATATTAAAAATAATAATATGTTTTTTTGATATAAAACAGTCGAGAAGTTCTATACTGAATTGTATAGCTGACTACTATATGCTGAAATTCACTTAATGAATCCATTTCCGTACATCAGCCATTAAACCATCTAAGTCATTTTCTTGATGGTGAATTGTTAGAGTAACAAAGCTAGCACCACGTGTATTTACAGCTGAACATGGTTGCCTAGAAAGTCTAGTGTAAGGGTTCAGAGTAATTGAGAAAATTTAAACAGGCAGGTAATATGGAATTTTCCTGATTCAGATTTTTTTTGTTTGACAGATGACATTACATCTCTCCAAGAACAAACACCAGCAGAAACACATCAAAGCAAAACAATCAAATATGCTGTTTGTGCTTTTTATTTTAGACAATTGTATTGGCTACCCCAGGAAAGACTTGGTTTTTCAATTAATCAAGCATTGATTTTTTTAAAGACTGATGTGTGGAAAAGAATGAATGTAATATGTATTGTAAAAAACACCATTTATTGCTTGTTCATCCACAATAAATCAATAAAAGACTATAAAAGGAGGGCAGGATTTTCAGTTAGTTAGTCCATTCGTCAGTCCGTCTTGGCTAAAGTGCGTTATTGAATACCGATAGAAATGTCTAAAGTGCTTTTTGATTGTCTGCTAAACATACAAAATTTCATCCACTCGATCTAAAGCTGAGTTACAAGATCATTCCTCTCACAGATATCTGACTTCAGTAGTTGAACATGTCACTCACTTTACTATGAACCACTATTCTAGTGTAGTTCATGTAGGATCTCTTTTTTTCACTCTTTCATTCAGGAAAATAGGCAGCACCCTCAAGATGTAAAGGGTTTTGAGTGTAGAAAAGCTATATAGATGTCAGGAATTATTATAATTGCTATAATTAATATAAGTCGAGCAAAACAATATACAAAGGGACAATATCTCACACTAAAGTTGGTTTCAGACCAAGAATGTTAAACCATGCAGAACATTTCTAAATGAGTGCTCAAATTGGTCTACTCACTCCCTTTTTCCATAGGCAAACTTCACCCTCTGCCATTGCTGATTTTTGGGTTTCTCTCTAGGAAAGTCCAGATTGCTTGGTGCTGCCACTAACAGGCAAAAAAGTTCCAAAATTGTAACTTCCTTTAATGAATGCACCAATATCCGATACTCATTCCACATTCGGCATACAAGTTTTACATGACTTTTCACCCACAAAGCATGCAAAATCTGGTCTTGGTCTGAATTCCTTTTCAACATGGTTGTGTTCCTATTGTTTATACACACGTTTCTTTCCACCTTCCGAATGTTGTTGATTCTATGTGTTAGGAGCCTTTTAATTCAGTGATTTTATTGTGAGCATATTATCACTAAGTACATCACATCATGAGCCGAGCCTATTGTTAAACCACTGATGTTGATAAGCACTCATTCTTAGCTGATATCTGTCTAATAACTAAGTTTATTTTGACATCACTGATTTATGGATACAGTTCTTTCAACCTATTTTTTTCAATGCCGTGAGCCTGTCCCTGGGATTAGATAAACTAATCACAAGAGATTTTGCAAGTAGAATATTAGTCAATATGTAAATGAAGGAAATTAGATTCGTATGAAACTTTTGTCATCCATATAATCCATTGAACGTCTATGATAATGTTCTTTATAATTTATGTGTTTGCTTGAGGGTGCTGTGCATGTTCAAAACCATAATCTATTCTTGCCTGGCATGCTTTTTCCTTTTTAAAAATCCATAATCATTTACAAGTCACATCTCCAGTATTGATCCAACAGTACAAATACCTGTAACCAGTGGCCTGTACTTCCCTAGTTGAGTTGAAAATCTCTTTACTGTTAGATGTGGATTAATATTCTTTATGAATATAAAAGCTTAGTAAAGAAAACAACAAAAACATCTCTATGAGCAATTACACTTAATTGAAAATACAAACAATTGTTTTCATCATAGCACTTTTTTGTTCATGTGATCTGAGTCAAAAGCTACAGATTTGGTTTTCCTTCCCAACAAATTGCTGGTTATGTCTCTCTGAATTGTTAGCTGCATTGGGTAATAGGTTCCGCTAAATAATACATACCTGTAATCGTAAATCTAAAGTGGTTGCTGATTTAAATTTGTTATTTGCCAATAAACCTGGACTTTCTTCTCTGTAATTTTCTTTTGCTAGTGGATTTTATAAATGGTAAACAAGTCCCCATCAATTCACTGCATTGAATATTCGACAAGCCTAACTAAACTACGACACGCCTAATTTTTACAAATGTACAAATATTAAACAGAGTCACCCTTTTATGCCAAACAAATGCAGTTTTTTGTTCTAGGAAACTTTGAAGTTTTTTCCGGTAATGTTGAAGTTGTTCAATTTTAAAAGCCACCCTTAAAATGGCATGTTATATTAAAAAGGCTTTTCAACCTGAACTTCCAGTAACATCATGTTACTATTGTTTTTCTAAAGGCTTTACTGAATTTTGTGCAATCCATTAATCCAATCCATTTTGTCAACTATTCAACTTCTTTTTTTCATTAGACTCTCCTTTTCCCTTCATGCTTTTCAATGTATAAAATGTGGGTATATGTGGGAGAAAATTTATTCTTTAAAACACTTGAATACAAGGAAAACTGTTTTTGTTCAATGGTTTGTTGTACAAGAGTTTATAAGTGGGTTGTTGGTACTGTGTAGGATTACCACTTACAGAATGTTTGGAAGCCAAGATTTCTCCCAGTGGAGTGAGCTCCACCAGATGTTTATAATAAAAGTGCTAATGTAATGAAGTCCATTTGTTAGCACATTGGGCTCAAGGTAAAGTTATTCATTTTGTAATATTTGTAATAGCCTAAATTTGTTGTAGAATTGTGTGGCTTCTTTCTTTGTGTGAAAATGTCATTAGCTGTGAGATGAGTGGTAATCATTATTCTTAGATGTGTTTCTGTCATGAGGAGTGCATTTTAAGCTTCAAAACAAGCTTCTCAGGTAGATAAGCTTCTGTATTATTGAACAACCACAGAATCTAGAGTGGTTCTTCTGAAAGCAGCGCCATATTTTTTTCTCAGGGAGTTAAATTTAGATGACAGCCCAATCTCTAAACTGCACAGGCTTGGCTGAGAAGACTGTCGCCCCACTAGGCCTTAGTTTAAATTGAGTTCATCAGCTGAGCTGTGATAGCAGGATCAGAGCTGCTGTGCAGCGTCAGACTTCTAACAAATAGCCCAATGGCCATGGTTCTTCAATAAGGGCAGCCAGAAACTCAGAAACTGATAAAAGATTGGGTTTTTACCAGATCATTCCAAAAAAGAGAGTCTAGTCATCCCATCAACTTTTATGATTGTGTTTTTGCTCTATATACCATTGAAATCTGTAGAATTTTTCATCATTATGCCAATCTGATAATTATTTCAAGTCATTTCTCTTGTTTGTTGGGATGAATAACCTTATTAGATCACTATCAAATAGATCAATACCACAGCTGAGAGTGGTTTTGCAAATTGTCTCTTTTAATGTTTAGTGATTTTATGGCTGGAGTGCAGGGGAAAATGCTGTATAGACTCTTATATTTTCATTACGTTCAGGGTGACACTGGCAATTGCCTACAGCAGGTTAGGGGGGATGCATATTGAAGTAAATGTCAATAATGTATTTGTGAATTTTGACACAACTCAACCTGTGCTGTGAAAATAAGGCCTCAATTATTGGAAAGTTCCTAAATGGATATAAAGTGCTATTAATTTTTTAAAACACATGTGATGGTCACTTTAGGCTTGAAGGTTGAATAAACTGTCGATCACATTTGCAAAGGAAGCAGCAATTAAGTAAGAGTTGATCAGTAAATAGGGAGAGAGAGAGAGAGAGAGAGAGAGAGAGAGAGAGAGAGATGGAGGAAGGGAGGGAGGGAGCGTAGAGCAGAGAGTTTTGCGTTGTGGATGGTATTGATTTTAGATTTGTTTTTTCAGACCTCTCAAGTTTCATGACCCACACTTGTCTCCAGGGCGAGACTAGCTCAAGCTGGCGTGACTGATATTGTTAAAGCTCCTAAACCGTCTCCTTCAGGAGTGGCATCTCAGATAATCTTAGGATCAGTCACCTTCTCCCTACAGAAATATTTGTCCACTTTTGTGTGACACAATAGTGAGTGACGGCATGAAGACCAGTATTTAAAAAATAAAATAATGCATTTTCAAGATTATACAGAATAATTCACAAAATTCTGAACCTCAAGTTTTTACCATACGTTTTTTTGAAATCGATAAGCTGTTAACAAAACCCCCAGTTCAGTTGTTTTATTTTTGACAGAATATTTCAAGGCTTGTTGTACTTCAGTTAACTCCAAAGCTGCCATTCTAAGCACCTCTTTAAAAAAAAACACTGACTATGAAAGCTTTCAGACTTTTTTTTTCAGACAGATTGGGAGCAGTGTTAACAATCTTCTATAATCAATTTTTATGAGCAGCAGTTCACATAAAAGCATATACTTCGATTGACATGTAAGAGGCAGATTGTAAATAAGTGCTGTACATAAAGGGAATATTTCCGACTGTTGTGTAAAATTAGCTGTAGTGACAAAGACATAAAGAATGTTTGGATTGGTTATTGATGAATAATGATTAAACAGGTAATAATCTGCGTTCTTCCATTCAGTGGCACAGACAATTCTAATGGTCAATCGAGAATATGACTTTAAATGTCAATAATTATGGTTTTGTTTAACTGAAGAACAATTAAAATCAGGAATATGTTTTTTTCTGGATTTAGGTTTAACCAGGATTTTTAAACAATTTTCTGACTTATAAAAATTAAACTTTCATCTTTATCTACCTATCATCTTTACATTGTTAAAATTATGAACATCAAATGATTGATTAAAAAAAATATTTTCTTTACTAGAATTATTGTAGAAGCAAGTTAATCTATCAAGAAACACGTGCAGAATTATTTACTAAACAAAAATGTTTTCAGATGCATCCATTAACTTTGGCATTCTCTACATGTAATTAACAGCTTTTCACTGATGACGTATGCCTTGTCATGGTTCATTAGTGAATTTTTATAGTGTATTTGATGAGTTTATTTAATCAATAAGTTCAGGAGAAGCTCTTTTTATCATTGGTCACCCATCAGGTGGATCCACTTTAGCTTAATACTTAAGCTTAGCTAATATAAGTACAAACCATCAGGCAATTGTCAAAGCTTTTACAAGTGATTCCTCATTCCAGTCCTTGATTACAGGGGGATATTTAGGGCTCAGGTTGCTTTTTCAAGTTCCCTAGTGCTGTTGCAAAAACCATCAAATGCTATGATGAAACTAGCTCAAGAGAATCGCTCCAGGGAAGTGAGACCAAAAGTCACCTCTGCTTCTAAGGATAAGTTCATCTGAGTCACCATTCTCAAAATTCGCAAGATAACCACCTCAGAATAAAGCCCGGATGAGTACCACTCAGGGAAATACATCTGTACATCAACCATTCAAAGCAGAGGAATAAGACTGTCAAATAATCTGTTCATTCAGAGTTTCATGAGTCTGCACTCTCATAGAATTAACCTTGGTTCGGCAAGTAGAATTGGCGGATATGAAAGTGATCAGACATGCTGTCCTTGGAAGGGCTTTGAGTCCTAAAGCTCCTGAGCCAGGAACCACCAACCATTCCAAATCGAAGGATGAAGGGGTGTTGGGATGGGGTGGATGGTTGTTTTTTAGTCGAAAAGAATCTGAGTGATCAGATGGTTTATAGAGTGAGACATAACAATATTGATTGGGATGACTATTTATCAATAATTATTTGCTTGTGCCTCTCCTGAAAATAGTTTTAAAACATCACTTTGATGAATACAATATACTGAATCTACACTGTGAATAGTCATGAAATTAAGGAAAAATTGAATAACATTAAATTACAAGATACATCCAAGTTTCCAACGGGATTTGTGTGACTAAAAGTGCTTACATGCTTAGAAGTAGCACTTGAGACAAAGTCAATAATAAGGGATATTTGGTAGCTGCTGGGAAGTTGACTGAAGGTGGTTGTCCTTGAAATAATACACCTCTGTTAAAGAAAAAAAAACAATCACCACAGGCTACACAAACAAACAAACAAACAAACAAACAAATGTCTACTTGGTCTTTTGGGAAATTCTATGAGTGCCAAATTTGGTCCACTCTCACTTCAACCCCCCAAATCCCCAAATCCTAACAGTTAGATCTTGTATAAAATTGCAAAAAAAGTGAGTGTCATGGCATGGCTATGTCAAGACCTGATGGTGTGATTTTTCTCTGTCCTACCTGCCCTTCTAATGAGAGAATTCCCTTCGGAGTGGTTGGCAAGCAGAAGTAAAAAGACCTTTTCCTCTCCTTCCACCAGTTCCTTATTTCTCTCTAACTCGCAGTCTGTTTGTGGAAGCCCCTTCTGTAGGCTATCCATTATATCCTCTTGCTTCTCGATCTATTCTCTACTTTCTTCTCCTTGTGGACCTGACTGGAGAGTTGCTTTCTCCTGATCATGGCTGCTGTAGTAATTGGCTGCCCTCTCAGTTCGGCTCAGCACTGCACATCTTCCAATAAAGTAACATGCTGCTGTTTCAGCTTGCCTTGCAATTTAGGGTCTGACAACTAAATTGTTGCTCACTGGTAGGGAGACAGAATAAGGTTAATGTCAACATTGTCACCACCATTAAGGTTAAAATATAAAGAAAGCAAGTGGTATTAAAGGCTGGATCTGCACAGTAGGAGGTGCCTTTAACATTCTTAGAACAAAAGCATTAAAAGTTAGTCTTTTGGCTGAAGCTTGGTTTTCAGACATATTTTTTTTTAGAATAAGATATTTGTTTAGAATATGGTATTAGGATATTGCTTAGAATTTGGTATTATTGAACTAATATATTTATAATTGTAAATGATATAAGCAACACAAGTCCAACATTTTTAATTACTTTGGCTTCCTGAAAATGTGAATATTCTCCTTGTAAAATAAAGTGTGAATGTTTAATGTAGCAAAATAAAAGGATTGAACGATTTAGGAATGAGTTTGATACAAAAATATGTTTTTTGCTGTCTTTATCAGAAAAAAAAGTCCTCATCAAACACTAAATTTCTATTTTTAAGCAGTTCTACCATACCTTAGGGGCGTATTTCTTAAGAGAATGGTATTAAAAGAAAAGCCTTGAGTCAAAAATTAGAGGAATAGCAAAGCAATGTTTTTTGATTATAATTAAAATATGACTCAGACAATCAACTGTATTCTGACAACCAGAGAAGGTGCCCAGACACTCGGATGAGAAGCTTTTAAACCCTGTCTTACTCCCCAATACGGTTCAGAAATGACTCTTGAGTGACAGGCCAATCTGTATTTAACCATCTGTGAGATATACGTTCAGAGTTAGGAGATTACTTTGTAAAAATACTTTTACAAGACCAGTAACAGTATCATAATACTTTCTACAAGGCCAACTTAATTACATAAAATTTTACTCAATGTTCCAAGGCCTCCCCTAAATTTAGCTCAATGGAGTTCTGATTATCACTTGTACAGATTCTTGATTCAAATATCTGTTTGTCATTATCCTAAAGTTGAATGAAATTGATTCAACAAAAAACATTAACATGATAGATGTACCATATTTAAGTTCATTATTTTAGGGATTCTTATCTACAGATTTTTGCACAGGCAAAGTTTGACATTTACCTAGTAATTTAAATGTCAGTATAGGGCAATTTTGTCAAATATATCTGTAGAATAAAAACCAAGAGGTCACATAAAACAGGTGAAAAATTCTGCTGGTATAAAAGTTAGTCAGAAGTTCATAATCAAACTGACAAAAAAGTACACTGTAGGTCAGAGGTGGGCAAAGTCATTCCTGGACTCCTGCAGCTGGTTTTCGTTTCCATCTTGTTTCAAGATTTTGGGATAGGGCTTGTGTACAATTTTTTTAGTTATTGTAAGAAAAATCAGAATGAAATTAGACCAATCATATCACAACTTCAACATTCTGGAAGTGTCACCAGTCAAGCGTACCAAACCCATCAGACATTTAGTCAAATTTCTGTGGGCAAGACATCCCAGAGTAACTGACTTTAGCGAGAGATTCATAGCGGTTAGCGAGTGATTCATGTGTTAAGTCAATGGCTGGCCAGCAGAAAACATTTTTTTTTTCTGGAAGACTGGAAAAAACACACACTCATGGCAGACAAGTCAAAAGGCTTACTTAAAAAAATAAAATTGATAGGAGCTCTGCCTTTCAAATAGAAACCTGTAGTTAGTAAACAGCCGGCATATTCTTTTTTTAATGCTTTCATAGAAAATAAACACATTTTTTTCTTGACTCTGCCATTTTGCCCTGAGAAAAAGCTTGCTGAATGCTTCTCTCCCAACACTCACATCACTGATCCAGCATGGGTACAGGTGATTTTTGTAATTTCAATGCATGTTTGAAATCATATTCTGCAGCTATGTGAACACGCCATAAGGCTGCGACTATCTTATGTACATTTTATATGGTGTAATCACATATTAAACTTTAAATGTCAAGTATTAAAACTTTTATAACTGTAAAAAAAGCTCAAGTAGCTCAATGAGAATGGTGACAACAGTAGACACATGGACTTTCATTATAGCCTATTTTTAATACATTTAGATTTATATGGTAATATCTGAATTCATATAAAGACACATAAAAGTTAAGCTCTCGGTAGCTATGTCTGTTCTTAGTTCAACAGCTCCTTTACTTTATGAGTGTTTTAACTGTCAGTTTGCAGACACCCGCCCCAATTTTATTTAATACTGCCTCTAAGCACAACAATGTCAGTTAAGGGTATGTGTTGACATAGAAAGACTGCTCTTTATTAAAATCTGCCAGTGTTAGAACTTCAGAAAATTAGCATTCTGCTCTGTTCTCTGTCTACTTTTAACTCTAAAGCAAAGATCCTTCACTTCAATGCCATTCAAATTTATTTGGTGAAAAAGGAGCACAGTCCAAATATCTCAAGAGGTCTTTCAAGTTGTGCTCTGGGAGGACTTAAAGGGATTTTTTTAAGTATGAAGGGCTTTTAATTAACAACCATTCATCAAATCATAACCAATGTTAATCAGTTGGATGGATTTGCGTATTTTCCAACTACATTGTGTGCAGAATTATTAGGCAAATGAGTATTTTGACCACATCATCCTCATTATGGATGTTGTCTTACTCCAAGCAGTATAGGCTCGAAAACCTACGGCCAATTAAGCATATTAGGTGATGTGCATCTCTGTAATGAGAAGGGGTGTGGCCTAATGACATAAACACCCTACATCAGGTGTGCATAATTATTAGGCAACTTCCTTTCCTTTGGCAAAATGGGTTAAAAGTAGGACTTGACAGGTTCTGAAAAGTCAAAAATTGTGAGATATCTTGCAGAGGTGTTACAGCAACCTTAAAATTGCCAAGCGTCTGAAGCGTGATCATCGAACAATCAAGCGTTTCATTCAAAATAGTCAACAGGGTCGCAAGAAGCGTGTGGAAAAACCAAGGTGAAAAATCACTGCCCATGAACTGAGAAAGTTAAGCTTGCAGCTGCCAAGATGCCACTTGCCACCAGTTTGCCATATTCTAGAGCTGCAACATCACTGGAGTGCATAAAAGCACAAGGTGTGCAATACTCAGAGACATGGCCAAGGTAAGAAAGACTGAAAAACGACCACCACTGAACAAGACACACAAGCTGAAACATCAAGACTGGGCCAAGAAATATCTGAAGACAGATTTTTCTAAGGTTTTATGGACTGATGAAATGAGATTGAGTCTTGAGGGCCAGATGGATGGGCTCGTGGCTGGATCGGTAAAGGGCAGAGAGCTCCAGTCCGACTCAGACGCCAGCAAGGTGGAGGTGGAGTACTGATTTGGGCTGGTATCATCAAAGATGAGCTTGTGGGGCCTTTTCGAGTTGAGGATGGAGTCAAGCTCTACTCCAAGTCCTACTGCCAGTTTCTGGAAGACACCTTCTTCAAGCAGTGGTACAGGAAGATCTCCATCCTTCAAGAAAAACCTGTTTTTCATGCAGGACAATGCTACATCACACGCGTCCAAGTACTCCACAGCATGGCTGGCAAGAAAGGGTCTAAAAGAAGAAAAACTAATGACATGGCCTCCTTGTTCACCTGATCTGAACCCCATAGAGAACCTGTGGTCCATCATCAAATGTGAGATTTACAAGGAGGGAAAACAGTACACCTCTCTGAACAGTGTCTGGGATGCTGTGGTTGCTGTTGCACGCAATGTTGATAGTGAACAGATCAAAACACTGACAGACTCCATGGATGGCAGGCTTTTGAGTGTCCTTGCAAAGAAAGGTGGCTATATTGGTCACTGATTGGTTTTTGTTTTGTTTTTGAATGTCAGAAATGTATATTTGTAAATGTTGAGATGTTATATTGGTTTCACTGGTGAAAATAAATAATTGCAATGGGTATATATTTGTTTTTTTGTTAAGTTGCCTAATATTTATGCACAGTAATAGTCACCTGCACACACAGATATCCTTCTAAAATAGCTAAAACTAAAAACTACTTCCAAAAACTTTCAGCTTTGATATTAATGAATTTGTTGGGTTCATTGAGAACATGGTGGTTGTTCCATAATAAAATTAATCCTCAGAAATACAACTTGCTTCATAATTCTGCACTCCCTGTATAACAAGTCAGCTTTTTACTTGTGTTCAAATCCCTAAAAGATTTTTTACCGCAATAAATGTCTGTTTTAGATTCTCTGTGAACATGGTTGTCAGATCATTACATAGTTAACCCTCACGGCATTTGATTGTCATAATTTAAACAGAAGTATGTGAATGCTAATACTACTAACTTGTTAGCTAGCCAAAACCTATAAAGATGGATGTTATTTCTAACATATTCCTTAGGTTTTATGGAAAATTGCCTCAGAGAGAATGATGTCATCAATGGGCATGTCATAGAGAATGTGTTTGGTGACTTTGATGAGTGAAAGGCGGCTGAATGTCTGTCTGGTCTGAAATGATTATAGAAAAGCTAGTATTAGAGTCTGCACTGAAAGGGCTCTGCCTATGCTGTCAGATATTTGTCTGGAAGGACTGTAAACACTTCCATAAGTTTTCAAGATCTAACAACCAATCAGATTTCACAATCATACATTTGATGCAATCCATTCATGCTGGAAACATTTAAAGCTGTTTTAGAAGATAATGTTTTATTTTTACGTTATAACCCTTAGCATTAGCCAGTAATACTCAAAGTCTAGACAGTATTTTTGTTAATAGAGAGATTCATTTAGGTTAAATAAATGAAAATTACTTCAAAAAAGTCACGTAAGGTAGTTGGTTAACAGCATGTTTGTGTGATTTTTTAGTTTGGTTATTTTGTCTTTAACAAGTTAGCACAGGAAAGATGGAGAAACAAACAAGTGGGAGTGAAAGAGAGTGAGTGGCACAGGCTCTTGAAAGGACTATTAGCTTTGTATTTTGTTTGTGTGAATGACTCAATACACCTAGATCTTTTCTGCGTCCATGTTTCCGACATTGAAACTCAATACGTTGTTGGGACTAAGTAATAAATGTGAGAATCACTCCCTGTACCATGCTTAGGGAACAACAGAGACACAGTGGCACTTTACAACATTCTCGTCTGACACTCATGTTGAAATTTAGAATAAAATGAAAATATCAAAGTATACCCAAGGTCAATTTGGGACACTTTTTTAAAATCTCAAAATGTTAATAGAATCATTAAAATGATTCCAGACACCTCTCTAACTCTATACTGTAAACCCCTTTTACCCTTGCACAATCTCTTCCATCAGTGCACGCCACATTCAGCACATATTCCAATCTCCATGGGCCAAACTATAGAGTCACACGGTTGTTTCTCAGTCTTATCAGAGAGCTGTAAACTCTTTGTTAGGACCTTGCTCTAGGCTGGGATTATACTCTTCTCAGAAAGACGCTATATCTTTCTTCTCCACCTTTTTTCATTCACAATGTCATAGCTATTCTTTAAGCTCAGATTATACTATTTAAATGCAAAAATACAGACATCTTAGTTAATTAAAAAGATCTAATGCAGAATGGACAGGCAGCTCAACTTTGAGAAACTCAGTTTGCAGTTTGATGTGTAGATCTTAGATTGCTGGTGAGCTTGTGTCATTGTTTTACATTCACACACAGAAGCCTGAGCTCTCAGACAAATTGAAAAAGGTTCAGGTAACAAGAAGGAAACACTTGAGAATCACATTTCTTGAATAAGGTACAAGGCTTTGTTGAAGCCCAGTTTGAGATGGTTTTGAAGGTTGGCAGCAAGGATAGATAAAATCACTTACTCCAAAAATGCTTTGACCACCAGCTAAAATTGTTTACTTTAATCTGGAAATTTCTAACGAGTTTCATCCTACATCAGGATAATGTTTCTTCCAAAATATTGAACCAAGGCTTCTGGTAGTTCTGGCAGAATTAAAATCTGAAGCCAATTTAGCTGTTGTGGAAATTGATTGAGTGGAGGATATGGTGCGAGAGATTCAGATTTTGTTAAATTATATTGAGCAATTGAAAAATAGAATGTCAAACAACTAGTAGACAGTAGTTGGAGCAAAACTAATTAGTGTACAAAAAATGTGTATGTTTTTTATTACAAGCCTTATATTAATTCATAAATATGTGGTCATATTTAAAAGATTACAAATGCTGTCTATTTGATCAAGTATATGCAATTAAAAATACATTTACATTTAAAAATGTATTTAATTAACAGGGAAAATACTTGCAAATGTACTTATTGTAAAGGTAAATTCTTGGTCAAATCTTCTGTTACGGAATGCACTGTACTTTAATTAGGTGAGACCTGAAATGCTTAACATCTAAGAAGTTTCTAAAGTACTAAAAAAAACTACAGAACTTTATGTTTAAACCAAACTGCTCATACTCATATAGTCATGAAATAGCTAAAAAGGTTGCAAAAAAAAGCAAAAAAAAATTTTTTATAGATTATTAATATACAATATTTTGTAGTTGTGATTTAACAATTAACGATTTGGTGAAAAATCTTGATTTGAGTCGACTAGCTCAAAGAGGTTACACCATCCAAAATGTCTATTTGAATAAACTCAGTCATATCTCTTTATGTTTAATTTATGAATTATGAGAAAAAGGTACTCAAATCTTATTTTCTCTTTGAAGGCAGATTGACGAATGTGTTTTTATTTTATTTGCTTAAATATATTCTTGGTGTAGAATACAAAAACAAAAATAGAGATTTTTAATCTGATGATGTGATTTAGGACTATATTTCTTTGACATTAACAGATGTCTGCAATATCAGCGTAGATTTTTCTGACAGCTAGAGTAGAATGAAAGATTCACATTTGGACCTGTTTATCTGATGCCACTGTCATTTGAGAGAAGCAAATATCTTTCAGCGAGAGAAAAAGGCCCTCATGCTAGGCTTATTTAAACAGTCTGACTGTGTAACAGAAACTGTCAGACAAGGAGATGAATAATTGGCTGAAGATATGTGTCTTGATTTGTCATCAGAGGATAAACAGAGCTGGAAAACATAGTGACGCATTTGCTTGGAGACACAGAAAATCTGTTTTGATACTGTTTTGAAAGCATACTCGCATTTAACCACATTTAAAAGATTTGATGTAGCAGTGAATTTGAAAGTGATAAATGTATTTTTGTCACAAATACATACCAATGACTATAGAGTTTTTAAATTATGATTCATGTATTTTCTTTCATGTTTGTCTCCCAAATATGATGCATGCTATGGATTGGATCACACGTTATTGTGCTCTTAAGGAAATGTAGGTGGGGATTATTAACAAAGACATAAAAAATAAAAAGAGTCTCAATGCTATGCTGTCAAGAAAATAATTACTTTGGAGACATGAGTACAGAAACACAGCTATGGCTATATAATAATAAAACCCAATTGAAAATGATGCATACATTGTGCAGACACCTGACGCGTGCTGACACTCGCGGGCTGTCCACAGAGCTGACGAGGATGGAACAAGAAGGAGGAAAGGGTCGACCCCTCATTTTCTGGGGCTAGGTAGAATTCCTAGTGGGCTGGACCCAATGTCACGTCCTGTTTCTCTCTCCCCATACTCTCTCTCCCCATACCAAATGTGCCTCCAATAAAAAGTTATTATACATTTAACCAGTTTTTAAATGTTAGACACTAACTCTGTTAATGATTCCGTTTTTCCTAGGACAATGCATGTTCTATTTTTTATATTCGTAAAATTGCTGTATATTTTTTTTTGCTGACAATACAAATGACATTCACAATTTTTTTAATCTAAAATATAGAACATGCATTGTCCTAGGAAAAACGGAATCATTAATAGAGTTAGTGTCTAACATTTAAAAACTGGTTAAATGTATAATAACTTTTTATTGGAGGCACATTTGGTATGGGGAGAGAGAGTATGGGGAGAGAGAAACAGGACGTGACATTGGGTCCTGCCCACTAGGAATTCTACCTAGCCCCAGAAAATGAGGGGTCTGTATATTTTTTTTGCTGACAATACAAATGACATTCACAATTGTTTTAATCTAAAATATGCAAGAGTTGATAGATCTTAACCAGGAAAAGCATCAGTATTTGGTTTTTCAAAAGCCGTATAGGTAGCATATTCAGTACTTCAACAACAACTGATGACACACTTACACAGACCCTACTCACAGCTAACATAAACTAACATTTCTGTTTTGGTTTTAAAAATGTGACCCCTGATGACAAAATAACACAAACTTTACTCTTTAAAGGTAATGATAAGTTATTAAATTGTTTCATTATATTTTGAAACGTTACTTGAGCAACAGAAAAAATTATTATATATAATTACATTAATTTGTTTTCTTTTTTAAATTGGATTTTCAACTTATCAAACAAACAACAATGAACTAAGACACAAAAGCATGAGGAATCACCACAGTAAGGAGGCATCCAAAATGAATGCCATCAATCAAAATGACACATATTCAGGTAATTTCCTTAGTGGAAACAGAATTGGATCGTAAAAGGATCCAGTAGCAAATAGACAAACATTTCTTACATACTAAAGTAAATTATTTAAAAACTGTGTTTGTTTGCAGCTTTCCAGATGTGTTTATACAATTAACCTGCTCAAACCCAGAGTTTTCAAGCATTGGGCTAAAATATTTTAGTAGGATTTTCAGTCTGTTCGCTGTAAAAACGTTTACTCCACACTAGGATAGTCTGGTGATTAAACAGGTGCCAGTATATGCAGAACACCTGTCGCTCGTTATCTTTTTTCAGTTGATGAAGTTTGTGCTTATTTACTGAAAAACATGGTTAAATTACATGTTTATTTTTTAAATATTTTAACAGTTTGGTGTGTAGTGTTCATATCTTGAATTTAAGTTAAAACCAAGAATTTACACCTAGTACCTTGAGGTATAGTGGGTAGTGCACAAAACTAGAAGTCCAGGTGCTCTTTGAGTTTGAATCTCATGTGTGACTCAAATTCCAATTCTTGATTCTGATATTTTTTAAACATTTTACCGTACAAAAATATACAGTAAATTAATAAATGTTCTGTAAAATTGTGAAAAGATTTTAAGGGAAAACCCTTCCTGCACTTTAAATACAAGTCTGTATTATAAAAATAATGAATCTAAATATATTCAAAAAAGCATTATAGAGCTAAATGATATTTATCTAAGGCAAAATTGATTTAACATCACCTTTAAACATGTAATATTGAGAAGGATGTAACTTAGTTGAGTAATGAAAAATCTTTAAATCTTTGTGGTTAAACTCAAGTACATCATTATGTAAGCACAAAAAATAGTTTCAATGTGCATGTAGACATGTCGGTATCTTTTCTCTGCTCCTGTCATCCATGGAATGGAATCTAAATGTCATGTGGTGGCTGCAGGTGACAGAAGAATGTATAATCAGCTCTTGGTCAGAAGATGAATATAATTGGACTCAATTTACAGTTGTAGAAAATTTCACTGCTATTTAGAAATCTCCCTTTTAGTGAACTTTCATTTAAAAATCAAGTTTAAAAGGCAGTGAAGAGAGACACATGAGGTAAGAATAGAATAGATATATTACCCTGCCTTAATTGTGTCTGAACAAATTGTATTTCTCTCTCTTTTTATCTGTAGCCAGCATTTGTGCCTTTTACTGTTGTATCGAGCAGTCTGGTTCAGAGTGGCTGTGTTCTTTATTGGGTTGTTAAAGTCTTAATAAAGCTTACCATCAGTCCCTTTCACCCCTTGAGAGTGAACTGCTTGTGTCACTCCTGAAACACCAGAGAATATGAATGTTTACAACATATCATTTTTCACTAGCATTTGCATTTTATTTTTACCTTCATACTCTTCATTAGCTGCAATAACTGGAGCCATGTATTAATGATTCTTAAGTGATTTGTATGAACAATTTAGATGGAGTGCAAAAATAAACCCTTTGTATTATTTAAAAAAACCTCATCGAGCATACTGATTAATCGCTCGGGATTTCATGTTGATTAATTTCTAACACTGATCTTTTTTTCTTCACAGATGAACACGGACATTTGAAAATATACCTGCCCAAAAAGCTGCTTGAGTGTCTACCAAAATGTTCCTCATTGCCAAAAGAGAGACACAGGTGGAACACCAATGAGGTAAGGTCACCTCTCTTCGCCATCTGCTGCGGTCCTTTATTTAACTCTTGCTGACATTACAGAGATAAAACCTCCTTTATTTAAAGAAGTGAAATGAACACAATGTGTTAATGTGTAATAATAAAGATATTCGTGTATGGTGAGAAAATAGCTTTTTGAATCTCAAATGCATAATGAAAGTTACAGTTTATCATATTTGTGGTGGACAATCGCACTCCGGCTTATACATTTATATAATTTCTGATCATCTGCTCCAGCATCACTTTTATTCTCAGCTGTCTGTTTTATACCCTGATTGTTGAAAAGAAATTGCTTTCAGTAATGAAGTTTTTAACTCTGTGATGAGAGAAATTACGAATTGATTCAGAGTAGTGCTGGGCAATGGTTCAATATTTATAATTTTCTCGATAAGAGGATATAAAGAGGTCGATAGAGTTCAATAGAGGATAGAGTTCAAATGCTGCTTGAACAGTGTGTGGCTTACGGCAGTGTGCGGGATCATTTTTCCATGTTTAAATGAGCTCTAGAGTCACATGGGATAAAACACTTGCACTATTTCTCCTCTGAGATTAAAACCGCCATACTTTTATCCTGGTTTTTCGCAAAAAAGTCTGTTGTATTGGTGCAGCCAAACACTTCCTGTAGATTAACCGTAAGCCATGCTTTAAACGGCATCCGGTAACTCTTGCTTCTGATTGTTTTAGAGTCATTGACTGACCTCTTTTGTAACCTATGGAGACACCCACCCAGCCACTCAGGCAACCAAACAGCAGTGAAATAACACTATTGGAAACAAGGTCGGTGACATATAAAAGAGGTTTATTTGATATCAAAACAAGTGTAAGTTTACCACAGCAGATCATTCTATTGAGCTCCGATACAGTTCTTTCTCATCGCGAAGATTCAGAAAACAAAACAGCAGGAGAAGATTGTCAGCTCTAGCTTAGAGAAATTAAAGGTGAGATTGAAGTGTTAATAAACAAATACATAGTACTAAATGTTTTAACGTTTGAGTTTTATGAATCTCATGAACTCACAAATAATAATCTTAAATGTGGAAATAATAATGGGTAATGACTAAATAAGTATTAATACTTACTCAATGTGTGATATTTGTACAGGTTATGAAACTTATTTTAGGTTATGTATTTATCTGAAACTCCAAATCTCCAAATAAAATAATAGCAGAAAGTTCCCCTCATGAAAAAAGAATTAATAAAACAAATCTGGCTCTGATATATTGTATTGTTTCGATTTTGTTTTTATGATAAAATTACCTAAAATGTTTGACTTGTTTGACAATGATAATATGTTGACAACGACAATTATTTATCAGGTTCGTACAACTTTAAAGAAAACCCTTCATTTATTTGTACCAGCAATAAAGATTTGACAATATTGTGATAATTATCAATATCGACTGATGTGAAACAAACTTTGTTGTGGTATTTTTAACTTTATCGATATGGTATTTATTTACCATATTCAGAGTAGCTATTTTGAATATCTGTAGTTCTCGATAATATTTCCGAGAATTGTCACTCCTCAAAATGTGTCTTTAGGGACAGAAGTGGATTAGAATAATGCAAGTTGTTTAGCTCTGTTGAGTTGTTTGTTGACTTTCAAGAGACACTGACTTTCTATTTCCGATCTCTCCTCTGTGACACGCAGAAGCGCTTTTATCAACCAAAGCCATATTCATAATAATATACATATGAAAATGTAGTTTAAGGATGTTTATCACCGCCTGAAGGCTGTTCAGACACAATGCATCAAATAAATAAGAAAAATAAATAAGCCTTTTAGGTTTAGGTATTGAAAATGAAGATGTGAAAGGTTTTTGTGTGACCGTGGATGGAAAACCAGAGACCCAGAGTTTGCCCTAGCTGTCCTTGACCCACGGCCAGCCATTTTAAATGAGTTCATTTCTTTTCTACACAGCTACTTTATCATTTAATGGAAATGAGACTTGCTTGATTTTCACATTTTATTTGTTGTTTGCATTGAGTGTTACGTGGCTCTCTCCGTGCAGAGGATGAAAAGATTGAAACTAAACTTTGACTGCTGTAAGCTTGAGGGATTTTAAATGACTGGGTTCTTTAAGAAGCATCATAAACTCAGCTCAGATGCCACTTTATTACAATTGATCCCATTGAAGTGTGGATGGCTTTCACTCAGTAAGTGACAGACATCATCAGAGAAAACGAGACAAAGGAACATCGTGTGCAAGTCAAGCAGCTTTTTGGGGATTTTCTTTCATTTCATAAACTCTCTTTCTCAAATTAATAACATCCTTTCATTCAAGCAGGCAAAGAGAGCGATGTGAAGTGGGGTTAGAAAGCCTTGCTGCCTCAGTCAGGAATATCAAAACGACTGCCACAGTCACAAACATTACTCACCTGTCACCTTTACATCAATTTGAACCCTGCCAAAACTCCCAAGTGACAAATCACTGACGTGGCCCTCTTAAAGGGATATTTATGAATTAAATACACTGCTTTATCCCACAGTGTATTCTTTATGGACTGACAAGTGGATTTTTTTGAAGGCAGAGAGGTGTGGGTATGAATGACAATGCTGAAATAGATGTTGAAAGCGGCAGCCGGTGAATGTTTGTGTCTTGTCAGATTTAGCTCTGAATGTTTTCCTCTGTGGTTCGGGTAACCAGAGACTCAGTTTGGTTTTGTTGAATAGTTGTCTTTGAAGTGCAAATGCGGCATTGTGGGAAATGTTTGGCTTTATTTTTATGTGAAGTATAATGGAGTGCTCGAAGGAGTACAAACATCATCTTCTGATCTATGGTTGAAAGCTTGTCATTCAAATTTCAGGAAATTCATGTCGCTGTACATATTTGTGGTCTAGTTTGTAATGATAAAAATGAATGGAGAAATTGTGTCAGATCAATGGTTGCATTTTTAATTGGAGCTGAAGGTTTAACAATTTTGACCTGCAGGTTTGAGCTTGCAGTCAGAATGGATGTGTTTTTAATTGAAATATAATCATGACTGTATTATAGGCTAATTGTAAGTTTTGGTTTAGGCTTGAAATAATATATAACATCAATGTGATCCGAAGGGTGCATTTTGTATTTTACATTTTGTGTAAAATTAGCTTTTCAATGTGAGCAACCCACTCACCTTTCTAAACACATCTTGCTTTCTAATATTATAGTCTCGTCTCTCTAGTCATTCATGGGTAATGTTTCATAAGCTAAATAAAAACATGTGAATGTGCACACTATATTCAGAACTTATCTGAAGTTTGAAATTTTGCATTCAGTGCATTTATATGGATATGTGACCCTGTTTTTATGTTGCTGTGTTTCCTCTACAATTTAACAGGGAGGGGTGTGACATGCTATGTGGCATGCGCCCGCCTTGGAGATTATTTTAACCCATGCAATCAGCCTAGCAAGCGCAAATAAAAAAACTTGCCTAATATTAATTAGTAAATTAATTATTTGATGACTGGGGTCAAGTAGTTCTTAGAAGTTCTTTTTTTACTTATTTAACCCAGTTTTCTTCCTTTATGCCATGTTTGGAACAAATTGGATGTAATTTTAAGGGTCTGCAGCCAGTCAACAGCTGCTCTCTGATCCTTCAGGCTCAAGCAACAGTGTTAAGTCAGGAGAGTGAGAGAAATCTAACTATGTTGTTTTAGTCTAAATCTACTATGTTTAACTCTGAAGAGTAAAAAATAAAATTGTATATTTTTTATTATATATTGAGATTTTCGGTAAACGGCTGAGTTGCTAAAGATTTAAAAAAAAATGCCATTTACTTATGCAAAAAATATTAGCATAACGTAATTGTGCTGTTAAAGGTTTTTTAATATTAATTGTGAAATATTATGCAGCCATTGACTTAAATAGAAATGCTGATTAATGTATTGTTTTGATTGGTAGTTGAATTGTGTGGATTCATTGCACCAGACAAGTTGTCCAAGGAAGGGTTCCAGGTAGTGTTATTGAACCCCAAACCAAGTGTGATGAAGGGGTGCGTGTAGGGGTTTACCATTTAATTGCCCACAGTGAGCAGGTAGCTTAGTAAAGGGATATAGCGAGCCTTTTTAGAACAGACAGTACTATGCTTTTATACTACCAAATTTTTAAAAATTAAACATCGCTATAACGGTATTAGTCTGAGGCTGATCAGTCATTGAGGGAAGAGATGAAGACTATAATTGCTACTTCTACCATACAATAAAGCCTTATTTTAAAATGTTAATCAGCCAACTGTCTCTTTTAAAGATTTCTTTCTCCAGAATTAATCAAGGCACATGAATTGGTAAGCAAAAAAAGTGCATTGAAAGAAAACTGTGGTGGTCATGTAGAGAAGAAAATGTATGAATGAAAAACAAAGAAAATGTTGCATTTTTCCAGACTCTGACTTGCCTATGTATATATAAAAAAACTTGCCTGTGTAATAGTTCAGTATTGGCATTCTTTGCATTAAACAGTGCCCGATTGTCAATTGCAAGATTTAGAAGTAGATTTCTCAGTCACAACCCCTTTAGGAATACTCAATGTTTAACTTAAAAAATCTATTTTTGTTTCATGTATGAGAACAAAAAATGTTTCTTCTGGCACAAAATGTCTCGGTGTCAGTAACTCTTGATTACCAAACACAGCCTCCCTGCTGTTAAAATGAATAGTACATGTGTCCCTGCACTTAGAATCTTTTACTCTAAAATACCTTTTATGTTTTCTTTGACAAAAACCTTGTGTGAAAATCGCAGCATGGTTTCCTCATCATAAAAATCTGTAAGTAATGATATTGGAAGACTGAAAAAGTGCAGTCTCTGGAAGACACCCTGTGTGAGAGAGACAGACAAGGGAGAGGAGCTAAGCTTGTGTGACACTCAGCTCGTAATGAGTGGCAGGCACTAAAGACCTGTGAACCTTCTCTTAGCTCAAAACCGAAGCCCAACTGTGGGATGCAAGCGCATCAGCTCAGTTGCTCTAAGGACTTCTACACATTTAATGCCTTGTCATCAGGACTAATCCTCTCTGCCCAGCACTGTTGTGGCATGGTGCCCATGTGCAATATGCCTCTGCTCCTGCCAGGGTGCCATCATGGATGCACATGGCATTGGAGAAATCCAGGGGGAGTCATGGGTTAGAGAAAACCAAATCTTCTGGTTGCATTTGCATCTGTTGGTAACGTCCAGAGAGGGATCTGATTACTCAGGACGTAGAGAGGCTGGAAAAAGGAGAAGTTTCGTTTTCTGGGCCAAAAAGACTGCATTTTCCCCAACGATTTAGAAATGATATTATACCCCTCTGGTGAATGCCACAGTAGGATTAAACACTGATTCAAGGTAATTTTATTCTTTTGCAATGGTTCAAAAATATTTTCAGGGAACAAATATCATGAGAGTACAACAAAAAGCACTCTGTCTTCAAAATCCTGTATTTGTTTAAAGAGTTAAAAATAATATATATTTCCTCTATGCTTTTTCTTTCAGTTAGAAGGTTGCTGGGTTCATCCCACTCCTGGGCCATCTGATTGGAGTGTGCATTTTTTTATTTGTTCTCTGGTTTTGTCAAACTATTTTAAAATGTGTGTGCCAGGGAAATTGCTGAATCTCAATTCTTCTCTGGAATGAATCTCTGTGTATGTGTGTGAATGGTAAGGCAGTGTGCCCCTTTGATTGACTGGCAAAGACTTCACTTGGATTTCGATGAATGTGATCTGGATATCCCCCTGCAAAAACAGAAAGTAGAAAAAAAACTATTTTGCAACATTTTTGCAACCGCATTGAACAATATCTTGCAATAAGGTCTATGTTAAAGAAAACACCATCAAATCAGGAAACAGAGTTGTTTAAATCCATTTGTTTCGTTTATTGATGTTCTGCAGTAGATGCTCTGTTATTTTCATTTATGTGAATTTCCTGTTTATTTGCTTTTAATTTTAATGTGGGCTTTTATGAAGAGAAAGCATTCAAGTACAAAGGAAATAAAAATACTAAAAATGTATTTGTACCAGCACATATAAAACATAGAATACAGACATCAGTAACTCCCATTTTTGGTAGCTCGCAAAGGCTTCAGGAGTAAAAGAGAATATGTTTTTGTGAAATGTTCATGACCGTGTTCTGCTATGGTTACTGCAGCACTGAAGTAAGTTGTGCATATATCCCACTGTGAATCAGATATAAAATGTGGGACAGATGTGATGTTATGTGATGTTTGGTTTGAGTAAAAGAATAAATTTATATATATTTATGTATTTGGCATATTCTTTTATCTAAACTGACACACGATAGAATGAAGAGTGATTACAATAGAGGGAGAGACAATAAGCAACTTGAAACAAAGTCTAAATCAAGTAGCTCACATAGAAGTCTTCTCAGGTGATCACCTGAGCAAAGAATTGCTTAGATGATAGGAAAAATAAGATTATTTATAACAAGATTAATTAAAATTTCAAATGTTTTAGTTGCTTTTTGAAAGTTGTCTGTGTTCTGGAGGGCTTGTAGGATTGTAAGAATGTGTGATTGTAGATAGTGGCAGATCTAAATGGTCTGCAAGTGAAGGGAGTAAAATGGGCTCTCTTCTGTTCCTTAAAGACCAGCCCAGCAAACAAGCACTGGATCATCTACAGAGGTCTGAGTGCATTTTATGGAAGTCCTGCTAGAAGAGCATTACAGAAGTCCTTAAATAGGATGAGACCCTGAACCAGAAGTTGCATGCTCAGTTGAGAAGGACGAGATTGTGTGGTGCTCAGTGCCGGCTTTTCCATTAGGTCGTATAGGCAACCATCAATATCCACAATATGAAAATGATATTGCACAATATGAAATATTATTTTTAAATAATATTTGTGTTAATGTCACCATGACACCAAATGACTATCCTTATGACGTGTTGTTAAAAAAAGCATCTTTAACCATATTTAAATTGTGTTAGCAAGCTTTTTCCACAGAGTATTATAAGTTCAATTCTCGCTCCCTTTGAAACTTGCTTTGAGGTTTTGGTAAAAAAAGAACATGTTTCATTGGTTGATTTAACTAATAAATACATGTATTTGACTAATCAATATAATGTAATTGTTACGACCCCAAAATGGTGGTGGTGTCTAGGGTCGGGGTGTAACAAAAAGGTGGAGGAACAGAAATGAAAACGGGAACAGGACACAAACACTAACTTGACAAATCAAATGTGCTTTAATTAACAGAACTGGTGTTGCCAATGGTAAAATAAATCAAATACAAATACACACACTCCAGGGGCAGAGACTAAGGGACGCCAGGTAAAACAAAACAAACTAACTAGAAAGTGCAGACAATTCTAAGCTAACTAAATAACATACACAAAGCTAGAACTAATCTACCCTAACTAGGAAGTTACACAATAAACAAACCTGGCGCACACCGCTAAACTAGTGTGTATAACAGAAATAAGCCTACGTGCAGAATGTATGTCACGTGACATGCTAAGCTGTCTCTGAGACCCTGGAAGTCAGAAGACAACGAACGTGACACACCGGGTAGGAAACAGAAGTGAACTCAAATGGCAACAAACGGAAGCAAACACAGGGAGCAAGGACAAACAAAACGGGCGGCAACCGAGTGGAGCCACTCTCTCCACGCCGCATGAGCCAAGGGACTCCGCAGAGCCCTCGCTCTCCCATCAATGGAAGGAAACAAAAAGGGAGCACAAACGAACAAAACGGGCGGCAACCGAGTGGAGCCACTCTTTCCACGCCGCATGAGTCAAGGACTCCGCAGAGCCCTCGCTCTCCCATCAATGGAAGGAAACAAAAAGGAGCACAAACGAACAAAACGGGCGGCAGCCGAGTGGAGCCACTCTCTCCACGCCGCATGAGTCAAGGACTCCGTAGAGCCCTCGCTGCTGTACAGGTGTCGGCGCGTTCCTTTTCAACTCCAGCTGCCGCCGCTGATTCGCAAACGAGCCGAAGTGGTCCGCCTCCTCGCTGCTGATCGGCGTCCCAACTGGCGAATCAGGGGACAGCTGGAGTCACCTACAGAAATAAGCAGAAGCGCGCACGGGCGCGCGCACAAGCAGGCGACAGAAAATAAAAGGGAAACGCTGCAAAACGGCCAGGGCCGTAACAGTAATAAATATACAATAAAACTGTTACTTTTACATGTTGATAAATAATTTGATAAATGGTTGTTCATTTGTAATAATGTCATAATGGTAAATTAAAAAATTATCACAAACATATCATGATCATAAACATCACAAGCACCTTTTTTACTGGTTATTAGCCAAAACAGCTCCACAAACAAAATCTTGCTAATGGCAGCAAACTGGTCAGGGTTTGAAGGTCAGCTGTTCATCCAGAATAACTTCATGATTACTGATTAAAGGAGGAGGGGAAGTTGTAGTCTAGTGGATAAGGAGACCGACTTGTGATCGGAAGGCCACCGGTTCGATCTCCAAATTGAACCCGTCCCATCATCAACAACCACAGCTATGGTGCCCTTGAGCAAAACACCAGGTTCCTGACTGCTCACCGGCCGCCACAGCCATGGCTGCCCACTGCTCCGGGTATGGGTCCATATCTCCATATCTTTCACTTTCATCTGAATGGTGAGGTCATGCTGCATTGATTAGATTAAAGTGACTAGCCTCTAATTTGTCATTTTGAATCTTTGTATTCTATTTTTGATCTGTTTAGTTTTTTCATGCTTCAAAGAAATGGACGTTTAACAAGTTAAGAAAAACCTCAGAGTTCAGCTTTCTGTCGGATCCCAGCAATAAAACAAACATGCTTCTTTTATCGGCGTCTTTTTTATCAATCTTTTCTGACTCCCCTTGCTGTTGCATCTGTGGAATCTGTGTTCCATCTATTCACTAACTGCTTCAGTTCCTGCACTATATCTCCACATCAACAAAGCGGTACCTTTGAAGATGCAATAACTCTTTGGTGGGTAAAAATGAAGGAAAGATGAAAAGAGCTGTTTATGGGCAAAATGAAACCTTGTGATACTCAGGTGTTGTTGCTATTTGTCATACAGGACTGTGCTTAAGTAACTAGCTGGAAGCTTGTTTTAGTGAAATTGCCTTGTCTAGTGATATAATTAATTCATCCTTTAGTGATATTGAAAGTGCATGTGCCAAGTCTATAAATATTTTCACGTTGGCTAATAAATGGCTAAAAGATTCAATGAAATGAATTGTTTTGTACTAGATTTAATGTATAAAGAGATTTTTATACTCCATATGTTTACACTTGCCTTTCATCCATTGTCAGAAGGAATAGGCTCTAGCAAATTCTGGAAAAAAAAAAAACCCTGTTGTTGATACATTTGAATGCAGCAGTTGTTTGATTGATTTTTTTATTGCAAAACTTTCCAAATAAACAGATTGATGTTATTATCTGCCATTACACTCTGGGAAGTAGAATAATATATATTATTTGATCTACTATAGTATTATTTAATGCTCCTTATAAATAAAAGCTATTTGCTTTAATTTTCTTTTTTGCTTTTTCTATATTAAAATTAATGACTTTGTTCATGACCTAGGTTAACTCAACTCAGAGTAGTTTTTCTTTATGCATTTAAATCCAGCGTGTACTCTTTAAAGATGGTTAGAAATAATTAATTGTGTAATTTACTGAGTCAAAAATAGGTAGTACTTACCGAAGTCAAGTAAAAGCCAAATCTTCAAACAGGCCTTCAAGTTGACACTTGTTTGTGTTTAACGCTATCGCAGAGCAGCACATTTTTCAGAATCACAGTGTGAGTGGTACCGCATCCTTTATGTGACAGTCGTATTGACTTTCAGTGTCATCAAATGCACACACTCATCTCCCTCCTTGTGCTTCTTGTCTTTCTCATAGAAAGTAAACATTTTCTTTTTTGTCTGTAGTGGCTGCATCATATTACTCGTTTTATGGATGCCAAAGTGTCTGATCCCAGACTAGAATGGAGCTTGGCAAAGACCTTTTCCAGCACTAGATGGCTAGCTTGCTGATGCATTGGCCTGTCTGTGCCTTTCATTGCCCAGGCTGCTTGTTATTTAGACTGGTACCCTGCTCTGCTTCTATTCAGTGCCTCTATTCCTGAGGGGTACCCTATCCTCACACCTAAACAAGCTTGAGCTCATTAGAGCATTTCCCAGGATTAAAGTCTTTCTTTTATGGATTTCAACAATTAAGGTGATTGAGCAGTTGCTGTCATGGAGACAGGTATTTAATGTATAATCAGTGATTAGTCTGATGTAATTGTAAGCCATATACCCTTTTTTGATGTTCAAATTAGTTACCATTTGATAAATCTCGACTGACTGAACTTCAGCTTACCTGCGAGCAAATGTTTTTTCTTCTTCTGATGTAGCAAATAGGCTTTTTCTCTCAACCGTGACTAATTAAAATGACTTCATATCAGTTGCAAGTGTTTACAGAGAAGTTCATTAGCCTCTCAGGGGCAATCAGTGGAAATTAAAGGTCATGTTTGTTTGTTGGTTTTTAGTGAGAAGTTTTAACATTTTTATGAACAGGTGTCCAAAAGCATGACTTGAATTTGAAATGCAGGGCTCTGGGGGTTCTCGGCTTGAGCTGATGATTCTTTCATAATTGCTGGGTTTAAGATTATGGTTCAAATGCCAACTAGTTGTTTCTAGGGAGCTCTTTTTGCATAACACACTGGCAAACAATTGAAAATTCAGATAGATATGTGAAGTCCTTAACTAGCACAGACTCAGCTCTCTTTTCGCTTTATGTACCGTGCCTGAGTATGAGTCAGGAAATGTGAAACTAGATAAATGCTTGAAATCTGTACTTTTTATAAACATTTATTTATTTATAATTTATTTATTAGTTTTACTTAATTGTCAGGTTTGAAAAAAAAAAGAATCTGTCAATATCTAGTGGTTACAAAGCATTCCAAAGTTTCTGTATTTTTTTATGTAATAAGAAGCTACCCAAAGGTCGTTCTGGGGTCTTCAAAACTACAAGGACTTTGCTGTTTCACCTGGCTCTGAGGCAGGGCTGTCCAGTACACACTAATGACAGGGGTTCATGCTCGAAATTGCCTGACCTCTATTGTTGCACACACAGGTCACTTCACCTCCTGTGGGAACTCCTAAATTGAACCTGTGCTTTCATTTTTTTATCACAGCCCCCCTCTATTTTCTCCCCCTATTCCTCTTATCTTTCATCTCTCCTCCCTCTCCCTCATGTGCTCAGTGAGGTGCAAAGTTATTCAGCGGTAGAGACTCCTGCCTTTGGTTTTGACCGCTGGACTCAGAGTTTTCAAGAAAGTAAAAAGAACAAAAATGAAAACATATTGTTTTCCACTTATTTGTTTTGTCTTCTCGGTTCATTGTTATGCAGCTTTTATGTACTGTACAATATTTTATAAGTAAATGCCATTGTGTTCTCAGCTCTCTGGATCAACCGGCAGGGGAATTGAGGCGCACACACTGAAACCTGATGTATTATTCCATTTCATGGAGTCTATCAGCCTAGCGCGCATACGCTGGTAATCCATACTCCTGCTCGCCCCTACTTGAAATAAATAGGATTGGTATCTGTCTCCCTGACTCTCAGAGATGCGGTGATTGATGGATCTTGTACAGGATTAATTATTGAAGCTAGCGGTTTCCTCTCAAAGATGAGAATATACAACACTGCCAAATGCTGCCTGGAAGATGGGTGTACATATAAACCAGCCTTCAGTTATTAATGCAGTTTCAGTGGCTGACCCCAAATGTGATCAAATTCTATTTATTCACCTTGCAAAATGGAAAAATAAAGTCCTGTAATTGTGACAGGACTGCAGTGTTTCAATGCAAACTCAGCTTTCTTAGTGTCCTGGATCTTTTATCCCTCAGGCTTGATCATGTGCCTCCTGTAGTCTTGTACCCTGGTCAAATATGTTAGATTTTTTCTCCAAGTAGAAATGACCCCACTAGGCTCTGTCTTTATTTAGCCCCGTACAGTCCTCCACTCTTACACCACAAGCTGCACCTTGAGAAGATCCTTGCTCCCTCTGCATAGAGAGAATGGGTCATAACCACAGAGGTGATTATCCTTGTTCTTGGCACTTTTTGTTCTGGTCAGTGGGTGGGAAGATCTTGCTTAATCAGTAGAAGGGCACAAAGGCCTTTCTGCTTTGCAAGATTCTCTGTCCTTTTCCCTTTCTAGTTATGTCCTAAGTTTTTAAAGGTCCTTGAGAATGAAGAGCAAGCAGACTGGGATTGTCTGGATTTGGATTTCTGCCCATCAGCAGCTCCATCTAACGGACATCTCTGGACTCAGCAGGACATCTTGATTCTCGCTCCTTTTCAGTCAACATACTTTACTTTACAACACAACTTTACTTTCTTAGAGCTGTTAATTGTTTCAGTGTAAGAAATATCACTTAACATTGATTCATTCATGTTTGTGTCATCTTATGCACAATCCTTCAGTTGGAAAGGGAAATTTCAACTACAGCAATCTAAACTAAAAAAAGACAGACTGCTGCATGTACATTTGAGTTTTAAACACAGAGTTAATGCTCTTTTTGTCAAACATATTTTCCTTGCTATGCCAACAAGCTATATTAAATGTAAAACAAATCTACTAAACTCACATACTCATATTGAAAAAACCTGCTATACACAATTTCTCTTTTTTTTTTTGCTCTTTTGCTAACTTTGGCTAAAAATTGAGGAACACTCAGGTCACAGGTCCATCACATTACAAGCCAATATTTACTCCACTTACTATTCCCTCCTAAATAGAGACTTTAATTGATCTGCAACATGTTTTCATAACCAAGCACAGAGAGAACATGCAAACTCCACTCAGGAATGCCTCTGGCAAGCCAAACATCAACAACCTTCTATTTGAAATGCAGCAGTGCTTCCTCTGGGTTCTCATGATCAATAAAAATATTGAATAATGTCTATGCAATAAATAATACCCCAATATGACAGTAAATAATCATTGTACACATTGTCAAACATTACAGTGTTTGTAGTTAACGTCACTTATCTTACTTGTGAGTTAACCCAGCACAAAATATTTATGCAACTCACAGTAGTTTTTTATAAAACGCAAAGTAGCCTTTTTTAAATCAACACCTTCTTTTCAAGAGTTTTGTAAAATAGGTTTAAATGGGAAAACACTGACAAGCTACAGTTTTGAGTAACAAGCTTGACGAGAAAGATAGACTAATCCTGTTGGAATCATCAACATAACATTTAAGCACAATAGTTATCTGTAAAGAAAAAAAGCTGTGCCTTCATTAAAGATAAACTTTTGTATCATAAGAGGTCATTGCTGTACAAAACTTTTTTTGGACATAGTGAAAAATTTAAAGATCTTAAACTACAAAACTAAACTTTTTGCTGTCATGATTATTTAGCATTAAACTCTTTCGAACAAGGAACATGAGTTTGTGATCTTGTAGGAGGCGTCTCGAAATTGACATATTTCACAAAACAGCAATGGAAACACTTTTTTTCTAATTAAACTAGTTATGTGACTACCTTGTACACCACACAGTGGGCACCACAAAGGTCCCACAGAATAATTTAGCAAAGTGTCATGGAAAACTAAATAACTATATTACTGTTGTCAGAGGGTTTTTCCAAATGAATATCCAATGTGCCAGACCTTAGCATCCTTTATCAAAGGCACTTCAATGTACAGGAGGTGGCTTCGGGTAAATTCAGTATAATTTTCTACTCTGTTTGATCTTTTGTTCAAATTAGCAGTGTTTCGTTGTAACCAGGGATTTATGTTATTTTTCTATAAGTGTTTGAGGTTTTAACTTTGATGACTTCATAGTTCAACTTCTTCATCTTCTGAGCTGACAATGCTAGTTGCACTGCATTTAATGGGTTTCAAACGAGTGAATATGTGCTTGGGTGGATAAGCTCTTATATTAAACACAGTAAGGAATAAACTCCTCTGTCAATTTAGAATTGGCCTCATGGTAGATGACTTACCCACAAGTCTTCCCCTTCTGTACATCAGCTCTAAAAGTATGGGATATCCTAACACATTTTTCCGTGTAAATCCATCCAGATCTTTTGAGATTTTTCACATTACAACTGTGTAACTTTGATCTATGGATCCATACATCATTAAACTTCATGTTACTTGTAGAGCTGTCTGCGGACAGCAATGGATGACACTGCCTGACCTTTATGGGACTCTGGCATTCCATTAAATTGCAATATGAAAGGTCGCTTTTCATCATTTTTTATGCTCTTAAATGTTACTTCTGCCACATTGGTCAGAGTGTTGAAGCCTTGAGACAGATGTCCTTCATGAAGGTCACCATTTGAGTTTTTGTCCTTCTATACAACTGAAGATGTTGGCCAGTGTCCACCATAGATCTATATGCCAGCGAATACCAGGCTAAAAAGGCTGACACACTCATAACCTGTAAAACTGGAAACTTGTGTAATAATAGTAAGTGATAAAGATAGTTGTGGTTAGTCATGCAATGAGAAATGAGAGAGCATACCGATTACTGTTTATTCCTACAGCATGAGTCTGTTTTAATTGTAAGTTGATATCTGGTGTGAAAAGGTGCAAGGAATATAAACAGAAAAAAATCTTGACAGCCAGCAAGGATCCCTCAATTTAAAATATCTGGAATGTACAAAGGAAGTTGTTTATTCATTAAAGCAAGATAATGCTGAGTATCATTTGGGACATGTCCTGCATATTTCTAGGTTTTCCTAGTTTCAAACCTCTTTTAACTCATCAATGAAACCGTGTTAATTATTGATTTATTATGTATACTTTTTGCCGAACACTAAAGAAAAAATAAATTTTAAGTTAAAGCCAAGAGTTGGCAAATAAAAAAAAAATATGTTTTTAAGTTAAGGATTAATTAATTAAAAGTAGTGCTCATTCCCGTAAGAACTGATTAGGTTATGGATGATTGCTAAACAGGTGGTATCAACGTTTCAATCAAATTTATGGTATGATTTCATAAAATATTTTTTATATTATGATAACTATTGTAGAGAAACATTAATTATATTATATTAAGTAGTATGTAGTAATTTAGTTATACATAATTATACTTTACTTTAATTTTACATTTGAAAACTGGGAAACTCTAACCAAACATCATAAAAAAACACTTCCTCATACACTTTTTGTAAAATATGGCTGAATTATTCAATGCAAACACATAATACTGAAACAAGAAGTGCACCATATTAATAACATATGGAATCACATCTAATCACATTCTTCTTTGGATAGAGTACAAAACACTATCAAACAATTAAAAACTGGAATAAATATTTTGCTACAAAAACTCAACAGAGTTTTTTTGTTCTTTCTTTCTCCATGTTGAAAAAAAACATTTAAGTTTAAGAGAGAGAGAGAGAGAGAGAGAGAGAGAGAGAGAGAGAGAGAGAGAGAGAGAGAGAGAGAGAGAGAGAGAGAGAGAGAGAGAGAGAGAGAGAGAGAGAGACAACAAATACTCTGTCTTGTCTCTTGTTCACTGAAGAAAAAAAGACTGTAGAATAGGTCTGGTGATCTAACATTTCTGGGTCTTGGGTTCTTTTCCTATCATTGGGAAGATTCACGAGCACCTTCTCTTCTGCTGAAGTCCAAAAGGTGGAGGTGTCGACAGAGCATGTTCAGGTAGTTCATTAAAAAGTGCCCTCTCCTAACCTTTTCCTCCTCATAGTCTGTCCTTTATCAGGACCTTGAGTTTTCATTGAAATTCAGCCGAGCTTTCCTTTTTTGAATTATCTGTTGATGAGGTAATGTAGGGCTGCAATAGCTCTCTGCTCCCTCCGCTGCTGAAATTTTCCCTAAGTCATGTTTACATAATTATCCCGATCTCAGAAAGCCTTGGATTGGTTTAATGAAAGTGGCTAGTTAGCAGTCTGCTCTGTGTGTCTCCATCCAAGTCCGTCATTTGGAAGACAGGCAGATGTGGATTCAAACAGGATGACATTGAGTAAAATCTGGCTCCTCTCTATTAGCTTGCATATTTTCATAAGACTTTTAGGTATTGCAAAAACTTGCATGTATTCCAATCCAATCTATATCTTGGAAGAAAGCCATTTGTGTTTTTAGATGCATGAGCATGCTGAAATAATGAGCTTGTGCTTTTTCCCTTTAAATAAATTACAGAGACATTGCGTTAATTATTGTAAATAGATTTTTTTGCTTATCAAGCCTGTCCAGCCTTCCCCTTTTCTGCTATCAACCTCTGAAATGCTATTGTTTCATTTACAGCATCTTCTAAAGTAATTAGATGTTTCAGATCGGTAGAGAAACATAATTACGGGCGGCGAGGTATTTATTAAAGTTTTTTTTTGTCCCTCGGTTCTAGACATTATGTAATTAATCATTTTTGTTGCATCCAAAAAGGATTGACAGGAAAGTGAGATAACTATTACTATTTTTGACTAGATCGTAATCATTCAGACATTTTATGTATATAGATAAATACTTTTCTGGTCACATTTTATAGAATTAAATGTTGTAAAATTTCTGCCTTTCTTTTGCCTGGAGTAGAATGTTACATTGTATAAAAAATGCTGTGCAGGTGGTAAATCTCTCTTTGCTGTTGTCTTGAAAGATGAATCTGATAAAGCACGCAGGCATCCGCACACAAATCTTCATTAGATGTGGTTGATAAACCATTAATCCATTCTTTCTCTCTTTTCATTGCTTTTTGGTTCAATCACATGTTTGAAAAAAGAGAGATTGAAGTCAGGGTAGAAATCATCTTTTATTTAGGACTAATGACAGGCTGTGAAAGATGGACCCATTGGATAGTTACTTTTAGTAAGCTTTTGTTAGGTCCTGCTTGCTTGTGTAGTGGTCAGTGAACAGGACTTGAAAAGCGTATCAATCCTGAGCTTGTAGTTCCACCCACTTGGTTCTTCATACTATTCTGTCTAAAAATGAGAAAAAGTAAAATTCAGAAGAATGACCTTTATTTATTTTGCCAGTCTCCCTCTGACGTGTCCTATATTTTGCATGAAAATTGTATGGGTAAATGTGGAGTTCCTTACAGTTTCCACAATGATGTCACTGCAAGCTAGTCCCTGCGTTAGTCCCCCCTTAGTGCTAATCACTTTCAAAGCAAAAAGCCTATTTGAACAAAAGACTCATTGACTAAATAAACAGTGGGTAAACAGTGGAATAAAAACAACAAACAGGTGATTAGCATTAACTGAATAATGAGTGATAAATCATGGGGGTAGATTAGACAAGCACATTGAACCACTTTGTTTTTCAGCAATTTCTATTTAGAGGTATGTATTAATGCCAATTTGAACTCTGTGAGCATAGCTAAGCTCTGCACACAATCCGAGAGTTTGTTCCATAGTTTTGGAGCTTTATATGAGAATGCTCTCCCCCCTCTGGTGGATTTACTAATCTCTGGAACTATCAGTAGTCCTGCTTGTTGTGATAGAATCAAGTTAGCCAGAATATAGGAAACTGCTCAGGAGCCAAACCATTCAGGGCTTTAAAGGCTAGAAGCAGTATCTTATAGTCAATGCAATATTTTACAGGAAGCCAATGAAGATAAGACAGAACCTGTGTAATGTGATAATATTTATTTGTTCTTGTGATAACTCTGCTGCATTCTGAACTAACTGTATTTAAACTGTATCTGTGACGCTGCGGATGGGCCTGGTTAGTTTTCGTAAGTTTACTGCAACTGTTGATCCTTTTTCTGGTTATGACGCTAATCTATCATCTGCATTTTCACTCCAGAAAAAGGCTCAACTTCCCATAAGCCCCTCATTCATCATCTCTCTTCACCTGCTGAAACAAACAGAATACAATATTCACTTGTAGAGTATTTAAAAAAGTAATATATACCTACCCGGTGGGTACCAGACCACCAGACAGAATATCATTGTTTCTATGAGAATACATTTGTTGTTTAGGACTTATTTTTAGCACAAAGAGCCCTGATGTATTCATAAACAGTACAAATGGGACTTGATAGTCCATGGAAAGGAACATTAAAGCAATGAGAGTTATATTTGTGTTTTTTAAGCAAATAGTGAATAATAATCAATGATTTGAAAGAGGACCAAACAGATATGTGAAAGGGTTGCTGAGCCAGCCCTTTTTGGAATGCAAGAGTTAGCGAACATCTTTGATCTCTAACTGGATATTTGTTACTGTCCCTACTTTGCATTCCATGAAGTTGAAATAAGGATCAGCTTTCAAAAATGAGATTTAAATGGAGAGTAATGAAAGCTAGATTGGATGAACAGCATGTAGCGCGGAACACAGAAGGATGTCAGTTTTGCTATTTGTAGATTCTGTCTTCTTTTTTCTGTGTCTTTTGCAAAAGGGTCAACGTTTCATTCGTCTCACTGATTGCTTGTTAGTTTTTTCTGACTTGCATGAATAATTCAAAATCTGAGAGTTTTCTGCCTCAAAATCAGTTGCATATAAGCTTTGTAGCACCAGCAGTTTGGGAATTTCATCAACCAAATTGCAGAAATTTCTCTTACGTGCGTTTCTGGATTATTCACACACTCATGAGATTCTGGGAGAAGAAATCTGTTTGTGTGTGACCTTGCTAGAGGCAATCAATGGCCTTTATCTTGCCCAATGCATTGTAAATCCTACCACCAGGATGGTCAACAGGTCCTTGTAAAATATTGACCTGGGGTGCAGCAATTTATCAGTAGTCTCTGAGGTTAAATTATTCAGTTTTTCAGCTCAAACCAAATTTTCTTGTTGTTCTTCACTCCCAGATATCATCTCATCAACACTGGCTATAGGGATGGGCTGATTTTGATGGATTGAAGTTGCAGACTTGGCAGAATACTTACAAAAAAACTGCTCTCTAATGGTAGATCTCATCTGGAAATGAAACAAACATTGCTGCCTTCATGTTTCAAATTTTTTATTCAGTCTTCCTGTGCTGCTTTGTGTGGAGTTTTAACCTCTGGAATTATATTCAAACACAAGAGATGCAACCATGCATAGTAGACAGAATAATTTGCTTTTATTCAGTGCAGTAAACTATAGATTTTTGTTTGGTTTCGGTCCACAAAAAAGGTTGAAGGCTCTTTTTAAATCAAGGTAATTGAATGTAGAAACAGCATGGTTATTTTGTTCTCTTTTATTTTTGAGTGGTGATTGATTTGCTGTTAGGGTTTTTAAAATAGCAAGGGCAAAATGAAATGTGAGAGTTAATGGAAGGTGGGTTATCAGCTGTTACTTCATAAACCAGTTGTACCTTTTCCTGAGGGAGGTCGAATATTCAGAAATCCTCCCCAGAACCTTGATTTTTTGTCACTAGTCCAGTGGCATCCAATACTGTTTCAAGCAAAGAGTATGTAGTTAGGAGTTATTTGAGAAATTCCACATACCTGACATGAGAGAACTGAGTGGGTTTAAATAAGAAACACTCTGTGAGAGAATGCCAAAGCTTGGGTTAAACCTTGAGCCAATCCACCACCCCCCTCCCCCAGCTAAAATCTGCTCTCTGAGATGAAAGACAGAATTTTTCTGATATTCTGATCAAAGTAGGATTTCTCAAAACTCCAAAGGAACACCTGGAAATGTGCAGCAGAATGTAAACATGCACAAAAGAGGGATGTGCATACAAACAAGTAAAATGATGAAAAGTGCTATATAAATATAGCTGGATTGAATATGCTCCTGGATTTTTTGGTGTTCTGTTTATTTATTTTAACACAATATAAGTTAACTAAAATAGAGAGCAACATTTACCAATGTAAAGTTGATTGGTATTAATGATATAAGTATACAACAATGAGCTGTTCAAAAATCAATTTAACAGAGTAGAGTAATTTACTTTACCAGAATCTGAGTGGTTCTTTTGGGACCTGGCAAAATGTGTCACGTTCGGGCTTAACTTTCCACGGAAATGGATATGGAAGAGGTAAAACTGAGCCTTAGAAGAATATAAATTTGATAGTCACAGTTGAAGGTCATGGAGAAAATGTGCGTTTTAAAACGTTGAAAAATGTTCAGCTAGGGGGAAACCTTAATTAAAAGTGGCTTTTAAGCTCTTTGTTAAACAACTTAGGAGCAAAACAACAAACAAAGAATGTGAAAGGAAGAAAGGCTGGAATATTATGCGCTTGTGTTTACACATGCTTGACAGAAATCCTGCTGCTAAGTTTTACACCTTTTGATGTTGAGCTTTAGATATAGAACTGACCCAATATATAGTGAGTTGCAGTAGTTCAGGTCTCGTCTGATCAGGATGTTGACATGTGATTAGTAGGCCACAGGTTGGATTCCCAGATATCCAGAATTAAAGGCACCACCTTCATGATAAATTTGGATCTTCATGATAAAGGTGCACTTGTTCATTGCTGTTTGCGGCAATTTGATGAACCCAAATCGAGTTGTGGGTCCCTTCATTTGTGGCCAACCATTGACTTTAACTTCACTGACTTTCTGGCTTAGAAAATATTCTAAGAATCTACCTTCAATTGATTGTGATTAATGTTGCTTTGAAAGTGTTGTTTTTATATGATTCCATTCTTATAATTTTGTAAAATACTGTTTAAAAATGACATGTGTGATTTTTAGAAATGCTCGCGTGGGCCGACACCATTACGAGTTCAAAATATAAAGCGTGCCATTGGTCCGAGGACATATTTGTTTTGGGGATGTTAACCATCAACATTGACTCCCCAAGATCTCTCACCCCACCTTTAACATAATGTTTTTCTACTCTACCATTTGAGTCTGTTTAATTGTTTAATTTTTAGTTCGTTTAATGAAGTCTTTATTGAAAGGGTTTCGCGTTGATGAGGCTGCTTAGCTGAATGTTAATTTATAAAAAGCTCCATTAGATAATAATTTGTTATAGAGTACGCAACACTATAATTTGATTGACATTATGAAATAGTTATTGTGTAAACAGACTTTAAGAGCTGCAACTGTGCATCAGGACCAAATAACAAGTGGAACATGATGTGTTTGCCTCTCCCTTGTGATAAGCTCAGTTTTAGAGTGACTTTTTTGTATTGCCAGTGCTGTGTGTATATTTATCTAAAAGCAGGACCTCATTATATTCACATATTTTCAGCAGCAAATTTCTATTCAGGGGATTTTGTACTGTTAAAAGCTGGCTTAATTGCTGAGCTTTTGTCACACTTTCCCATCAAGGCCAGAAAGGTTGTCAGATGTGTGTAAAACAGGCACAAACAATGTGTGAATGTATGCCTGATTGGGTTTATCAAGAGAAGCGTTATTGTCGAAGGTGCTTATCAACACATTCATTGCATGCTCTCAAAATCTCTCATAAACAGAGCTTTTTAATGTCTGGCCTTTGAGTCCAGTGAAACATATGTTCTTTCTAATCCTGCAAATAGCCTAATGCCTTCATAATTAGAGGTAGGTAAGAGATGCTAATGTAACTGCTGGAGTTTTCTATAAAAAAAAAATCTCAATTATGAATGGTGGACTTTCAAACCACAGCATATTATGTCTGGAAGTAAGTCATGCATTATTGTTTGAAATTTCTCTCCACTTACATACAAGTGTTGCACTTCAGAGAGAAATGTCCTCAGGGTTTCCGGTTACAAATGTTGTTGCTGGAAACATAGCTTTCAAAGGCATTTGCTCGTTTGTTGACAAACATCAGCCTGGAAAAACAGCTCCCTCAGGCACTTCGGCAGCAACCTCTGATTTAAACAGCAAATATCCTTTCCAAGCTGTTAAGGATGATAATCTTTTATGTAGGGAGGGGATGTGGATTTGGGCTCGCTGCCCTCCCGGAGTCAGTCAGGCATGTTATCTTATACGAATGCTCGCTGATGAACTGATGAATCTTTTGCATTTTGTGTCTGCCTCTGTCACTGACTGGAATAGTACATAAATAAGTGATAGTTTTGGGTGTGAATCACACACAGGATAACCTTGAAGACAGTCATGGATCAGCAGATTCACATTAGGTGATAAGATTATGAAAACAAAAACAATCTGCAGAAGCTTCATAACAGGAAAGACAATGACTGTCTGAGAAGATGCAGAAATGCATTGAAGAGGAGCACAGGTTTGTCTGTTGTACGTTAATACATTTCAACTGAAATTTTTACACAACTTTTCCAACTTAATGCAACACTTTAAAACAGTTAAGGAAAAGTATTAAATTGAGCACCACCAATTAATTTTGCAGAGTGTGAAGTTAAAATGTAACTCTTTTTCTTACAGAGAAAGCACTCACACGAACACGCATACACACACACGCACGCATGCACGCACACAAACACAGACAACACATGGTAGAATTTCTCAGATATGATTACATGCATACTTCAACAATGCATGTCATGGCAGAACAATGAAAATCAGAGATGCACCCACAACTCTCAGGTCAACAGTTTGAACACTACTTTAATTATCTTTATTAAAAAAAAACACAAAAACTCATTAAATTCTTTGAAAGAACAGTTAAAAATCAGTTCCTAAGTACATATGTGTTTACTCATTTAGCAGTGACTTTTATGTTTTATAATTGAATTGAATTTAAATTGAATCAAAATCTAACTAATTTGGTGTCTTCCCTTTTATATCACAAAATTGTTACATTTGCAGTTGATGTTATTTATACAGCTCACTGTCCATGTAAAAAGGTGTTAAAAGGACCATAAATTGTACTTAAGAATAACATACACAAATTAACTCAATCTGAAAATCATAATAAAATGTTTCCACTTATCACAAAAACACTACAGTCTATACATTTGCTTCGTTGGAATTTAATTATTGAAACATAGCTCATTTTTTCAGCAATCAGTAGCCAGTTTGTGGGTTATTCTTGTTGTGACCTTGTTGTGCCAGGAATGCCAAAATAAGGATGTTTTAATGATAGAAATAGTATACAAAGAAAAGTGGTGCATAAGCAATGGCAAAAACCAGAAGCATGGACAAACTAAACTTGAATATAGAGGGCAACAGATGAAGTACAAGCGATATCAATAACATAAATGAAAAACAATTATTAATGATTAACAGAAAACGCTTTGAGTAAACTTGGACAGAGAAACCATACTGGTGAGCAACAACACAATACAATCATAGTTTTCAAATTTATACAAGCAAGGAAACACATGTTTGATACAATTATCTATTTGTTTTCTGAAATCTAAACGATGCTGGATCTTATTCTTTCATTTATGGACCCTGGAATCTCTGGAAAAAAAGAAAATATGTGATATTTTTTTTAATCACTTCATTATTACAGACCAAAATATCTTCCCTCTTTCGAATACCTTTCTTGTTTTTTTGGAAGAATGATGATGCTAGTCCTAGAGTTCACAGCAGTTATTCCTTATGACTATTAAAACTAGGGAATACACTAAAATTAAATTATTTTGTTTAATTCAAAGTTTGCACCTAATGCAATTGCTCATAACTGCAGAATTCATGATAATTAGAACAGCGAGTGCTCCTCACCCATTGCGTTTTTATTGCATATTTTGGTTCATTTAAAAATGCTTTTAGCTACCAACTGAAGTGTTAAGAGCTGTTTTTAGCCTCTTTTACCTTGTTTAAGGTACGGTTTCTCCTAAGATTTGCTGACGAAGTATAATTTCCAAACTAGTTTTAAAAAACAAATGTAACTGTATTAGCTGCCCATTTCAGCGGATCCACCTGTGCAGATCTCACAATGTTCTCTCATGCTGCACCAATCTAAAATCTTCTCTGTGTTTCAGTCATCTTATTCTTGTCAAAAACTGAAGTATAAACCACATTCTTTCTCCTAAACAAGGGCAAGGATAGGAGTTAAACACCCATGTTGGGAAGTGGTTACAGCAGGCAAATGATTAGAATGAAATTCTTGAACTCATTATGCAGCTGTATTTGAGATATACTCTGGGTGGCTTTAACGTGACTCTGAAAGAGAAATTAGAGAGTGATAACTCATAAAACTGTGCAATTAGTACACACAGCTGTAACATACTGACCCTATTCATCAAAACAAATGTATTTCTTTTATTATTTTGGTTATGTGGCAAAGACTGCAGGCTGGATTTTTAGAAGATCGCTCAGAAAGCATGAATGATGATGGGGAACACAGAGCTTGTCTAATTCACTGATCCACCCGGAGCTTCTTTGCTCCTGGGCTCTTCTGAAGGACATGGAGACCGCAGGAGGCTCTTCACTCAGGTGTGAAGAGGCTAATCCAGGGTCCGGAGGCAGCTTTATAAAAGGAAGTGTAATTAGCCACCAAGGAAGGAAAGCTAAAGGGGAGACCTGAATAATTGAAGTCTGTAGAGATCGGGTGTGTACAACTTGATTTCCCGTGGTCTGAGTATAGTGCTGGTGGTTCTTGTAGTGGAAAGTAATCCTTTCAAATAATAACGACTCTGGAGTCAAGGTACAGGACACAGCAACAGAAGTTTATTCTAAGATCATCAAACAATCGAACAATGAAATAAAACTCTCTTAATGTACACATGTGCAAAGAGAGTAAAGGACAGAGAGAGTAAAGAACTCTCTCTCTCTCTCACACACACACATTACAATTTTTCTAATAATTATTATCACTCAACCTGTAGGGCAAAGAAGCAAAAGCTTTGCGTAGTTTATGAATCCCATGGAAATACAACCCTGCAGTGTCCTTGTAAAAGAAAATAGTAAAAAAATGTTTCGCCACTGTTACGCCCAGTCTAGGAAGCAAACATAACACGAAAAAAGTGAAGGGAAAAATGGAATGGAAAAAGCACGAAGCAATTAACATGAATTTATTTACAAAAACCGCCAAAACAAGTGTTCAACTACTTATTTTTTTAACTGAGCAGAGCAAACAAGAAAAATAATAATGATAGCGCTAAATATTGTATATAATATTAAAAAGTAAATTTGTGATTACCCTGATTTCAAAAACATGTGGTTGATTATGATTATTCTTCGCTAGATAATGTCAAACATTAAGAAAAGCGCTTTTGATTCTGGTGATTTTTAAACCTCAATAGCATTGAAATATTCAATGAACAGTTTTGCAAGTGATCAAGAGGTTCCTTTTCCTTTTTATTTTTATTTTCTTTTTCCTTGTCTGTCAGTTGTTATTTGTAGACATGAGTTTAAAGTAGAGGAGGGTAGAGGGTACACAGATGTGAGAAAAGAGCATCACATGACCAAAATGCATTGTCGTCATTTAATTGTATAATTTATGAACATATACAATTCAAATACTAGCTATGTTTTCATATATAAATACTGATTGAGAACTTTGTTTATTTAGCAAATGATATGGTGCCCTCTGCTAGTTGGTACCCTCACAGACTCCATTTTCTGCATATAGTAAAGATCTCTACTGGTTAAACTAGATCATAAAGGCCAAATTCCATAGAGACATCAGTGCCTTTGTTAGTCTCAGCAGCCTTATTGTAGAAATACTCTGTGAGCCAGTAAATTCAGAAACGAGGACTCTGAGCTATGAAACAAAGGCCTGATTTGGCTTAATCATCATTTGCTCTGGAATGGAAAATCAATGGCCTTTGATGAGAGTCAGTGTTTTGCAGCGTGACAGTGTGAAATGTGAGATTGGATGTTTAAAACGGCTCCTGTCTGTTCTATCTTGGAACTCCATTTCTTTTCTGCGTGGGAAGTGTTCCATCTTTTAGAGAGCTCTTTTCTGTCTAGAAAATTACTTTTCTGGAACTTTCAACAGCAAACCTAGAAATATGGATATTTTTATTCTCTGTTGGAACTGTAAATGTGAAACTCCTCATCTGGGAGGTCTCTGTAAACCACATTTGATTAAACCAACTTTATGCCAAGAGATAAACCTCTCCACATTTGGACTTACATTCTGAAAGTCATTATATGGTGGAATAATTTTATAAAATTTTATTTGGGCTATTCGATCAAGCTTTTAATACAAAAATAGAATTGACACAAATTAGTCGACAGGAGGACAGAGCTTGGTATTGAGTTGTTGAAGCTGTCAGTGCTGAAGGCAAGCTATTTGTGTTTTTATCTGTATGGTTAATCGAAGTTAACTTTAGATAAAGTTTGAACAAATGTTGCTTGTGTGGATATTGATGAGTATACAGTTGATTTAGTCGGCGCACAGGCTGAAAACGTCGGCTGTGTAAAAAAAAATTAAACTAGTTGCTCACTCTGTATATCTGCTCCTGTGATGTAGACGCTAATCTACTTTTGTTGCAGTAACTTCACAGTTCGTATACACACAGGTAAGGACACTCTGTATACATCCATGCCAAAAATCAAGCTGCATAGTATAGACCCAGGTCTCAAAGCAACTTTGAGAATAGATTAGCGGCAATATTTTTTTATCGCCCAATAAGAGTCCCACGTTAACGCAGCACGTTAATGCAGATAATGGCCCACCCCTAATGAATACTTATTATTAATACATGTATATATTTATTAAGTAAAATATACTTATTAATCTGCACATACATGATCGTTCAATATATTTACAAAGACTGCCTTTAAAGAATAGTTGTTTAAAATCGTTGTGATTACCAAACTAATTGTGATCATTGTTTTCCCATAATTGAGCAGTTCTAAGTGTATTCGTAGAAATCAATGACAGAACTAGAGTAATGAACACACTGCAACTAGCTTAGATTTGTTGAATCTTTTGGTTGAACGTCATTGTTACACAAACACAACATTTATTCTTTATGTGATATCATCACGAACACCTTCTGTATTCTGTCTGTTGATTTGATTTAAGGGATTATAAGTAATTGAGGCTGTGTGTTTTTGTGGCACAGTGAAGTAACATCTATGGATGCACAGCCTGACAGCACTCCTTCTACTTAGATGAGCAGATTTCAAAGACAGCAGGAGGTCCTTCTGCAAGACGAAGTCTGGAATTGCTCTTTTGCTCTATTTATTTTAGTGTCTCCCCTCCACTGTCTCTACCTTTTTTATTGTTTGGAGAAAAGATTAGAAATGAATTAGGAACAGTTTTATTCTGGCATTCATCACTTTAGTCAACAAAAAGAGAACTCAAGGTCAGCCTGGGATCTTAAGCTACACTAAAATTGTTGAGTAAAATTTTTTCCCTCTCCAACAAGAACAAGTGAACTGAATAAAAATGACAATGAAAAATTTAATTAAAAGCAGTTTTACTGGCCTCAACACTCCCTTATCTGTGTTTTTGAATGTGTAAGTGTAATTTTGAGAGAATCATATGAAATAATCTCATATGGTGGTGAGAGGAATTGTGTCAGTTGCAGTTTTTGAGTGTGAAGCAATAGCTTATCTCTGAGGGGAATAGGCCCATCAATCATAGTGCAATGATTTTTCTTTCATTTTGACCTGTAATGGGCCTGTTTCCTCCAGTGCCTCCTGGATAACATTTAGTGATGGAACACTTAAGTGCAATAGACCCAACACCATGTACACAGACGGTGTGGCAAGATTGAAAAGTTACAAAGAAGCCCTTAGACCTGTTGTGTCCTTAGACCTCAACATTCAGTCTTAAAAGAAGAAATGCATACTGATGTAGCTATAAAAAAAGTTATGACCTGTGTAGGACGTCAATTTGTAAATGAAAACATATTATTGTTAACCAAATTATTGATTAGCGCAGTGGGTAGCACAGCAAGAAGGTCTCTGGTTCGAGTCTCGGCTGGGTCAGCTAGCATTTCTGTGTGGAGTTTGTTCTCCGCCTGATCGCATGGGTTTACAAAGGGTGCTCCGGTTTCCCTCCCTTAATTAAAAGCACTGTAATAACACAGATTTTGATGCAATAATTATAGATTTTAGTAGTGCGATTATAGTCAGAGAAATAATCCCGGTTTCATGGTTATCATGATTATTTTTCATTAATTAGTTACAAAACAATGTTAGTGAGGAATAACACACGAAAACTTATTATTTTTTAAAAGTTGTATTTATTGCTGCGCAGTAGACAAATAACACAGCACAAATTAATAATTAATTTTATTAATATAGCTACCTTTTAAAAATGTTACAGTACACAGAAAATAAAAAGAAATTACATCTCTGGTACTGAGCTATACTGGAACAAAACCAGGATTCAAAACTGAAAAGATGCTGGACCAGGTTTTTCCACAATCTGAAATGGCATCATATCTTTGGAGATAAAATATGGCACTGTTTTATTCAAACCCTGGGCTGGATTTGATGTGAGCAAGTCAGACATGTAAGATACTTTGCAACAGATTCTGCTATAGAAAGCTGTGCACAAATCGCATGCTACCATTTGTGTTAATTAATATTAGCATGATAATTCCCTACCAACCTATTTCATTCAGTTAATTTTTCACATTGGTATGCATTACCAGTATCAGATTGGATGTGTTAAATACTTAAACATACATGTTTTGCAAGATGATCTGTCGTTTACTATGACACGCTAATTGTTTCAGCTTATTTAAGGGAAACGGAGTGTTAAGGCTGCTTCACATCTCTTCGAATATACGGTACAAAGTTACGTGCGTGAACAAGCCTCGATACGAAAGCACGGGTGCTGACGGCACATCACACATCTTTCCGAGCGATTGGTGCGAATGAAAAAGAGTTCAACTCTGCCATAACGGATTCGGGTTTTTCGCAAGAGAGCAACCAATGACAGCTGCTGTTTGGATGATGTGAGTTGAACAATAAAGACCACCAAGATTATAAAACAGCCGGCATGTGGTTGCTTTCCCCTGAGTAGTGATTGGAAGTTTCGTTCAACTTGGTGCTTCATTCTTTTGATTTCGGATCATTTAAATAAATAATAATTTGAACGATTAATTTAAGCGATTCATTTGTATCGTCCATATCGGGGGAATAATCTTATCTAATTGCAAACCTTTACATCAAAGACACAAAAATAGATCAAAATACACTAATCTGAGCAAATAAGCATGCCGTTTAGGTGTCTTTTGATTATTATAAGTGGAATCTACTTGCACAAAAGATCCACTGCACTGCATCTACTTTAAACACTAGCTTGCAAAATGACCCCGCAGAGAAGCCATCCGTGGATTCTTTGAATATCAGTTTCAATAGATGTGTATACAACCTTATTCGGATCTTAAAACACATAATATTTTTACTTAATAATTGGATCATATAGGTGGATGTTGTTAGAGTTAAAATAAACTGTTTTAAACAAAATTTTGAAAATTGGTTGGAAAAGCAATAAATAGAAAGTTAGCGTTTGGGGTTGTCATTACTTTCTAAATTATAGAGACCTTAGTGATCTTCTGTCAAGTAAGCTGTTTTGATCTCAAGCTCAAACTCAAATGCAGAAAAAACATATACATTTCTCCTTACTTTGACCCCTTTGCTAAGGGAAGAAATTAGTTGACTTAAAAGGGAGAGAAAATCTAAAATGTAAATTTTGTTAATAGCGGCATGTTTAATTCTGTTAAGTAGATGTATTGAGGCTATATTTGGAAGGCAGCAGTGTTTGAGAGTTCATTGCAAGGCTGTGTGTAATTTTACAAAAATGGATACTTTGGTTCACTGAGACTGTCCTCCAGTTCGTCAAAGCTCACAGTGGGGATCCAGAATGAGAGGAAATAGGAACGCTTCATGTACATGGGGCAGCTAGTTCATAGGAACACTGAGCATATAAGTGCTACAAAAAACAGTAAACATGTGAGTTTGAATCATTAAAAAATGAAGTTAATTTATTTAAATTTGCAAGAAAATAAATGTGGTTACTAGTGATGTGCGGTGAGTGACTTTCAGTCAGATTAACACATATTTGCACCCAACATATATGTGCAAACTACAGCATTTTACATATCATATTTCTTTCCAAACACATAGCAGGCACATATTGGGCCAAGGCAGAATGCAAAATGTTCAGTGCTTAAGTAAGTTCAGTGCTACAAACAGAAATGATCTCATATTAGTTATCTCATGGTGACAGTTGTCCCTGGTAGTTATGTTATGTACACGCAGTTTACACACATTTAATTTTTTATGAAATAATGATTTTGAATTTATATAGACTCACCAAAAGGATTATTAGATCACCATACTAATACGGTGTTTGTTTGACCCTTTCGCCTTCAGAACTGCCTTAATTCTACATTGATTTAACAAGGTATTGAAAGCATTCTTTCAATATGTTGGCCTATATTGATAGGATAGCATCTTACAGTTGATGGAGATTTGTGGGATGCACATCCAGGGCATGAAGCTCCCGTTCCACCACATCCCAAAGATGCTTTATTGGGTTGAGATCTGGTGACTGTGGGAGCCATTTTAGTGCAGTGAACTCATTGTCATGTTCAAGATACCAATTTTAAATGATTTGACCTTTGTGACATGGTGCATTATCCTGCTGGAAGTAGCCATCAGAGGATGGGTACATGGTGATCATAAAGGAATGGACATGGTCAGAAACAATGCTCAGGTAAGCCTTGGCATTGAAACGATGCCCAGTTGTCACTAAGGGGCCTAAAGTGTGCCAAGAAAACATCCCCACACCATTATACAACCACCACCAGCCTGTACAGTGGTAACAAGGCATGATGGATCCATGTTCTCATTCTGTTTATGCCAACTGTGCAAATTGTAGCCTCTTTTTCCTATTTGTAGTGGAGATGAGTGGTACCCGGTGGGGTCTTCTGCTGTTGTAGCCCATCTGCCTCAAGGTTGTGCTTTGCTGCATACCTCAGATGTAACGAGTGGTTATTTCAGTCAAAGTTGCTCTTCTATCAGCTTTAATCAATAGGCCCATTCTCCTCTGTCCTCTAGCATCAACAAACGATTTTTGCCCACAGGACTGGTGCATACTGGATGTTTTTCCCTTTTCACACCATCCTTTGTAAACCCTAGAAATGCTTGTGCGTGAAAATCCCAGTAACTGAGCAGATTGTGAAATAGTCAGACCGGCCCGTCTGGCACCAACAACCATGCCACGCTCAAAATTGCTTAAATCACCTTTATTTCCCAATTTGACATTCAATTTGGAGTTCAAGAGATTGTCTTGACCAGGACCACACCCCTAAATGCATTAAAGCAACTGCCATGTGATTGGTTGATTAGATAATTGCATTAATGAGAAATTGGACAGGTGTTCCTAGTAATCCTTAAGGTAAGTGTAAGTTCTTATTATTAGCAGAGCTTGTAGGGTCAGGGCAGACGTCACATTCAATGAATTACAAAAATCAAACCGTATATAAAATGGAGATGTCAATGGTGTGAATGTGATTCTGTGTAGTTGTATCTAAGGTGACCCCTGTATTTATGAGTGGAATGTTTTCACATTGATGCCAAGATTTCATTGATTATTCTGTGGCTTTCTGTCTGTTGACTCGACAGCACATTGAATGGTGAAACATATATTTGGATCAGCAAAGGAAATATTGGTTTGTGCTTGTACCCCATGTTTTTCCTTATATTTTAGCATTTACTTTGGGTCAGGCTTTTTATTGTTTTTTTGACAGGACAACCAGTTGCAGATTGCATAATAAAACATTGTTTTGTTTGTGGAGAAAATAACAAATGAAGTGTTAGTTCAGAGTTAGCCGTCGTGATACTTCTCTCGTGTTGCAAATAGTATGACTTATTGAAGGCAAATGGAATGTTAAGGTGCATTTGGATAATTTACAGTGTATTTTGAGAGTAAAATATAAAATGGCCTACACATTTAAACCCTGAGAGTAAAATTACCTATCCAGAGATGGACCAAATGCGCTATAAATAGATTACAAAGAACTATAAAATTGAGTTAAAATATCTATGAGGTTATCATCTAAATGGCTGTAAAATTTGTGCTTCGTAATAAATCTTTTTATTTTTTAAATTACTTTTTGCTCGAGATAAATTCAGTAAACTCAATGTATTTTTAAGATTGAAGTTGAGGGACTCAGTGTTCATTTAACTCTATATAGAGTAAAACCAAATAGACTTAATGAGCAGAGTCAATTAAAGTTCTAGATTTTACTCTGTAGTTTTTTTCTCCCTTTACCTTCTAAAACATATCACTCCTTTAATTCAACAACTTGAATACATTTTCTTGTCATCATGACAAATAGTTATTTAAAAGCCTTCACGATGACTTTAACCTCAGTCATTAACTCAATGAGAAGGATGCTGGCAGTTTGTTTCTCTGAGGTTTTGATGCAAAAGTGTTTGGTGGATGTGAAGTGTTTCTGAATATGCCTGATTTCCCTTCTGCTCCCTGAACTGTTGAGATCTGCTCTGATCAGTGTTTGACACAGGAAATGCTTTTCTATCTATCAGTATTTTCTAACGTGTTCTTATCAAAGTATTATCTCATGTATTTATGTATATGAATTTGCATACATTGTATGCTTTTTTAACTCCATTGTTAGGACTCCAGTCTGACATTTAATAATTTTGTACATCTATCCATCTATCTTTCTGGTGATATAATGTGTTGTAAACAACCATCAGCTTGATGATGAGGGACTGATGTGCACCACATGTAAGGAAAGATGTCAACTCTAGAAAGAGAATAGAGGAATCACATTAACAACTTGTCACTGTTATGAAATGCATTTTAAGCATTTGTGTATCTATTCTGTTAAAAACTGCAGACTATTTTAGTGACTTGTCAACTTTTTTATTCATGGTAAACAATGAGTTGGTTTTGGCTAGAGACAATGGGTTGTTTTTTCAGTGAAATGGATTTGAATGTGACTGCAGATTTCTTAAAAGAAGAGGGTGGATAAAATGAGCCTAACACTATAAACAATATTCAGGCTTGTAACCAAATCATATAAAGTATGTACTTTATTTGTAAGTAAAGTTAATTTCAATAACAATTTCAATACTGTTATATAATATAATTTATAATATAATATGATACAAATAAAACTTATAATATAATATAAGTTAATTTAATTTCAATACTGAATCCACTTCCAATGTGTGATCAATCTCAAACAGCTATGCACTCATTTGCAAGAAGTTAAAAATCAGCTTTACTTTACCTCCTTGAAACTATAGTGATCATATCAATAGAGCCTGGCTGCAGTCTTCAGTGTACATGTGCAGTGTAACACATGCCATCCAATCTATGTAAGTTTAGTGTTACTACCACTTCTCAGCAACATAAATGAAAATGTATGTGCTTTTTTTGTAAAACCTATTTTTGTAGCATCAAATGCTGACGGAATAAACATGCTTACTGCTTTCTCCCCTAAGTAAATGTACATGTGAACAATAATTTCTTTTTCTGATTTTGTTTTGGAAATCCAACATCTAGTGGCAATATATTAAGGTGTGCCCTTAAATGAAGACCAATGAAGCGACCAATGCCACTTTGAAATATTTTTTTTCATCAGTAGGAGGGAAACACGTGTTTCTGAGGTGAAGAAGTCATGACACTCTAGTCGGCAATTTCCTTGTCGCCTATCTCATGAAAATTAAGGCAGCACTGAAACAGTGCTTTTATCTTATTACTGGATTTCTGTTTGAACTGGTTTCTGAATATTTTTTTGAAGATTGAGATGTATCATAATGTGAGAGGAAAACTACTCACCACTCATGAAAACAAATCAGGAGCTCAGCATTTATATACGTGCAATTTTCTTTTGTTGTTTAAAAATGGCATTCTTTGCATCTATGATGTTGCTCCTTGATGAAAAAAGTTTTCTCACAATTGTGTCATTTTGTCTAATGTTACTGGTCAAAACATTGTTTAAAGACATCTATTTGATATAGAAAGTAGACTTTAATGGCATTTTAAAAAAATTCTGTTAAAATTTTGTTTTAAAAAAAAGGACAATAGAATCTTACAGAAGGAGAACTGGTAGAAAAAGACGTGGCCTGGAAATAGCCTTAGGATTTAAACTCAGGTCAGCTGATGAACAACCACTTCTTGGGTTTTCTGCTCGGTAACCACTATACCAACATATGACCTTAACACTGTTCTTAAGCAGCTATGAGTACGCAGGTGTAAATAACCTGACATAAACTTTATTCAACGTACTTTGAACTGACAGCAAATGAAGGAGAAGATGGAGCCAGGGACAACAGTCAAATGAAACAATGGAGCAGGCACAAGAAGTTTACAGTTTAGGAGTGTTTCTGGGCTCAGATCGCTTTTCTAGGCTAAGAGCCCTTGTACATTCCATCTAATTGCTATTAATGTTGATATTTAGCCTATTGCATGTACTTTCCCGATTGGTAAACTGTCTTTTGGGGGCTTGGTCTTGTGGATGCTACATCATACCACTTCTATTTTTTTTATATTTAGCATAAATATTACGTCTTGTTGAGCAAGATCCTCACCCTTAAATTGAGTGAAAATCTTTTCTGGGTCAACAAAGAGAGATTTTGAATATCTTGCTACCATGGCAACTTCTCTCCTGTTCAAGTCTTTCTGATCTTTTCCTGAATGTCTGAATGTTGTTCCTAACAAATGAGGTTGAGTCTGCTAAATGATTTGGCTTAATGGTTCTGTGAGGTTATTGTAGTCTGATATTGGCTTTTGTGAATGTAAGATCACATGGTTCATTAACATCACCAGTGAATTGCAAGATCTTTCACAGTTCTGGGTGAAAATGACCATGCAGAACACAATCCCATTCACTCCTTTGACAGCTTGATGCTTTTTTAGGCTGAATTTAATTTGTTTGAGACCAGTCGCGAATATAGGTTTTTAGTAGTTTTCTCCTTTTCTTTAGAATGTGATCAATAATTTAAAGGTGGTGTTGTTGCTGTCAGATTTGGACATTGTTGGAAGGGCTCTTTCATGAGAAAAACATCCCCTGTTAATGTCCATATAAAGCCCATTTAAATGGTTTCAGCATCTCATTTATTTTCATTCCCGCTCAGATGTTTTCCCACAATAGCTATGTAAATTGCAGAGTTGAATTCCAGACTTTCTTCAGGACAAGCATAATAGAAGCATCACAAACTTTTTGATGGAACAATAGTTCATTTTATACCCCTAAAAGAAATTTAGTTGTCTCATATACATGTCCTTTCAAGAGACTTTCTCGAATAATTAAAGTTGGATGGAAAAGAGGTAGAAAACAATGGAGGTATTACTAAAGCCAAGCCAAGTCTTTTTGTGAATAACAAAGATATCGGAGAAACCAACTGGCAAACCATTCCCTGTGGAGTGCAACATTTACCTCCAAATAAAGAGATGTATCCTGGGTATTTAAGTCCTGCTTTGGAAAGACACTGCATTAAGCTTCATTCATGACCTTTTATGAGACCCTCTGTGAAGACATTGATCATCTTCTTGTGCTATGCTTGTATTCCCTCTCAGGGCAGTTTGCATGAGGCAAAAACAATATAAATTACGCTGCCTCTGAAGGATAGTGCTCTCCACATGAAGACTGTGATAGGGTATTGATTCTCACTACATTGCTAAAATTGCCTGTCTGCCTCCAAGCTCCAAACACACATGTGACAGCTCCAATATACGCTGGGAACTGCACTCTGTGAAGAACCCTTACTGGGGTTCCTGTTGTCCCTAGGAGGCTAAACTAGGAAATTTTAAGATATAGCTTTTTAACATTTCCTCAGGTTATTAAGTTAAATTAAGTGGAATGATGCATAGTCAGTCTCTCGCAAGTTTTTAGCATTGGAAATCTATAACAGATTTGCTTGAGGAGAATCGTATTTAAAAAAATTGGCTTAAAAACAAGTACCTTTCAAATTTTGTAACACATTGTGACGTTTTACTAAAGTCACTGTCCATTCAGTACGCCACAATGTGCTGGTATAGAAATGGAGGTGGACCCTAGAGGCCAAAATGTACAAATAAGAATTCATTCAAACAGACAAATAACAAGCACAAAGGAAAAAGGACTAAAAATTATAATAAAAGACACTTTAATAAATATAGGTGAAAGCTAAACAGAACGATGAACTAAAGCAGAAATAAAAAAATATCACGTAACAGTCATGAAACACTGCTAAACAACAAGGAAGGGATAAAGGAAGATGGCAAGTGGAAGGGGAAACGAGTGGAAGTACAGGTGACAGAAGTGCTAAAATAAGAAGAAAGATGTGGACTCGAAAAGAGAAAGATCTGGTGTGAGCACCATGGAGACAGAAAGCAAACACAAAGATGTGTGTCACAGACAGGTCAAAGGAGTCATCTAACGGGCAGAAAACCAACAAGGACAATGTCATGTGAACACATCAGGTAATGGAGAACAGAAGAAAAACAAATAGACAGTCACAGATCATCCAATCAAATCAGAACCGCTGAGTCAGAAGGCCAAACATGTTCACCTGTCACTAAATCAGACCATTCAATAGACACCAAAACAACTGACATAGAACCAAAGGAGTTTACTGAAAGGACGCTTCTTTAGTGAACTTTTAAACATAAGCAAGGCACCAAGATCCAGGGAATGATATACACAGAGTGATAGAACACAGACATCACAAATCATTTTATACTGGGCCTGCTCCCATTTGCTGAGAGACTTGCACACAAAGTATTACATCATGACATCATCTTCAGACAGCCAACCACAAGGCTCTCCAAAGTCCTCATTTCGAGTAAATGAGTAGGACTTCAAGGATGGAAAGTGAGTGTGCTGGTAAAATTCAGGATGGCTGAAAAGTATATATATCAAAGCAGCTTGCAAGAGGACTATTAGTGATCAGTTGTGTTCTGGTGGATAGGAAAATAAACTGAGATCAGAAGGTTGCTGGTTTGATCCCCAGATTTCAAAAGATGGAGGTTTGTTTGTTAGTTAAGTGTATTTTGTTTGTGTGTTCAAAGTTTATATTTGGGACTCAGGCATCATCTGGGTCTTTCTTTAATCTTACACATATATCACATGATTACATTGGGGAATGTTGAGCGAGATGTCACAAATTGTTATAAATTTGATTTGATAACAATTTCTGGATTTAATTTCCACATTTAAGTGCGGTTTTAACACATAGACTGACATTTGAAAATTTCAAATGATCAAGGCCACCATAAGAATAATTTGTGTTTACAATGAAAAGCAGATAATGACCTTCTGGCGTTAATTTTGATATTCATAGAGTTTCCTCACAACTCAAAGACTTCATGACTCATGAAAGATTATGAATGAATTTGAAAGCACCTACCTTCTTTGTGTGCTCTTTCAGAGATTTTTGAAATGCCAAATTAAAAGCACTGGAGTTAAATCTCAGTCACCTTAGCAAACAAATCCTAAAACCATTATCATTTCCAATATATTTTCACATAGCCTGACCTTCAATGAAGGTCTGTTGTGTTTGGCAGCTTTCTTTTGCCAAGACCTGCCAGGACGCTGTTTGACCAATATTCCAAACAACCAATCCCATGACGTCATGTTGTGGTCCGTGAAAATGTCACATCAACAGATCGATATGCAACAAGTGAAAAAAAAAAAACACAAGATGAGAGATAACACAAAATGAACAAAAGTAGAACAACCATCTTCAATAATTGATTCAAGGCAGCACACAGCTAGAAAAATCATTGTATGGCTGTACTTAGTTTCCAAACATTATAAAACCAATTGCGACACTCTTTTCTCCTGGAAATCCATTTCAATCAATAAGATCACAACTTCAGGATTCTTGAAGTGCTGCCATAAAAATTAAACAAATCAAACTCATGAATAGCCAACATTCATGTCTGAGGCTGAGACTCAAAGATTTGTGATCCTGCAATTTGAATGCAATGTTTTAAATTAATTATTTAAAACATTCAAAATAATTCTTTAATGTCAAAATTTTTGGCCTATAAAATACTTTAACAGTTAGTAGTTTCAATTGGACCTCTCTTTTGGTTTAGAAGTTATCGCAGAGCTTTTATTATCTGTTTTGAACAAATATATATAATGTTGTAGAATGTGTTGAACATCATTAAAGACTGGGTAACTTGTTATTTCATCTATGCTTACCTGGTTGAAAATTATCTTCTTTGGGAATGATGTATACAACGGTCCATCGATGATGGGTTTGTCTAATAATTATTCATGAGCCTGAACTCTATTATCTTTAATTTAATTTAATTTAAATGCCTCTTGACATGTTGTAGGGATTTGAGATTCAGTTTGGATTGTGGTTGTTTGTCTTTGGAGGAGGAAAAAGTTCTGCTGTGTAGCATGGTTGCATAAAGGTTTTAACACTCCCGGTTCTACTTTCAGACCTTGATTTATTGCCACTGGGTTTTTTTTTTATAACTTATATTCATATGTTTTTTTTATCTCCCATGTATGTAAAAACCTTCCACAGAAATGACCAATAAATGTGGCCACAAATCACCAAACAATTGCTTCACACACCCATTTTGATTGCTGTTTTGAAAATATTCTCTGGCAGACAAGATCTAAAATTGGCTCATGGTTCTTTAAATCTACATAAATGCCCCCCAAAAAACACTTTTAGAATACACCTCAACTTGACCATTAACCTGTTAATTGACAAAAAAAATCCCAAAGGGTGGAATAAGAAATAGGCAATCTTTATCTTGAGTGTTTTAGCTCTCTAATAACAATAATTTGGAAGTAGAAATGACAGTATCTGCATGCTGTTGGCCCTTGTTAAGCCCTGTATTGCTCTACAGAGAATGGTACTGATTATGTGTGGAGACTTCAAATAATGTTTAGGTTTTAATCAAGGTTTTCATCATCCTAAATCCAATCAACCTAGGATAAAACTACAACTAGATGAAATGTCATGTGTAAAATTGGCTCCTGTAAGGTGTTCAACTGACATTATAGACTGAACGGTGTGTTTGAGAACAGTGATGTAAACGTGCGTGTCTCAAAGTCGAAGGTTAGCCATCTTGGTCTCTTGAGGTGCTATGCCAACATTGGTGTTTCCCCCCTGTGTCCTGACCTTCACTAAACTCTCATTCCCTCTAATTTGTTCCATCACTGCACTTGCAATTTAGTACTATATCGTTTCCTCAGAGCACACTTCTGTTATTGATAGAATAGAAATGAATGCAGCAATGTGCATTTCATTGCATCTCTTGCCCTTTCGTTCCATCTTTTTCACTTCATCTCCTTCTTTCCTCTCACTCTGAAGGAAATACTTGCGGGCACACTTTGTTTGAATCTAATAGTTTTGATCCCTCTGGAACATCCTCTGAATAAATATTTTGGGTGAAGGGAAGGATTTGAAACTGCTATGCTATGTGTATCGATCAGCTCTTTAGTGAGTCTCTATGGTATGGGTAATTGTGTCTGCGTGCTTCTCCATTTTGAACTAACTGCATTTCGTCTGATGGGGAAAACAGTTCATGACAGAAGAAAAAGATTGCAGACGAAGGTACGCTTCATGTGCAGAAAGCCCATTAATACAATAAGGAAGGATTGTGCATTGTCTTGACACTAAGTTTGAAAGTAGACTCCTTCCATTCGAAGCTACCAAATATAATTGTGCAAATCTTCCGATGACTTGCATCTCATTTGAAATTTACATATCTCATTGAAGTGTAATTTGTCTTTAATGATTAGCTCATCTTTAATGGGCCTGGAATTGCTTTGTCTCTTCTGCTCACTCACATCCTCCCCTTGTGCTCTTTTTTTGTTGGGTTCATATTTCACCTGTCTGTAGTTTTTCACCGGTGAAGCAATGACAGGGCAGAAGTGTGTGAACCTGACCTAAATGAAGCAAAGACCAGAAAAAAAGCCTTTGCACTGAGTTTTTTTTCCTTCTCGCTTTTGTAAAAGGTGGGAAAGGGGAAAGGTCTGTTATTCATTTGACCCATGCTGGGAAAAACCAAAAACTTCATGCTTTTGTAGAAGCAATAAATTCCTTTTAAATAATTTTGCATGACAATTCATTTCCCTCCAATAAACAACAATCCAACCCTTTTTCAAGAACTGTTTTTGATGTAATCAACACATTTAAATGGTAAACTAAGTCCATACGATATATAATAAATTAATACAATAAAGGTTAAACGGCTGACATCAAAGATAGATAACTACTTACAGAAAACAATTACTGTTAGAAGACAATTAGAATAAGTAAATTGAATTAAAAAAAGTTTAACTCATAAAAAAAAATCATTTTTTGTGTGGAAAAAACAACATCAACAAAAAACTAGGTTTAAGGAAGTACCATAAAGTCACATTTGACAGCCGTGTAAAAGCCAATGTTATATTTCCAAATCGCACTTTACTGTATTATTTACCAAAATGTAACATGTAAAAAAAGGCATTGTCATAGCAGGGTGTAGGAGACGTGGAGACAGGAAGCCACAAAATATAATAGAAAAAAATAACACTGGACAAATTCAAAACAAACAATGCTATGTCAGTCTTATTTTCTTATTGTCTGGTCCAGTCTTTTGTCCCCTGATTCTTGTCACATCATTAACACTGATTGGAGTATATGCCACAAACTTTATTTAAATTACTGTAATTACTTTCTTTGTACTTCTTTACTGTTTAATACCAGTGCTGCGTTAATTTGTGATCCTTTTAAAGATTTGTGTTTCTTCTTGTCCTCCCTGCCACGTTTTCATGTCTGTCCTCGTGTTCTAATCCCATGCCCAAAGTCTGGTGGGTCTTACCACCAGAGACAGCAGACCTGTATAGAGACTAGTTTCATTCTCCGGAAGGGGAGAACCAGCTCTGCTCACACCAACATTGTGCATGGTCTGAGTTTACTTTTATCTGGTTTCACATCTGTTCCTTGAAGGTGCAATGGTTTTGATGGATTATAAACACTGGGATTGACAACATGGAAAATGGAGACGGGAAGTGATGCTCAAAGGTAGCTAGACAAAGAGATAGTGAGGGAGGAGGCCTGAATAGAGTCAAACAAGAAAGACTGGACTCAGACAAGAAAGAGAGACTAAAAAATTGACAAAAGTGAAATGGAAGACAGGTTCATGAGATACCAAGGAGATAGACAACAAAATAACTTAACACTTGAAAAAATGTGAAAATAATAGGCTACGATGAGGTAACAGCATAAAATACCAGACTGAGGAACAAAGAAGAGAACAACCACACAGTTAACCTTTAAAGCAACCTAAAAACTAAACAAGGGGTCACATTAGGAACAAAAGAAGAAACACTGAAAATTACTAGAAAGCAAAGAAGTAAACTTTGGAATTAGTTAGGAAAACATAACGAAACAAGGAGAAACACCTTCCAAATGTATGGTAAATCTCTGTAGATATATATATATATATATATATATATATATATATATATATATATATATATATATATATATATATATATATATATATATATATATATTAATATATATATTTTTTTTTTCAGAATTCCTAGGCGACTCACAGATTGATTAGGCACAATAATTCCTTGTCATCCAATGCTAAGATAAAGTATAACATGGAAATTCAAGACTTTAGTTATATTTATGGTGGATGGTTGATTTCCCGGTCAAGGAAACTTTGATCTTGAAATATTAATATACTGCATGATGCTACCAAAAAAATGTAAATGTTATCGTAAACATAATCATGTATGGGACTGTTTGACAATGTAAATAAATTGAGGATACATTTAACTTCATCTATTAGTAGGCGGAATCAGTTTGGGTCGCGTAGAGACATTAATGATTTGATATCTTATAATGTAATGAGAACATTGAAAAGAGCCAGTGCCAAAGAGTGTACACAGTGACCTCAATTGAGTTTGGAAATTTTACTAAGTTTTAATCTGATGCTCAAATAATTTGATTTGGCATGATTGCATGGATTGATAATCAGTCAGGTGAAAATCATCGCAAATATGCAGTGACGCTGATTATATCTCAACAGCAATGAAGAAAAAATTGGTTGTTCCTGTCAATGTAAATTTGATTTGATGTTCAAAATAATCCTTTTAATGAGTTTTGCTAAAGTAGTTACTCTTTAGGTATTTGAATTAAGTTACAAAGGGTGTGTGTGAGAGAGAGGATTGCCTATTTTGGGTAAAGTGTAATGACACAGTTGATTTTATGCATGCCACAGTTCAGAACAAGCTTAAAACATTGATTTTTTTTTTTTGGTTCAGTTAAAGTGTTTTAATGGTAAAAAATGTTTGTGTCTTTTCTTCTTTACTTTTTTTCTTGTGTTCTGACTATTTCCGTTTTGTGTTGGCCTCTCGCCATAGGCATCCTGCATCATCATTTTCACAGCAGCATGGAAAAGGTGGTGGCTTTATGTTCTTTAATAACTAATGGCTTTAAATGTCAGTTCATTAGATGTTCTAGTACCGCTCTCGAAACTCTTAATTCACCTTATTTGTTGTTGCTGAAGTAAAAAGATAACTCATCACCCCTTCAGTAAATTATGATGGTATAATCTAAAGGCAACAACCGATGTGGTGTCATAAACAGTCACATCACAGTGTTTTTCTACTTAAAGGAAACAGACAAGCTTTACCTCAGAATGTTCAGTCAACACCGACCAATCACTCGAGAGCTCAAGGGTACACTGGGTATCAGCAACTACCTCACAATACGATACAAATCGTAATGCATTGGGATATCATAATTGGATCATGATTGAAGCTGTGGTAAATGTGTGAGAGGGATAGAATTAATCTCTAGTATCAGTTTCAATTTCTTCAGTGGATCGCTTCACTTTTCTGTATTGTCAGAGTGTGTCAGACTGCACAGATGGAATTTGTACTAACACACTTAAAGTTTCTTTCTTTATTATAGTATTTATTATAGTATACATTTTTGAAGACAACATGGAAATGCTTGACACATTTTTGAAATTTTTATTACCCATTTTTGTTTTTGGTTTAAAACTGGCATCAACAACATTTTACACAATTGCTCAGGTTGCTGGACATAAAAAATATAAAATTAAATAAACAAATTATAAAAAAATAAATTAATACAACCAATAGGTTTGGATTCTTATTTTGTATCACCCTCACATGAGTTATTTTATATTTTACGATTCCCTAAGGGTCTGACCCATGAGATTTCAAACGTGGTGTATGCAAAGGAATAATTCATAATTAGATGGCCAATAATTGCTTTCTTTCCTTCCAATACAAAAAATACATAAATTCTGGTACACATTATACACACAAAATATTGTATTATATCTAGGATACAACAGTAAGTTGACATCTGGTACAGATAATACTTCTGGTAACATTAAGTTATATAAAATTAAGTAAATAAAATTATGTAATATAACTTACCATACCATAATACCATAACATAATATAATATAATACAATATAATGTGATATAATAATTAATATAATATAATATAATTAAATATAATTATATTAAAAAAATATATAATATGGGTGCTGCAGTGGTTAGCGCGGTCTTTAAGGTTGCTGGTTCGAGCCTCGGCTGGGTCAGTTGGTCCTGTGATCATGTGGGTTTTTTCCGGGTGTATCCAGGTTGTCCTGACAAGTTCAAAGACATGCAGTATATATGAATTTGACGAACTAAATTGTCCCTAGTGCATGAGTGTGAATGCATAAGTAAGGACGTTGCCCAGTGATGGGTTGCAGCTGTAAAAGCATCCGCTGTGTAAACCACCTGCTGAATAAGCTTGAGGTTCATTCCGCTGTGGTCGACCCTAGCTAAAGGGACTAAGCTGAAAATATTTTATTATTTTACTGTGTTACATATTTTAAACTTTTATAGGAATGGGATTGCACACAAAAAAATTTGTGCTGTGTAGAGCATCAGACAAAAAAAAAAGCGATATTTCACAAGTTTGCTGTTACTGATTATTGTTTAGTAGGTGAGCTGTCCAAATTAGTAGTCCCTCCCTCATCCCCCCAAATAAAAAAATAGGTGAAGGGGCTCCTCTCAATATTTATTGAATGGTTGACCTCAAAATATGTTTATCTATAGATAGTATTAGACTTATTGTGGGTGTTCTTTAATTAGAAGGAAATTCTTATTTGTTTACAGGCATACAGAAAATCTCATCTTGCTTGATTTATTCTAAATAGATAATTTTTATCCATCTGTTTGACTAAATTTATTTTGTTTGATGACAAATCCCTACATGCTTATTTGGATGTGTAAAGTCATAAACATTTACATTACACTTTATGACCCACTTTTAATGACCAAGGTATTCCAATAGTTATTCTTTGAGCTCTTACTGTGTGTAAGGAAAAGAAACTATGCTTGTTTGAGATTCGGGGAATTTTACATATAAGCCAGTTGGTTCCGTAACTACCCCTCTCTTCCTCAACTGGCAGTGGCTAAATCTATAAGTTGAGTTAAAGAGCAGGCTGGATGATTCATTTATAGCTGCATGAGCACAATCAGTAGCCTGTAATTACACTGTTACATGGCTCATATAAACAACTGCAGCTTGTCCTGGTGATATTGTACTAATGCTGTAATTAAAATGTGATGTATGGTAACTCCCTCCAGACAAACCCTGAGGTGTTTATTGCTTTGAGAATACAGTGTTTGAGAGTGTGTAAGGGTTTAGACATGAGGTGAGTTGGCAGCCAGAGTGAGAGGCCAGTTTGAAGGTTGCCACCCTGTGCTAGAGTCTTGCTTGTCTAAGCACAGGAAATGTCACCTCTTGTCTATGCACTGTAATAGATAACAGACAAAGACATTCAAGGGAGTGCTTTAAGCACAGCTATCCACACTTTATATAGTCCTGTTTCTCTTCTATTTTTTGTAAGAAAAAGATATGATCTGGACGATGACATTTTTCCACAAATGAGCACAATTGATGCAGTCATCAAATGTGATATTAAACAGGTATGTATACAGTAACTTTACTTCACTCCCTTCGCTGAGTAACTTCACTTCACTAACTTCACTGAGTTTGCCCATAAATATTAAATACCAGCTATTGGTGTAAACAAATGTGTCTTTTTATTGCTCACTAGTCTCTTTTATAAGATTGTTACAGATACATATCTCATTAGTTGCTCAAATGGCTCCTTAATTAATAGCTGCTGATAGCCCTGTTATGTGACGGATGGCCTCTGACTCACTCCTGCATAACATAGAAATTCCTTAAACGACCAAAAGCAATGATGTAGCAAAGGACGCCAGAGTGTTAAATGAGGTTTCTTACTGACACACCCATACTTCTATTAACATATTAAAGCTATTCTATCTACTAGAATCTAGACTTCAAACTGTTTCTATGTCGATGTTAGGCTGCATGGAAACATATGACCCATACTCTGCCTTGCAACCTAACATTGATGTAGAAAGAATGAACACTAAAGTAGTGTTTCGCACTTGCCTTGAAAAGAAATAGAATACATCGCCTCATCTTTTTCAATGCAGTTTGGCAGTCAACAAACCAATCATGCCATCAGATGCCCTTAAGGGTCACTAATATGTGCCCACCATGTTAACCCTGAACATCCTCCTATATCTGTCTACATGTCTCCATGTTTTGATGAGTCGTGTCCTTCCCATGGGTTCCAATGCATGAAGTGTGACCAGGGTCAAGAATAACCTTCCTCAGTCTTATAACAGCTTCTCTTTTCTTCCTCTTGAAGCTTCACCATCATAGAATTCGGAAGATTCACACACACAGACATGCACACAAAGACACAGACATGCTGCTTAAGGAAACAGCCGTGTGTTGATGGGATTTCCCTTTTGACCCTCATTTGTTTGGCGGAGTGCTGTCTCCTCTGCTTGTCATCCAATGTTCTGGGAGAGAAATTGGAGACATAGGGCAAGAGGTCAATCTCAGCAAAAAGCCAATTTTCATCATAGCGTGTCAGGACTGCAATGGTGTCAGGCATTGATTTTAGATTTGCTTTGTTTTATCTCTACAAAAAAGTAGTACTACTAGAAATAACAGTCATATTTTGTGCCTTTGATTGGATCAGAACATTTCTACAGCATGTGTCAGCCAACTTGAGTAAAGCTGTGAATTGCTTTCAGAGGAGAAGGCATTTAATACTTTGAGATGTTTTTATTCCTTCTGGATAAACAGCAGGTATTTGACATTTTGCTGATCTTGAATGTTTGCCCAAAAATTAAGTTCTTGCTTTATGCCAACAGTTTGAAACAGAATGCAAAATATAGATACAGTACTTAGAAAACAACAACTGAATGAAGGAATGTAAATGGAATGTACACAGTTCTCACCGAGGCTGCTTTGTGTTGTGTGGAATCGACTTGATTCATTGCGTACATGGACAGGTATCTATTCTAAAAGAATTAGGACGATATCCCCTTGTGAGAGATGCCAGACCTCAGCTAGTTACCTAAACACTGTAACTAAAAAACACACTGTGAAGCAAGAAACGTTGTTTGTTGGCGGTGGTTGTCTTACACAAGTAAAAATGCATTCATAACTTTTGTTTAAAAAAAGTGTATTTTGTATTTAAACACTGTTGAAACCAACCAGCTGTGCTATTAGAGGTAAGGTTTGATCTTTTCTTCGAAGGTAAACATTGTCAAATACTTGCTTTCCTCATTATATAGTAGTTTTATTTTATTGGTTAGTTAATGTGTTTTGTATGTATTTGTAAGTTTTAATTCCTGCCACTGAGACTCAAGGATAAGTAGATATTTGTTATTGTCACGATTGCTCTCATTTGGAAGCTAAAAATATCAAGCTCACACTTTTAAGTGAAGAGTAACAAAGCTTTTGTGCTTTAATAACTTGGTATCCCACACATTTCTTTGCATATATGTCCAACATTTCTTTGCAATTATGTCCTACAACAATGTTTTGCAACATTACAAAAAACAAAAAACTATTTTTTTGAATGTCCTCTTTTTACCGTGCAATGAAATCCTTATTTAGCTCCATTTTTTCTTTTCTTTTCTTTTTCTTTTCTATTATAATCTCAAAATAATCCTGAAAATTAGAAAGATTCGTAACACCAATGTGAATGATTTGGGAAAGTTAAATTTACAACAGAGCTTTTCGCTCCACAACCAAATGTTGTACTGAATTGCCATCTAATTTGATAAGTTCAGATATATCAATGCAAATCATACTCGCGTAAAAGACACGGTAAAAAAAAAAAGGTGAGATAACGGCAATATACTGGAGCTTTTTTGTAGTTATTGTAGCGTAATAAATTTCTATGTTTTTAGAAAAAGTTGACAAATGTTTTGCCACCTAATATATTTAGTTGAGGTAATTTAGAACCGCATCTTTAAATTTGTTAGACAATATATTGTATTTTACCTATCAATGGGTTGTGAAACAAACAATGAACTCAGTTCAATAAAAGCCACACATTTTTTCACTATTGGAAGTTAAAGAAAATAAAATAATTGAAGTTGGTTTCGTTTGTCTTTTTTGTTAGTTTTATCAGCTTTTTAGATGGTCAAGCACTATTTCATCAGTTTAAAAGTTCAAGTTTAAGCAAATGTCCAAGTCATGTCTACTTTTATGCTATCAAGTCTTTCCCTTCTTCAGAGTTGCATGTGAAATGCATCCAAACTAGGTGTAATAGGTTGTATTAAAAATAATGCCCTATATGAAATCCAATCTGCCCTGTATCTATACGTCAAAATGGCACGAGCTGTGCGGCTTTTAAAATCTCATTTATTTCTGCTGTGTGGATGACACTACTGCACAAAGGTCATCCGCTTTCTTTTTGAGCTCAGTTGGGACATCCTTTGAATTTATTTTAGAAAAGAAGTCAGAGCCATACAAGGGTAGAAGAAAGCAAAGATGGAGAAAGGGAGAGGGGGATAGGAGTGCAGATTATGTGATGGTCCATGGAGGCTTGGAATACAAATAAGTTGAGGAAGGGAGATTCAGGGGCAAGCATAAGTGTGAGGGGGAAGTGTTGCCCTCTGGTCATGCCTCAGGGCCAGATGAGCCAAATGATTCCCCACACAGCACTTCACGGTAACTACACAAAAGGAGAATGTGTCGACTCATTGTTTGTGATAGAAAATAGGAAATGACACCAACAACTGTTTCTGATCATTTCAGAAGAAATGTACCAAGGAGTATTCCTCAGCATAGGCAACTCTTTGATGAATAGTGTATGAAGATGTTTCTGATATTTATATAGGAACTCCTTAAATGTTTACCTGTCAAAGTCTGTGACGTCTTAGTGTTTTTATATTATTTTGTATTTTGTATTGTTATTATTTTTGTGTTATTATTTACAATATTTTTTCTTTTGATCACCTTACCACTGCCTTAAAACATCCAATCGTATTGTGTTACTTCACGTGCAAGCCCAGCAATTGCCCAATTTATAAATGTTGGTGCTGTATTTCAAGCCTTGATTAGATGTCACTCAATTAAAAGCACATTTGGGCTAGGGGAGAGTGTTGCCATGGCTGCTATGTGGAAGGTGGAGAGCCCCATGGTGCTTACCCAGAGTGCTTTAATTAAAACTGCTCACAGTGCCTAGAGAGGAACTGTGCCGTAGTGCACAGCACAGTCATAGAAGTTTCATCCCAAATCAATGACAGCCATAGATGCTTCTCAGATGAAATTAAAATGGATATGCATTGCTATGAAGGGGAAAATAAGTGCAGGAGCCACAAAGGACTCGAGTTAAAGCTTGCTTTGAGACAGACTAGGATTATTACAGCGCTCCTAATATGGACAGATTGGTGTTCCCTGCTGCCAAAGATCAGGTGAAGCTCAGTGAAGCATGTCCCTTTCTAAATGCTTCATTATATTACCTTCAAAGTTCTTATATTCCCATTGGTTTAGTAAGTGAAACAAGTCATGCAATTCAAATGAAATTAAAGGAAAATATTTGATAGCAAAAAAGTGGATTAAAGGAAAAATAACAGTTATTGCAATTATGTACATCTTATTAACAAGAAATGTTATTTCAATTTTAATTTTGATTACACCACAATAGATGTGTGTGTGTGTGCTCTCCTACCTATCCATGAGGGGACTTAGACATCTTTACACACCAACCAAGAGGGGACCCTGGAGCCAAGAGAGGGACATTTTTAAATACTTAAAATTTAAATGCATGACACTTATTGGGACGAAGGACTATTGTGTCACTTTATTTTGTATTTGAAATAGTTTTTGTGAAAGTCCCTTGTTGGTTAGCTAGCTTTTGATTAGAAGCTTAATTATTCAACAACCAATCCAATTAAGAAAACACAGGAGATTATTTATATAAAATGTCACTATCACTGATTAACAAATAAACATATTCTTTAAGTCTGACTTATTCCTATGTCACAAGTAATTGGTTTGTTTATATCACAATCCCCTCTTGTATATGAAAGAAACACTGAGTGTTTAAATTTTCAATTGACAGACCTAAATGAACCTAGAGATTAAATAACTTTTATAACAAAATATCTGTATTTAACTGTTCTGAACAGCGGAAATTAATATTTTTAAATATCACTTTGTAAAACTAGAATACTTTTCACTCTTAAAAAAGTGTCTCTGAGATACTCTTTTCAAAGTGATAATAAACAGTGATTACTTAAAATTAAAATATAAGACACTTAGACTAGGACAGATGACTGTTGTGTCCAGTTCTGTGGAGTTTATAACACAGCCAATCTCTTCATGGTAGGTGTAGAGTGAAAGTCCCTTATTGGTGATGTAGGCATGTATATGTGTGTGGGTGTTTTTAGTCTTTAGACTAAAAGTTTTCTGAGGAAAAAGTTTTTTTATATGTACAGGTTGCTACTAGAATTATCAAATTTATATTGGTGTGGCATTTTTAAAAACACTTTATGTCCCTCTTTCTAATATGTAAGCACCTGCTCCTGAAGGGGTCTCTGCATCTGCTGTTTACTGTTCATCATACCAAGTTTAATACTCCCAGTCTTTAAATAAGACTGCAAATGACTGCATGCTTGTATTTGTTGTTGCCTTATTTTGATGTACTTTTTCCAATAGATTTTTTGGATTGTTGCTTTTTTTTAAATTATAAATCTATTAAAAAACACAGTTTATTTGATAGCACTTCAGCCACTTGCTTGTGTTTACTACACCATAAGCATGAAAAAGTTCTTGGTTTGTTGTCACATTGACCTATAGATTGACACATGGTTTTGGATGCACAAACTACAAAATCAAAGTGTGTCTAAGTCAGAATAGATTTTATGGGTCAATTTGTCTTCTTGGTGTAAACAGATACAGTGTATGAGCACTTAATCGAAGGAAATCAAGGAGAAAGATTATCTAAGCCCATATAGCTCACCCTGCGGATACCATGTTTGAGTACCATGTTCATACTTAAGTAATGCAGAGATAAATGATTTGGTCCTGTGACCTTTAAAATCTTCTAGGGAAACAATACCCTTTTACTGCTGATGGTCCAGTTCTGAATTGTCTAATTTGTTAGTTTATTGAGCAATAGACTATTTTTTGGCAGAATGATGGAAAACAGCTCCCTTTATTAGACAATACATTTTTTAGCAATTCAGCTATAGTTTTTTTAAGGATAAATTTATAACATATGCTCTATGTAACTATTATTAGATTTGACTTTCGACTTAGGTTCACTTACTTGTTTGTTTCCTCTATGACTTGCTCTTCCTCAATTCATTGATAGATTCATGTTTTTTGTAAGCCATGTGTTACTTGAAAAAAATCATTCACAGCCATTTTGATAATCCCTTTCTTGTTCTTGAGAATGCCTTCCATTCTGTGCATACATACATTTGTATTAATGTATTTGGCATAAACCATCAGCTACAGTGCTGTTTATCCAATAAAGCCTCTTGGTTGCTTCGCCTGAGGTTTAGGATCTCTGCAATATATTTAGAGGAGACACCAGGTGTAACTATCAGGCATATTTTATGTAAAACAGCCAGGTATTATTGCATTATGGATTCAATCCAAATGTCAGTTAGCGACTGGGCTTATAGAGGTCTTGTAGAAAGTCACATTTCCATAATATATCCTTGCATTACACATAGTACTGAAACTGATCTCCCAGCATGGAATTCTGACATGATTTCTTCTTGCCCTCCAAAATACAGTCCATCCGTCTCTGCACTTGTTCAAACAAGCTAAATAATGGAGTTTCTGAATAGCTGATGATGCTTTAGAGTGATATGATAAGCTGAGTTACGTATCGTTGTAAGAGAGCCCCTCAAGGGCCTCAGTGAGTCTAGCCGGCAGCAAAGAGCGAACGGCGTGGGTTAAAACAGAAACTAGAGAAGAGCCAGCAGTTATGCTTGTAGTAGGATCAATATGAAAACTCATTACAGGAGTGTCATAGAACATTTGTGCACTTTCTGCTCCATCTAGCAGCAATTTTGCTAGATAAGCACCCCTCTCATTTGCCTGTTTTAAACCATTCCTTAAAGAACAACCCACAAACACAAGCCCCTTGCATGAGATTTCCCCTACTTCTGCTCCAACTGACTGTCTTGCTGATCTCCTGAGTACAGCTGATCACTGTCTGTGTGTGAGTGCCTTTGTGTACATGGCTATGCACGCGTGTCTTTGTGTGTGTGTGCGTGCGTGTGCGTGTGTGTGTGTGAGAGAGAAAGAGAGAGAGAGAGAGAGAGAGAGAGAGACTGCGTTTCACTCAAGCTGGGCTTTGACGCCCACTGTTAACCTTGTAATTAATCCCTTAATAACCTAGTTAGCATGCTGCTGTGCAAACCTCTTTGTATATGTCAGTTTGTCTTCGGGTAACCTGTTCCCTTTCTTTTAACTGCTGCAGATTTCCCTTTTCTACTAGAAAGCATGTGGACATGTTATATTAACCATTTTAAATTAGTGAAGATGTTAAATTGTTTTCTGGTATTTAGTTTTATTTTCAATCATGTAGGAAGTGACCTTGGAGTTCTTCTGTGCAGTATTTTGGACTGATGTTCATATGGCTATGGCTGTGATATTTCCAAGGTTAATTGTAAGTGAAAAGCATTACATGAAGACTTGAAATTGAATGAGACCCAAGTAACCAAGTAGTTTCAAATTATTAGAGCATCACCAATACCAATACATAGATGCAAAAAATGGAATGAATCATTTGTTCAACTTAAAGCTTGGTAAATAACACATTTCATACGGTTGCTACTCATTATCAACAGCAAAGAAAAGAAGAACTTGATTCTTGCTGCAAAAAAAATTAATAAAAACAAATAAATAAACGTGTTGAATGTAAAATAAACTCTAGACTATTTTAATCCAGTTAACTGTTTTCCTGCATTAGTAACTCTTGCTCTGTCTCTTTTAACAAAATGTGATATAATAATCAGTGCACATGACTTCATGTCAGGAGGAGTTATGAAAAGTGAGGAATGGTTTCTAAAACTAGTGTTGAGTAGAGAGCACATAAAACATGATCTTTGTTAAAGCCAGCTGCGAATAAAAAAAAAACCCACTGAAAGGTCAGAAAGATTCACAGACTGAGCCACCTCCTTTCTAACAAAAGTACTACTCACTAACAAATTCAATTCACCAATTTTGCTGCATATGAATCATGGAGCAGTTTCAGAAAGGAGAATGTTTGGGCTTTTATCTGCTGTGATGGTGTTGATAGAAATGGTTTTATTATAAATTGGAATATCAAACAGCTAGTTGGTAAGGAGTATCAGTCTGCAACCATTGATGGGCTTCTAACTAGAAAATTTTCCTATGTTTTGGTTAAGGTGAAGACTTTTTGTTTAATATTTGATTGTCTGTCAGCTTGATGTAGTTTAGCCTCAGGCCATATGTCAGTTGCTGCTTAAAATTAGCAGTGATGATCTGATCTTTGGGCCATGTAAATGGATTTTTATTGAGCAGCGATCAGTTCTACTGCTACAATGGGACACTGATAACCACTTCATATCTCAACTGAATTTTCTCTTCTCTTCGAAGTGCTTTTGCTTAATAATGTAATATCTTCTCAAGCACTCGAGACCTGCTCTCTACTCCCTGCTTACAAGAGAGTGAGCTTTTTCTGGCCAAAGCTTGGCAAAAGGATTGATTGGCTAGCCTGTGAAGAAATCATATCGCGTGGAATGTGTTTTTCCCCCTCCTATGGCTTCAGCGCACTTGACAGCTAGCCATCAGGGAGAGTGTTTTACAGATCCCAAAGAGCCCACAGACTAACTGCACATGACCTCCAGCACTGAATGATGAATGGCAAAAGAAGCTCCTCTCATCCATCGTGGCCTCAACCTCTCCACTGCTTGCTCTCATTCCATCTGAAACGCCATGAAAAGGCCCACTGGAGACTCCGGCATAAGAGCAGCTTGGAATAACTCTCAGTCTGCCTGTTTCATCTGCTTTTGCATGTTTGCTTTTTCTGATTTTACCTAATCTTGAGACTGAAAAAGCAAACGTTGGCAACAAAGATGGTGTTTTCCAGAACAAATTTGAGATGAAACACAACTCATCAGCCACATGCATCTTTTCTTTGTTCTTGTCTTGAGCCATATTCTGACTCTACCGTATAAAACTTCAAGTTCTATAGGGGGTTGGGGTGTGTGGTGTTGGAAAGCTCTTCACTAATGCACAATACCTAGAGTAGACCAAAACATCAAATACATGCCAAAAAATAAAGAATCCACCTCTGTGATTGAAGTCTTATTTTCTGGTGCTGAATCACTGCATATTCAGTTTTAAAGGCGGTCTGGTTGTCTTGAAACACCATTGAGAATGTGGCCTTCACAGTTAATCATAACGCCTGCACTCTCGGCTCTGATTGTATTGCTGGCTCCAGGGATCTGCCATAATTGGATCCTTGTAAGTGGGCTGGAGAAGCTAAACAACCAGATTGCTGTTTGTTTATAGCTTTCATATATTAGTAACGTGCCGAGACTTCTCGAGCAGACTGGGAGTTGTTTTGTTACTCGCCAAGCCTAATTAGTAATTTATTCTTAACATATGCCTGGATTGTGGCCTTTTCCAGCAATTCCTGATTAACTCCACTTTAATTAGAGTTACTTTGTGGTGTTCAGCTCCACCCAGACATCCAGCGGATGAAAGAAGTAAGGCAGTGCTTGAATAAGTTCATACTAATTAAGATGTCTTTGGCGCATATAATGCAGTGACACTCATGAATTAACATTTGCCACTCAAACCATAGTTAAACATTTTTTGGATTGTTGGACAATTTCTTCAACCCATATATATATATAAAAAGTTACTTTATCAGATGGTTGTTTCCTTTTGTAGAGATCCACTGGTGTCATCTTGATGATTGTAAGGTCTATATTTAGATAAATGTTTTGGAACTTACCTATTTGTGTCAGCTGGCATGCCTCACATATACACAGAGAACCAATGGCGACTGAGATGTGTTCCTCAAATGAAAGACAGTGACCAGACAAAGAAAGTGTGCAGGTAGCAACATATTTAGGGTGCCTGTTGGATTTTGAATGCAGGCTGAGATTGTCTTTTAGGGGATAGTTCAATGAAGGGTAGGTGTTAGTATAACAGTTGACAAGGGCTCGGGATTGTCTCCAGGTTTGGCTTGGGTGGATTTACAGGACGCATACAAGGAACACAAGACTAAAAAAGATAAACGGTGAAATCAGAACCAGATATCCTCACACAAGATACACAGGAACAGCACAATTATTATTATAGTGCATTCCCAATCATGTTTTCACTTGTTTCTATTCTACTTCCTCACCATCACTTGCACCTCCCATTCTAATCACAGCCAGCCCTTTTTAGATCTCCCTCAGGTACTTTATCAAGGTTGAGTATTTGTATCCCTCTCTAAGAGAGGGTACATAAGTTCTTCTTCTGAGCACTGCTGTTATATGGGATGTTTTCTTTGGTGACTTTGACAGGCCATCCTCCTTAGTTTTTCTATAAAACAGAGGCATGCTTCTTATACAAATACTAGAAAGAGTAGAGATTCTGAAATAGTGGCAAGGCTGAACTGTTAGGATTATACACAATTGCTTGATATTTGCTGTATGTTCACCAGTTGTTCAATCAAAACTCTTTTGTTTCTGCTGTAGTGTTGTTGTTGCTGTAACTTCACTGGACCATAATATCTCCTTGAAAACAGCCACCATCAAAGCTTTACTGATAGTCTGACACAACTTGAGAGAGTTGTTTACTTCGCTTGCTTGTAAAGAGACTATAATACCATCTCCGTGTTTTCATCTGTGTCATGGCAGATACATCAAACTACAGGATTTATGTCCTTTAAATTCAAGCAAATGGATCTCCCATCATGTAGTGAGTTGCCCCTCTGACTTAATAAAAAGGGTGTGCATTAATATCCGATTAATATCCTTTCTGTATCTGTAATTATCTTATGTCTCTTTGTAAGTTTCACCTCACCTTGGGGAACAGGAAATGTTCTCATCAACTTTACGTGTGTAGCCCTGAGCCAAGTCAATTTGCGGAAGTTCCCAAAGCTTATCTAAGTGTTTCCCATTCTAAACCTCTCTATTCCAAAATGTGGTAATTAAAAATGGATTGCTTCTCATTAAATACCCTGATGGACTTTACAGGGGCCACAGCTGGAAAGAGGGGCATTATTCAAGTGGGACACAGTGTCCCGCAGATAAAGCTAATTTCTTCCAGAAGTAGTATGAAGAGAAAAAGGGTCTTTTTATTTTGGCCTTGAATGCGCCCAAAAGGCTGCCTGTTGTTTCTTTAAGGTCAATCGGAAAATAGTATCTTGGTTCTGAGGAAATGTTTGTCAAAATGTGAAAAAATTAAAAGTGAATAATTTATTTTTTCTGTTGAAAGTTAATGCGCTCATTGTTTCTTACCAAGAGAACGTTATACACCATTGCATTAAACTTATCGACTAGTATCAATTTAAACATTGACAATTATTGGTAAAGTATCAACAAAGCTTGACTTTTGGGTGAAAATAATGGCTGTTTTATTCTCACTCCAGTTACTGTATGTTAATTTTTATTTGAATCAGTTTACATAAAAGTGTTTTTATTCCCATACAATCCTGTCAATGTAAATTAAATAATAGACAAATGTTATCTTGAAGTTAATTTTGTAGTTTACCATTAGCTTTTTGCCTGAATTAAGCATCCGTCACACCCCCATTATTGGGTTTCAAGCCATAAATACATGTACCCTAGCTTTTGTTTTGCAGACAAATTAATTCTGCCCTGTGCTTCAAAGTATCTCTTCCTCTCAGAGCTGTGTGGGGCTTATCCTGTCTCCACACCTACTCTATCTCTGCAAGTTCAAAATGGGACAAGCTGCCATTCTAGCACCTGCTAAACTCTGACGCCTAATTACTTCACACTATTAGCAAATTGTGAAATCCAATTAAGCATTTACGCAAATGAAAGGGTTGCTTGTGTTAATGGAGACCCATATGATATCTCCTATTGCCTGAAAAGCAAGCAGACATTGGAAACAAGGTGTTTACAGTCAAATTTAACTATAATTATTTAGCCTTGCGTTAATAGCAAATATTCTTTTTTTAATACTGTACAATCAGCTTTAGATATTTCTAAAGTTCACTACATGTGTTTGTTGCAAACACTATTATCTTTGACCACACTTAGATGCAATCCTTCTGCAGTATCCCTTTTGTAGCAGAATCATTCATATATTTACAAGAATGGCATCAGTCATGACTTCCCTTGCTACAGTATATGACTGAGTTCATTGCAATTGTTTTAATTTGAAAACTCCTTGGCTTCAGTTTTCTTTATTTAGCAAGTTAAAGCCTCTCTTTTCAAAGGTTAGCCCTCTTCTCCTTGGGTGCCAGCAGAACGAAAAGACTCCTCATCTAGATTATGCCAAATGTAACATGACCCACACAATGAACCTCGGCACCAAGAATTATTGTTGAGTGCACTTTACATGTATTTTGAATAATTTACACCCAACAATTTGATGACATTGTTTTGATGTATCCCTATTTATAAAGTAAGCATCTTAGGCAAACTGTCCAAGAGGGTTAACCAACTTTATTTTTATGTGGCACTCATAAAAATGGTCAGGGTCGCATTAAGGTTCCAAAGGCCCTCACTGGGTCTGAACACAAACACACAATCACTTTGGATGCTTGTATGTTTAATGGACAAAAAAAATACTATAACAAGGCAACAAATTTCTCTTTCAACTTATTTTCTTATATAAAATGTCTTTCCTCTATCTTTGCGTCTTGAACATTCTTTGACCCGAGTATAAAGTCAAGGCTGATTTGAATATCACTAGTTTCCAGAGACATCAATGGTAGGTGACTTAGTCGTTTTTGGTACTTATTACAAAATGTTACTTTACACATGAAACTTTAAAAAGTCTTATTTATTTGTTAACAGCCCTCAGAGTAGAATTCTGTCAAACAGACCAGATCTTAGATTCACATCCAATAACACACAATTAATTACATGCAGTAAACACATAAACACAAAAAAAATCAACAACAATGAAAACAATTAATTTATACTGTTGTTAAATTATAAATCTACAACCAAAACATAATGTCATTCATTATGAGCAGGTCTACTGGGTTGTCTTTACACCTAAATCTGGATTAAATATTTAATTCTTGTGGAGGTTATTTATGGAAAACAGTTCTAAACAAATATCTAAATGTTCATGTGCACTCGGTTGCTGCTGTTTTCTCTTCTTTTTTTCTTTATTCTTTCTTACATTTTCCGCACAAACAGTGTTTTGATTTTCCTCAGGTCTCACTCTTGCTGTAATCCTGCTCCTCCTATTTGCACCTTGACACAAGCTCGTATTTGAAAAATCATATGTCTTGATTCATGAGAGTGAGAGAGATACAATGACAGAGAAAGAGAGAGATTAGTTTTAGACTGACACATTGCTATACATTGTGCATCTCAGTTTATTTTGCTGATTTTTAAAATTCCCCCTTTGACGGTAGTCCCAGTAACTCATGCATTAATGTGGCTTTGAGAGTGGTGCTGCTTGAAAGTGACAATGAAGTTCCAAAGTTGCAAATGAGCTTGAGTTGATGCCACCAGCAGAGAATGGGTGAATCCTATCCAAATCCAAAAAAGGTGAAAATATGATACTTGCATCCCATTATAACTTTAACAAAAATGTATGCATGATGCTTATTGATTGAATACCAAAAAATGCCAAATGCCAAAAAACAGTCCACTCTCTTATAGCGGTGCTTTTTATTTGCATACTCTTTTTTCCCTCCTGCTTCTGGAAATTTCTAATAAAACAGGGTAGATCTTCAGCAAAATGACCCAGCTTGTGAACAAATTGATGCCAACGATCCCCTTGTTTTCATGCACAGAGCACTTTGCCACAGTGAGTTCTGCAGAACTGGGAGGGCTTTAGAGGACATGATACCTTCTATAGGGGGGATCCAGAAAGCATCGCAGCGTGTGATATAGATATTTGCACAGCAGATGCCTTCGTGCAGCGTCGCCTTATCTGTAATTGCTTCACCATTATGGCAGGATGAGCGATAGGGCTGGTGGCAGGATCATCAGTGTGCTGACTCGCTGTCAGAGAAAGAAAGCAACCCAGTTTATCCCAGCCTCATCTGTAAGCTGATCTAAAAATTCAGATACAGACATTCTGGTGTGATTTCCCTTGTTTGAGAAGCATGCTGAGGTGACGATGTATTGAACTTTGCCAGGCAACATGGCTCACCTATGCTTAACTTTATCCATTTGAGAGATGTTAATTTTCAGATAGTGCTCTTTAAAAAGGCCTCAGAGTAATTCCTAGCTATCAGTATCCAGAGAGAATAATAGATAAGAGAGAATGAGAACAGCTTGGGTGATGGAGGCAATGAAAACAGTGATGATGCGATACAGTGTTGGTTAAAAGATGCTGAGTGAGAGTATGTGCCATGACCTGCTGCTGAAGAGAATTTGATAACAGCTAGCCTGCACAACTTCCAATATAAGGATAATGACTGAATAAAGGGCTAAGAAATGGGACGTTCTGCTTGTTTTCTTCCCTTAATGATCAAAAGTAGTCATTTTAAATTAAATAAGCACCAGACACCCCTCTTTTAGCATCGTAAACGAGGGCAAAATAAATAAGAAATTCTGAGAGCAAGCAAATTCTCTGACCTCAGATCAGATCTGATTCCATTTCCAGGATAAGTACTGCAATTGTAGCCTGCTCTTGTGAGGTTATCACAAAAGCTTAAAGAATTTAACAAAGGAGATGAAAAATGTCCTGTTTAGGTGAAGTCAGTGCGTGAGGGAATGGATCCTTAGTGCTTTAGTGTTGTGTTTGCTGCTCATTTAAATGTAAAAGCTTCTACTTCTGGATTTATTTACTGTCGTCCCTTTTTGTGCCTCTTCCTTTTGTTTTTAAGTAATTTCCTTTGTTGTGGTGCAACCAAGAAAGTTGTGGAAAATCAATTACTGTGGTCTTTAGAGATTCTTCGCTGAAAGATGTATCAGCTCCATCTAGCCCACCACCCGCCTGTGTCTCCCTCATGCAAGTCTTGAAATATCTCATTTATTCCAGCTCAGCACTGCTGCACACTTGTCATTTCAAGCAACAAAAAGCAGCCATGGAAGTGAATTGGCTAAGCCCACAACACCGCACAAAAGACTAATTAATTATTGCATGTACATGATTTTTAGAAGTCATATTTTAATTAAGACATGAGCCACAAAATCTATTTGAGCTCAGAGGAAGATACTTTAGCCAGGGTCTTAATTGTCCCCCTTTGGCTTTCTTCCTCTCTATTTACCCTTGACATCCCAAATGTTAGTTCAGCTTGATTCTGTTTGACCTTTTGATGAATATTCTGGATGTACTACATGATCATAATTAAAGAGAGCATATTATGGATTTTTGAAGGGTGCAACACAACTCTGAGTCAAATCAACGGATGTACTGATGCATTAATATCATATGATTACATTAATGCAGGGGTCTTAAATTGTTTTCACCCAAAGGGCAAAATTGTACAAGACAAACCAGGAACAGGGCCGAAGGCCAGGACCAATAATTCACTATCCACTTTTTTCCAAAGGTGAGAGAAATATATAGCAGATAGGATAGAGAGAAAGAAAGAGAGGAGATAAGCTATAGAGAAGAGAGGGAGAGAGAAAGAAGATAGAAAAGAGAGGAGGAAGAAAGAGTTGAGATTGGAGAGAGAGCCACTGTAAAATTACGTCAACGCCACTGTATTTAACAGAATTCATCTCTATGGCGCCACCTAGCTGCCAATAATAAATTGAGCACATGATCAGGAATCTAAAGCACTAAAACAAAAACCGAGAGCTAAAGAGTGAGAATCGAGAGCATATACAGTGTTAAAGAGCATGAATGTTAGCATTGCTGTGACACTGCAGCGTCCTCACGCTCTCTTTAATTTACCTCGCTCTCGATTTATTGTTCATTCACTGGGAATACGTCACAGGTGGGAGGCACGACTAGATCATCACGGATCACACCTGTGAGCGTTTACTCGAAGCCTGTTATATACAGTCGATATTTAGAGATCCATGATCAAAAGCTATGGAGGGCAAACCAAATAACAGTTATTAAACTAAGATTACAAGATATATTGTTAATATCTGTAATTTTTACTGACTTGCAATGTACATTATTCTGCCATTTCTCTGCCATACATCTCACACCATTTATGGTCATGGAGAAAGACCATACATGGTCATGGAGAAAATTTTACATGATGTTAGGCGACGGTAAACATAACATGCTGAGTATAGCATTCTACAGTACAGCCCATGTAAGGGGCTATTCAGAACCCCTTTGCTGGATGGATCTGCCCCATGGGCCACCATTTGACGATCACTGTATTACAATTAAATTTGATGTATGTACCTCATTGTTGTGGCTCTTCAGAAAGAGGATACTTGCTCAGCTAGATTCAAGTGGTGACCTTGCATATGTGCAACCTTTTCTCGAGACATAACCAAACAATGAACCTTTTAAAATCACAAAAGGGCCACTTTAAACTACCTGTGACCTCGAGTCTCGAGTCTAAAAAAACCCACTCCTTATCCACTACTACAGCCCGCTCTCCTGCTGACTCCTGTTGATGGACCTCTGTCATAGATGTCAGTTTGATACTGTGGCACTAGGGTCTGTATACACTGTACATGCATGCACTGTATGCTCGTTAGTTTGGTGTCTGACAATCCAATCACAAACACTGGGGAGAGGCGTAAGGTGAAAAGTGACAACACTCAAATAAAGCGGATGGTGCATCGCAGGTGAGGGTGAGCAAGCTGTGTGTGGTGCCAGGCTCACTTGACAATTTGGTGTGTCTGTAATTTGGAAGTAGAAATTTCCTGCCGAGGCGTAAGAGAGAAAACTTCACACTAATTCATCTCTTCCTTATCCTTCTCTCTTTCTTGTACAACATGGAGGGACTCTTCAATGTTTCTAATGGCTTGTATTATGAAAATATTTCCATTATTTAACTTGGCATTAATACCTTCTCCCTTTTTTCCTCACCAAATTGACATGAAAACATGGTGAAAGTACATATCACATCTGTTTTCATCAAGGAAAAAATAAGGCACCCATTGCAATATTTTTTGGAATTTGGAAGAAAAAAACGGAAACTTTCAGACTAGGCAATTCAAGCCTTGCCAAAATGTGTTTGACCCCAAAAGTGTTGTCGATTTGATTGCTGTACACTGCCAAACAAAGGATGTTACATTCTCTCATGTAGCTTAATGCCGCTTTTCCACCAAGCTGTTTTGTATAGATACAACTATGCTCAACTTGGTGTGCTTTTATGGCTTTTTCACCACTTTATCTATCCAGTACAGGTACTTGTCTTTGTAATCGTTGAGATGAGCTTCCATTGGGTTGGGCCAAAGCAATACTTTTTCAATATTAAAGAAATACGTGACATGGCCTGTGTGAATACTGATTGTTTAATTACTGAGCTCATCAATTGGCCAGAAAGAACATGGTAAACTCTACTCGCATTTGAGGGCTTTATCGAATACTGTATTTTACTGCTATGTCCTCATAATATAAAACCAACAACTAATATTATTTTATATAAACATTTTTAGTATAAAATGTGACTGTGTTGACCTTGATAAAAACAAACTGAAGCAGTTGCCTGCTCTAGTCTTTGATAATTATACTTTTATTGTCAATATTTGAAAATAAATGTATTCCAATGCTAAAAGGTTCAGCATAGATAATTTGACACAAGCGGTTTCCCCCTCTTGACCGTCTGTCTTGATCTTATTTCTTTTATTTTCATCAGTTTAAAGTTTTTACGACAGTTTCTCTTTCTCTACTTAACCTCCAATACTTTTATGTTTATGTTGTACGTAACTCACTTTAGAGTGTACCAAATTAAAGACCTTGATTTTGGAATCTGAGTAACAATTCCTGAGCTTTTGCAAGAGCAAGTCGTGAATGTCGTTGAATCATAATGCCTCACACAGACACATCGAAGCTGCTTGCACAGCACATTTTCAATTCATATTTACAATGTTTTTCCTTTTTAATTGCCCAGAGCAAAAATGTCATAAGTGCATGCTAAAATGGAGCTTGGTAGAGAAGACAGCTCCGGTACGAGGATTTGACATCCAGTCACACACAGCACAGACTTGTGTGCACATCCGTGTATATTTAGTCTCATTTGAAAGCATTTTTCTTCTGCGATGAATCAGAGTAAAGAAGTGTGCTGCCACCTCAGCACTTCCTGCTCTATACTCCTTAAGTCGGTGTCATTTTTTGGTGAAATACACTAATGTGGAAGGCTCCAGTCATGTGTGCTTTGCTGATCTGGCATGAATACCCAATGAGAGCTGCTCTAAGAGGGAATGGTCCTGTGATGTAAGTGCTGTTTTAACTCTTTCAGTGCATTTAATTATTCATTTGCAGTCAGTGACTGTCCAGTGAAGAGGAGGGAGACTGTTTGCCAATACTGGCAACTCTATTGACACTTTCTCAGCCCAACATAAAAGTCTACTCTGTGAATTCACATTTTCTTTTCAAACTTTACAAGCAAAAATCCTTAACTTCTTAATTTTTTCAATTTCTTTTACATTTTGTATCTATCTTCCTATACTTAGTTACATATCCTACTCTCTTGTTATCTTATAACAGAATCTTCTCTGCCTTCTTTTACATCAAGCTTCTTCTGCTAACAAAAAAAAAGCTTCTTCTGCTCCTCTCTATTTTCTCCACATTTTCTTTTCTTTCTATGCAAATAAGTACCGTTAAGAGACTTGGCATAACTCATCAGATCTGTTCTATTTGACACAGTTGAATGTAGACAAGACAAAGCTACTGATTTATTCTGTGCTTTTTTATTATGTTTGTTCCCACACACAGTGACATAAACTAAAACAAGATGCACGAAAGCAGTGTCTGAAATGTCAGGATTTTTGAGTTTGATTAATGCATTGATTTGTTCATTTTGACCATGATTTTATGCATTATTCTCTGCAAACAATTTCAAAACCTCTGTCCCCTTCAGAATGATGTCTTTACAAGGTACAATAACTTTTATTTTTTGCTAGCACATCTAAAATGTCAACATGCTTTTACAGGCTATAGGTGTTAAGGTCTTTTATAGGGTAATGGCTAAACTATTAATGCTTGGTTTAACTGCTTAAATAGATATTATTCATGAATTTGGATGGCTTAATATGTTAGTGTACTTACAGGAGTTGTGTCTTAGTTGTGGGCTTAGGGTAATAAATCTGTCATTTAGACAGAAAACACAATAAAGTAATCACTTTCGAGAGGAATGAGGTCACGGTCAACATTTCAAATTGACACTTTTCTAATGTACTCTATCTGGAAGAATAATAGAACAAAATGTGTTCTTTTCGAATCTATTGTGTCTAGACAGCAGTTTTTTCTACTGTATTAATGAACAATGTAAGTCAGGTGACCATGCACACTGTTCTGTTTGAGAAATGAAAGCATCTAACACGTCAATGTCAAGACACACAGGTACAACAGTGGTAGGTTATGCTTTCTGAACATGTGTATTTCACTACTGGGCTAAAATGAAAAAAAAAAATGCTATTCATACAGACTATGTGCTATTCATTACATATGTGTTACAATATAAACATATGTGTTATATATGTGTTACATACATGTTACATATGTGTTACATACGCATTACATATGTGTTACGTACATGTTATATACGTGTTACTTTTTCAAAGTTCTAAATATTTGTTAAAGGAAGTCATTTTTGAACCTACTGTATTAGTGAAGATGGGCTCATTTCTGGGAGCCGTCTCTCTGGAAACCAAACATCCCTTCTAGTATTATTTTTTATTGCCTTAAACAAATGTCCAGGAACCTAAAAATATAGTTGCCTAAAACATTGACTATTGGCTTTTTTATTCAACCAAATCATAAAATTTCTGAAAAGTTTTCTGCTGGTTATGTTTTTTACAACCTAAAATACAATAAAATATCAACCAATCAAGCCACTTCATCCACATTATTATTATTATTATTATTATTATTATTATTATTATTATTATTATTATTATTATTATTATTATTATTATTATTATTATCTTTTGAAACATGATCCAAACAAAAGCATCTTTTTAATTACAAACATGTTTTCATATCTCTGCTCTATTTATGCCAGATTAAGTCATTCCTCAAAACAAAAAAAAAAACATCAAAACAAGCTAACACTGCATTCAGGGAACTGTAGTAAGTTATGGCGCTTCAAGTAATATATTAATTTTAATCAGTTTGTTTCCTTGTAATTTTATCTAAGTCTTGATATGAAATCATTCCCACATGGGTAGTTTTAGCAATTATTTCAAGCCTACTGAATTTAAATATTACCTGTTTTCCAGTTCAACATCTTATTCAAACTTGCATTAGCTGACTGTAAAGGCCACCCAGCTTATTAAGAGTTGTGTGCATGAAAACAAGCATTTTGCAAAATACCTCATGTTAACTATAGAAAACAGCTATTCTAAATCGCAAAAAAATTAAAAATAGCGCTCATCAGCTTTCCTCCACCCTTTCCTTGGTTTGAGAGATGCGTTGTAATCCCAGTTTTATTTGTTTTATTCATTGAACGTCTAAAGGAATAATTAACAAGGTTTTAAATTGACTTTTATGGATCACCTGCTGTCCACAACATCATTTTTTTGATTGCACAGCAGAAAAGTGGCAGAAACATTGACAATAACGTCTGGCACTGAATTGTCTCACAAGATCAGTAAGTCCCCAATTAAAGCAATATATCCCTCAGTCTACATAGCTCAGCACCTGCAGTTCACAGAGCACATTTCAACACAGCATGAATGAGGCGGGAGAATAGAGGATAATCCGCTCCATTTTTCACACCTTGTTAACTCTAGACATATATCATATTAACTTTAACCACTTTACGACTTACATTGAATGGAATGATTTTCACCTGTAAAAAACAAACAAACCCAAAAATCAAGTGACATTTAGGGGATTGTGATAAATTTGTGTGGTATTAATTGCTGTCAAAAAATATGAGAATGAAATATCCAATATACTAATTTAATGATTTAATGGTATGTTATTATATATCATCATGACAGTTTTAGATGGGAGTTTCATACGGATTTTGGCTTCTAATAAACCTGAAGCTGTAGACGTTGTTACTTTTGCCAGCCAAATACTCGAGGCAAGCCAATAGAAGTGGACTCTTTTGTGTTCTTGGTGCTCTTGGAACATAAAAGAGCAATTGGGTGCACACTTTAAAGCCAAACTCATGACAGGGAGAGAGAAGAAGAACAGTAATAACAAGAAGACAAGCCACAGAAGAAGAAAATACTGAACAGTAATACAGAACAGCAAGCTCTTCATGAAACTGCTAGAAATTCTAGAGCTGGAGCTAGCCATTGTTTACAAAGAATGATGTGAAAAGGGAAAACATCCAGTATGCAGCAGTCCAGTGGGCAAAAATGTCTTGTTAATGCAAGGGGTCAGAGGAGAATGGGCCAACTGATTCAAGCTGATAGAAGAACAACTTTGACTGAAATAACCGCTTGTTACAACTGATGTATCCAGCAAAGCATTTGTGAAGCCACAACACGCACAACCTTGAGGCAGATGGGCTGCAACAGCAAAAGACCCCACCGGGTACTACTCATCTCCACTACAAATAGGAAAAAGAGTCTACAATGTGCACAATTGGCATAAACAGAATGAGAACATGGATCTATCATCCCTTGTTACCACTGTTCAGGCTGGTGGTGGTAGTGTATTGGTGTGGGGGATGTTTTCTTAGTACACTTTAGGCCCCTTAGTTCTAATTGGGCATCATGTCAATGCTATGGCCTACCTGAGCATTGTCTCTGACCATGTCCATCCCTTTAAGACCACCATGTACCCATCCTCTGATGCCCATCCTCTGCCTCTATCCAGCAGGATAATGCACCATGTCACAAAGCTCAAATAATTTCAAATTGGTTCCTTGAACGTGACAATGAGTTCACTGTACTAAAATGGCCCCGCAGTCACCAGATCTCAACCCAATAGAGCATCTTTGGGATCTGGTGGAATGGGAGCTTCATGCCCTGGATGTGCATTCCATAAATCTCCATCAACTACAAGATGCTATCCTATCCATATGGGCCAACATTTCTAAAGAATGCTTTCTGCACCTTGTTGAATCAATGCCACGTAGAATTAAGGCAGTTCTGAAGGTGAAAGGGGGTCAAACACCGTATTAGTATGGTGTTCCTAATAATCCTTTAGGTGAGTGTATATAAATTCACACATATTTATAAAGTTCATTTAATAAAAAAATGAACTGTGTGTAAACTGCATGTAGATTACATAACAGGAACAACTGTCATTATGAGAAAACTAATGTTATCCTTTAATTAATCCTTTAGGTGACTATATATATATATATATATATATATATATATATATATATATATATATATATATATATATATATATATATATATATATATATATATATATATATATTCATCTTCATGTCGGCTTTATTCCCTTTCGGGGTCGCCACAGCGGAATGAACCGCCAACTCACTGGCATATGTTTTACGCAGCGGATGCCCTTCCCTGCCGCAACCCATCGCTGGGAAATATATATATATACAGAGAGAGAAAGACAGAGAGTTTTGTTTTTTAGCTTAGTCACAAATTATCGAAGAAAATCTGAGGGAAGTTTTTCAATCACCAGCTTCCACATTTAGTCATGCTTTGCATTGTTTTATTTAATTAGTCATATTTAAAGCACATAAGGGGTCCTAGTATATTTGGTGCCGTGGACAAATCCAGGCCCCATATGGGGCTATATTTAAACTATTTAAACTGTAAATTTATTACTGATCTGATACCAAATTAAATACAAGGTTGTTCGCTGTTTTATTTTTATTGATAAAAGATCAAGACACATCCTAAATTTAGTGATCCAAAACATAGATCTTAAGCTTAATTTTTAATAATAATGCAATAACATACAGAAATAAATTCATTGTGTAGAGACAATTATTCATCTCTTTCTCTTTATGTAAATTAGGGACATGTAAACATATTAAGAAATTTAATGTTGGCTCGATTGATGATGAATGTGAGGCTGTGCTTATATGAACTCAGGCCTACCTTCAGATATTCTTCTCGGGTGTTTCATCATCGAGTGTTTATAGAGTCAACAGTCATATTATATTAGAAGAGAGTAACATAACTGTGTGCTTTAAAGTGCGAAATTGTCAATTGTGAATTTCATGGTTAAAAAGCAGACAATTTGGTGTTAATACTATAAACAAACATACCATAACTTCTTTCTTCAACCCATCTGCAGCCATTAGCCATGTATTAACTTTAAGCAAACTTAAAGTTAAGGCAGATGAGGTCCTGCCAGACAAGGAAAAATACAGTAGCTTCACCTCAAAGAAAGTATATTTACCTGTGCAGAAATAGTGCCAACATTCTTGGGAATATTTATTATTTTGCCTGCAAACTCTGCTATTTCACCTGTTTAAAATGAAACAACCCAATGGTGATCAACGTTGGTGATTGGCTTGAGATTTTTTTGGATTTGTTAAGTATTATTTAAGAAAATCAACCAATGGGCTGAGATTCATGTCTCAGATACTCTGCTCCCACAGCTGATAATATGTTTTTTGTTGTTATTATTATGACAGCTGACCCACTGAAACAGCTTGGAAGGTAATACAAATACGCGCAACTGTCAAAGACACCTCAACATCATTAATAGCAGCTAGAATGAAACATGGCTGCAGCTGACACATCCATAAAAAGCTAAACGATTAACTGAATGAACCATGGATGGAAATGTCATATTATAAACCATTACATGGTTTATAATATAATATTTTCCCTGAGAATGGACTGTAAACAAGTACTGTTGGAACTGGCTACCCCTCCACCCTTTCCAAGTTAATGCTAAGCTATCAACTTGCCATTGTACTAATTTACATGTATTTCAGGCAGGAAGACTTCATGTTGTTAGTGAAAGAGATATATATATATATATATATATATATATATATATATATATATATATATATATATATATATATATATATATATATATATATATATATATTGAATTAGAATTCGCAAACGAAGTTGCCCCTCCCCTACCCTCATTGGACTTCATTCATGAGGCTCAACTCAGAATTATAACACGCATTTGTTGTGTCTACTGTATTGCAATCTGGTAAATATTATCAGCTTACAGGCAAACAAACAATCACTTGTCAGAGATAAAGGTGCAACTTGTTGTGAGGTAATGGGTCGAAGCTATTAGGAGCGTCAGTCATGCTAGTAGGCTTGTCAGTGGCGCCTGCTCTGACGGCGTCTTTCTCCTCTCATTCTGCTTATCTCTCAGATAAATTAACTCAGACAGGAGGCGGCTAGGTGATGGGAACATGAATCTTCACCTATCACTGATAGGAATACTGCGCACAGATCACTGCTCTGTTGACTTTAGTTATTACAAACATAGTTGTTGACAACACCATGATTGACAGACGAAGGCTGGGATGAAACACCGGCTAATTACACGCAACCACACAGTTGTCAGAAAAGTGACCCCTCACGCCACATTCCTGAAAGACGACTATTATACTTCTCTGCATGCTTCGGAAAACAATCAAAACTACCAGCTGTGTGGTTTGGAACACATCTTTACAATTAGCCACCTGTGTGTAAGTTAGCGGTCTGCTTTCTGTGTAGCACACATGAGGTCAGTTCAGCACTCTGAGACTTTTTAGTTTGTCCACACCACAGCAGTCAATGCCAGTGAGCTAGCATCAGGGAATTGCCAATCAAAGAGCATGTCGGCCCCGGGATGTTAATGGAGGCAGCCGTCAGCAGGAGGAAGCCAGGCTCATGACGTTCATGCTAGCTTTTTAGATGACTCTCCGACAGGTTGACAGGCTTGGAGCTTTGGCTGCGGCCTGTAAAGGTCACCTGTCATGCAGGGTTATATATGTCTGTTTGTTCTTCTATGCCAGAGAAAGAAATTCCCTCCGCTAACTCATATTCAAGGACACTGCTCTGTTTTGATCACTATACCTCTTGAACCCTTTAGCTTCATCTTAACCTATAGACAGGGTTAGTCATGAATATATTTCTACTCTTGGAACTTCACACCAAACATTGTTCCTTTCTCACAAAGGTGGGTGTGTTAACTTCATCTTCTTACTTCCTCACTTTTTCTTTTTTCAAAGTTAAGGGGTGAGACTTTCTGTCAGTACTTGTGTGAGGAAGATTGTGACTTAAGGAACTAGTTCAAAGGTGATCATAATGGAAATCCAGACATTGTATCTTGCGTTGAGGTGGATAGAGGAACAAGATCAAGCTATTGCCCAGATGAGATGTGAGGGGGAAGCTTGCTGACTGTCTCCTCTATCTGAGACAATCACAGTGTTGATGCTAAGCTTTGAGACCCATGGGAAGGAAGCAGTCAGCCTGTGAATACATGCTGATGTGATTCACTATACACACCGTCTGCTTGATCTGTCTGGGGAAGGAGATTTTTGATAACCTTTTAAATGTGTAAATAATCATAAATCTAGTCAAACAGAAAGTGGATGTTTATTCACAATGCTTGACCTGCTAATTTGTTGATGAAGTTTATTAAGCATTGTTTTGCTAATCTTTCACAATACAGATAAACTAATTAGAGCAGCTTATGCAGCATTTGTTTTTCAACAACTGTTAAAACATTTATGAAAATAATGTCACATCATTCCCACTGGCCCTGTAATCATGAGCAACGTATATGTGAACAATGAGTAATTTGTTTCTCATTATTTAAATGGTTTCCTGTATTTTCCTAGTATATGCATTAACTTAAATGTAATCTACCTTTTAATGTTGTGTGCTTTATTTCCAAGCAAAATGTTTACTGTTTTACTTAGTTTCACTTATGTAAATATTTTTATATCTTAGTTTCTCTAATTATAAATATTGCCTTTCAGCTGCCATCTGTTTTTTAAATGGACAAACTCTGAAATATATATTTATATTTATATTAGTGCTGTCAGAATTTTCGCATTAGTGCATGAGATTTTTGGAGGCAGAAATAATTTCTTTGTGTTTTTAACACCGTTAATGCAAATGTATTGTTTACACTTTCTGTTACTCATAAAGATCAGTTAAATCTAGATTTTAGAGGCTAATCCTGTGGTGTGCCCTCCGCATTCACATAACATCATGCTAAAATGTGAATGAGGCTAACCTTAATTTCATATGTAAACTAAAGGTGTTACCCTGGATTCCTAGCCAAATTTTCACACGAGTCTCAGATCTCATAAAAATCTCCTGTTCTCTAGTAGGCTGGAGTACGTGTTCTCCCGGCCACCAGTAAGCCTCTGTGTGTTCTCATCCCAACATGTCATCTATGACACAGAGCAAATTTTACGAAATTACATTCCCCAAAGTTACATTTAGTTTGTTCTCCATCTCCATTGCATGCACTAAGAACCCCTTCTGAATTTGAAGGCTAAAGACCATGGGAGCCAGATCTTTTAGTACTGCTTTCTTCCCAAAATATATTCTAAGAAACTTTGTAGAATTTAAGATAAAAGGACATATTGTCATGTTATAAATAAATAAATAAGAAATTGCATCATGTATTGCATCATGTCATTTGTATACTTTATACTTTGACATATGTGATACGCAACCCTTGAAAAGGAAAATATCTTATTGAAATATTTAAAAAGTAGAGGCTTAGTGAAACTCCCCAATGTTTTGGGAAACACATGTACACTGTTCCTTACAGAGAAACCTAACCTTGACGACCCATTGTGCTATGGGATCGAGAGTCCTGTTAATTGTTTGAGCTGAGGGTCAAACAGCTCACAATTAAGTGTAGATTGTTTGTTGATCCAGCACAGAAGATCAATGCAGCAAAGGGTTTGTAAATAAATGGACCAAAAAGTGCCTGTGCTGGGAAGAGGAAAAAGCCAAAGGCTGCCACCTTCGAAACTCCAGCACCAGAAGTAATGTGTGGCTTTGAAAACGGTTACTCAGGCTTGTGGAAAGTTTGGCCTGGCTGTGAGGGATGAGGAGTGTCAGTTTTGTGCATGTTGGGGGAGTGGGAAGGCTGGGCGGATGCTGGAACTCTCAGTGGAGCATCTAGCAAGTGTCTTTACTTTAGAGGGAAGAAGATCAAAGAGAGGAGTTTAAAGAGAAAGGTTTGGGAGGAAGCTTAAAAGTCTCCCTGTGGTTTTGGGTTCTGGGTGTGATCCAGGTATACCGCAAGTGTATTCGTGTAGTGCTTGACGCTCTCTCTCTCTTTCTCTCTCTGTCTTTCTCTCTCTCTCTCTCTCTCTCTCTCTCTCGCTCTCTCTCTCTCTCTCTCTCTCCTCTCTCTCTCACTCTCTCTCTCTCTCTCTCTCTCTCTCACTCGCTCTTACTTTCTCTCTCTCTCTTGAAAATATTGAGGCTCATCAAACTTGCAGCCAAAATAGCCTCTTTTACTTCTTACTGTGCATTTATTAAATTGTATATTGAGTTGGGTGTTCCCTAAAGGTTTTAATAAGCGATGTGATCTCTGAGAGGGGTTTATGAGCTAAACATTATGCTTCTGTAGTTCTGCTTCTTAATGTGGTTAGATCTGTTTATTATCCATAGTGATATCTGCCTCATTTGCAATGTCATAATCTTAAGACTTAATCAGGCTCTTTTTATGCAGACAACCCACAGCGAACAGCTTTTGTTGTGTCCCTTCACCCGTAAGCATGGCAAAAAAAGATCTGAAAGCCATCAATGATGGTGGTGTTATCTGCAAAGAAAAGCTGGGTCAGAGGTGGAGTGCCATTTAAAGCTTAGCGTCTAATACTCAAAGACAGATCTGTTCGGTTTCAGCCACTTAAATAAGTGTTTAAAGTCTATCCCAATTGGCCAACCAGGATATGGATAGTATGTTTTCTCTTGACACTTAAGTGTGTGTTTTTGTGTAAGTTTATGTTTGTTTGTCTTAATTGCCTGTCATTTATGCCACATGCCGAATGTTTGTCTGACATGTGTTGTCGGCAGGGATTCAGAAGGTTACCATGATGAAGCAACTCTGCTGTTCATAGATTGGAAACTGGCTTATTAATCACTCTCTTAGCAACATCCCTTGCAGTTTTTTGTTAAGCTTTACCTCCTCAATTATTTCACAACTCGGCTTCATTTCAGAGTAAAAACATAAACAAGGAAATAATAATATAGGGGTTGTTGTGTATGCAACCAGTCCTTGACTGTCAATTCTTGTGAATTAAGAAAAACTCTCTGGAAGTCTTGAGTTGGATTTCAAAGGGTATATGTCTTATTTATTATGATGCCATGTGAACTTTAGCAAGATGTCATACATATTTTAGTTATATTAATTCGACTATATTTGTTTATTTAAATATTCAAAATCTTTGTTTTTCGAAAGCTCCATTGGCGTGAGATCATAATGTTCATTTTTATGTTTATCTTTCATTTTATTTATTTTAACCTGCATTTATACTTTTTTTGTGTGGTAAGGATGTATTTAAGATATTTGTTTTATCTTGGTTTATAGAAAAATCTACAAATTAAACTAAACTAAAGTAATCCATACTAGAAAAGTTCAGATAGAAAACCTAAAAAATTAACTGACTAGTTTTCTTATAAGATAACTTTTTAAACTGGGCTTACATGTTCAATCATTACATTTTACAAGCAATAACAAAGTTTTTGCAAGAAGTAAAACATTTTGTCAATGCCTCTATTGTCAAGTCTCTAATTATCAATATTTTAGCAGCAAAACAATCTGCATCCAGGCTTTCTTTATGTTACAAAAAACTCTAAATAAAACAGAAAATGGTGCACTAAACTAGAAATCCTGCTCATATTGAATGCAGAAGACCATAATATAAAGGGTTAATTAAACGGATAAAAAGATCCACACTTTAAAACCTCTACAGCTGAACATTTGTACACTGTTAGTCTGATGAAGGTTATGCTTTGATGTGTCAATAAAAATCAGAGAAGTCATTTGACACAATCTTGCTTCCCTGCTGTTATTTGCAAGCAAAAACAAAAGGCGTGAGAGCTGATTTAATAATGAAATAATATTTTAGAATGGGAATAAAATGGAGCACATTTTCACATTTTAAGAAAGTATTTGATTGGCATATAGTATGCCTAGATAACAATCAATTAAATGTGCTGTATGCAATTTTGTTAAGACAGTACTTACAATTTTAAATATTTAAAACAAGGAAGCTTATGCCTTTCCCTGAATTTGATTGCTCCTGTTGATTGTACATGAACAGGGCTTTTTCATGTCTGATTTATTCCTACATCCTTAGGAAACATTCTGTTTTACAGGCATTACGTTTAGCAGTTTTTTCATATAACTTTTTTTTTTTTTTTACTTACAATGCCACCAGTTTTAACTCAAACACATCTCCTAATGGAGGTAATTTTTTTCTGTGATAACGAGTACTTGTTTCATAAATAATAAGTAAATTATTCCAAAGACGGTGATTTCCAAATTCTGCATAAGTGAGAGGAAGAGCTTTTTGAATTATTATATATCTATCCCTTTTTTGGCTTTAACTTTACACAGGACATTAAGTTTGGTGAGGCTCTATGCTGGAATCCTCATTTGTTAACCTTTAAGCGCTTTCTAAAGCAGAAGTGGATCTTGGTCTCTTCTCACTACTCACCTCTTTGCTCTTTTCTGATTGAACACATAGAGAAAGAGCCAGTAAACAAACTACATCCAAGGCCAGTCGCTCTTTTCTTTTATCTTCCGATGTTTACCTGAGGCCAATGTTCAGACTCCGATGGCCTGGGCGTATCTCAATGATCGAGGGCTGTTTTTTGTTTGTTTTCAAGCAAAGGTTTGACCACGGAGGCATTCTTAAACAAGGTGACTCTGCCTCAAGCTTTTCCACAGAGACACGGGGCTGGCCTGGTTAAGAGAATGATTGATTGAATGTCTGAGATTGACAAGGAGAGCTTAACTTGGCAGATAAAGTGGCCTTGCTTTCAGTGGAACAAGTACACCAGTGTTTAGGCGTACAGCAGTTTTCTAAGACAGTATATGATGAGACATTTCAATCATATGGTTTATTTTTATTTTACTGAACTCATGCTAAGTACTGGTTATACATTAAATTTACCAACAATTCCAAACAGCATCATGCTGTCTTTTCAGAAAGCTGTTCCAAGCTTTCACAACATGCATGTATATTTTTAGCAGTTTCCCATGTTTTGCTTTGAGAATTAGTATTTCATTATCATTTTTTGTTTACAGTTTGAATCCTGTCGCGGTCACCTTTCCTGCCAGTTTATTTTACTGTAAACTTACATTGTAAATTTTATGTTCACAGGATTTTTTTATTCACATAAGGTAAAAGTCTGGATCACTCAGGCCACATTCAAGGGATATTTAAAGTGTTGTGACAGATTTGGGTTGTGGTACAAATACAGAATAACAGGAACAAGAAAACATGGTTGTCAACTTCATTCAGAAAGGCTGAACAGTCAACAGTGGACAATGATCCTCTTTCTAAATATATTTGTATGATTAAAAGTGATGGCCATTCTTTTGTGAAGAGGGCTGATCAGTGTTTGGCATCTTAATCATTTGCTCGTATTATTATTATTATTTGAACATGTGCAGTATAACATTTATCTACAGTCTTATACATGTGTTATAAATTAATAAAAATGATCCTAATTGTAGATATGTTCAGCTCTGCTCACGAGCCCTACCTCGCCAAATGTAAATCTTGTCGACAACATTCCAAAAAAAAAAAAAAAAAAATGAAGTCATCTTTGAGTCCAGACAGAGTTATTTTTAGCAAATTTCGCAAGTGATACGCAAATACTCCAGTAGCTATCAGCATTGTGGTGGAATGCTTGATCAACATCTCCGTATCGTATGGTAGAAGAATCACCTCCAAATTAGAGCTACTGATAATCCCTGCCAATCCCACTGTGCAGCACGGCCTCACCATACAGTTGGGATCCTCAATAAACACCTACACTTAGGAATTTTGAAGTCAAACTGAATGAACTGCTGATTGCTAAAGTGATTCCATCATGCAAACTTGCTCTGTACAACATCAGAAAGATCAGGCCCTCCTTAAATGGGCATGCATCCTCTGATTCAGCCTCTCGTCCTCTTTACACTGGACTTATGTAATGCTTTTCTAGCAGCACTTCCAACAATTGCACTTAAACCTCTGCATATGATCCAGAACTCTGCAGCTTGTCTTATCTTGTCTGAGAACCAAAGTGAGCCTACCTTACCCTCCTCTGTATCTCTCTTCACTGGCTCCCCATCATGCCTCGTGATAAACTTTAATATTCACCTCAAAACCGTTGATTGATCTGCCCTTGTCAGCCTATATAGGTTTTCATTTCCGAAAGGTGGAAATTTCTCTCCAGAACTTTCTCTCTCTGAGTCCTTGGCTGGTGGAATAATCTCTCATTGTATCCTCTTCTTTCTGATGATTCTTTTCCTCTCTCACATCTCTCGTTTCTCTGTGTGAACTTCTTGAGTTAGACTTTACCTTTGCAACAAATTTCCTACTCCTCTCTCTCTCTCTATTGCAAGTCGGTTTGGGTAAAAGCATCTGCTAAAGGTGTCAATGTCGTATACATGTTCTTTTGGCAATAAAATGCATTATAGATAAAACAATAGTTGATTTTTGCATGCTCTAAACAAGGTCTCCAACCCATACCTACCATGTGATAGCATTTAAACACATTTTCAATTAATAATGTGTACTCCGCTGCACCCGCGGAGCAGCTAAAATACATTGACATCAGAGATATCAAGAGAAAATATAATGCTAAGTGTTTTTATCAGGACTGGCTTAAATAAATAGAATAACCTTTCCTTTGAAGGGATGTGCAGACTCTCCCACGGACACTGAGAGCACACTCACACATGAGCGCTTCAACTCTCTTGTACTGATTGTGAGGGCGGCAATGGTCTGGAAAGCAGACATATCTGCTGTCGAAATTGAATCTGGTGCTGCGTTTGCAAGGGAAAATCCAAAGTGACAGAAAAGCAGATAATAGGTTTGCTGTAGCTTTACGCCTCAATGTATGTCCACACAGGGCAATTTCTAAAACAATGCAGTGCTTGACGTTTTTATGACAGCCTTTTTTATTGTACTTTTCCCATTACGCTCATGTGCACTATACACTTCAGTCAGACGTCTCCAATGCGTTCAGTTATCTTAACTCCCCCTCTCCTTTGGGGTGAGAGAATCTCATCAGTCCTCCTTTCTCCTCCTACTTTTCCCATGATAACCCACACATTACTTATTTCACTTTCATTTCTGACATCACTGCTCTGCACTTTCAACCTTAACTTTTAGCTTCAGTCTACTTCTCAGTTCAGTTCTTCCCTGTTCCAAGAGATACGTGTTGTTTGTTTGAGCTTATTTTTCATTACTTCCGCTTTTCTTTTGTTTATGCTGTTTGTTTTTCAGTCTTTACAATACCTCTATTTTGATGGTGACCTTGAAGGATTTTCCTCTGTGTTCAGACCCAACCCTCCCTCCTCACTCTGTTCTTTATGCTCTGCTCTGGGATCATACAATGACTCACACGCGTGTTACAGCTTTTCATTTTGGAGGACTACAGTACACTGGAAATGTTACTAATTATGTAAAAATCTGATAAAGCACATCCAAAGTTTGTTTTTTCTTTGTTTTACTGTGAGAAGTAGATAAGCCATGTAATCTGCCAGCTTATCTCTTAAATTGGCTAGTCAATTGTTACTGTCAATGTGTTTCATAAGTAAAGACTAATATTCTATTTATATTCTAATCTAGGTAAGTTAATTGTCCTTTATTTTTGATTTACATTTTTGGATAGTGGTAGTAGATTTTTTTTATGGACCAGGTTTATATTACGTATGAGGAAGTGTTTGTCAACTGCTTTAAATTTGCTAATAATCTGTTACTTTTGAAAAATATTGAATCATACATTTGTTTAAAATGACCAATTTAAGCGACTTTAATGATGCAAAATCAATGTTTGATAGGTGTTTGAACATAAATGTTTGCATGAATGATGTTAACACACATCTTTATATAGTAAAACAGACCAATATTTAGAACAGGGGGCTCAAACTCAATTTCTGGAAGGGCGCAACCCTGCACAGTTTCACTCCAAGCTTAACTGAACACACCTGTTTCAACTAATTAAGCTTATCTTGACTTGATTGAAGCTGCTGGTGTCTCTTGAAACAAGGTTGGAGCAAAAACCTCCAGGGACTGCAACCCTCCAGGAATGGAGTTTGAGATCCCTGATTTAGAGTATTTTTATCATGTGGTAAGGCACAGAAATTACAGTATCGACGTTATGGTGTGAATACAGGTAATGTGTAATTGTCCGTATTATGTTACCAACTTGTGCCAGCTGTGTATAATCCCTCATTCCAAATTTACTTGAGTTACAATATGACATTTAAATGTCATAAATGCTTTATGAACACAGATTGAACTATTGGTGAATTTATCGATTATGTTTTTGATATATTGCCTGATTCATTATGCATTTTCAATAATAGGAAATACATGAAAACAGATATTTTTCAACACAATGAAGAACAAAAATGCTTATTGGCTAATCAACATGCCATTTAGCAGATTTGTTTATAAACAGAGTTGATGATGAACATGGTTGTAAGTCTTGCAACAAATATGACTCTATGTTTTTTTTAACTACAACATATAAAATGCAGAAAGTAAATTGGTAACTCTACAGCACACATTTGTATTAGATGACATGTTAATGTTTATAAATAGTTTTTATTTCTATAATAAACCTTTATTGTAACTAAACCAAACAAATTCTAGTCTCCCCTCAGAATTTAGTATGAGATTTGATATTAATTTTAGCTACTTCAAGTGTGTATTGTGAAGCTGCTTCGAAGAATGTGCAAAAAAGTCATATTTAAATACATTTGAATTTATTAATTTTAAAATTTTTAAATTCACAAATTATTAGAGCTCATTAAGGATTTATAGGGATTAAAAACATTATAAAATACATAAACTATTGAGTTTGGTACACACTAACAAGCAACATTTTGTTCAAACACTTGAAAAAATTTGCCTTTCATCTTCCTTTAAGAAGAGCCAAATATCAGTTATCATTAGTAGTTAAAACCTTTCCTGGTACTTTGACTTTTACACTTTAGTGGCACTTCTAAACAATACCCTCTTATAAAAGGTCGATCCTCTATTGTTTTCAAGTGAGAGTGGTGTGAAGGTTTGATCTCGATGTCAGATGGGAACACCCTCAAGAGCATATTTTTGCATACTCTAATGAGTGTTGGAGAAAAAGATGATAGTAATTGAATGAAACAATGTCTACGAATGAGGAGACAGGAGTGTTATCACACAGCTCTGTAATTGGAATGCAGTTTCTAATTTTTTATTATTACAGTCATTCTCTTTTCATGATAAAACAAGTCAAAGGCAACCCCACACAGAAACTTTGGGTTCATATCTTGCTCTAATGAGTATATTTGTTAATTAACTCTAATAGCATTTTGATTACATCTGTTCTGATCTTTTCTATGAGCTGTCCTATAAGACAAGAGGCAGTTCATTGTATGACAGTCCATCGTTTTATGTGGAACTATATGCATATGGAATGAAGAAACAGCATCATACTTAGACAACAGCATTTGTCCTTCTCACATACGCATTTCTGTTCTACCTTCTAGACTTAGCAACTTTTGCTCCCCTACTTTAAAAACAGTGCTGGAAATCAGTGCAACATGATCTAGTGACTGAACCTTCCATCTGGCTCCAAAATCACTTTTAAAATCCCAACCTTGGGCATCTTTGCACTCATGGGGTAAATAGTCTGGCATTAGCAGAATTACAAATTCAGCCATGTTCCATCAGTCTTGGTGTAATCATGGACTTGAGCCTCAAGAAATGCGCTTGTGTGTGTGCTTATTTGTGTGTCAATAAGCATGTATCAGTGATATGATGACAGCAGTATAGCTCATAGTATGAGCCCAAGGACATATGCTCTCTGTGATGTCTAGAGATGCAATTCACATCCATGGTGTAACACCATGGGACACTGCCAATAGAGACTCTTGTTTGGACTGAATTTATACCATATATTTATTGTTTAACTATTTTGTTTAGTCTTAATGCTATTGTAAAGAGTTAAAAGTTAGATTTACCAGAGTTAGAAAAACATACTTTCCAGCCAAAAATACACTGTTCTCACTTTGCCCTTTTATTTTTCTCTATGGTCTTTATGTCCCTTCTTTTTATGCTTCTATTGGTTGTTTGACATTCACACATTTTATTCTTTTTTACATTGACATCAAATATTTTACCATCCTAAATGAGTAATGGATTAGCGCAGCGTAGTGTAACATTAACACAAAGAAGACAAAAATCCCTACAATAGCGTGTTACTAATAGTGCACTTCTGTTCAACCCTAGACAAGACTATTAAGTAAAAGGTAGCCAAGTTTATCAAGTTCATTAAAATAATTGTCTCTCATAATGGTCTGTTTTGTAGGGTGTTTATTAGTATTAGTGTGAACTTATCCATGAAGTGGAAGAAAATGAAAAATAAAATTTAAAAAGTTATAGGATAAAAAGTCAAATTTTGCCTTATCAAATACCCAGTAACCAAAATGAAGAAATAGTGGACACAGGAGTTGCTTAACAGGCTCACAATCATGTTTTTGTCAAGTTGTTTCTTTTGTACATTTGGTTAGGTGACCTGCCACTGAAAGTATTTTGTTTATTCCCAGAGTAATTTTAGAAGCAGATCTCTCCCTACAGGCAGAACTTTAACTTTCATTCTGTAACTTTGAGAGAGAAGGTGGAGTTGATGATTGCGTGTTTAAAGAGCTGGCTTTAATAAAATCAGATTAAAAAGTTATATGCCGTGTTTCCTGATCTTTTAAAAAACAAGAGAAGAGGTAAAGCAGTGCAAACTTGAACAGATTTGCAGGAATGAATGGACTAAAAGCATTAATGTGAAATAAAATATTAAATGGTTATACAGCTAATATAGTTGATGTTTGTTTTGTATTCTAAAATAATAAAATTAAACATTTCATCTTCATAGCAAGCAAAAAATAAATTTAAAACAACATAATCGTGACCTTCATGGATATGGATTATGTTTCCCCCTTTTTTCTTGGTCTTTTGCTACTAGATTTAGATAATTTGTGAGCTCGTCTTCTCATCTGTACCTCTCATTTTCTTCTTTGTCTTTTCTACTTACTAGTGGTTTTTTTTTCTGGATAAAAAGCAAACCCCATTTGCAGTTACTGTAAATTAAGTGCACAATAAGAATTAGGACCCATTTCACTAACATTTTTATTTGCATTCCATTGCCAGGACTGCTCTTTTGCCCAACGTTATTAAGAATAAATTTGGATTTGATGGAGTTATGCAGAAAGTGTTTTACTGGCAAAACACTTCTGTGTGTTTGTTCTCCATCAAAATTCTCTCTGCAGAGTGCTTTAGTAGGCAGACAGGATGATGAGCTGTCTGATTGGTTGGTTGGCATGTATGCCATAATCAGTTAAATGACAGACAGGCTCACAACTGCACAGTGCAAGCTAAGCCAATTGTGTTACAATTAGAGGTAGCTATTTAAATTTCTCAGCACAAGATGGATCTCGGATGAATAATTTGACCTGCAGGCATCATCATTAGCCTTTGAAACTTATTTTTACCCACTGTATTTAATAGAGCTACTCTGTCCTCTAGTCACTTTCTGGTCTAGGTTAGGCATGACTGGACTCATTTTAGGACATCACCTAGAGGGCCACCCATGTACAGATGAGTCATGTGATTAGTGCCTCTGTGGTACCAGAGCTATGATTTGTAGTCCCAGAACTTGACCTTTTGTTATAGCCCAGTGCAGATCTGAGAATGGGGGAAAAACGACATTAAACAGACTCTGAAGCGAGTGCAACAAACCGCCAATTGGGAACAATATCAGAAAAAGGGGAATGAACTGAAAGAAAGTGCTGAGGCGGGGGAAAAAAGAACCTGGCTCTCATTTCAAGAGGTGAAGTGGAGGCAGAAGCTGTGTCACTTAATCTGCAGTTGTGTCAAATGTTGATTTGATGGAACTACAGAGCCACCGTGGAGGAAAAAGGTCATCTATACCTGGCCTAATTCAACTAGCCATCAGCCTTGACTTCGGTGTTAGGGATTGATTTGGCCAAGAGTTCATAACCTTATTTGAGACCTTGCTTTATGTTCTGCCTCCAGGTGATGGTACATTAGATAGGACAAAGCTCTTTTTACACATTAATATCTTTCAACTCTTAGCTTCACCAAATACTCTAATATCCACATTTGACTTTCCCAGGGACAGACAGACTTCACTATCTTCACTGACACTTTTGATAGCTATTCCTATAGGAAGTACTAAGGTGTTCCTAGGCTTACTAGGATACATGTTCTTTGTCTTCTTAGGGAGTTCATGCAAGTGGCACAGCAATTTATATGTCAGTTTCACATTTAGATTTAAGATTCTTAAATCCATCCTCTTGGGAGAATTTCTACCCCAATCTGGGGGATGCAAGCCACACCTTTCCAATTAAGAACATTGATCTGTGATTTCATTTGCTGATCTTCATCTCTTTTCGTTATTCCTTTTAAGAAACATAAAATAATGCAATAGAATGGTCTGTACATGTGAGAAAGCTAGCAAAGTATATGTTTATGAACTTTTTTTTAAAATGAATAACCCAAATTTCGAGCGATTGGGTAAATGTATGTGCATGGACTGACAAAACTCACCTAAAGACAGCATACTGAAGATCACTTGATAGCAATTCCAGCTTTTTTGAGCATTGTAGCTAAACCCCTTAGATTTATAGTGCAATCATCATCATTGTAGTTTTCTGGGTTTTAACTTGTCTTTTAAAGTATTATTATGTCATTATTTTAAAGGGAAAAAATACAGTTTTAAAAATTACAATTTAGAAATGTGCTAATCAACAAAGTTTAATGTTTCCAACAATTGCAAACAGTTTCCCTCTTTGCTCTGCAAGTGGCTTAGAGAGCTAATCCAGCAGGCCTGTCAGAACCCTATAATAAAGGGTGCTCTCAATCAGGGCACATCCACTCCCTTCAGCTCAGCGCAGGCCTTCACAATCACTGCCTTACAAACCACAGGAAAGCAAATGAGTTTGCAGTCTAGACATCTGTGCTGCTGGTGGAATTCTGTAGGCAGGAAAGCCTACTGTGTACCCACAGTAAATGAGCAGAGTGAGTCACTCCATCACAGCCAGGAACTTCCTGTTTGACAATATGATATGATTTGAGAATGAGCGATGTTTATCAGAAGTGAATTTTTCAGATCCAATGAAGGATCGTTTTTTTGTCCAGATAACTGCATTTTTAGAAGTTGCTTTAAATAAATAATATCCGGTTTTATCTGTGAATTGTATCAAAACTGTATGAACGTAAAATCTATTATTCTTCTGTGCTTGTCAATTGAATGCATTGCTGTTAAATATTATACTTTTGAAGTAACTCTGATAGTTGAAATGTAAGACATTTCATGCGAAAGTGATGCTTTCTATAAAAATTTGGCAACGTGTGGTTAAATGCATAACATAACGTCTGTATACGAGGCTTAATAAAAGTACCCCCTCTTGACCTACCAGAATGTCCATCGTTAAAATCATTCTCTAAAAAGCATTAAAACTGGCTGGATGGAGTAAAATGTACAATTTGCCTCTGTTTCTTTAAGTATGCTGTTTTGTCTTCATTACTGCTGCTTCTATAAGCTTCCCTTGCGCTTTCAAACTCTAGCTTATTGTGCGATCTTGAACCAAGCTGTTTTTGCAATAGAGCTCCATTTCGAAGAACGAAGAGAAGAGCAAGTGTTTGTTATGCTGGTTTAATTATGTCCAGGGGGCCTGAATGTGTAGGCCCTGTGCAGAGTCTGCCTCTTATGCCCTCAATCCACGGTGGACAGGCTTGATGTCTTTTTCACCCTCTCCTTTTGCAGTGAGTGAAGCAATTAAAGGTCATATCAATTAGAGCAAGTTGCAGTCTCCCGCCTCATTGTAAAACAGCTTGCTTCCATGTACAAGAGGTGGGCTGGAATACTTTGCGTGAGCTGAAATGTCCTGCTCGCTGTGCAACAGGGATGTTTATCGAAGGCGCAAGGCATTCGGTGATTGAGCAGACATAGCAGTCAGAATGATGTGATGGAGATTAATGGGGTGATCCAGGGGTTAATGATGGCCCATCCAAGCAGTAATCACTTGCGTCTGATACACCGGTTTTTCCACTGTTGATCAGGGTGATATATTGGAGAAGTTTTACTCTCTGCATTGGTATTCAGTTTAAAGAGTGCTTTCTTTTATTGTGCTGAGTTGCATGAAAATCTCTTATAAACACTAAACTGAGGGTTTATATTTTTGTATACTAATAAAATGCAGAGAAACCTAAAAACCAAGAAGTGTATTTAATTGAACTGGAATTTAATTCATGTACATAATTCAATGACATAATTTCCTTTTTAAGTTTGGATGCCATCATCCATTTCCAAGCTGTAGTATTAAAGGAATTTTGTTGGTAAACTTTGCACTACTTTTATCTTGTTTTTTTTATGTTTCATGTTTGCTTATGTGCTTTAGTGGTCTCCCTTCCCTGTGGTTTTCAAATAATATAAAAAACTAGTGCACAATTTAGAAATGTGAGGATCAATAAAGTTAAATGTTTCCAACAAATGCAACCAATTGCAAACAGTTTCACTCTTTTCTCTGCAAGTGGCTTAGAGAGATAATCCAGCAGGCCTATTAGGCCTTTGCACTACTTTTATCATAATTTTGAAATCTGTGAAATCTGTAGAAGTGAGTGGGTAAGCTGTTTTTGGGCTTTTCCTTGAGGCAATGAAGGAAAGCAGTTCATAGAGAGGGTGAGAGAAGTCCTTCATGATGTTGGGAGCTTTATGTGACGAACACTACTACAAATAAAAGAAAATTGAATTGAGACAACTTTCTGGACACTGTAGGTCACCTTAAAACAATAGCAACAACTGTGAAATGGTACAAAGTCAGGGAAAAAAATGGATTTTAAACATAATTACAATATCAAAAGTGCTTGTCTAGTTAAATCTATTTTATTGTCTACGTTAAAAGTTGTGGAGACTGTTCCGCAGCATGTTATAAGACCTTGGCCTCCATAGTAGTTTTAGACAGAGGTGGGGTCCAGCCTGGTGAGAGTTGAAGTCTGCTAATAATGTGGTGTATAACTACTACTTGATTTGTAAGTTAGTTTTGTTTCATTCTTTCATTTCACACATGTTTTTAATGAGATCAATCAACATATTTAAGCATGGTAAGCTATATCGACACATCGTAACACACTCTTGATTTAAAGTGCCATAAGTTTCACTTCTGCTGCTTTTTCTCCTCACATAATGCACTCCATTTCTTGGCTAAATGTAAACAGAACTTTTCAGAAGTGTGTGGGGCTTACCCGATTCGGCATCACAAATACTTAACCTAATTGAATTTGAACGACTGAAAATTGGGGATCTTACAGAACTTAAAGCCCGTTACATGTTCACTTTAAATTTTGTCACTGAGAGTGAGGGTGTATGTGTGATTTGTTTTTTTTCTTCTGAAAATTAGATAATTGGTACAGTTAGATTGAGTTTGAAAGATATTTTTGGATTATTTTTGCATGCAGGTTCCATCCTTCTCACTGTAGTATAACTAATCGTTTTCTGTTATGAGGCTAATCACTTTTGTATCATCTACATTGTTGACTTTGAGTTTGAACCGTGCAGTCATTCATCAAAACCCAATATCAGAACTCCTCTCGTCATCTCTCTTGATCTCTCTTCACTGGCTTCGTATCATGGTTATGTTCAAAATTCTCATGCGCTGCCTGGTCTACTTTATCAAACTCTTAGAATCTTACCTGCCCTCCAGAAGCTTGCATTTAGAGAAGGAACAGTGTCTTTTGGTTTAGTCTCAAACGAGCAAAAAACTCCTCAAAAGAACTTTCTCTCTCACCATCGGCAGCTGGTAAAATAATCTCTCCAACACAGTCAGGATAGCTAGAAATGCTAGGAACTTACAAAAAGCAACTAAAGCTCTTCTCTTGTGTAATCACTTTAAATGTAAATAAAAGATGTAATTTTCTTTCTGATTATTCCTTTCCTTATCTGTCTTTGTTCTGGTTATCAGTTGAGTTGAACTCTAAATGAACTACTTGATTTAGACTTTGCCTATATGTATAAATGACTCAGTGGCTCAGGATACAGACTTAAGGCACACCATCGCTCTTTTGATGGAAGTATAGACAGAGCCGTGGGTTCCTGGTACAATGGATTGTTTTCTAGTCAAGAATAGTGACCATCTTTTATTAGTGTAAAATGCAGATGTCAAAAAGCTTTTATGTCTGTCACACAAGTTGCTTATTTTCTTAAAGAAAGTTTATATTCAAATAAATAGAGTTGCATCAAAAATCTCAGCAAATATGAGTGTTTTTAATATGTCCTGAATATTTTTTTATTACTACATGATAATGAAAGAGGGACTAACCTTCTCTTGTTGCTTAAATTTACAACTATAAAGGCCTCATGAATAAATCAAAAAGTCTGATGATGTGAATGCAAACATTGAGCACGGTACCAGGCATCACATGGAAATAAGGTTTGAGAGCTGATCTTGGCTTTTGCCGGCAGGTTATGGTAATTGCCTCAGACTGGTTTGAGTGACAGCTGAGCCAGGGGCAGTCTGAAAGTACATTGAGCAGTTTACAGGAACCTCCTTCTCATTTCCTGTCTCCTTGGGGAACTGAATTGTGATGCTGTATTTTGCTGTTATAGAGGAAACACAAACTCTCTCGTTAGTCATAATTGATATTGGACTGCATTGTGCCATGGCAGAGCACTGTAACATGTTTATTTGATAGTGTCATTTTGCAAGGCTCAATGAGCATTCTGACGGTTAAAATGCTAATCAGATGTCTCTGTTTATGAAGGGGAAGAAGTTAACTGTCTTTTGGAGAGGTGAGAGGGTTGTTTTGGTTGGCACTCATTTTAATACCTTTAGTTGTTGGTATTTAAGATTGTCACTGGAATCAGGCAAGGTGTAGATCTCGAAAGCAGGCTAAATTTCACATGGACTTTTGACTAATCTGTAAATTGCATTGTGCCGTGTCGAAAATTACTGTGTCTTGTCGAAATCTGCAACAAACTGCTATCCGACAACCAACCTCAGTCATTGCTGAGGGCATCGAAGTAGTTATATTTGTATTATTTCAGTCTATACGTTTTTTATCATTATTAGTTGAGTAAGTTTTGGTATGAAAATGTTCTCAGTGGAGAAATGAGTCTTATTGGAATAATTATTTGGAATGGAATAATAATTTGCTGACTTATTAAAATAATAATGGAGATTGTAACTTGATGAATCACATCTCGAATATTATTGAATATTATATTATTGAATATTAAAAGTTATTATTTAAGTTATAAAAATATATATACATACAAATGTGTGTGTGTATATATATATATATATATATATATATATATATATATATATATATATACACACACACACATTTTATGTATATATATTGTTTATAACTTAAATAATAACTTTTCATAACTTAGAACTAACCTAAAACAATGCAAAAACATACCATCAAATTAATATTTTGAACTTCTGACACTCAACCACTGTACTGGATGAAATAGTGGTTGTACACAGTGTCACTTTAAGTTTCAAACAACATTAAAACAACGTTTTGTTGTAGTTTTACATGTAATATTTACTACTTGCAACAATCAAGTTGTATGACTGTGTATAATGTGATTTATTTACATTTAAAATATGTTACATAACCATACAAGATGATTTTATCCTTCTGAAGCACAAAATGGTGCTTCATATCTACACAATCAAGAAATTAGACATCAACGCACAAGCATAGTTAATGAAATTAAAGCGTAACTGTGCACGAGAGGGCTTCAAGTCCTCAATAAGAGATTGGACATCCTGTTCAAAGGTGAAGGGGAGGTGGGGGTTTCCATTTGAATGTTTCTGGGGGCTGTTGTCAGGCAGCTGACGTCGGAAAGATAATAAGCTTAATTTGGTAGTCCACTCATATCAATTATCTTTACGTTATTTTTCGAGTCTTACAATATGACGTTTATGATGGATGACTTTTAAAATTTTACATTTTTATTATAAAGTTGGGAAAAAAAAACATTGTCATACAATCTACTTAATAGTCAGTTCAGCTTTCTAAAAAAAAGATGGCCTCTTAATATACTTGAAAAAATAATATGAACATCTGAAATGTATTGTTAATAAATTGATCAACTAAAACACCCAATGTTTTTTTCAACCAGAGTAAGACAACTTAAGTCATTGAGATTGAAGATTTTACAGATTAGCTCAAATGGTATCTTTTTGTAACTTATGTTTTAGATGTAGCCTTTGTGTTTCAAAAACAAGTCTTTCCTCTAACTTTGAAATCCTCTCTCTCCTCTGTTCCATGTTCGCTCTGGACCTGTCGCTCCTTGTAAATCTGGCATGTGCTGCTTCTCTACAGGTAAGAAAAGATTTGGCAATGCTTAATTTAACTTCAGCTGTTCAGAGGCCTATGTTCCACCTATAGAAGTGATTCTGTCTCATCAGAACGTCAATGAGCTCGTCTGCTCTGCCAGGTTTGGGAAGGTCTTGGTTTGTCAGTTGTGAGTAAGAGAGGAGTCAGCAGACCTCTTGCTGCTGTTGTTGTTGTTTGTCCGTCTGTGCTGAATGTTAATGGTTGAGCCCCTGAGGCAGGCTGAGCAGTCTATGTTATTATTGTGGTGGTGTGAAGCAAGGGGTCCCGGGGGCTCATCATAATGAGACGCACCGGGGAGCCAGGCTGTGATCTGACTGGGACTGGTGCATCAGTAGGACCCCTGCTCTCCCTGCTTGTGTCCGACCCTGCGCCTGTTTCTCTGCATGAGTGGTTTGTTTTCCCACAAACCGAAGAGGCTGTTCAGTTGGGCATTGATCCTGGGTCGCTCCACAGGGCGCTGTGTCAACAACCCCTACCTGACCATGAATCTGAGAGGTTGTTGAAACTAGACAAACGCATCATTATTTGATTGCAGTCTATTTCCAGTGTTTTACTCAATTGTCAATATTATGTACCTTGTCTAAAAATTCTTCCTAATCTTTTTTCAATATTTGGAAATTTCCTAACTATCACCCTTGGTTGAAGTTTGAATGCTTGAAACTTCAAAAAGTTTGCACTCAATACAGTATACAGACAACAAACGAACACATTTAAAAATATATATTTTTAACTGAACTAAATGTTTTTTTTAAAACAGGGATCTAGCTTTTTATCTTTTATTTTGTCTCAAAATTATTAATTTTAGTCACTAAAATATGCAAAAGATTAAATTTGTATTAAAATACTGAGACAGTTCAACTGCAGTTAAAACTAGGATTAAACAAAGCTATGAAAAGCAGACTTTTCGTGAAGGGTCTGGCTGCAGACATGCAGTCTTAGGTCCACATGCGCAGTCTAATACAGCATCTGAAGCTATACAGAAGTAAAAAATAAAGTTTTACTCCTGGCAGAGTGAGAAGCTGGTGCTCGCCCTGTACATTTCAGTGGTAAACACTGTATAAATATGAACTTGCCATAAGTAATTTTGCTGGCATTTATTTATTAGAACATTAGAACACTCCCAATCCGTTAAAGAAATTCTCTATCTACCCACTAAATCTCTTCAATGTTGACAATCACGCTATATATATATTCTAAAGCCTGTCTCATCTCTCACTGGTCAACCAAAATATCAATCACTTGAGGTACAAGCAAGCTACATCATTATGTTTCCTGAACAAACACCACGGCTCATGTTCATAATGGTACATTTATTTTGTTATATTTTTGTTTTTTCTTATTTGCTGTCCTTTACAAAAGTATTTTGATGAAAATGTTTTAAAATTGTATATCTAAATTGTTTAAAAATACGATTGTGAACTTTACAAGTCAGCTAACTTTATAGCTTAAGGAAATCTGTCCTTGACTACTTGAAAAATGTAAACATGAGAGTAAAAAAATTGATACATGATGTATTTTTATACCATGTTTTTAGTTAGGATATAGTTTTATATTGTGCTTTTATTTTGTAAAAAAAAAAAAATTCCTGACGCTTTTCCTCTACAGACTGCATGTGAGGTAGTGTATGCATAACCTCTGAGGCTCAAATTCACTTTTCAGAGGAGAACTTTGAGTATTTGCTGTATCTTAGGAGGTTTAATTCCTAATTTAATTATTCCTTTCCAGTATTTTATCAGGTTTATCACATTTTGAAACTGTTTTACTACAATATAGATCACACAAAATAACTGATTTTGCACTTTTACATGTTATAATTTTGTTGTGTGTTTGAGTTGTTTAGCCAATGCGGCGTGCTAGGTGTGAGTGAATGAAATATGTTCTGAAATTTGATGTGGCAAAACGTTCAGATATCAATATACAACATCCTCGAAGATGATAAACTTTAAGTAGTAATTACAAAATATATTGTGTAGATGTGGTCATATTTTGCTGACACTTCTAGACTCAGTGATTTTACAGACAGTCATTTTGTGTTTCAGACGACAATAAAAAAATTTGATTCATACAATATTAATGTTTAAAACTAGAGTTAGACTCTGGACTTCACAAAGCACTTTTTTTTTTTGCAAAAGAACGGTGTGCTTTACAGCATGAACATTTACAAAGTCTGTGTGAGAGATCGAATAATGACTCCATCTCCGTAGTCGTGTTTAGGTCAGTCTGTTCTCTCCTTAAGCTATGTTCATGAACCGGGAAGAGAGCAGCCATACCTCTCTCTGCACATTTATTCCAACGATGTCTCTTAGGCCTGTTGAAATGTGATGGTGGTAAATGTCAGCTCAGAGAGAGAGAGAGAGAGCACACAAGACCTTACTCTGTCCTCATTACACACATCAGCAGAGCTAATACTATTCAAGCATTGAAGCCAAAACCCCACCTGACCATCTTGTTCAAGTGTTCAGGCTCGTCTTTCGACAGATTCTCACTGGTACAGCTGGAAGGGGTAGTGGTCAGGGAGCACACAGACACCACATGAGTGAGTAAGACAGATGGGGATTGCCTTGTGGTTTTGATATACAGATTTATGATTACAGGAAGTGTGGCTGAGAATAAATTGACTGCAGAGTACACAAGTGTGAGAGGGAGAAGAAGGCAGAGTGCTTGGTCGGATGGTCTCAAGCTGAATCCTGTAGAAGTCGAGAGTTTGTTGGATTACTGCGTCCCAGTGCAGCTCCTTGTTTGGATTGAATTGGTCTGTCTGAAGCTCTGTGGACTTCTGATTCGTGCGACTGCTTTAGCTTTGAGCTCAGATTTAACTGATGCATGATCTCAGCTCAAAAAACATCTTCAGAACGGAGTTGTCTGTAGCTTTGTTCTTGACTTTTGGCTAATGCATTAGTGCCAAATATTGAATTGTGTATTATCTAACAGGGTTGATTGAAATTGAAAGAAATAGATGCTTAAACATGTCTCGTAAAACAACCCAAAGCATAAATTTTTTCAACTTTTTTCTTTTTAGTTGTATGTAAATGTGTGTTAGAAGGTCAACAATTTGAACCTGTGAATATTTTGTTTGTTTTTCCTAACACAACATTAAGATAATTAATCAGAAAGATAATTGTCATCTGTAAATGCAACATTGTTTACAGTGTATGTAACACTGGTTTATTAACGGTTTATCTCCATTTAAGTCAATAACAACCCCCTTTTTGACTAATAATACCTTTTCCCTTTTCCTTTGGGCAAAATTATGCTGCCTTTTATCCCTATGAAAATGTTTTTGGGAGCACTAAGCTCTCTATATAAGTGTTTCCCTCAGGCCTCCATTCATTTCTCTTCCTCTCTTGCATCTTTTGCTTAATTTCTCTTTGCTCTTTGCTGAGTAAGTGAAATGGAATGGGACTTCTACTCTCAAAGCGGTGCTTGGTATAGCACTGGAAATGCATTTGGTGTGGATTAGGATTCCAAAAGTAGAAGCTGGGCCTCGGAGTCCCTGACCGGTGCTGTTATTTGTAGTCTTTGGACCTAAAGTGGCCTCAGAAAGGTGGAGAAGAAGATTTGTGGAATGGGAAAGAGAAAAACTAATGTCTGCGATTCAGAGTGTAAAGTAATAAGAGAATGGGAAAGAGAGAATAAAAGTGCTCCTTTGAGAGAAAAAAAAGAACCAAGAAATGGATGGATGAAACAAATTTCCATGCTCTGTGAGGAGGAAAAGGAGCATGAGAGGGCAAAGCTGTGTGTTATTCCCAGACGGAAGGGTTCATAAACAGAACCTTTTATCACCTGTAAAAAGTGTGAAGAGGCAGGGGCTTAAATTCCTGCGGGGAGTAACTCGCTGGCCCTTTATTGACTGTGTGCTCTACAAATGGGAGATTTGCAACTTTGTTTCTAGATTCAATCAGAAACCTATCTCATAGTTTTCTTTGTTTTGGTTGTTTTCATTAGTTTGTTCCATTTACTTTTGTGTTTTGTCGTTTCATTTACTATTGCATTTGTTTGTTTAGTGTACTTTTGTTTGTTTATTTCATTTCGTGTTGGGGTTTTTGTTTGTGTTTTTAATTTAGTTTTTGTTTTGTTTTTTTGTGATTCTGTTTGCTTTTTGGTGGTGTATTTTGTTTAGCTGCCTTTTTTGTTCTGTTTAGAGCGTGTTTGTGTGTTTTTTTTGTGTACTTTGTTTAGTTTCCTATTGTGTTTTTGTTTAATTTCCTTTTGTTTTGTTTTTTGTTTAATTTTGTTTATTTTGTTTAGCTTCTTTATCTATTTTTGTTTAGTTAAATTTTGTGTTCTTGGTTTGATTTATATTGTTTGATTGTTGTTGCATGTGTTTCGTTTAGTTTAGCTTTACTGTATTACGATGGTGTTTTTGTATGAATATGGATTTTGTTTGGCTTTGTTTCATTTCATTTAGTTTCAAAACCTGTTGTGTTTTTATTATATTTTCATTATTTTATTTTATTTATTTAATTTTTTATTGTGAACTGGAATAGTAAATTCTAATTGAAGTGCTTGGCATTCTGGTCTGCTACCTCATAATATTTGCTGTAGTCTATGTCATGTTTCATTATTTTGCTCGATAATTTCTGTTAATAAGTGTGACTTTATATTAATTCATATGCTGTATTAAATAAAATTAATGTTATCTTAGCTAATGTTTATGTTTTATAGTTATTTTATCCATTTAAATTTATTTAACTACTGGACAGTTTTTATAAAGTTTTCAAGCTTAGCCTTCAAATAATTGGCAGCACAATGTCACATTGGCCAATCAAAATTTAGCACAAGCCTTGACAGGTGGAGACATTTAATAGCACAAGCTGAGTTTAGTAATGCCATGCTGCTTCAAGTCAGTTCATCTTTGCACACGATGGCCCCATTGTCAACAGCATGATTAATATTTACTCTGCTCTCTTTCCATATGCAGTACTCACTAGAGACGGCCAGCTCTCAACAGAAAAATAGTGTGCTCACTATTGTGTGAGTAGTCTATTATTGTCCTCTGTGCATGCCCTAGAGCTGGAAAAAAACAACAAACTAGCTAACAAATAAATGAGACTCACTAGAAGAAGGACTCCAGGAATGATGGCCGGTGAATTACAGTTTTGACTCGTACCAGAAGAGACGCTGATTGCTGGGCTTTTATTGAGCTCCCCTCTCCTTTCATTCTCTCCTAGAAGACTAATTACGGACACTCACAATGAGAGTGATGCACAGGATGCACACTTCACATGATAATAGAAAACAAAGCCAGACTGACACAGGCCATATCTTAATTACTAATCTGCTCAAGAGGCACTGAAGATTTCTTTTGTTGGTCCTCAATAGGTGATCAAACTCATCTAGAGCACTTCACCTGCATCTCATTGTTGGTGCACTTTGGGGCACTGATCATTAATATGGAATCTCTTAATTCCTTACGCCTCTATCAGTCACACTATGCTGTTTCGATGTTACAATATGTTCGAATTATGCAACCATTTCGGTTTGATCTAGAAATCTATTTAAGTCAGCTCATTCCCAACACTGCCTCCCTGTGCTGCTATGGATCTAAAAACTGCTTTTAGAGGTACTGCACCCCAAGAAGAACAAATACTTAATACTACTAAGATGCAAAATAAATGTGACCCAATGTGTTTTTAACCACCTTTCGCTCAGGAAGTTATTGTTCTCCTCATGAGAGAGTGTTTTTTTCTGCCTACTACATAAAAACATGAAAATGGACATTTATATCCTATGCTGCACAAATTAGGGTTTAATTTTTACTATTATTATTACAAAATTAACCTGGCTCCCATACCTTTAAAAGAAAAATTCTGTTTCCTAATTTCAAAAGAATCTCCAATGTTTATAAGTTAAACCTATGTTGCAATTCTATTCTTACCCCATATAATTAGCCGAGCTGAATTTTTAATTTAAATTATCACTCCACGTAAAGCTGCTTTGAAGCCTCTGCAAAGATTTCTTATAGATATGTTTTGATTGATTGATTGATTGATTGATTTACTGGCAACACCACATCTCCTTATTCCCCGCTAACACATTTACATCAACCGTAGAAAAAAAACTACCAAAAGAATTTCACTATGTAACTAAAATAATAGCAAAATCATTGTCAACATCGACAATCCATTTTAAATGGTAAAACTGAAATTAAACCTTAGTGATAGTTAAAACAGAGTATTGTACAAAACACTTGAGCACAATAAGTTCAGTTGAACTACAATACATTCAGGTATGGTCAAATTAAGCAGGAAACTTTAATAAAATAATGTAATTCTAATGTGCAAAACATTTCACATTTAAATAAAGCAGAATGCTTTTGTTTTCATTTTAAAATATTATATTTTTATTTAACAAATAATTTTATTAATAACATTTTAGAAATATGTGTTACATTTCTATCTATTAGTTACATTACATTTAAAATTAAGTGAAATGTGAAGATAAATCATATTTAATTAATTGAAATGAAATCTAAGCTGAAAGTGGAATTTGAATATACTGCTGAAGTGACGTCACCTCTCTTGGCATGTTATCAGCCAATCAACATATCATGACAATACACTCCCATGCATCATTTTTGATAGTCGAATCCTTATTTATCTTTTCTCTTTTTATGCACCCATGTCTGCTTTCTCATGTACCCTCACTGACACTTTCATCCATCCGCTCTCATTTTGCTCCCCTTCTTTGTCCTTTCTGTCCTGTGTCTTCACAGGCAGATTGACTTGCTTCATCTTTTTCCCTTCACATTTCAGCACCAGCCCATTTCAATTCTCATCTCTCTTTCAAAGGGTCTTTTACTATCCCCCTCTCGCTCCCTCACTCTCTCTGGGGAATGTGGAGGGAGAGAAGAGGGCAGCCTTGAAAGACAAAGATGAAAGAGAAAAGAAAAAACAAACATACAAACAAATAAACCCTGCAGTCAAACTGCCGTTTCCAATGTGCTCCTGACAGGACAGTCTTACACCGTAGCGGCGGAAGACCAACAAGGTCCTGGCTGTCCACAGCACATGAGCAACCTAGAAAGACAACACTAGCCTTGAAAATTTGGAGACCAAGTGAGGTTCACCTTCTTTTTTTGAGTTTTCTGATGATGATCCTGAGGAGTGATTCCTGGTAAATGCTGATTATCTGCTGGTTTCATTAATGTCTCCCTCTGCACCATTTACAGAACAGTATCTGGAATGCGATCCCAGAAATATGTCCCTTTCTGATACAAGTTCACATTTTTGCATATACCAATGACTGGAGAATCAGATGAAGTTCACTCAACTTCTAAAAAAATTTTTCATCTTAATCTAAGGGGAAGATTTCACTGGGCAATAATTTTAGTAAAATGAAAGTGCAACATAACATAAATCACCAAAAAACAACAACAATATCAATCAAGTGAACAAACAACACATTAAATCCGAAGTGCAAAAAACACACCCATAAACTGACATTTCGAAACAGTGCTGAGATCTCTAAGCTCAGACTATTCGAAACATTGATCTTAAGCTTCATTCAAAACTTCCAAGTCACGTGATTTTAGCCTAAAGAAACTTCAGAAACACAGGATCCAAGAGAATAAAGCTGTTATATACAGTCAATGGTCTGAACCAAGCTTCTCAAAGGTGTACAATCTTTTTCACTAGTGAAAATAAAGCATCATTACCCTGAAGAAGTGAGTGTTGCCACCATTGACTGTATATAACATGGACATAGTGTTCGTGATTTCAGCCATAGGGTTCTGCCAAAGTCAAATGAAGGTGGGACATGGTTGTAGTGAGTCTAATTGGCCGAAGGTTTAATGGAGATAGGGGTGGATATATGTTTTGTTCAGCCCAACAGTTGGTCAGTTTTGTCATTGGAGTAAATAAGAACTTGCTCTGTTTTTGAGTAAGCCTCAATTGGCCACTCGGGGAACTGCAGTTCAGTCACTTACTTGCACGCATTAAGCGAGAAAGGAAGAGGTTGCCCCTTGGTTGCTACAGGCCTAAAACATTCACCTTCTTCCTCATATATTGGGACAAGGCTGCCCTCTGCAGTTTGGGAGGATCTCAACCAACAATTTGTTGCAGAATCCTGAAAACTTCATGAGCTCTTACACTCAGTCCAGAATAAAATGTAATGTAAAATAACATATTGCAGATTTCTCATCACTGCGATGTATTTATGCTCTTTTTTTATATAAAATAAGAGATGAGCACTCTGCTCTCTGTTCTTTACCACATTATCACCAATCCCTATAAAATAATCTCTCAATGTCACAAATATTAAAATATATGTATCATGTATCAGATTAGACAGCCAGTTGAAAAAATAACTTGGAAAAAAGACTTTTCCATTTATGTCAGTCATGGCCGACAATTTGTTACTGAGACAGATAATTAACCTTTCTACTGGAATGTTATTGAACGAAAGAGAGAATGAAAAATTCACAATATTGAAAAAAAAATTCACAGTCTCAATACATCTTATGTAATGTAGAAATAGTAAATTTGACATTGTGTCGTTTTTTCTTTGTCCAAGTTTAATGTTGTAGAGATTTTTATATGCAAAAGTTGGAATTTCAAGATAAATAGAAAACATAGCACCTTTATTACACAGTTGATTCACGCATACACTGCCAGCTAAATGTGGCTCGCTTAAATTTTATTTTCAAATGTGACACAGATCAGATCTGTTATTTGATAGTGAAAGAAAATGCATGCATTCTGTTTTATTCAAAAAAGATTCAGGCTCTATTCAAATGAGGAAGTAAATCAGATATGTGCCAATGCTATTATGGTGTAAACTCAATGCCATTAAACTCAACAGCATTAAACCAAACAGCACCCCTCCCCACTTTTCCTCTGCATACATAATAAGAAGTGACTGAAGTTGTAATTCTTTGATTGACCAATTGAGGATTTCCCCAGAACTGGGCAGATTCCCGTGTACACACATGTGAAAAATTATTATTTTCTGCATCCAATCTAATGCTTGGTCACAAGAGTTTTTTTTTAATTCACTTCACTAATTTTGGCCTTCATGACAACTTTAATGGAGTGATTGTTTGTTGCTGTTTAGCATATTAATGTTTGGGGATCCAGTAGCAAGTCCCCAAGTCATTTAGACAATAGCTCAATGTTCAGATAAAGAATCTGTACTCTAATATAGTCAGATCCTCTGATGACCCTCTGCAAGGTCATGTTCTTGATTTAGAATGAGACTGATGCAAGAAATGTCATAGTTTATTCCAAACTTAATGTGTAGAAGATGGGAAAATGGCGCTCTCATTAAGGAGTCTAATAAATGTCGTATTTTGGTCAAAAATTTTTTTTAAATAGCATAGTAACAAAGAATGTGTGATTTTGAATGCCTTATGAGATAATGCATTGTGCTTGAAGCTTTATTTTTCATTGTTTACAGTATTTACTCTACTAGATTCCTAAAGTACACAGTGATTGCTTACTGTGCAAAGTAAATCCAGCTGTTGTAGAAAGTCAAGCTACTTTGTTTCCAATTAATTTGTTTAGACAAAACAAAAAATAGAATTTTTTGGAATGGATTCTTTTTTTCCCTCAGTTGTTTTAGCTGTTCATATAACATGTTTTAATAGCATTTATGAAACGTTTGAAACACTGACTATTGTGCAATTGCACTTAAAAAATAATTTAATAAGTGATTTTTGATTGTTGCTCAAATCTTTTTTACTCTTTGTGTAATGGACATTATGTTACTGTAATGTGGTATAAAACCGTTTGGAAAAAAAAGCAGATTTTGTTACTGAGCTGATTGCAAAGTTGAGAGATTTTGTGTTTGAAGGAATTATTTTACTGTACGTTGAGATAAATCTCTGTTAGTGAGCTTTGATCAGTACAGCAATACAGCATTTGATGTGGAGTGGAGAACTGAGTCGCTAGTTATCAGCAGAATCTTCACAAAGTGGTTACAGCTTGTTTTGGGATGAAAGCCCATTCAAGCAGGCTGCATGCTTCCATCCAATTGAATGTGTATTGATGTGAATGTGTTCTCTATGTGGAAGTTACTCTTCTATAGGGGGTTCTGTTCTTCTCTGAGTCTCTTAATTGGATGGACTCTGTTCGCTGGGGTCAACCCAGCTGTCCCCCATTTTCTAGGGAGGAAAGAGAGCCTAACAAATCCAAGAAAGATTTGATTATTTGTTAGACAAAATTCAGTTTGATGCCTAGATAAAGGTTGGATTTATTAGTGTAACAGGGTGCTCTAAAAGTTTGGGTTTTCACATGCTCTTTGTGTTGGGGCTTCTGTCCCTGGTGAGCCTGTTTTATAGTGTTTACGATGTGTTGGATTACACTACCTTATCTTCTGCAACTATGTACAATACATGTATGTATATATAAACATGAAATGGGAACGTTTGGTGAGCTAATTTTAGCTATTAATTAGCATTTTGCATCTGTGTCTATAATCTCTCCATTCACCTTTTTAAGTATTTGACGTCATATATTTAAGTATCCTAAGTATCTTACCTTTTTAGGTATCTGTCATAATTATGTCTTGAAAAATGGGCTCATGCCCAAAGATGGACACGTGATATTACTGATAGTTATATCATAGAGAGAGAGAGAGAGAGAGAGAGAGAGAGAGAGAGAGAGAGAGAGAGAGAGAGAGAGAGAGAGAGAGAGAGAGAGAGAGAGAGAGAGAGAGAGAGAGAGAGAGAGAGATGCAGAGCTACCAGGCTGACTGAGGCTATTAGATCTATTATTAGTCAGACAGTGGATGGATTGATGACACAATAGTCCGTGTGTAAGCAGAAAGCCAGGGACGTGAACAAAATTTGAATAGTGAGAATATCCTAGATTATATTGGCCTTCATTAACATTTTTACACATGGCTGCATAACATATGAGAAAAGAGCCCCAGTATGCAAGCAGATTTATAAGGCCTGCTCCTGCATACTTCCGGGGGACCAGAAACTACAAACAAAGCTTTTATAGCTGATTTTGTATACCCAGATTAAGCCTTTTTATGGATAATACATGTAACAATTAGTAATGTTACTTAGACCTAAGTTACATTTTGATGACCCTTGCTCTTAAGGCCGCAACGCACCTAACCAAATTGATGTTTACACGGACGTTATGATGGCTTCTCTGCAGGGTACATTTCACAAGCTATTGTTTAATGTTGCTGCAATAATGCTCCTCACCCTTGGATGGCGCTCATGTGTAGTAATGGGTTCGTTATTGACATGAATTAATCGGACTCAGTTGCAATAACTTTTTTCGGGGAGTGAATTGTTTTCTTTGGTGAGTGCAGATTACTCTGTTAATAATCAGAAGACACAGGTGAGCAAGTGTATATACTCATATTAGTGTATGTTTATTTTTTTGTCTTTGTCATAACAGTTCGCAAGTAGATCAGATTTGTTTTAAATGAGCAATCTACATTAATTGTTCAAACTTGTCCAAAGAACAAAGAAACAAACTGAATGAACTTTCCATCACTACTCAGGGGGCAACAGCCACACGCATGACTGTTTTATAATCTCCATGGGCTTTGTGGAACAACTCTTGATTGCACCAGAAAGACAAGCCTATTCTATTCACCTCTTTTAGGATTTCTTCATCTCGGTTTCGTGTCGTGAGGTCGACGTGAGAGTGTGTTTCGAGAGCCATCCAGATTTCATTGGTCGCTCTTCTTGTGAAAACGTTCACACTCTTTTTCCCGTTCACACTCATCGATTGGCCAGATATGTGAGTTGTCATTACCGCTCATTGTTTTTGATCGAGAGTCTTCGGACCAAATATTCATATAGATGACCTCTAGTTATGAAAAAGTGTGCTCCCTTTTACCTCATGAGATCAGGCTTCTGAAGCTAACCTTTTATTAGTGATGCAATAAGTTCCCAGAATATGTTATTTCGGCATCCGGCAATGTGTCACTGGTGAAAAAATAACGGGCAAATATTAGTGAAAGTGTCTAGTTGGCTAGATATGGAGTGACCCGTACCAGGAATTTGTGCTCTGCATTTAACCCATTCCAGTGTACACACACAACAGTGAACAAACACACCATGAACACAGACCTGGAATAGTGGGTTGCTATGTCTAAGGCGCATGGGGAGCAGTCTGGAAACGGATGCCTTGCTTAAGGGCACCACAGCTGTGGTTGTTGAAGATGAGAGAGCAAGTGTTTCATCACTCACACCAACTTCAACTTGGTGGATCTGGGGATCGAGCCGGCGATCTCCCGATCACAAGTCAATCTCCTTATCCACCTGATCACAACTACCCCCTTACTGTTAAAATTAAAATTGCTGCATGTAATAGTCGATAATTTTGAGAGAAAAAAAATAGGTAGAATTAAACTCTCATGTTCTCTGAATGACAGCAATGCCTACCAACATATTTTCTTACGGTTGGAAATGTGTTGGGAGAGGGGTCCTTCTCAGGAAGCTTAATTCACATGAAAAATAGCACACTGCCAGTAGTGGAAGGATCAACAGAGTGTCAGCTGGAGAAAGATCTAGGAGAGGTGACATATTGGAAGGAAAATGGATTATATCCCATTAGTTCATATGATTTCTTGAAGAAGCAGAGGACTCACTTCCACATCCTTCATAGCAGTTTTGCTGACTCACTCATACTTTTTAGATTTCTGTCAGACAATGTGTAAGTGATAGGTGTGAAAAGATAGAAGACCACACTGTGGAAAACACCTGATTCTCCAATTATCCGCCGCTGGGGAGCTGGATTGCCAGCATATATGACTGGCTAGAGCCAGGATTCTATCTCTAATCCCATTGGGAGGCAGGTGTGAAAATTCATGCTTTTCAGGTAAACCAGGTTGAAGGCTTGTTTTGGCTTCGTCCCAATCTCTTCTTTGTATCAATAATGAACATTTTAAAGAACAGCTTAGGTAAGAAGCAACCCGTCTAATGTCCTTAAGACAAAGGGGGTATTGCATCAGACAGGGCCAGAAATCAATTTTCCATTTGCTACTTTAATTTGGGTGTGATGGGTGGAGAGATTAGGGTTGCAGGTGTGTAAGCTGCTTTTGGAAAGGCCATACCTGATGCTGAGGATCTGCCCGTTCTTACCCTCCGCTAATTAAAGTTCTAGATTGATCCGCAAACAATGTGATAGCAATCTGTCCTCCACAACCCCAACAAGCACATCTTTCCAATACAACATCTTGATAATAGGCTCATAAACCAACTGCTAATGGCACTTTCTGGGCACTTTCAGATTGCACCTGCCAGACTGGCTTGGTTTTTCTGGACCTTGGGATTGCCATGCCACTCAAACACTCGCCATATTTGATTTGTCTTTAAATTCTCAGTGTCCTCTTAATCAAAAAAGTTGTTGAGTCATGCTATTCTGTTTGGGGTTTTTTTTGGACCAAGTTTTCCTTGACATTTTTTTTTCCAACAGTGAGTGAATTATTATTATAATTTATTTTTTTGTAGTAACCCATTCAGACCATTAAAATGGACATTTCATTCCAGGGCTTGGTTTATATTCTGACATTAAATGTGTTTTATGCGGTCATTATTTTCTTTGTTAGAAAATTATTGCATATTGAAAAGAAGCTTCACTGTTCATCACACACAAAATGAGACATTTCAGGGTTTTTTTATATATGTATTCTTCAATTTATTATGTATTGTGGTTATATTGAATTATGACCTGGGGTTGCAAAAAATATTTGTGGATGGCCTAAAATAGATGTTTACTATTGAGTGTGAATGTAAAGTTACACAGTCTGAACTATTTAGTTGATTAGCCCTCTAGAGGTTCCAGAACATTTCTTGAAATGCCATGCTTATTGATACAATTTGCAGCATATTAAGAATACAAATAGCTAAACTTTGCCCATAGCATCCTAGATATTTGGGTTAAATGCTGACATTCTCTGCCATGTTAATGGTAAATCAATGGAAAACCAAGTAAAATGCTATACTTTAAAATAAGTTCAGCTCTACTGATTTTCCTTTTACAGCACATGTTATGTTATCTAATGTTCTTTACATTTCTGGGACTTACATCGGAAACATGATGATTCCTATGACAAAATATATTTAATTTACAAATTAGCTATTTTAAAAGATTTGTTGCTGTCTGTTGCAAGCCTTAGACGCATAGTTTGATACATTCACACTTTCTTCCACACTGCTCCTGCATCAATGTGATTGGAAGCCAATGTCCTCAACAACAGGGAAACTTGCACGAAATGTTTTGCTGTTTACTCATAACTTAATTTTGTGTGAAGTGATACTGAGCTGATAACTTCTCTCTTTTAAGACATTGAGGCGCAAGATGAAGTCAACCATCGATGAGCACACCTCACCCCTTTCACATCCTGGATAAAAGGGAATAATTTTCAAATGAGTCAACTGGTTAGAGCCTTTAAAGATAACTTGTGGTTAGTCACATTTTAGGGGTGGCCAATGCCATCCTTGTCACCTCTTGAAATGACCCTTTTTCATGTTTCAATATGAGTTGAATAATTTGATAGCAATCTGACCGTAAGCTGGCATTGAGTAACAGCAGGTATGTGCATATTTTAGAAAACATTGATAAACATGCTTTTCCTAAAAATGCCTAAGCAATGCACCCATCGTTGTGTGCCTATGCTCCTGCATTTGAAATGAGAGGCTTTTTGGAAGAGTCCCTCAGAGGAGTTAATTAAACTGCTACCAGCTGAAGCTGATGAGCCACCCCGCTCTGACCTTGAGGCTGCTCTCCCCCTGTGTGTGTGCAATTACACCTGCATAATCAGCCCTGCCAGCAGCACCCACCTCCCCCCTGTCGGTCTGCCACCAAACGGCCACCAGACGTATCCTCCAGTGGCCATCATATGGACTGTCTTAGTGTGTAAGGACGTGCTAAATGTCACTATTTGCAGATGTGGAAAGAAGAATTAAATGCATACGCAAGAATGTTATTGAGTAGCTTGTTGTGTACTTTTAATTTTAAAGTTGTTTCTAAAATGAGTAGATTTAATTTGAAGAAAAAGTAGTTGTATATGTTTAAAAACAGATTTTTTATTTAGTTTAAAACGTGTGTGTGTATATTTTTATTAACAGTTGATTAACAAAATTGACTAAATTAACCAAATTTTTTATCACACAATTTTTTATTCACTTTTTGAGACACAAGTGTGGCAAGCAACATAACTGACCGATGTTTTTTTTTTACATGGACTACATCACCAAAAACTGACTGAAAGCTCCGTTGGCAGGATTTCCACGAGGTCTTAAAAAGTCTAAAATTTAAAAGCCCAAATTTTAGACCTTAAAATGGTTACTGACATTGTATTATTTTCAATATTATGTTGTTCGCAACGGTCTAATTGTATGGAAGATGTGATTCTTTTACTTATAAAGTTTCTATTCTTAGTTAAAATCGCATCCAATTTCCTCATTTTCTTGCCCCAGTTAATCACCTCTTGGTTAGTAATTTGCATTATCATGACGTTTATGCAAAGTTACTGTCTGATGGTCAAAATAGTTTCAAGAGATATTAAAGGGATTAATTACAAGCAAATTCACTTACCCTAACCCTAACACACAAACACAGAGCTAGCATCATTGATAGACACTATTCTGGCGGGAGGGAACACTATTGTACACCCTTACCTCTATGAGCCAGAGTTATGTAGGTGCTTGATTTCTGTACACCTTGGAACTGAACATCTTTTTTAATCCTTGCAAGTTCTTTTAATAACCTCCTTTTAATCATTATAATAACCTAAGTCTAAATTGTGTGCGGCTCTCCCGTTTTACTCTGATTCGCACGCATTTATTTCTGGATATTATGAAAGCAGACGTTGCTTTGTGGAGAGTGCATCACTTCTGGGGGAGGGAAATCAACCTTTTGATATATGACGGGGATGCTGAAGTGACACTTTTGTGACATCGTCAATGGGGCGTTTTAAAAAGAAACTACTTAGTTTTTTGTTTGGGAACATCCATGGTTCGATTTTGGATTCACTCTACTCTTATAAATCACTATAACAGCCACAAAAAGGCTCACCATGACATCACCCCTTTAAATTCACTGTACTAGATTTTAAATAGTCTTATTTTTCTGATGTTCATGCTCATTTGTTATGATTTTCGCAGTTGCTTTGGGTTACCAAAGATGCACCTAAATGATAAAACAAATTAAAAATGATAGTTGCCAAAGTCTGGAAAAAATGTGCATAAATGCTAAAAATTATAAAACTTTTAATTAGGGTTTCCAGTGTTTGACAAAACTGATGTATATCAAGTTAACAGCTTTAAGCTCACTTCACAAGATGACTGCTCATTCAGGTATGTGGCTAGCATGAGCAGAAAATGTTTCTGTGACAATGAATGCAAAGATGTTACTATCAAAGTTGCCTATTTCATTAAAGCAGTGCAAAGATTTATTAGTCTTTAGTTTTGTTTCGGCTGCAGTTGAGGAAACACATCTGGCATCAAAGAATGAAGATATGGTAGAATAAGGATATATTCCCAGGTGTCCACTAGATTTAGGACTGTGTCATGAGGATATATACAGTTTCTCCCTGCTGCATATGGTTTATCCTTAAATCTGCAAACTCAATCATGCACTGTATGTTGTGTTGGTGAGAAGTGTTTTACTTACCCCATTAAAAATACATTAAGGGAGCAAGCTGATGGTGGAGAAGGAAGACAGAAATGTTCAGAGCTGAGCACACTGGAGATTGCAGTGCGGACAAGCTTTATTTTTGCTGTTTAAAAAGGCAAAGTAGAAGCTACAAGGCCTAGCACTCTTTTCATATCAGCAAGCCAGCGCTGTCCCTCCGTGACTACTTTCTGCACAGCATAGTGAGGGCATGAAGCGTTCAGCTGAGCTATCTGTTTGAAAAGCTCTATCAAGTCACAAGCAGAGCTCAAACGAGGAAAAAACCTTCAGCAAGAATGGAATGTCACAATGGATAAGCATCACAAGCTGCTCCATATTTATTATGTGCAACAATTTGACTTACAGAGAATTTAGATTAATAAGGCTCAGCCCCGGGAAGTCATTTCCCTCAGAGCGAGTGATTTACATGCAGCATCGCCCAGAGAGAAGCTTTTTCTTTGGTCCTTCTTAAGTGTAAGCTGAAAGTAATGACATTTAATACAGTGTACAAGGTTAATAGGTGCCCCCACATCGTTTGAACTCCATCCCTCCTGTGTGCTTTTGAAAGTGGGAGTGGTTTTTATTAGAATCTAATGCTTGAGACAACACAGATGCTGAAAGTCTTTGTAAAGGTCGGAAGAGATAGAAAACGTATGCTTCATGAACTAGCCTCAAGTCAGATTGTGCTCAAATCTTTTTTGAGAAAAGTCATGCAGATGATGTGAGAGCATGTACGTCACATTGGAGCACAGTTTGGAAACATGCTTGGTTTTGCTGATGTGTTACTTGCTTCGATTTCTGTCTGATTCCTCTGCTGCTCAAAAGTTCTAAAAATTTTCAGCTCTATCCCTCAAAAAGAGAAAAGAACTCTATTTCAGCTAAGGGAGGATGGTCCACCCTGTTGGAATCTATTTTTCATGATTGCCTCTTCCCTGTGTCTTATGATTGTTTCGAACTATTCTGACTCCCCTGCCTGGTGTGCAGTATACTTATTGATAAATGATTAACGGCTGCAGAAGGTACTGTATGAGGAACTGGATAGTGGCTTCTTCGTGAGCAGACTTGCTGTTGAATATTTCATTGGCTCACAGATGTGCTGCTGATGTCTGTATAACCACCGCTGATCCCTAAGTCCTGCTTCATGAAGACCCATGAAAAGCAGAACTCAGCACCCATTCACTAACACCAAACAATGGCGGTCTCTCCACTATTAGTATTCAATCACAACTCAAGCTTTTGGGGCCAGGAGAATGTTAATGTTTGTCTTGTTTTGATTAGAACTACTTTTGTGCTTAAATACTAATTGTTGTGCTTTTAATGCTTTATTTATTATTATTTAACTTTTCTATAAAAGTCCCTCAAAACATCCCAAAACCTCCAAATGTTGTTGTCTTCTAGAACTCTCAAATTCAATAAAAATTTTTGGCTTCCCAATCTATTCCAAATTAGGTCAAACAATTCATCCATCCATCCATCCATTATCTTGTCGGCTTTTTCCCTTTCGGGGAGGCCACAGCTGAATGAACCGTCAACTATTCCAGCATTTGTTTTACCCGCCGAAAACGTCAAACAATTCATTCATTCATCTTCATGTGGGCTTTCTTCCCTTTTGGGGTTGCCACAGCGGAATGAACCGCCAACTCTCTGGCATTTGTTTTACATAGCGGATGCCCTTCCAGCCACAACCCATCGCTGGGAAATCAAACAATTTAATATATTGCAAATATTTTGACATTACACCAAACAAATACGTTTTGACAATATTTTTTTGATGAACCTTTTCATTCATTCATTCATCTTCATGTCGGCTTTATTCCCTTTCGGGGTCACCACAGCGGAATGAACCACCAACTCTCTGGCATTTTTGTTTTTACGCAGCGGATGCCCTTCCAGCCGCAACCCATCACTGGGAAACATTCACACTTTAACACTATGGACAATTGTTCTTACTCAATTCACTTATACCGCATGTCTTTGGACTTGTGGGGAAACCGGAGCACCCGGAGAAAACCCACGCGATCACGGGGAGAACATGCAAATTCCACACAGAAATGCAACCAGCCCTAGCCGAGCCTAGAACCAGCGACCTTCTTGCTGTGAGACGACCGTGCTACCCACTGCGCCACCGTGACGCCTGATGAACCTTTTCTCCATTTGAATTCCATTTTTTTTTTGCTCCCCAATCGAATTAGAATTATATACATAAGTCTTGCATAAATATCATAGAACAATATGGCCAACCTTCATGCAAGAGTCAAAATACAACAAAATACAAAACTATAATAGTGTTCAAAGAAACAATTGAACCCAATAACAAACCAGTACTCTCAACTTATAAAATAAAAAAGGAAAATTGTATTGGTAGTTATGGTAAGCCATTTCTATATGTAAACCTGTAACCTGACTATTCTTAAAAAAAAATTCTAGATAGCAATAATTATATTCTGATGACCAAATACTATGTTAGATGCATTTGAAATTCATGTTGCATCAGTAAGAAAGTAATTTAGAAATCTCTAAGTATAATTTATATTTACTTAAATAGTATACTGTAATGGCTTGCCACACTGCCAATACTGTTTTCAATGTAGACCCAAACTCGGAGCAAGCTTAGAAAGTTTGTAGAACATACTTTTTGAAGTGAATGAAATTCACAGTTTGTAGAAACAGATCAATCCTTGAATAACAGTGCTTTAGTAAATCCAACATTAAATTGTTGCTCGATTAAAAAAGGTGTCAAAGTGAGAGGTAAGCACTTTTCCTCTCTGGTAACGATGAAGGGTCTTGTGTACGGCTTCCTCCTGGAGATTTCTGCTGTGTCCCAATCCGAACACTATACACTTCACTCTTAAAATAAATACTAATTTTCAGTAGAAAATTTACATACTTTTTAGTGTGTGAGATGAGAATGTGTACGATCTGGGACGCACTAATACATCACGTGACAGTAGTTTTCCACGTCATCACTCACAATGTGTGCAAGAACTTAGCTTCTTTTTTTCCATTGCTTAATTAAAAAATATTTTAATAATAAATAATGTTTATTTATTTATTTGTGTCGTCTTTAAAAATGAGTCGAATTAAAGAGAGACATTTGTTTTGGTACCAGAGAAAACTCTTTCCGCCAGAGCGCAGTGGATTGCGGATAATATCAGCTGGTTCCATGTTCATGGATCTCCTCTTCAGAATCTAACCAGAAAAAGGACACATCCCGGCTTTGCTCTGTCACTTTTTATGTACACCACAGTTTGGGACAACCTAATTCTCATTTTATACCCATAAAATATTGAATAGTGGACAGATTGGGAGGTAGCATTCCTTTTCACGTATGTAAAAAATGGCGAACATTAACCGAAATGTAAAAGGACATATTCACATGTCAATTTACACGTCACTACATTAAGAGAGATGGATATTTCATATAGCTTAGAAAACTTTATAAAAATGTTTCAATACAGTTTTATGAGTTATGTAAATCCTGTACAAATATGACTTGCACTCTTCAACACCTATTAATACTGTTTCTTTTCATAGACACCAAAAGGTCAGTCTTCTTGTAATTGGGGCATAGCTATTGACTAATAGCCTGCTTTTTGTTCCTGACAATGGCATCTGTCTGAGACGATGCCATCTTCTGTCTGAGAGCTTTGAGTTGCTTGAGTCTCTTGAATGTCTGTGGCAGCAGTGCTCCATTGTTGTGTTCTGGTGTAGGTCTTGAAAAAATATATTTTCTGAAAAAGAAAATCCTGCTTTAATCCTACACAATATTTTAGCTCATTTTTCCACTGCTAGCCAAGCTGCCCTAAAGTGCTGCTCCTATTTTTCCTCATCATAGCACAACAGCTGAAAAGGGGAACCCTGGCGCGTGGGTGAAATTGAAGGAACAAAGCACTAGGGGATGATCAACTGTAGTGAGAGTGGTGAGAATGTACTTTCATTGTAAAATACAGCATACTGTCCATAGAGGATAGTAGTGGAGTGCAGATATTTTTTGTTATTTCTTATGGACTAAGGCCTGCATGCATTTGACCTAAGTAAAGGGTTAAATCTCACAATTAGTATGGTTTATCTACAACAGAACCACCTTTAGTCTATTTGATAGCAACCATCCTAGTTATGTGGGAATGCAATAACTTTTTCCCTGTGAGTAAGGCTGTTTTGAGCTTTTATATAAATATACAATGTAAAATATGGCACACAATTCATTGTTAGTAAACCTTGAAATTAAAAATGTGTGTGATTAACTTCTCTTTCAACTTCTATTCAATGAAAATGGCATTCTTAATTTTTTTAATTACGCTCTGTAATGTTTTAAAACTTTAAATTAACAGGTTAGTTATGTTAGCTTTTTAGATAAAAATAGAATGTTCAAAACAAAGCTGTGAAAGTTGAGTTTTGATATGTGTATTGATAGCCTGTCTTTGTGCACTCATCCGAGAGACTCGATCATAATTTATCTGAGATGAACTGGGAGAGACTTTTCTCCAATCTGATGGGTAGGTGTCATTTTTTATTAACTGAATAGCGAGACAATGATCAAAGTCCAGAGATGTCAAATCATCAAAAGTCACTGTTCCCATACAGAGTTATAGGTTTGTGCTGTGCCTCCCTATACAGAGCTTTTTATTATGCCACACACTGTCTAGCTGTTTTTGCAGCTCTGGGAATCTCTGGCTGGCTCATAAAATAACATACGCGATCACTATACCATCCATCCTTTCTTTTCTCACTGTTATGTGCGTGTGTGTGCGTGTGTGCGTGCGTGTGTGCGTTTCATGGCTCATTAAAATATGAATAGGTTTGTTTACATTTGCATTGCTTGCTCATACAGTATGTACAACAAAACACAACAAGAGTTAACAGCTCAGATAGGCTTAATTGTTTCTGCCATGAACATTAGGCAAAGCCGGTTGGTTTATTGCACAATGCTCGCATGTTCCTAACATCCACTTTAAATCTTTCTGCATTTAGTATCTGCAATAGATCACATTGCCCTTGTGACTTTATAGTCCGAGTGTCACATTAATGGAGCAGTAGAGTTGCCTGTGTACAACAATTTAGATTTGTGGTGACTTTGAAATATAAGTTGGATAATATTATCTGAGATCTGATTGCAATTGTACGTATGAATTAGATATTCGCAGAAGATGCTAAACGTTGAACTACATTGCATAAATACATAAAATAAATACAGGGGATGGGGCAGGTGAGGGGGTTGGAGTAAACTTAATAAACATACAGTAAAAACAGGTTCACAAGACAAACAGGTGGAATGTAGAAGCAAATAAAAGTTTAAAACATAAAGGGACAGGGTGTAAAAACATGTAAAAAAAATACTGTGACTTAAAAAATCCTACTTCGCTTGCATTATGGCGATCATGCTGTGCAAATGCAAGTGGCAGGTGTTATAAGCATTGAGTTGTAGCTTAATTCCGATGTGTTATTTTGATTTAAACTTATATTTGCTTTATAATTGATGTTCATTGTGGTTTTGCTCAAGCAATTTGGTTCACCCCTTCTGTAGTGTTCAACCCTGCATTCAATGCTAAATATGTTACAGGTCATGGAATGACCTCAAGACTAGAAGGTACATAGTTTGTGCATTGTAACATTTATGAGGATAGTGAAAGATATGAATGGAGAGCAGGAAAGGAATAAATGGTGGTACAGACTGAGTGGAAAGGTGATGGGATTCAGGGGGGTGAAGAACTTGCTGGTATTAGATGAAGGATGAAGGGGGTGGAGTAATGGCAATGATGAATTGCCCATTGCTCATCAGCGTTCTCTAGGTTGCTGAGCAAAGATTAGAATTTAATACAGTGCTTTGACTTTTCACTTGTAGCAAATAATCACAGAACATCCAAAATTAAGTGTGAGCTTGATCAGGAATGAATCAAATATGAGAGTCTGCCCTTGAACAAGAGCTTTTTAAACTATGAATGAAACATTAGTTCATTACAGGGAGAACTCTGACCAGGAGAAATGAGAGTGAGGCAATTGAATGGAATATTTCTCAGTTCACTTCTACACTTACTTGGTGTGCTTCTCCTTCGTGCAATGCACTAGTAGAACATGCTATGGGGACGTTGAGTCTTGCTGTCAGTATACTTTTGCCAGGGCTTCATGTGCTCTCACTTATTGAAAGATAATGGAGTTGATTTCTATTACAACAAAAGCAACTTAAATCCTTTTTAGTTCAAGCAATATGAACTAATGGTAGAGTCAAATTAGCGTTCATGTGTTTGTAGAAAAAAATATCAGTTGTTCTGTAACGCAATAGACTCTATGAACAACTACTTCAGCATTCCATGTCAGTTGTTTGTCAACTACTTGTTCAGCGCTGGAAGTTGTTTTTTGCATAAACTTCAATGGGTGCGATCTATATGGAATTTTATACTTGTATGCTTATCTTAAGAAAAAGTATGAATCTACCCTTGGAATTAAACTCTGATGTATTATCCCACAAGACACAGCAGCATAGCGACGTCACACATTCAGGACGGAGGAACTTAACTTTTTTAATTCACTTAAAAATGTATTTAGTTGAAGATAAAATATGACAACAAAATGGTAATACTAAAAATTTTACTAATATAACACCTACCTGTAACCTATTTAACAACAAACACAACAATTGAAGGCACAAACCGGAAGCACATTACAACTGAGATTTTAGCGGAAGTACGAAGGCAGTGGATCATGCATAGATTTGAATTGTGATTCAGAACAGTCAATTCCCCCTGACAAATGATAGAAAAAAAATTCACTAACTTTATATAATGTTTGTACAGAATTTCGGAATTATCAATCATCCCTCAAGACATTGTTGCGAGTGTGTTTGAAACACAGACAAGGACACATAAGAGAGAACAAAAATAGTAGCTGGTGAGGCAGGCAAGGGTTATACAGTATATGTCTCCAAGGGATCCATCTTGAGCCTGATCCTATGCTCTATGTGATCTTCAGCCAGCCTCAGATGACTCCTCAATGATGGGTAACTCCTAACATTCTCCAGTGCAGGAGCCAGCAATTCCCACAGAAGCTTTTTAGATTGCTTTATTAGACAGCCTTTTCACAGCGCTGTTAATTATCTTGAATTCACCTGCCACAACCAATCAACAATTCACAAGTTCACATTACATATAATTGCCTAATGTCACATGCAGTTTTGGCGCGTAAGGAGAAGCAAACTTAAGCGAGTTTTCCGAGGAGGGTCTAGGGTTTGGGAAACGCCCTAAGCCCTGAGACCCCCCACCCCTCAGTGCATTGGTTTAAAGACTGGTGAAGTGGAGGAGGTGGGGAGAGCTTTTTTAGTCATTGAATGAGGAAAGGTTTGGTCCCCTTAAATACCGGGGCAACTAATTGTCTGAGTGCCGGCTGTTTTAGGGATGTCAATTATCGGTCATGATCCTCCCGGATCTAAATTTGAGGAACTTATAGCACAGAAATAAATTTGGAGCCCTTTGTCACTTTACCTACTACTCTTCTTTGCATTCCACCAAATGAACTTGCAACAGTAAGACGAAATTCTACTGCGTATAAAAACTTGAACTTGTATTTAATGGCACATGCCTGGTAGTCTACGGTAATATGATACATATTTTAAATGTTTTAATGCAATGCAAAACTATGTTAAAGCTTTGTGTAAAGGAGTGAGAAGGGCATGAGGCTCCAGAAAACAAGTGTGGCATCAGGCTAAACATCCCCATTTACATCTAATTAAGTTATACAAAGCCTTCACTAGTCACAATTTTAACTGGTGTCAAAATGTATGGCCAGTAGTGGGATAATTGGTGCATTAATAAGATAATTATGCCTGTGTTTAGCCTCGGTGATAGGTGAGTGAAGATATTTTTTTCCTGTTCAGACATCATCAGGTCTTGTCAAAGTTTTTTTTTTTTTTACACACTTTTAATTACAACCAAATAGTGACACATTGCACCACATGCACTATTTGACATTTATTTGGCAATGTCAACCAATGTTAACAATGGCCTCTGGTCTTGATGTAGTGAAAGTACAGTTCTCTCACCAACGCAACACACATTACACCCTAGTGACCAAGCAGCAGACAAAAATAGTATTCCGTCTGTTGCCAAGGTTACAACATTGACAACATGACATGGCCATTCATTCTCAATACTGTATCTCTCTGGCCTTCTGTGAGCACACGTCTTCTAATCTCAGGCCTCAATCTGGCCTCTTGTCTAGTTTTGAAAGGTGTGGAGAGGTTTGGTTTCGAAGAGGTGTTTGAGAAAACACACATATTCTCTCACACACCCCCACACGCACACCTCAACAGCAGCTGGCTGATAGCACAGTGAGAGTTCTTGCTCACCACCAGAGCGTGAGAGGTGTAATTGAAGCCGTTTCTATGCAGGCCCATGTGTCACTCCTCCATTTGCAGGTATGCTCTGCTGAGAGGGAATGGCACTCAATGGTGGAAGAATGGTAGTCACATTAAAACTAATTGAAAGATATGTTATCATCATGCCCAGCTCTTCACTACAGTTGGGAGTTTGTTCAGAGATGGCGTAAGAGAGGGAGGTATCAAAAAGCGTTCTTCCACTAAAGGAGAAAAAAGGAGACCTCTTTTAATTAAAAAAGAACACTCAAAGGGGAACCAACAGTTGAGACCGAAGGCATGTTTGGCATGAATAAGTTGCCCCTTGCCTTTGTTCAGTGACATTGACAAATAGAGTTCTGGGAATGGAGAACGAGAGACACTTATCTTTGATGCATAATGAAATCAAAGTCATGTAAATGAACATGTTCTTTGAGGTTCAAGAGGGCTCATGGTGAACTCAAATTATCTACTTTTCACAAAACACAAGTCAAGGCTGTGTAGCATTGTCATTTTTAAGTGCCCAGTTTGATGGTGGTTTTCTAAACCTTTTTATGAAAGCATCGATCGCAGCTGTTTTCTGATGTTTAATTACTGACTGAGATACTCATAGTTAGACAGCTTGATTGACATGTTTTTTTTCCCCAGCTATGCTGTCATTTTAATTATGGTTGAGCTGATGAAATCAATTCAAAACGCAACTGGTGGCATGGAAAAACATTGTAAAATTAAATGGTGAAATCGATTAAAAATTTTGCTTTCCCTAAATTCATAGTTTGAAGCGGAATTAAAAGGTAGACCCATGAGGCATTTCTCATGTTCAAAACGAAATTAATTTAAATAAATATGCATACGTTCACCAAATTAATTGATGTGTGATTAAAGATATCTCACCAATAAAAGCCAACAGAAGCAGACACTTGTCGTGTATGTTCAAGTTTATTTTAATATTAGTGCATGCATTATACCTGATATTTGTAAATTAAAACATCTTTATAGCACACATAGAAGAAGTCACACAATAATTAGTTGATGTTTCATAATCACATTTAACATCATGAGATGTTTCAAAACACCAAACTTTAAAATTACATATTCATAAGTGACAAGCATGTTATTTTTTAACCAGATTGTTTAGAATGTTCAATGTTCAGGAATAGTGAGCCTTTTATTGCAGTAATGGTTAAGGCTACTGATGAGTTAATAAAAGTACATTAATTTAAGAACAAAACGAACTCTGTGAATTATAACTGTATGCACGTTGCCCAACCAATGTTGCCCTAATGAATAAAGTTGTAAAAGAATTGTTACTTACAGAGTCGTGTTCATATTCAGCAGAGCAGTTTAATTATCCTCTTACAAAATTCTAATTGTGCCTTGGTCAAAAATATTATGTGTTAAATTTTTATTTTTTTATTGTGGTAAAAAGATTGTGGACATGCTTTTCTAAATTCTGAACTGTGTGTTGCTGAAAGTAATAATCGGTTGAAGAGTCTGCTTTATTTAGACACAACAGTGAGAAAAGAGACTGGGAGTATTGGGATTTTGTATGTTATTTTACAAGCCAAAGTTTCTCAGAGCTGGCAACCACAACAAAATGAATGAATTGCTCGGATGGATCGGCTTTAAAAAAATTATTTGGATGCTAAATACACGTCTAACAATAGAGATTTAAAAATAGCTTATATTGTCTTTTTGTTTTTTCAATGACACAAAATATCTTAAGGTCATGTTAAATTGTTTCTTGCTTCTATGCAATACTTATGTTTTGTCCACATTTGTGACATGACTTAATTAAAAGCTTTTGTTGTACTTCAAATAATTCATTGTCTTTTAAACTTTGACACAGCCTCCCAATATCTTTAAAGGGCTGCTTTACTGTTAAGGTTTTATTGCAAAGTGTTACTTAAAGACCAGATTATACTTGTAAAGTTATTTCATTGAAGACACAATCTTGTATTTGAGGGTGCTTTTTGAACTGAAGTAGATTGAGACATTGATCTGTAGTCTTAGATTTGATTACACTGTTGTTACTGAATCAACCTCATACATAAACAACAGCTTTGTTGGTTTAAGAATGTGGACATGTTTTTTATTATAATTTTTTGCCCTTCATGTTTGTAAACAGTGATCCTTGCATAGCTTTCATCGAAATGATGAACATTTTGTAAGGTTACTAAAGTAATATTTGGGGGTAACTTTACTGTAGTAATTATTTTTCAGCCTACATTTTTATGCAATTATCTATGAAAATATTGAAAATATTTTCTACTCCTTGCATTTATAAATCCACCCATAAGCATTCTGATAACGGAGAAGTCCTTTACATTTTTTACTTGAATTAGCAGTATAACAAATGCTTCAGAAATTCTGTGACCCAACAAACCATCAGCAAAGACATCTATAGCCACAGTTACCAGATATCGCTACATATTTGGCCAAATGGTAGACCCATAGTATTTCGAACCGTCAAAGCAGCTTTTAAAGCTGTAGTTGTTAATGAAAGCACTGACAACTCTGTCTGCATGTCTTATAAATGAGGGAGGGTCTTACAATAAAGAAATCCTTTGATTGACTCACTTTGCATCAATTGAACATGTGTAAATCATATTGTGAGATTTATTAGTAATGATATTTTGCAGAGGATGCACATTTTGTGAAGTGAGTTCCCTGTTTTAACCCTCACAATTTGACAAACAGAAATAGCATAGTAGCTGTCCCATAGGCATTAGATAGTTATCCCTGCTCATTGAAGATGATGTCTATATGAATTATGTACACTTGAGTTATGCATGGGAATACATTTGACACCCCTGACTTTTCTGCACCGTTAATTTCTGGGTGCTATACGAATATTTGTCTGCCATGAGCTGATTTTTATTAGCAATCTCATTGTGCAGGATTACAACAACAGCATCCATTTTGAGACAAATTTTTATGTTAAAAGCATAACTTTTATTTGAATGATGTTCCTCGCAGACGGTCTGCGCGCCCTGTCAGAAAGCTCCATTCACCAGTTTGTGCTTAATGGGTAGTTTTAGTGTCAGCGGCCACAAATTTAGAAACAAAGCTTGCAATTAAAAAGTTTATTATGCACATTTCAAACACTCTCCTCCAAATGTCTCAAGAGAATGAGGCGGATATTCAGATGAGCGCTTTGTTATTGGCGACTGATGCTGTGCTTTCACATTCCTTAAAATTAATTCTATCCTCATGAGTAGCGTACATCACATTCATCTTGTTTTTGCTGAACATCAGTCTGTGATATCGTTTCTTAATGCATGCTGTAATTTAACACGGTGATGAATGTCTTATGAAAGATAAGAGAACCTCGAGGGGGAGGTCCTGCTGCACACCGCGTTTACTCATACCTTCTTTATACAGACATTATTTGAATCACAGATGTGGATCCTAATAAACTAATGTTACAGTAATTGTGTTGAAAATAAAGCTTTATAAACTCTGAACATCATCCATTAAAATTATTACAAAAGTTTCAAAATGTTGTTCAATGTTCAAAAGTTGGTCAATAATCAGTCTTCTACTTTTAAATTTTATTATGTTTTTTTTTTTTTTTACCAAGTTACTGGCAGACCCAAGAAACGCATTATATAGATGATTCATAATTAAAGGAATAATTGGCAAAGCATTAGAGGGAGATGTGTAGTAAAGTCTTTGGTTTATTTAGAATACTCTCTCCAGTGCCTCTGGGGACATGGGGACCTCCTAGCTCTAAATCTCCTGGCTAGAATATATGAGAGGGATAAAGAGGTTGTATTAAATTTGTTGACTCTCAGGCAGCTCAGTATTGCATTTGTTGGTTTCTCCAGCCCTCCTAGACCCTTCTCTCTGTTTGTTGTATTGAATGAGACAGTGCTCAGATCCTCTTCATTGCATGTGTTGAACACTATTGAACTGCTTGGCTTGTAGATTCACAATTTTAACTTCTTTAGACCATATTGAATTTACTGGCCTGGAATCAATAATGCTTTTTTCTGGACTTTATTGAACTCTAGGTTAAACAGCACATCTTTAGAGGCTGGGATTGTCCAGATTGCTTGAGTTTGTTGGTTGTACCCAGATAAACACATTCTTGAGCAGTGTTTGAACTTGTATTGTTTGATCCCCAATATAACTCAGTCAGTCATTATGCCTTCTTTCATGCTCAGAACATTATTACCGTTACCATTAAGTAGCAAGAACTGCCACTGCAACTCAATTTCTGCATCTCATGTATCGCTTCCCATCCTAATTTCTGTTGCGTACTGAATCCATGGAGATAGTTAAAGCAGATGAGTCTTTATTTAATATTGAAATGTACAAGCATTAGGAATAAATGCAACAAACAATAAAATGAGGACATCCTAAACCATTAACTTAAGGCAGATATACCTCTGTGTTAAGGTAGGCGTGTTTCTTGCGAATGTTTTTTTTTTTTTGGGGGCTCCCTAGTTTTTCACAATTCATCATATTCTATTTCACAACTCATTTATTAAACTGTACAATATGAGATTAAAACACTAAGACTGGATATAAGGTTAACAAAATAAATACAAGCATAAAATATACATTTGAATATATAAACAATAGGGGCACTTTCAGACTGTGAACTGAAGTCTGTTTTTCGAGTTTGTTATTACATCCCGTCGAACACAGGCAACTTCTTCTTTTGAGCCAGATGCCCTGCACATCTCTTCACTGAACTGCTTGAACCGTCCCCGAGACTACCTCTGGAAGTGACTTTGGTACGAATTCCTGGAACCCAAAGGGTGCTTTCACACATGCAACAATAAACCGTTACTGGAGCCAAGTGTTTTTGGAAACAGAATACAAAGGCCATTCTGAAAGAACCCTTAGAGATGTTTCCTCGAGATACATGAACGTGGGAGATCCATAGAACTTAGATCCACTGTTCATCAATGATGACATTAAGAAAATTATTTCGTTGATGCACCTTTTTCTTATGATGATAACAAGAGGGTGAGAATCTATATAGGTTTCTGCTATGACATAAACTAGGTGCAATGCTCACAATTTTTCATTGACGAGATGAGAATGGATAAAAATCTGAATTTGTGGGACTGTTAATGGTGCACATTGTTCAGGAGTGCGGTTTCTGCAGCCTTCGGCGGCTCTTCTACGTGGCAGCCTTTGCCAGTGGTCTACTTCAACCGAGAACTTGACTAAAATGTAAAAAAAAATAATGATAGTTTTCGTCAAAAAGGCCAAGACTAAAACTTAGCTGGCAACCCAAAACAACACTGCTAAGATCCATGGGGGAAAAATCTAAGACCCGGTTGAAATAGTAGCTCAAGTGATCACACAACGGCTTGAGATTTAAGCAAGGTAGCAACAATAAAAAAACACTTTAGAAATACACAAATCAAACAAAGAAATAACAGAGTGAAACTATAAAAGCGTGACAATTTAGGACTTAATTGAGCAAAATAATATATAATAGGATCTAGGATTAAAATAAATGTAACAGTAAATTGGGACCTGAAAAAAAATGACAAAACAAAATCATATCTGTTCTGACTTTTTAAAGTGAGCAACAGTAACAGCAACTGTTCCAAACTCCCTTTAAAAATCAAATTCAAAAAGTAAAGAAGGCATTGCATTTCATGTTCAATAAGTCTTCATTTAATGGGCTCTGGCACTTTAGACCCATTAACACATGTGGGAGCAAATAGAAACAGTTCCACACGAGACGCTACCCAACAATTTTTTTTCCACGGCTACAAATATGTTTATTCTAAAGGCAAGGCTTCTGCATTCGGATTTTTACCTCTGGGGTAATGAAAGGCCTAATAAATAAAAACATCAATGTTGCGATGAGCAGCTCTGGCATATGACTAGAATGTAGCGAGGCCGGGATGTGCATGGTCTCAGGGCGGAGGGGTGGCAGTGGCTGGCAGAGCTGATGAATGGATGCCACGCCGCATTCTGACAGAGACGGATGTGACGGCCCCGTGCTATCGGAGCGGGCGGCTCCCTGCTGAACAGGCCGTGGGGAGATCACGTGATCAGACCCCATTCTCTTATCAGGCTGTGGTGGAGGAAGAGGACGATGTGCTTTGGCTTGTCTGTTGAGCTCCACAATGACCTTCTGCCTCAAAGCATGTGTCCCAGATGGCCATCTCTCACACAGAGCAAAGTGAAAGGACTGGGCTGCTCTAGTCCGGATAACCATCAGCTTGCTGGATTTGTCCTTCATGGGTCGTCATTAGTATTTGGTGGGGTTAAGCGCCTGGAGACCGTCCCATAGGCATTAGATAGTTATCCCTGCTCAGCTGGAATGTAGTCTGGATCTGATCTAGTCTTGCTGTTATCTGTACACGGTAAGGTTAGTTGCCTTGAGAGTGTCTGGGGGCAGTCACATTAGGTCAGTTCACTACATGGAGAGTGCCACAGTTAAATATTACAGTACCTCATTTCAACTCCACCCAAAAGTGCAATCTTTCCACCTCAATCCACCAGAGATTCGCTTAACGTTGCGCTGAGCTGACCCATTAAAAAAGCACCAAGTCAATGGGAAAGGGAGATGATTAAGAGGCTTTCTGTGTTAACAGAAGAGAATATCAGGTTTTATTGAGCTCCCCTCTATTCACTATGAGTCTGTGTTACAGACTGAACCTGAACAGCAACTGAGCTATTAATAGACTATTGATGGGTATTGATCGTTGCCTCGCATGACACATGGGATACAATGAGCAATAGATCCCTGTGAAAAGTGGTCTTCTCTTTTAGCTTTGCACCAATTGCATATTATTATGGCCTTAGAGAATTTCTCTGATAGATCGGCCAGCTGGTCTTTCATAGTTTTGGGAGGGAAAAGAGGTAAAGCTGAAATCGGTAACCATTTGTAATGCGCTCAAAGGCACTTTTAATCTTTTCACTTGTAAAGATTTTAAAACAATCAATAATGTACCCATAATAATGTATGATATGTGTTGTGTCTGCTTGACATAAATGAGTAAAAAGTTCAAAGCCACAACTTCAGCAATAGCACATGAATTAGGCCTTTAGTGACCAGAGAGTTTTGTTATATCAATAAGACCTTTAATGGTCAATCTCAACAGGGGTGCCTATCTGTTGACTTTGGTTGGATTCACTTTAATAGATAAAAGACTGTACAGCATGTGGCTTACTCGACCTCAAAACTCAAACGGCCAAATTAAAAACTAAATAATAGATGAGAAACACTGGATTGCGATCACAAAGAGAAAGTGTTGTAATTATTTGCCTCTCTTGTAATCTGGTCCTAATGATTAACTCACCATTCTATGTGAGAAAAAGCAGTATTGTACTCAACATGACTTCCACCGTGTCCTTGGAGTGAGTTTAACTGTCGAATTGTCCACTGGAATAAGATCCAGCACTTGCTCAAAATGATGCCATTCTCAATACTGTCAGCACATGCTTGCCAGCAAACGCAGTTGAATGATTTAAACACAAAGGATAAAGTACTTGCAATGAAATCAGTTAATTCTACGAGTTTCATCCATCCATATTCCCTTGTAATAACAGCCTGCAGTCCTTCAGACTTTTCCTGGCAAACAATAGTTATTCTCATAATGATTCAATTTTTCAACTGTCTTTTCAAATGAAAGAGACCATTTATTCTTGTTTAGCATTTTAGCTGTAATGATGAAGAATGCTAACGAGGAGAACTGGGTGCTGGTAACAAAGCGTCCACAGGGCATGATAATCTGCATATCAAAGAGGTCCCTGAGAAGGCACTCTCTGAGAACTGTCTTTGACATGGTTCTCACCTCCCCACAGGCTTAGGATGGCAGCGTCAAAAACATGTGCCAGACATGTTTGAAACCAAGAACTCTTCCAAAACATTGCCTTCGAGACATTATCTCATGTTCACTGGCATTAGTGTGTGTTATTTCTGTAAGTTTAAGCTTGGTAAGGTTAAGCAAGAATCAACAAGGCGTGGATTTTTTTTGGTGATATAGAAATTGTGTGAAGCCCTTTTTAAGTGACATACTTTAGACTTAATTTAGAAGTGCATTTTTTTGGTTGATGCACTTGCAAAATGGAGCTAAATTCAAGATGTACCCCTATCTGGCAATACTCATGTCTGGAGCAGATGATGACTTGAGGAAGGTGAGAACAAGGGATCGTGTTCCGCCCAAACAAAGTCCAAATCAAAACATGAGACCCAATTAGTTTTGACAAATGAGACCTCTTTCTAATTTTTGTCATAAAGCTACATAGACATTTCAGATCAGCCATCATTTACAGTGTGTATGTACATGCACATTTTCAACACAGACACACAAAAAAACCCTGTTAAAATGGCTGAGGTTTACAAAAAAAAAAAAACTATAACAAAATCTGACCAAGCCATTAGTTTACTTTTTTAAATGTTAAATTTGCATTTTGTTGTGTGAAATATATATATATATATATATATATATATATATATATATATATATATATATATATATATATATATATATATATATATATATATATATATATATATATATATATATTGCGTGCAGTGTTTCAGAAATCTTTAGAAATATTTGATTCTGAGTCCTATGTAAGTGTTAATTCATGCTCACATATAAATAGCTTAATATATTACAAATATAAGCAGTGCATTCCATTATAAATGTTATATAAGCATTATATTGCACCAATGGTAATACATAATATTTATGTGGAATTATTAGTTTATTTCATGCTTCAGCAATGTCACTTTCACAAAGAATTTAGCTCAACAAGGTGAAACCTGTTTCACTAAACATCATTGCTGCTATAAGTAAACAATTCCATGCACCATATGGGGCTCCATCTCATGCTAAGTCTGACATTTTTTGTTGTGTGGATTCCAAGCTGTACTGGGGGATCCTAAGGAGCCATATTCTGGAGTCTTCCATTGGACCACACACTGCTTTAGCTCTCTCTCACACAGATGGACGATGAGCCAAGGGAATCTTGCATGGAATGATCAAAACAGCTTGACATACTGGAGGAAATGGGACCGAACGGAGAGGAGGAAGAGCAGGAGAAGAGTTAATCACTACGCTAATGTTGTACTTCATCATCGTTTTCCACAACGCCACTGAGCTCAGCTTCACACGGCCAATTCCACCACACACTTATGTCACTCTCAGGCACAGATGCACCTCTTCATATGCCCCCTGTCTGATTTTTGCATTAAAACTCCAGGATTAAGAGCCTATTCTCACCCAAATACGGCTGCCTGGGTGACAATCTATTCACATAGTAGCAGAGTGAGAGAGAACACACTAGAATAAATAAAGAACACAGAGAAGACAGCCCAAAGGTTTATGAAAGTAGATGCTGTTCCTGCCATGGGAGCTTTGTCTTCGGGCAGATGGTGTTTAGACGTGTAGATCACATATAGGGCCCACAGAGGAGCTGATTGTGCCTATAAGTGTGTGTTTGTGTCTGAGACAAGAGATTAGGGGCTTGGGCCTTGCTCCACCTGTCTGTGCCTGGAAAAAGTTCTGGTGAAGGTGAGTGAATTTAACCGCTCCCTCCCTTGGGTCTTTGTTGTACAGACAGTTACAAACAGGATCCAACGAGTGTCAAAATGCTTAAGGCTACCAGAAAACCACACTTTTTAAAACAGAATTCATCAAGTGTTACCATCACCCTGCATCTCAAACCCTGCCATCATCCCACTTTAAGCACTTTTTTAAGCACCCACTCCCCCAACCTGCCTCAACATAGAATTTAAAAATTCCAATATGAAAATGGAGTCAAAAGCCACAGTAAAGATTTTTTGACAACACATTTAATTTTTATTTAAATCCACCTATACTGTTATTAATCAGGTGGCAAAGTACTCCATTGAATAGATGAATAGATATCCAACGAGTATGAAAAACATCACCCGGATTACTCTCTGTCAGCAGACTCAGTTTGATCAACGTATACAAATTTCCTCTCTCTTTCCCAGCTATATCTGGTTGCAAGTTCAATTGCACATGCACAGTTTAAGGTCATGCTCACCATCAGACCATGTGTGACTGAACCTTTAAAATCGACTTTTAAAAGGAGAGAAAAGTTAATTGTTTTTCTTCCATCAATGGTTTAAAAGCTGGCAGTGTATAGAATGCTTAATATTTTCAAGGCAAGTATCAAATACTCTATATTTTGCATAGGTATTGTGTATAAATTCCAAAAATTGTATGAACCGTTTATATGTTCACACATACTAAGGTTTAAAAATTTATGTTCCATATAAGCATGGATTAAAAAAATACTAAAACACCCCTTAAAACGCTGTAAAGAGTTTGCCAATGCTTTAGGTGTCAGTTGACTATTAGCCCTAACATTCGGCCAATTAGAAGCCTCCGACCTTTTTTCACTTTTGTCTCATCACAGCTTCATCCCTTTAATGCCTGGTCAAAACAGCTTACACCATGATAACAATGATGTCCATGATAAATATCCTCCTGAATTTATCCTGACATTATTTACTAACAACCATTTCACTCTCTAAACTAAGCCATTTATTTGAGGTTCTTCTTGGTTTTATCCAAAACCTGTGCTGTGGACATTTGTGTCGAATGTGAGCAAATTTCAGCGGCAGCAAAATTGAGTTTTATCAATTTATCAGTTTTTCTCGTTTTTTCTTTGATTAACTACCATATTAATATTTACCATGTGCATGTAATCCCGTACATGTCGAAAGCCATGCTTTAGCACAGTGAACAGCAACAATCTCTTGCTCCATTCTTACTCCATTGCTCTTCCTATGATTGATTCTTTCAGACCTTGTGGAACATTCAGACTTACTTAAGCTTTCAGCATTGGAATGCCATATAGAATGCCTAAGTGATGTATGAAGCATGACGCACACCCTACTTGCAGGTGTTCCCTAGATATTGTGTAGAATGTCAGATTTTGTCCTGTAAAACATGAAGCAACAATGAAAGGTTTGCTACAGTTTAATCAAGCTAGAACTATCTGCAAATCTGCTGTTCTGTCCTAACGCTCGAGGCGTTTCACCTTGGTGGTCCAGGACATCGCTGTATAATAGCGAGTTTTAACTCATGCACGGTAAAACTCCTCCTGATCTGTTTTAGAGTCCCTATTTTGTGAGAGGTGCTGTAAGTTGCTCTTGGACTTTCAGCAGTTGAGATAAAGATTCCTCGAGGGTGTTGGTCAAAGCTTTGTGTGTGCTTATTTGTGTGTCCGCGTCAGTGAAAGTGACAGCTTGACTGACACATGCCAGCTCCGAGACGCAGGAGGAGTGGCAGAAACCATTTACCAGTTTCCAGGAGTGACACAGCAATGGCTTCTGCTCTTGTTGCAGCCCACCAGCTCTTAATAGCTCTAATTAATTGATGAATGAGGTCAAATTGAAGAGATTTCACTGAGTCTCAATTTGCCCCAACTACCATGTTGTTTTTGTAAAGAGTCACACACCTCTTTCTTCTCATCTGCATAAGACCTTGGGATGAATGTTAACTATGTTTAATTAGTGAGGGGAGCGATGGTGTGTGTGGCGCTTTGGGGGTTTGATGTTATGGCTCCTCACTGGTAGGAGCTGAAAGTCGGCAGAGCTCACTCCGAGCTGACATGGTAGCTACACACCTGGATTTTCAATGCTGGGTAGCCAAAGGTTTCTGTGTCTGTGGGTTTTCTTCCAAAAGCTAAGGTAGTTTGCATAATGCAAATCCTTAATGTAATTATTGACTTTTTAATGATTTTGTAAGGTAATTTATGACTCTCCTAGTGCTTGTCTCTTGGGAGGAACTTATAAAATGACATCGATCAGTTGTCTGTTGAGAAAAAACTTCAAGGTTAGAAAAACTTGAATATTTTGAATTTTCCCAAAAATATACTATGCATTCAGCAGGGGGCTCTTTTCTTAATATGCCCATTGCAATATTTTTACTGAAATTTTGTTGAAATTGATTAAATTGAATTTGTTAGTTTACAGATAGATATAACTTCCTGCTAGGCATTGCTACTTGTTCCACATCCTCTGGTGACTGCAAGACAGCTGAAGAGTCAATTGCACGGTCATCACCACTATTCACAAATGTTTCACCCCTTTAATCCTATAACATCCCCTGGTGGTGGAGCAGTGACTAGGATGCTTCCCTGTCACACCTGCAGTGGACAAATGTTTCCTCCTTAAGCTGATGTTGGTGTTACATGTTGTCTAAATTGTTCTTGCTACTTGTAAATTACGTTAAGTCTTGATATTTAAAAAGTCTAATTATATTATAATTAAAATATGTATTTTTAGCATTGCGAGAATGTGTTATTGTGCATTTTCTAAATGAAATGATACAGTAAAATAATATTTAGTAACTAACCTTCAGAAAAAGAAAATTTTTTTTGTGGAATTGAAATACCATCATTTGCCCCTTTGAAAAAATTTTGACAAAGTTTTATCAATGTCAGAACAATTGACAGAATTTCTCACTTCAATAACAGATTGGCACCCTGAAGAAATTTATTTATGTTCACATTGATGGGCCAAATTACAGTTTCAATGACACTTGGCTGAAGGAGTAGAAGTGTATGATATTGTGACAATAAAACCTCATAACTAGGAAAATGCTAAGTATCGAAACAACAGATATTTGGGGGTGTCACCCAAGAAGGTACTTGAATAATGTGTATCCCATTAAATCTTGTGTAAACCCTGTAAAAAACCTTAAGATGTTAAAATGTCAGTCTGTGGCATATTAAATGAGCCAAGATTTGTCTTGCTTGTCATTCCACTATTCTCCGACAAGACTGTCACTCGGTGTTAAAGCATTTCGTTGAGGTGTGTAAGTGCCAGAGGCTCGTCCTTATCTGTGTCCTTCTGACTGAGGTGTGATCCTCTTTGCTCAAAGAATTTCCTCTGCATGTACCCATGAATAACAACTGTGATCCAGAAAATGATGGGAAAGCTATTTAAATAGCAGTGCCACGCGATAAGGCAAATGCAGATGTTTTTTTTCTCATTTATCTACCACACGTCTTCTGTTGCGACATGCCACTATCACTCCTGTGTATTTGGGTTCTGTCTTTTCGGGAAATCATGGCAGACAGAAGAGTAGTTTGTCTGTGTAATTGTCCTTGCTTGCTCTTTCTGAGCTTATCTCTTGTCTAGAGCAAAACGGGACATCTCCAGAAACCATGGATTACTGCATGAGGCCCACATTTATTTTTGGCCATGGAAGAAAATGTAACAATGACCAGGGAGACATCCTGCACCATGGTTAAGAACAATGATAGTTTAAGATTCTATGAAGCATTTAGTTGAATGGCTTGGAAAAAGTTCTTGTAATACAAGAAACTCGCTTTTATTCTCTCCTGGAAAAAAGTGTCAAAACTTTATAAAAATGTTATTTATAAAAAGAACAAATAAAGCAATAGTAGCAAAAGTAGTTAGAATGACGTGTTCCACTTAGATGCAAATTAATGTTGGAAGGTGAGGAAGGCATGCCCTAACCCTTGCTTGCTTCTGTTAACACTCTACATCTCCAAATGACCTCTGATTTTACAGCACATTGGTTTTCCCATTTATAAAAATATAAGTCTTTTTCTTCTTTTTTTGCTGACAACAGAACGAATTGTATCTGTTAAATAAGTAATTCCTCTGTGCTGTTCTCTGTGCATTTCCAGCAGCAAAACATTAAGTTTGCTGAAAAGGCAAACATGAAACGAACATGAAGTGAAAAGCCACCACAAGACTTTCTTCATCTCTGTCTTCAATTGAATTGAAATACAGGTAATCCATACGAAAGGTGTCTTGCCAAGCAGGCAGCTAGATTGCATAGCTTCTCTAGTTGTGCTCCTCAGCACTTTTTTGCTGACAAGTTTAGATCAGGTTTTGTTGGACAGTTGGTTAGTGTTTTACTGGGAGTATATTTAAGGCTTCATTCAAAGTTAGCCTCAATTTATTTATAGGCGCAGGTAAATATTCTGGCACTTCTAGACATTTATAAAGGTCAAAAAATGCACTCAGTATGAATTTCAGATTATCTTGTGAAGACTTGCACTCTGGGAACTACAGCCATACTAAGGATTAGATTGATTTGTTCTTAAATAAAACAGTGGGAATGTCTACTCTGTTCTGTTTCGGAGAATGGTTGGTCACCCTCCCAAAACCCCTCATAGTTTTATATACATATATCAACTTCTGATCTGTTTCAGAGATGAAAAAAAAGTTCTCTCAATTTAATTTTGGCCTGACAAACTTTGCATACAGCTTTTATCATGGAGGAGCGTCTCATATTTCCATGTTGGTTCAGAATGGTGACCATGTATCTTTTATCAACAGCCTCAAAACTGATCATCTACTGTGAGACCGCTCTTGCGATCTTGTTGTTTCTCTAGTGTTCTGAACAGCTGCTGAAAGAGACTTGGTTTGCTAGGTTTACATCGATTTTTTTATAAATAAGTAGTACCTACTTAAATAATTGATTCAGTACTATTTGAATCGATTCACTGAAATAAATATTGTGATACTTTTACAGAATTTATTTTTTCTTACATAAAAGTCCTTAATAACTGACATAATTAAGCAGCTAATTATCTGCATGTACTTCTCCAAAAATGTGTTTATAAAACATAACTTTGTTGGATATTTTCACATGCTAATGCTGACCAATTGAAGCAATTTTGAAATTATGTTTAATGAAGGAACTGGCCAGTCGCCAACATGGAAGTTTTCAAATTACTCGATTTGGTTTAGCTTGTTTGATGTAGAGCAGGGGTGTCTTACGTCAGTTGTGGAGAGCCTTGATCTGGTTCAGATCCTTGACTGTAAATAACGTGGATGGAGTGTCCGTGACATCAACTGAAGGTTTCTGGCAAGGTTAAATGAAGCTGTCACACCTCCTGCACGTTCCATCAGCCCCGATCACCAGTCACAGTCTCCAGCCAATACACAACGCACTCAATCACCCGAGTACTAACCAGACACACCTGGGCACTCATCACCGTCATCTGTTCCAGTCATCAACACCACACTATAAAGACTCACCCACGCCGTTCACTCCCCGTCAGGTATCATCTTCACTGGATCGTATCTCTCTCCGTCTTCTCATCCCGATCTTCTGCCAGGAGCTTCTGCTACTCGTTGCACCCAGAGACTAACCCCTGTCACCGGCTTGCTCTGCTCGAGGGAAGTAACGCTACTACCACCTAGACTCTCTATTGAACTGTCACTAGTACTTCGGTACGAAGCCTATTGTGTTCAATAAACACTGTGTGAATCACACCTTTCGCTTCTGCCTTCTGTGATCCGTGACAGAAGCTCCAATTGGATATAACAAGTACTCTGATTGGCTGAAGATTTAAATTTATATATATCTTAAACGAACAAATTTAGGATATTAAATTACATTGAGCAAAAATTTTTGCAGCCTCATAATTATTGTTTTGTCTTAGATCAAGTTGTTTTGTGCTGTCGTAGGGTAGAGTTGGCCATTCTGTAACCGGAAGATTAGCGGTTTTATCCCCGCTAGGGTCATTCTGCCATTGTGGCCCTGAGCAAACCACTTCACCCACATTGCTCTGAGACTTATGAGGTGTGTTTGGTGGTGGTCAGGAGGCTGTAGGCACAGAATGGCAGCAATGTCCTGTCAGAATGTAGCAGAGCAGTTCTACCAAGGTAACTTATCACTACCAGACAGTGAATGTTGAGTGATAGAATACTGCTTTTAAAGCGTCTCTGAGTGTCCAGAAAGGTGCTGTATTAATTGAAGGCAATATTATTTTTATTATTATTATTATTTCAAAATGTAGGTACAATTAACTTTGGATGAATCTACACTGGATTAAATTTTATCATAATTTCAACTTTAAATTAGGTCATTATTTTTTGTTAAGTTATTAGGCCATATTTTTTATACGGGCGTATACATTTGTAAAACATATAGATAATTTTTACTTGCTCAATAATTATGTTTTTAAAACCAACATGAAAAGGAAGTGCAATAAAGTCATAAACTGTGATTTAACAGGACAAAGACAATCGAAGAATGATAATAACCCATTTGTTAGTCAGTTCAGTGTGACCAATAATTATGTTTTTAAAACCAACATGAAAAGGAAGTGCAATAAAGTCATAAACTGTGATTTAACAGGACAAAGACAATCGAAGAATGATAATAACCCATTTGTTAGTCAGTTCAGTGTGACCCACAAGATGAGGAGCAGGGCTTGCACAACGAAAGAGGAAGGTAGTTTACACTTAAATTATTTGCCACAACTTTTATGTTTACGGCTCAAGATGACAGAGAAAACTTTCTCTTTTATTCATCTGTGCTGTTCAACGATGAGGGCGATTGATGGGCTTGCACCTGCCACTGTGAGTTTTGCCTTAGCGCTGAAGCAGTTGCCAGTAACATTGATACATGACCATGAATTTTATTATTTCTTGGCAGCTGCTCAATCCTAAATTCCTCTTTGTAGTCAATGATTTATTTTGTCTGAGTTTGCAATGAAGCTCTAGAGTGACACCTATCAAAATGTCTGGTTTTGGCTTTATCAGAATCATACAACATGTATTTTAAATTCAAACACTGATTTAAATTGCGTGTGTGTTCGTGATTGATGTGCATTAAACAAAATGTAATTACAAGATCTCCTGAATAATAATAATGTTATTTATTGTCCTTCTGAAAATCACATTTTGAGAAAAAAGTAAAAAGGTATCACAAATGAAGTACATGAAGACAGACTTGCCATTTTGAAGATGACTCTCCATTAAGCATGCAATTTTGAATTTACATTTAGATTACTCAAAAGCCTACAATGACATGTATCCCAAAATGAATTAAATAGTTTCTTCTTACGACTGTTTGCAAAATGGGGTGTGATTAATCTAGTATTTACACACATTTTCTTAGAAGCATTTATTGAAGATTAAAAGCTTAGCCTAATCCCAACTTCTATTGTGTGCTTTTGTGAACGCCTTCAGGATATTTCTATGGTTTTATTTAGACCTGCCATTTGTTTTAGCCTGACCAAGTGAACTCATAAAGAAAAATGGAAGAAATGGAATACGATAAGGCTTTGCAACATCGCCCGTGCATGCTGCTGAAGCCGAGCAGATGTTGCTATCACCTTGTCTTTTGGTTGTTATGAAATGCATGGCTTGGTGCAGGTAAATGATCTGTACAAGAGACACATAATACATTTAAACATTTTTATTGCTTCTTTTGCAATGTCTGCTTTATTTTATTTTTTACTTTAGCAAATGTCAGTTATATGAGATGCCTTTGCTTCCTCATAGCTAATATGAATTGGTACTTGATGGAATACTTGATTGTGAGATGAACTCAAGAGTCAGCCAGAGAGTGAAATGAAGATTGGCTGTGGTCATTAAAAAAACTTAAACTAAGAAAGGTAATTGATGTATTTTTGATGAAGGGATATCATTACAATATGGACACACATTTTTTAAAGAAAACTTGACATTTTCCTTCTATCAAAACCAGTGTTGGGCTAGTTACTGAAAAGTAGCAACTAGTTACGATTAGTACTTATTTAGCTCAAAAGGTAACTAAGTTACTTTGTTGATTACTTACACAGGAAAGTATTGTGTTACTGTTAAAATTAGCTTTTATATAGGATCTTTGAGCCAAAAAAACTCAGTTTACATTTAACTAAAACACATTTATTTCTTTATACTTAACTGAAGATAAACTCTTCTGGCTCTCAACTTGTATAAATATAAGCAAAGCATGAATGGAAACACCCACAATGCAACGTTATCTATATGGGGTTTGGCAGCCACCAGTCCCACAACATGAAGTTGCAGTCTACACAGCTGCCAGTAAATGACTAACATTGACTGTAAAGGTAGCAGAGTTGTTTAGATAATGTTTTTAGTTTACCGTTTTTAGAATGTTACTAGAACGTTCTTTTAGTAACGTTATGAGCTAACATTTAGACAACATTTAAAAACTTTAGTGAATATTTTGAAAATGTTTCCTGTTAGCTGGGTATATCTTGCACAGTAAATAGTCATTAAAATTGTTAAATTGTTGTGAATATGCTTTGCTTATAGCAGGTTTCAACATAATGTTACATTATGGAAAATTTCCCCACAAGCGAGAGAGTTGTTACTGTCGATGTGTTTCTAGGTGGCTGTATGTGTGTCATCAGCTAATAACTACCACTACACATGCCACGTTATGCAATGACATCACACAAGCACCATGTTGAAAACAAAGTAGAATGGAACTAGCATGGCTTATTTTCATCTGAAAAGCACATCATGTCAAAGCTCACCCATCACACAAGTGAATTTCACATTACGCTAATTAACTGGAATTCGTTATGAATATATACATTTGTATTTTAGGTTTTATTCTACGATGTTAAACTGTCTAAAAATAAGTGTTTATCTGGGTCTTTTTTTATCCAATCATCAATAATTTCTTGCCGAGCGCAGGAATATACTTGTCAACAAGTGCAGGAACCGTATTGCTTGGAATGACAAGAGTGGAGCAGCATTTTAATAACTGTTGTTGAAACCTAACAAAGTGCTTTAGAACTGAATTGAACTGATGTTAATGACTACAGGCAGGCATTGCTCCCAGTTTTGATGTTATTCAAAAGGTAAAGGTTGATAAGAGGTGGTTTGGCAGGATTTGTGTCTATCTTTGTTTTACCTTCGCATTCGCTCTATTGTGATCTCAGTACAAAGTGGTGCGAGAAATCGGAAGGACTGGAGTGGTTGTCGCATTGACCAAAGGAAGACTGCAGGGTTGCACTGGGACTGCGGAATGCAGATGGACATTTATTCCATGGAATGTTTTGAGAATGTCCACAATTACAGCATAAGAATGTTTTTCTTCAAAATAGCGTTTACATTTATTTTTTTATTTTTTATTTTTAGCTTGAACTATGAACATAGTTCAAGGACTGCTTGTATATTTTATGAGAGCCTGAATTGTCGTTGTGTTTTTGTTTCTATGTATTTGACTTTAATAATTGTGATTAGTGTAGCATCTCTTTGGGCACCATAAGATTGAGATTAATAAAAGAAGATTACATAGTTGTTGACAGGGACATAGTTATAAGTGCTGAGATAGCTATACCAATTTATTTAAGATTTCAATTCTCCTTAAAGTGCTTTCCTGTAACTATTTCAGATTTGTTGGATGACTAATATAAGTGAAAAAGCATGCCAGATAAAAATGACAATACCATTCACACTGAGGTACATTCCAAAAAAAATAATAATAATCTGAAAAACGACTTCATATGAAAACTAAAAATAGTAATTGAGCTTTTCAGACTTTTATCAAAATACCCATTACAGGTCACAAATGTGGAAAATTTAATTTGTGTCACTTTAGTTTGAAGTCTGAAAGTCTTGATGGTGCTTGGAGCAGGGGTTCAGTGAGACAGCATCTGGGTATTTTTGTTTGGACTAATATCTCTGCTTACACAGAGTTTACACAGAGCCGGTTTGCAATACAATAAGCATACAGCACAGACAAAACTGTAATAACATTTAATGCAAAGGTGCTCTTGGTGATCCCCTATATGCCAGTAACCCTTTGAGACACATCTGTTTCAGAAAGACATGACTTTTCTTTTATTAACGGCAGTATTCTGCTAGATATCTAATCGTATATCATATAATCGACAAGTTCTAAAATTAGAATCTTTTTCTATTGTGAAGTCTTAACTTTTTACCCTTATGCAAGCGAATACCCAGTGCTATATCCTGTTCATGTAGATATAGATACAAATTAATTTATTGAGAGAACAGATTGAAATGATTAAACAAACTAATTGGCATCTGCATTTCTGTAGTCTTGCTTTTTCTACTTGTGGGATAATATGGAAAGTCCATGTGCAGGGGTACATGGTTGACCAACGCTGGCAGGACAGTCGAAGTGAAGCATGCATTTGAACAGAGCCTAGTAGGTGGTTTGGGCAAGCCTTGAATTGAAAGTTCGAAATTGGTTTCACGCAAGGATGCCCCAGTCATTTGCTGAGCTGAATAGTGGAATTCGCTGGATAATTCCAGCATTAATTGATTTTAGGTGCTGAAATAAACAGGCTGATAAAGTGCTTGAGAGAGAGCCTAATAGACCTGCTAGTTTACCACAAAAGAAATTCAGACAAAGAGACAGACACTAAAGTTGATATTTTTGTATATTGGTTGGATTTGAAAATACAGACAAAATGTTCAATATCTGATTTCATGCTTGCATTTACAGACACTTGCATTTGCATCGAGAATATTAAGACTCATTCGTGCCTTTTTTACAAAGTCATCTGATGTTCTCAGGAGTAATATATTCAGTCTAATGCAAGCTCAAATCCAGAGTCTGTCAGTAGTAGTAGCAAGGCTTTGTGAGATTCTTGTTGCTGATGAGGAATGCCATGACTCCGAGGTGTCTTTTTTCATCTGCCCTATTTTCTCACACATCAGGTGTGCCACAGGGACTTTTGTCAGCGAGACTAGTGACACTGCTTTAGACTCACTTCTTACTCTAATTCCCTCGCCTCTCATGATCCCTCCAAAATGAGCCTGTCTCACACTTTGAATGGTGCTGCTGTCCATATTAAATAATCTGAGGTTTTAGCTGTGAATGTGTCAAAATAATATTGGACAAGTGTCATAACAGTAGAATGATGGGGAATTAAGTGGATTTGTATGTGGTCTTTATAATCTAAATTGATTAGTAAATTAAACAAGAAAGAACAAGTAATGCTTTTGTTAATGAAAGCCGGTTCTGCTCTCCATGTTTTGGTGGATAGTGCCTTGTTGTAAGAGCTAGAGAGGAGGTGTCCCACTGTATGGATGATGATGAAGAAGGCTCTGAACATGGACTTGATGGCATGTTGGAGGAGAGCACCGCAGGACTCTGGGAAGCAAACCCGTCTGTTCCCTGTGGAGATAGAGAGTGGGAACGAATGGCAGACATGTACAAATGATCCTCTTCATCGCCACATGGGGGAATGGAGTATCCTATTGTGTCCCAGCCGAAGAACTGTTCAGTCCTTCCCTGCAACCAAAAGGATGAAAGTGTAACTTTGGAACCCAAGGCTTGTGACAAAGAGCATACTTAACTTCCCCTTTTCAGTCATTGCTACCTCATAAAATGTGAATGGTAGTAATTTATACTGAAATCCCCAAAATGTCTTTGTTCTGCTCAAATCGAGGTTTACATTGCAGGAATCACTAAGTTGCATGTTTGTTAATTTTTTTTACAAAAGCTTTTTAAACATTAATTACCATTAATTAAATTAACTATACAAATGATCTGAAACCATTATGTGGCTACATTATGTTCAATGACATTTTAGAAAAGGTTTTTTTTATTTGATGTGAAGAAACTCCAAGTGTCACTGTAAATACACATAAATACACTGTAAATAGTATCACTTTTTTGCAAAACCTGTTTGAATTTTTCACCAAATTTCATTAATTAGTTCAACAGTTGACCAGGTAAAGGGTCCCTGCACAATAATGGCTACTTAAATGAAATCTTCAAAATAGGTACTTTTTTAGTCAGGGGAATAGTGCCCTCACACAATCAAAGAAATATCCACATATTTCACTGATCCTGTCCTCCATCTATTGATGACTAATACAATTACATTTTGAATAAAAGGTTCTTGTGCTAGTCTTTAAGACCATAGTCTGCCGATAGTCCCGAAGATCAACTAATCCACCAGAGGAGGTAGAGCATTCGTATATATATCTCCAAAGCTTTGAAACAAACTCCCAGAGGGTGTCTGGAGCTCAGCTACGTTCACTGAGCTTAATAGGCCCAGGCTCAGGCTCTCTCTAACTAGATTAAACACATCTGTTTAATCAAGCAGTCGAGTAATTGGGCCTTGGTATGTTACAAAAACTTTTTATGGTGTCTGAGTGACATAAATACAAACTCTTAAAACAGCAATATGGTTAAATGTATTTTCCTGGCCACACCCCCAGCTACGACTCAATGCTGATCAAGACTATGAAGGGAGAGGTGGTGCAGATCAATTCCATGTTTTTTTTGTCTTCTAAATGATGACATCCACTCAAAGAGCAGTTTAATTTCAATCCCATGCAGCGGGACCTGGCACAAGCACCAAAACAATCTTGCTAAGTGCGAACGCTTCCCTCCCACAGCACATTCTCCTCCCTCTCTTCCTTACAAAGAGGCTGTTTTGAGGAAATAGAAGGCCCAGACAGAATGGCTGGAGCTCAGCCACTTACTCAGCTCTTGATGGGGAGGATTCAGTGCTGTAAGATGGGGATAATTTGTTTCGAGAGGCCTTGAAGTGTCTGAGTCCTGGGAGGTGCACCGCAGGTGAATCAGCATGCCAAGCCAAACATTGACCACTGGCTGAAAAACATCTAAGCTATTCCGGATCAATTCAGAATTGATCTCTACCCAGCTGTATGTATAATGTAGACTGTTGGGCGGTTAAGACTGGCTGTCTGTCTGACCAGTGCTGGGAAAGAGGTATGATCTGCCCACACCCTTTAAAAGCATATTATGGGAAAGGGCAAGGGGCTTCCGAAGAGACTTTCAAATGAGCAGAGTAGGGTTTTCTTTGAGCATTAAATGGATTCCATCCTGTCTGGTTACACTACAGACATATTCAAAGCATGCTGATATAGATTTGTGAGTAATACCAACTGGGATAAGGTCTGGTATGCCCCACTGCTTTCTGTTGACTTGGTAGGTTGGTGGCCAAAAGCCTTGGAATGGGGCACAGCACTGAGTATTGAATTGCTGTGACGGGGCATGCACAGAGGGGCTATAATGCAGAGTCAGCTACAAGTACCACTCCTGGTCCTCATTTACCCTGCCCAAGGATGCTACATGTAGGGATTAATAGGGGGTTGACTGGGTAGCAAAGCTTTTTTAACCCTGCTCAGGGACTCATAGAACAGACCCACTTCATGCCAGCAGATGCCAAGTGCAGCTGTCAAGAGTAGTAGTTCTTTTGTTTTTTGCGCTTCTAACTTGCACCTCTGTGGCTGTCTCCTGATTTCTGGCTGAACTCAGATATTTCTTTATTTTCGAACTTTTATTTTAATGTATAATTTTTGTATAGTTTCATACAAAATAATTTCCAAGGTGTCGAAATTAAATCATTTTATTCTTATGCTCTTGTAATACTGAAGCTATACTGCTGGTGACCTTCTAAGAACATTATTTTTTATGGGATTTTACGGGCTTCAGTTATTGTATTCTGATTATTACACCTTATTGTGCTGCAATTTCCACTCTTATACTCTCACCAATCTTTTTAGTATGTGCCTCTTACTAGTACGTATAAAACCCTGTGTTTACCTTCGTAACTCGTAATGTTTTTCCATTTAAAACCCCCCACACACATTTACATTTGGATATACATATGCTGTTCAAACAAATTTTAAAAGCATGAAATGATTGCTGTCTGGTGAGTTATTTTTATGAGCAAGACCAGATCTGTATCCTGAAGCCAGAAATTGATATTTTTGTGCTGGTTTAGTCTCCCTCTCATCTATATCCTTTATGTAAACAGGACATATGTTCTTGTTTAGTTCTGTTGAAACTAAAACTGAAGGAATTATCAAATGCCAAAGTATGTTTGGGTTTATACAATATGTACATTTGCTAATTGATGTAAATTGGTAAACTTATTATTAAACTTGTAAACTTATTGTTACTACAATTTACACCTTTGTTTTTTACATGGATCTATAATACAAAATACAAAATATGAATATAAATATAAAACCGTTTGTAAACAAGTGAACTCTTTATAAAAGTATTTGTTGTTTAGAGAAATTCTGTGGTTTTATGCTTACTTTTTAAAATAAAAAATGCACAAAAATGCCTTTCTTTTGTTTAAAGACCCTCCAAAAGTTGAAGTGCCCTGTAAAAATATACATTTTAACTGTGATGTTATAAATCCTCTTTTTCAAATAATTGACTGCATGCTAATTTGTTTTACATTCTGTTAGTTAAAAAAATACAATTTGTTAAAGTTTAATTAAGTTTATTATGTGCTAAAATTCTCAGGTTTTGCATCAATCCATTTTCCATAAACATCTACTCATTTTAGAAATGACTAAAACCAGTGTGTTCACCATGCCGATTTTGAACTTATTTGTAGTTTAAGTTTAGCATTTGAACAAGAGTGAGGTGTACATATCCTTAGCTTTGCGAGATTTTCTGATCATTTTCATTAAACAGAGCGTTCTTATTATGATAATTTTGACATTATGTGGATGAAATAGAATAGAATATGAGATGATCTGGGGACATGACAAACACCACCAGGCTTAATATTCTGATCCGACAATACCCAGCAACAGTCGATTTTTTTTTTTTTTTTTTACCGATTAAATCTTGTTATAGTTCGGTCAAGCTTGTTTTCCATTTAAAAAAAATCTCAAGGTCAGCATTGGATTTCCTATAGGATTTCTTTCAAGCTTTTTAATGTTCTTTGAGTTTTGGGTTCATTCATTCATCTTCATGTCGGCTTTCTTCCCTTTCCGGGTCGCCACAGCGGAATGAACCGCAAACTCTCTGGCATATGTTTTACGCAGCGGATGCCCTTCCAGCCGCAACCCATTGCTGGGAAACATTCACACACACATTCACACTATGGGCAATTGTTCTTACTCAATTCACTTATTCTGCATGTCTTTGGACTTGTGGGGAAACCGGAGAACACCGAGAAAACCCACGCGATCACGGGGAGAACATGCAAACTCCACACAGAAATGCCACCTGCCCCAGCCGAGCCTAGAACCAGCGACCTTCTTGCTGTGAGATGACCATGCTACCCACTGCGCCACCATGACGCTAGTTTTGGGTTAGAATCACTCCCAAATTATATTTGGTTACTGCTGTTCTCTTGAAGTGTGTAAACTGCCTCACAATGATGTGCTTGTTTTAATGAGCTGTGTGAGGGAAGCCAATCTCCACAGTTTTTCTCAAGTCCTTGACCTTTTCCCTTCCCTGCTGATTCTTGTTCATCTGTTATACCCTCACACCTCTCCTACTCTTGTTCATTTATCCTCTCATCTTCTTGCTCCCTCCTCAGCTGTCCCTCCCTGCATATCACTCTGTCCTATGTCTAATTGCATTTCAATTTGCCCTAAGGGATGCCTTGGTAGTTCAATCCGCTCCCTCGGTTTCCCTCAAATCCATTTGCCCCCTGCCCTAGCCAGGTCAGTTTCATGAGCTGCCCTGCAGGAAATATCAGATGACCTCACTTTCCAGTGAGAAAAGGTGTCATGGGGAATGGAATCTTTTGAAAGTCTCATTCCTCCCAACATTCCCTCATATTCATCTTCTCCGCCTGCAAAGACTTCCTGCTCTCAAGTTTAGAACAAGGTCACAGACACAGTGTGCAATAATAAGCTCTACAGCAAATGGGTTGGTCAATAAACTTTTATTTATAAAAGATCACCCTATTGTATCTATCTTTAAGATTATTTTGATGTAATTCAGTCAAGGATTTGATATCTTCAAAACAAGAAACCTCTAGAACATTAGAGCTTCATTCAGATTTTGATAACTCCTGTTGATTGGCTGTAAGTTTGTTTCATTAAGACAGAACCAACCTGTTTGAAAAAACTTCTTTTATGCAATATAATCCTATAGGGTATACACAGTGTGGGCTCATTAAAAAATATTTATATATATATATATATATATATATATATATATATATATATATATATATATATATATATATATTCTTTACAGCAATTTAACCCAGGCCATTGAGTCTCATTCTGATAAATTAATGCAAATGGAAAGCATGTCTCTGAATTCTGCCTAAAATTTCCAACTTCTTCTGAATTCTCTCCTTTTATTGTCACCACAACAGTGCATTACCTGCTTTCTCTGATGCAGACAGAAACCGGAGGAAGGCATTACTTGCTCCTTTTCCTGCTTTTTCCTGCTTTTCATTTGAACATATGCCATACATGATTTCAGCTTTTTGTTGTGAACAATTTGAGGGAGAAGTTCTACCCACATACAAATGTTTATTTTGTCCATCTCTGGTTTACATAGGCCGTTTTGACTGTCCAAAGTGCAATAATACATTTCAATACATTATTGAACCAAGCCTAGATTACAAACAATGGCCATAGTCAAGTTAACATTAAAATTATTGTTTATAATCAGTGGTTGTTTATAATTCCAGCTGTTTGGCCCATATAATGAATGCCTGTACTTTGCATCTATCACCTTGAATATCCCATTTATAAAATGCTACTTCTTTCACGTGAGTGTCAAAGACGAGAGAGCTTGAAAGTGTGTTTTAGTTTAGGGCTCTGTTTCTCAAGAGCGCACTGAAGTTTGGCTCTGTTCTTGGAAGACAGTGTGGGTTGAAAGAATGAGGTTGACACATGCAAGCTGTGAAAGATGAATCTGTTTGATCGAGTCACTTTTTTGTTTCAAACTCGAAAGACATCAAAAACTTCAAATTAAACAGGCTCAAAGTGTCATCTTTGAGTTAATGGAGTGTTAGTAAATTCAATCGTTAGAATTTGTTCCCCTGAGAATGTCTATTAGTCTTTTAGGCCCGTGGAGCTTAGAAAGAGGAAGCTGTGTAATGAATAGAGTTTGAAGAGAATTTCTGTTGAGGACTAGGATGATTGGATTGCCAGAGAAATCTTTGCGTTTAATGGTATACATATTTTTGTTTTAACTGATTGATACCGTCACTTCAGACAGCCAATTTTGATCCCTTTGACAGCTCTGCTTTCTCACAACGAACTGAGTGACTTTAATTGAAGGTAGAGATGACATTTGCATACACAGGGTCGGCTAGGGACACTAAGATCAGCGCTGAAACAAACACCTCATCACATGTCTACCAATGCAAGCAGCAAGTTGTGCAAAAGAGGAATAGGACAGGAATCACATTTATCTGAGATGTTGAAGGAACGGTTTGGACAAAATCCTGTTTGGCTGCATAATGCTATGATTGTGTCAATTTTCTACACCAGATACAGAAGGAGTTGAATATGTACATTATATTTTATTTTCAATTGCCAGACATTTCTTATATTCATAAATAGCCTTCTTGCTTTAGCTGTGTCGGCAGTGACAGCTTGAGTGAAATGTGAGGCTGTTGCTGTCTGGTATCATTTCGGGAAGGCTTTCTCAAAATTAAATTAGAGATGCTGTTGGTTTTAAATGATGCTGGAAACAGAGGAAGACAGGATAAAAAAGTAGCCATGTTCAAATCAGCTGGTACTTCTGATAGAGGTGACACAATTTAGCATATTAAGAGTATAATTAGCAGGTGCAGGAAGACACAGTACTCGGTAATCAGCTTTTCTGATGTAAGCTCCTGATACATGGATTTTACAGACTTCCCAATGTCAAGGTCTTATTCTCTTATGTAGCATTTCAGGAATGTTCAGTTGCACATACAGGCAGCAATGGGGGCAAAATTGTTGCCTGCTTGTAAATGTAATATGATACTGTTTGACAAGTGCAAACCAATGATCTTTTAACAACATAAAACTGTCCTTAAACTGTCTGAATTTTTGCAGTGATACACATCATTTTTCTATACATTCTTTATCATTTGGTGGAGGTGGTTTTCATTGACCTAACTCAAAAGGATAGAGGTTGATGGTGTGGCATCTTCTCAATGCTGCCCAGTCCATTCAACTGGGAACTAGCCGCTCAATATAAACCCAACAAACTTTGTCTCACAGTTCTTTAATTCCTCTTCATCTGTTTTTGTTTGTTATTTGCCGTAAGGTTATTGCACCTTTATGGCCGATCAGGGGGTTGGTGTAATCCTCGACATCTGTTCAGGGAGTGGGTGGGGGGTGCAGACGTTTGCCTTTTATTTACTGGATTAGGGCTTTTGGCTCATCCTCTAGCTCTGTGGTTGGCGTGCTGGTTTTTAATAGGAAAGCGATAAAGAAAATAAAGCACCTCAGAAGGGCCTGAAGGTCAAATAAGGATTTTCACCCCAGCTTTAGTTGTTGCTTGTAAAATAAACATTAATTACAAGCACCAATGTAAAACTATGGCAAACACCAAACAGAGTTCACTCCCATCTGTTTTAAGTGTTTCAAATAAGAGTTAAGGTAAGTAAACTGAGTTATATTGACAAATGCGTAAGAAACGGCATCGACTGAAACCTCTAAGCTGACAATCACCAATTATCTGTTTCTTTCAAAAATAGCAATTCCAGTTTATTGAATAAATTGTTTCGAGGAAATTGCTTTTTGGCTATCTGAGTTTTCTCCACCTGATTTCAAATAAAATGTGTGTTTGATATATTTGATGATGTGAACCGGATTAAAGTTAGTATTCCTTTTTCACCAAAAAACAATGTTGCGCATTGTGCGGGACCAAACATGAAGACAAGAAGAGACCGTGGAATTCCAAAGAAAATATCATTATATTGTAGGGTCCCGGTGCTTGGCCCAAAAACGGATACAAGTCAGGACTGAAGGCTCACGTGTTCTGTGTTGAAACAGTGCTAAAGGATTTTTAATAATTTACATAAATTTGTATATCTGACTCCATAATTGATTTAAAAGGTTTTATCTTTACCATTATTCTTGGTCACGGCCAAATAAATTAGCATGTTAATTATCAATGATAATATTAAGTTTTAACCCACTCAGTGACCTTTAAATTTACTCACACTTGATGTTAATATTCTTATTAACCCTTAAAGTGTTTCAGTAAAAGAAGAATGACCGAAAAAGGTTCAAACATTTATTATCATTGATGTGTATAAACAATGCATTACATCATACAGCCTTTGAAATATGAACCAAGAATAAGGAGTTATTGTCTACACTTAATTTGGAATTGATCATTCTAAAAAAGGCATTACATTTAACTCCAAGTTTACTACATGATAAGGGAGCTCTAGAGCTCTTCGAAAAGGGTCAGAATTTGAGTCTGCTATCTGCCTTTGAAAGTTTCTTCAGACCAGTCTCCTCCTAGAGAGGAGTAACCTAACCAGGAATACTCATCAGATAGCATCAGTCAAAGCTGTTTGGAGTTTTAGATATTTAAGGCATACATGATTGGCTCTCTCAGAGAAAAGGTGAGGCTCATCGAGAGACCAAGCTGGTGAGATTTAGGTGTAAATTTAGGGCTAGTCCCATGGGCTTTTGATACTCAAACACGCTAATATGCAGATTCAGTAAACACAGTGGGGCACATATTACCCTGACACCCTGAACTGGTTTTTGGCTCTTTGCTTTGTCATTTCAATTGGCTCGTTTTGCATGGTGAGCCTGTGAAAAGATAACAGTTCGCGTTGGTTCCTGTGCTTCGTTTGGTCTTTTCAAGCAGATCATACAATGACATAATTCAGTTTCTTACAATGTTTTTCAAATGAAATAATTTCAAATAAATTAAAAAACCATCACAATAATGATGGGTCCATAAAAGATGTCAATCATACCAAAATAAATTTAATTAAAGAGTAATATTTTAAAGATAAATAAATATTAATCAACAAATCTAAAATGAACAAAATCTTCACATTGACAAATTCAAATAATTTGGGCACTTCTTATATAATAGGAATATAATAGGAAGTCCATTACTGGCAATCTTCCTTTTACAGACCCAGTAAGATGACTATACTAGAAATTTGATGATGTGGTAATTCAAAGTGCTTTACATTGGAAACAAGGAATAAATAGAGAGTATATTTAATACAATCTTGCATAGAACAACAAATTAAAAACTGAAATTTAAGATTTAGATTAAGCTAGTGAAAGGCAGAGGTAAAATAGTTGTTTGGACATCGGTGCTCAGTTTACAAAACTAAACAGGTGAGTTTAAACATGACTAAAGTGTTGGCACCCTTGATCTCCTCTGGAAGCTGGTTCTGGAATCTGTGGGCCACCTGGTAACTAAAAGAGTATTTACTCTGTTTGGAGATTACCTGTGGTAGATATCATTTATTTGACCCATGGGATCTCAGTTCCTTGTTTGTTGTGTTTTCACTGAGCATGTCTGTTATAGGTATATTTGGAGTTATATAAAAGCAGCATAACTTTAAAATCTATTCTGAAGGAGACTGGAAGACAGTGTAGAGACTTAAGAACTGGTGAAATGTGTTCTGACTTTCCAGTTTTGGTTAGAATTCCAGCTGCTGTATTCTGAACGAGCTGTAGCTTTTTAATAGTCTTTTTGGGAAGACCAGTGAGAAGAAACAAAGCATCTGATTCTTGCAATGTTTCTAAGATGGTAATAAATTGATTTGGTCATTGCTTTGAGATGGCTATTGTAGCTGAGATCAGAGTCCAGAATCACACCAAGATTCCTGACCTGATTTATAGTTATTAGGTCCTTGACAGTGAGATAAGCATTCTCGCTTTTACTTCTAAATGCAATGACTTCAGTTTTGTCCTTGCTTAATTGAAGAAAGTTGTTTTGCATGCAGTTTTTAATCCCATCTTGGTTTGGGCCCATCTGTGATTTGAGTGTTTCTGTTTCAATCAGTTTGTAAAACATAATGTTTCCCATGGTTTTATTGGGAGGTATTCTATAAGTAAACTTGACTTCAGTTGTTCCTTCATAAGGTAAACAAAAACAGCAGGTTTTTTGGAGTCAACTAGCATTTTATTGCAATTATAGACACATTTTATTTGGCTACTAAATGTTGACTTTATTAATGGGATGATTTTGAAAGTGATTGAATTTTTAGGAACTTATTATAAACATTATTAACTTATAACCATTATGTTATTTTCTAGAATTTTGCAATTAAACAATTAACTCTATGTGACTTTAAATGAAAAGAGCATTTAAAAACCATATGCATGCTTGATATGAGAAAATACTATATATCTGCATAAAAATCCAAAGAAAAGTTTTTATATGCTTTTTCCCCCCAAGTATTATTGAAACATTTTCAAAGAGCTTTTTAGGCCCAGATGATAATTCGAATTTTGTTTGTTAACATCGTTTGTATCTCCACATGTCCTGCTGTCTTAATATGACAAATGCCCACAGTGTGAAATGAATGGGTGGCTGTCACAGGTAATCATGAGGTTGCTTGTCAATTCCTGGTCTGCTTTCATTTCTAATGATTAGCTTTGTGAAGGAATGACGGGATAGGTTTCACTCATCCACTTGCTTCTTTTGTTGGATGACAGTGATGGCTGGGTTAACATCGGTACTTGAAATTGCATCATCGGCTGTCATGATTGTTGTGCATCCCATGAAGTGATTTCTCTTTGTTATAGCAATCACACAGCCAGTGGAAAGTAGCATTGATGCCATTCATTTCTTTATATAGACGAGCTCAGACAATGAAACCATAAATACATTAACAAAATCCACTTTGTTCAATTCTAGCAGTTGTCTTTATTGAGTAAGAGCGTCAAACATGAAGTTTAAAGATGGCTTTTACAATCTTTTTTGGAAATTTAGAAGCTGATTTAGAAGCTGAAATTTAGAAGAGGATTTCTAATAATTTCATTGAAGTATAAACATTTGCATTCAACACAGCACATAAATGGTAATACCCACGTGTCTTCCTGTTCTTTTTGTCTCATAGGAAATTGCTGCATACTTGATAACATTTGAAAAGCATGAAGAATGGTTGACAACATCCCCTAAAACCAGGTAAGAGTATCCATCTATCAAGTAACCATTAGAAATCGCTTTGATGAAGGATTCCAGGTTTTATTACTGTGATACTTAAATGAAGCCATTAGCAGGAAATCTCCCCCAACGAGTCTCTCGAGAATCTCCACTATCTTTAAAGTTGGGTGTTTGATATTGGTGGACATTGATGGCAGTTTCAAAAGGTTTACTTCTTTTAAGAGTTAGGCTGGCAGATAATGGATTATTAATGTGGACTAATAACTGTGAATAGCCTATTAGCAAAGCTCTTAGCTCGATGCTCTGCTGTTTCTTCTGGTGTTGGTAATGTGTTCAAATCTAACAGCAAATTAAACGTCCTATAATAAATGAAGGTGTGAGCTGAAAGCTGTCTACAAACTCAGACGTAGAAGACTTCTAGGTGTGACTGACACTGAAGAGGGAAAAGTGAGCATGTCGTGGCTATGAGTGAGTGAATGTGCCCAAGCACTTGAATCAATCAGTCATCCTGGTTTATGGCTGTTAGCTTGCACTGGGGTTTGAAGCAGCTTTGGTGAATGTACATGTTCTCTGGCCTCTGAAATTGGGAGTTCAGGTTAAAAAATGTTAATAATTAAAAAAATTGTTTGTAGGTACTTGAAAGGGGTGGGTTTGTGCTCTTACTAAACTTCCCTGATCAAATAAATACAATGGACAGAAAGATTTATTGTCAGAAAGTCTTTGACTTTAAATGCTTTCATTTTGCATATTTAGATGATGTTGAGTGGAAATACTATTGGCATATTTCCAGAAAATTCAAAAGACGTTGTATGAAAAGAACATATTGAAAATGAATGTTACTTTGTTTAAATATTTTGATTCACTGATATAGTAGATCTAATACTGCTAGGAGCTAATACTGCAAGGTTAAATGTAACGAAAGAATCACTATTTTTTGCAGATAGACTTTTTAATTAAAAAAAATTTTTTGTTAGTTTTGCGTTACATTGCTTTCATTCTCTGCTCTGCTTTTTGCTTTACTTTGCTTTTTACTTTTTATTTACTTGGATTTTTTGTTTTGCTTTTTTTGTGTTCCATGTTTTTTTGTTTGCTTCGCTTACTTTGGTTCTTTTTTCCCCTTTGCTTTTTGGTGGTTTGCATGTTTGTTTTTTGTTTTTTTGTTTGTTTAGTTTATTTGCTTTGCATGCGATGGTTTCACATAATATAATAATTCAAGAAGCTTAGACACATTGTTTCAGGAAGTGGATTTGCCCAGGTTTATGTCTGTTTTAGTTAGCTTCAACTTAAGTCCTTCAGTTTGCTGTTCTAGCCAGTTTGTCGAAACAGAGCAGTGCTTTCTCCATCTCCTGCCTGCATCAAGAAGGAAGTCCCACTTCTCTCCCAATTAGAGAGAGCTGATCTTATACTATTAGACAGCTCAGAGTCCCTTCTTCTTATTCCCAGACACTGGAAAAGGCTCACTCTCATGTTTTCCTGCAGTCTGCTCACAGGAAGTGCTAATGTCATTGGCACAGAGTAAAAGCAAAAATGACGAGGGATCCCAGTTCTTTTCACGCATGTTCATGCTGTATAAAAAACAGATTCATCTCTATCCATAAATCTCAGTTCTTCTGTTTTCAAAGCTGAAAATATGTTGGGAGAAATTTAGCTAATATAAAGATGAGGTTTTAATGTAGTTATTCGTATTTTAGCATTCAAGTCTGGACTACTCTTAAAAAAAAACAACTGATTTTCAGATGTATGATTGAAACAAATGTATTAAAAGAACAACTGATTCTCGGAAAAGTGAAATCACCCAACAAACAGTCAATTTTACTATGCACAAAAAAAGCCCAATAGAAAGTCTAGTTGTAGTATATAAATATATATAGTAAAATTGAGTCTTTTTTGAGTCAAATTGATAATCAAATGAAGAATCAAGCTAAAATTCAATTTCAAAGAGATTTGAACTAAGAGTCATTTCGTGTGTCAAATTATGAGTTGAATCGAGAGTAAAATTGAGGGTTTAATTAACAGTCAATTGAGAGTCAAAAGAACTATTGACTATTGATTAAAATTGAGAGTTGAATTGGGAGTCAAATTGAGGCTTCAATCAACAGTTAATTAAGAGTCAAAAGAACAATTGAAGGCAAAGTGAGAGTCAATGCAATATTTAAACTGAGAAACAAATGTAGTTATGCCATTTAAAAGCATAACTGTAAACCTGAAGCAAACCTTATCTTTATGTTATGTTTATGTCATTTTTTCCAGTGATTTGCTAAACCAAACGAAGTGGAACTAATTGACAGACAAATGAATTGTTAAACGAATTGTTTGCTTCTTTAATGTAATCTTAATCTGCCAAGGTTGGACAAAATAGGCAATGGATTTTTTTGTGTTCAAATGAACAAAATCATTTAATCTTTCTGTGCATTTAGAGTGGAACAAATATCTCTCCATGTGAAGCATGCAGATCTAAATGTCCAGTGTGACTACATCCTTAAATTAAGTGCAAGTGGATGTTAAGTTTAAACTTCCATTTTATTCTCTCTTCCTCTAAGGAACTTTGAAAATGACTGGCCATAAAGCAAAAAATGCCAATTTAAGATAATTCCTTGAGTAACTGATGGAAATACGTTGAAGAGCACGTCATTGGCTTTTTAACTTCAACATTCTGACTACATCTATAAACGTACCTTTCAACAGTTAGTGAGTGCAGTCATTGAGCTCATTATCTCTATAATCACTGATTAAAAGGAGGTAAGAAGGACTATTGTGATGAGTGCATACAGTGTAATTTTGAGTCAGCGGCAATAGTTGTTGCAATATTATATACAGTGTACTGTACGTTGATTAATTAAAACAGAATAATGCGCCAGGCTGGAACGAAAGCCAACATCAATGAAAGCAACTGAAAGACTGAAAGTTCAGTAATCTATCTCCCTTTTTTTTAACAAAGCATTTTTTTTCTCTATCAGAATTCACTTTAGAAGGGGTTTCCCCACACACATTTTTAACACATACATGGTATTTTGTAAAGTTATTACAAATAACAGATAACATTATATGTATTGTTTTGAAGGTTTAATTTATAAAAGAAAAAAGTAACTTAACAGTAATTAACCATGTGCATATAAATACTCTGCAAAACAATTTTCAATAGAATCTTATTATAAAATATTGTATTTGTCTTTTTCAATAAGTTAATTGAAATGGTTTAATTTAGGTTTATTTCTTTCATCGTATGAGAGAGAGAGAGAGAGAGAGAGGAAGAGGGAGAAAAAAAAGAGAGACTATCATAAAGCTTTTTTTCCCATGTCAAGGTTCAAGGGTTATGAGATCATGTGTGTGGTAAAGAGATTTTCCTGCAGTTTATCACTTTCTGCCCCTCCTGAAGCTTAGAGCTCTGAGACACCAGGCTAGAGGAACTGACTCAGGCTCTGGGCAGTCCAGGCTAGAGACATCAGCAAGCCAGGGGTCAATGGGCCATGGAGTGTAATAGCTAAGCAGTACGCCATGCATGTACAGTATGGAGCCATAGCCTGGGGCTCTGAGCACACATTTACACAAGCACATGAACTCAAGCTTGTACAATACACACAGAACATGTGGAGGATGAGCAGTGGGGGACTGTTCTGTTTGTATTAGCAAGAGAAAGCACACTAGAGAGAACCACTATAAAAAAACTTTGGAGTAAACTCTAATTCAACTTTTCTGAATAAAAGAAGTTAATACAATTAATAAAGATTCTAGTGGGCATGCTGTATCTTTAAATATTCCGAGGCTGAATCACTGTGATTGATGTTTTCGCATCCTGTAATGAACGTTCTCTTTCAGACAATGGTTCAAGTCAATGTGACCACTGGAACAACAGTACAGCTAATTCAGGCCATACCTGTCGGAGCTCAGAAACCTTGCATGCACTGCACTTTAAATTACACTGGCGGCCACCTCATTTTCCATTTTTATTAAACGTAGAGCTCTGCATTAAGTGTTAATGAAAGCTGGAGCTGCACTTGTTATTTAGGCATCTGGAATGAATCCCTTGAGTGCTGACTGTTTAAAAACTTTCAGGATTCACTGTTTATTAAACACACTCACAATCACATATACACAGACACTTTAATGAGAATCTCAAAAAGATTTTGAACATCAGAAGGCTGAACATATTCTAATGCTTGCTTTTTGAGGATCAAAGAAACATCTTAAAGATGCATTTTCTTTTAAGTATAGATGTTTGAAGCATGTTCATTCTTCTTTTAGTCATATTCAGTTTGTTCCAAGTAAACTCATGCTGGCTGTCTCAGGCGTCTTTGTTCAGAATATTAAATGGAGGTTCTAGATGATTTATAGACATATTCCTTTCAGAGTTAAGGTTGATAATGTTTGAGGGTCAGCATCACTTTCCTTCATCCACTGTGTTGGCTGTCCTCAGATGTGTCATGTCTCTGGAAAGCTTCCAACAATATTTGCTATCATTATTGACATCCCTTAGTCCTTGGCTAAAAATAGGATAAGTACGCTGTTTCATTTAGGTGTTTCTTAACCCAAGTGCTACTGATGAAGAATCTCTAACTTTAATCGTTTGGTCTTGGGGCAAAATTATCCGGTATAAAATTATACCGTTATGTTCTATGATAGTGAAAACAAAGCAAAATAACATTGACAATTAACCAGTGAGGAATTTCCTAAGGTGGGGTTGCACATTTTACATTTTACATTTTACATTTATTTGACATATTTTAGTATTAACCCCTAAATGATATAAGTAGCTTGATATTTCATAACTCCTAACGATAATGCATAAACAATTTCCAATTACTATCAGGCAGTTTTACTGCTGATGGATTCTAATTGACTATCTTAGATTGCAATTGGTTTTATTTCTCAACTTAGTGCTGAACGCAACAATTGCAATTACCTCATAATTCTTAAAGAACTACTTAGTACTTGGAAGAATATTTTAAAGTACCTACACAGGGAGGTACTAAAGAGTTACATCATATGTATCATGGAACTATTTAATACTAGGAAGAGTATTGAAAATTTCTACACATGGAGGTAATAGAGTTACCTAATAGTTCTCATGGAACTTTTTAGAACTTGTAAGAGTATTTTAATGTGTTTACACAGGGAAGTACTCAAGAAATACCTTGTGGTTCTCACTGAACTATTTATTTGTTTTAAGAGTATTCTAAAGAGTTTTCGCAGGAAGGTACCTTAAAGTTACCTTGTGGTTCTCAGGGAACTATTTCTTACTCGGATGAGCATTCTAAAATGTCTACACAGGAGCTACCGAAGAATTAATTCATAGTTCTCAGGGAACTATTAAACTCTTATAAGAGTATTCTAAAGTGTCTGCACAGGGGGCTACTGATGGTTATTAAGTAGTTATGACCAAGTTCATTAGTTAATGGTAGTTACCACAGTACTCACTGTGGCATTAGACACTGAATAGTTAATGGAATGTCCCTAGTAAGGAAATCATGTTTAATGCAGAATTATTAGCTACTTCATAGTTCTACAGCAGGGGTCTTAAACTCGATTCCTGGAGGGTGCAGACCCTGCAGGTTTTTTTTTTTTGCCAACCCTGTTTCAGGAGCCCACCAGTAGTTTTAAACCAAACTCAGAGGAGCTTAATCGGTGAATTAAGGTTGGAACAAAATTATGCATTGCTGCAACCCTCCAGGAATTGAGTACACCATTATTCTATAGCATTTCCTTCCAAGTCATGCTTTCACTAAGGTATTCCGAAATATTACTGAAAAAGTATTTAGATCAGTTATACCTTAATCCATGCAGACCTTATTGTAGTGTTTTTGAAAAAGGAGATGTGGTGCACAGAACAAGGCACTTGACAAAACATTCTTCTGGACATTCATAAAGATTCTATCCTTTAACATCAGCAAAGCTTCTCCTGAAATTCAATGGGGCCGATTGAAAGAATTTAATTAGAATTGTTTACATTTTGCGTAACATTCATTACCTTAATTCTACCACTTCCTTGTTTGTTTAGAACACTGTTTTTGGTGTGCTTATTGGATCCCTTGGCACTACAGTTCTTTGCTCTGGAATCAACTTATCTCTTTTATTGTAGAGCGGTTAATGCACATGTGTTATTAAGACCGGCAGTGAATGAGCTGGCTAGGTGCGCCTTGGAAGTCAAGTTAGCAACACTGTTTACATACAAACAAACATTTCTGATCAATGCAAATAAACTTTTGACTTCTGATCATGCTAATTAAAATAAAGCCTTACATTCTAAGTGGTATATATGTTGCCATACAAAACTGTATATGAAGTACACATTTCATCCAAGTTGTATACGTTTTTCACAAGTCACGTTTTGATCATCGTGTGTTGAGTGGTGGGGCTCTTTATTGACCGGCCATCAATACAAGACATGGAAATAGTGTTGTATAAGTGGACATATAAGTGAACATAGGCAAGAAATAAGAATTGGAAATAAATTGTGCTGGAATAACAGAGATAAATACTTCTGGAAATTAATTTGTGAGTAAAAGTTTGAACTTTTTAATGGACATCATTCACTTTTTTACTTTTATAAAAATTTGTATGGAAAGATGTTGATGATTTGTAAAATTCACCGAGTATTTTATTTTACATTTATTAAGTATTACAGTCAATATCAATAGAGCCTTTTTATGTTATTAATTTGATCTCTAAAAAATACTAGGTAAGGTACAGTTAAACAGCACTGCTTTAATGTTAGATGAAATCCTTCGATTAGGCTCATATATCACTAAAGAAAATAGGGTGTGTCGTTAGTTTTAGGCTAATACTGAAAAAGTAAGATTTTAATATTCTGGCACTGGATCAAAGCAAAAAATGAAAGTGAATGTGTAGCTTTTGTCAATAATATGAGACCATGAAAGCAATAGATGTATCAGTAATCTATGCATTTTTAACTGATTGGCATCTTCTGTTATCAGCAGTCACATAGATATATGAAGCAATCCAGCAACTCTGCGGCACCATGATAAATCTGTGGTGCTGGTTTCATCTCTTGATACTGATAGAAATCTAAAGTGAGTTGTGCATACAGTTGAGTAATTGAACTTCATTCAAGAACATTTGTCTTGCATAAAGTCCCACCTACTGATTTTTAAAGTTTACTTGCAAGGAAAGCATCTGTCGGTGCATGTAATTGTGGGTTTAGTTAATAAAAAATACCTTTGAAATTAGGAAAATATGTATTAGATCCCCTATCCAATTAGCTGAGATTAAATGAGCCATTATTATAGGAAGTATCACATGGCTGCTTCATGAAAAGTCACATAATACCACGTTTATTACATACAACATTACTAACCTGTATTGTTGTTTCTACCAAAAAAATTTAAATATTGGTTTACACTAGTAATGTTTTGTCCACTAGCTGATATTTTGATGAGAAATTAACAAATTATAATTATACACAACTTCAGCTTTCATCTACCATGAATTGGGGAAATAGGGAATTGAGAAAAGTGACAAATGATCATAGATGTTTTTGTAAACTAGAAAAAAAGGTAGGTCAATAAAGTAGCCAGAATAAGTAATACAACTTTAGCTGCAAAACTGTGGAGTTTAGAGTGCTTTCACAAATCCCAGACATTACTTTCTTAACAGAACTTTCATTAAAAATACAGACAATAAAGAATGACAATCAAACACATTTTTAACTGTAAAAGCTTCATGTGATCTAGATCAAAATGTTTTCTGCAATGGTAAAGAAATATATTTCCCTCCTATAATTTCATCTGTTGCCACAGCTATGGACTGATAGTGCTCATCATCAAGTACACAGTTTTACCATGGCTAGAGTTTCTCTTACTAATCTAACAAATGTCGTTTGTATGTAGGCACATGGAGCTCGTGGACATGTTTATGCTTGTCCAAAGAATATAAGCAGTTTTTAAGAAGACGCTTTACATAATATATTTTAAAACTGGTGCATATTGGGCCGAATAAGTTCGGATGATACCCACATGTTACATCCTAATTCGGACAAAGAGTTTATCATTTTGCTTTTTTTCATGGTTGAATAAGTTGCATTTTTCAACATTTCAAAATTGCAGACTGCTGGCATTACATGTAAGCACTCTAGATGTACTTGAAAAACAAAACTGTATTTGAAACCTCGTATTGGGTTTTTGCTTGATAAGCAAAGATTAGTTGGTTTTTGCTTGAAATGTTTATAGATAATCAATCTGTTATGTTGAATGGTCAAGTAGAGCTTGGTGAGTGTTCTTCCCGCTTTTCTTCTCAAGAAGGACACTGTCATCTTACTTCATGGTCTTCTGCAGTATGCTTCTCTTTCATTGTTCACCCCTATCCCCCATCCCAGCATTAACACAGATCCCAGAAGAGCTCTTCAAAAGACAGAGCTTTTATTAAAACTTACAGCATCTCAGGCAGTGGAGTGGAAAGATCAGAGTTACTGTATGGTAACACCAGTGGGCTTACACTCCCACACAAACAGCACGCTGTTTTTAAACAACTCAAGGAAATCAAATTGCAGTACTTGGTAAATTATTGCATTGTGACATCACTCCACTTTGCTCAAATGCTGTTTGAAATATGGCAAGAAATCTGGAGGAGCAAGACAGAATGAAATCGAGGAAACAGAATGGTTTTTGTACCTGAAACCCAAAGACGTGTCAGTTGTGTGTGGCTTATTAGCTCAAACCTTTTCAACCTTCCTAAGGTAGAGTTTTTGAAGTTTAGCCAGTCTGACGTCAACACTCCCCACTACCTAGCCTCTAAATTCATTGACGGAGGACAAAATATCCCTCAAAGTGTTGCAACCCTGAGGCCTGACCAAGGGCAACCATACCACCCACTTCCCCCCTGGGCAAAAGCCACTCGCACCCTAGAGGAAGATGTGGAGAGAGGGAAAGGCACAGAGAGCGAGGACGGCGAGAAAGACAGACGAGTCAATTGGAGGAGAAAGAGAGTAGATGAAAAATGGAAAGGGGACAGAAAGTGAAGTTGATGGAGGGATAAAGCAGCAGAAAATGGAAACATGTCGATAAGAAGAAAGCGGGCAAATCAAATGGAGATAGGCTGAGTTTTGATGGATGTGGTTTAAAGGAGGAGTGAGTAAAGAGAGAGTGGAAAAATGCAGAGTGTTGGTATGGTTCAAGTGTCACATTGTGTGACCTGTTAAAGAACGCATAGCTACAAGGTAAAGAGTTAGTTTGGGAGAGACTTAGTCTTGAGTTTATTTTATTGTTTTTGAAATAATTGTAAAATGATGAGAGCGTCACGGTGGCGCAGTGGGTAGCACGGTCGTCTCACAGCAAGAAGGTTGCTGGTTCTAGGCTCGGCTGCGGCAGGTGGCATTTCTGTGTGGAGTTTGCATGTTTTCCCCGTGATCGCGTGGGTTTTCTCCACAAGTCCAAAGACATGCGGTATAAGTGAATTGAGTTAGAACAATTGCCCATAGTGTGAATGTGTGTGTGAATGTTTCCCAGTGATGGGTTGCGGCTGGAAGGGCATCCGCTGCGTAAAACATATGCCAGAGAGTTGGCGGTTCATTCCGCTGTGGCGACCCCGAAAGGGAATAAAGCCGTCATGAAGATGAATGAATGAATGTAAAATGATGTGTTTATAATTACATTAGTTGAAATGTAAAATGTTTATGTTTGAAATTGACCTGTTAAAGTCACACTAACTCCTGGTCACCACCGTGGACATGTGACGTTTTTGTGTAGCTATTTAGCCTGTCATTGGTGCTTTCTGTCACACTAAGTCCTTTTCCTGCTGGTCAAATGTTATTAGTTAAGGCTCAAAGCATGAAGTGTTCAGAATACAGGGCTTGAAATCCAATTGAATGTTTCACACAGCTAGGAAACTGTTGTTCTTCGTGAGAAGAAAGTTGGTGGATGAAAGGGGGGCCTAGCCATACAAGTTCGTATGGTGAAGTTTATGCTTTCTGTAGCTTAAAAGGTTTCACCCATCGTCCCCACAGTGAAATCACATCCAGAGCTTATTGGGTCAAACGACTTTTCATCTCTCTTTTTTCAGTCTATTAAATAGGAAATGTAACTTTTTTTTGTTTAAGTGCCATTTCAATAAAGTATGCTTCGTAATTGTCCCATATTTTTGGCGGCATCTACCAAAACCTACCAGCATCAAGTGAAGACATCAATGATGCTAACTGATAATGTGAGTGGCTCAAGCCTGAAACATTCTCAAAACTTTGTGAGAGTAGGACTGAAGAGGTTTTGCTTTGAACCCTTGATTAAGTATATACTAATTTTTCTTTGTTGATGGTGATATAAAACCATCCTAAAAAAGACAGTTTAACTTTAGTGCAGTTAAGAATAGCTTATAGATTTCCAGTTTACAGAATATTGTTAGCAGCTTTCCCACAACTAATATGTTTTATTAAGTTTCAGCTTTTAAAGTATTTTTAAATGTTTTTATTCACTACATTTGATGAATAATTCATTATTTATTTAATTGGTGTTATTTTGTATCACTAGTTTTATTATTTACCTTAATTACCATTTTTAAATATTACTTTTTTTAAGTTCAGACGTTTTTAAATACAGATTGATGTCTTTAAAATGTTTAAGCTCCTTTTTTCTATATTTGATACTCCTCCTGAAAAGGTTTCTGCACAACTCTTCACTACAGTTATGAAGGTGATCGATTTGTATGCTGTAATGTTTTTCTTTGTGCTCCATTTTGTTAATCAAGAATAGAGTCATATTCTCTGTTACGAGAGATCAAACTGTGGCCTAGACAGCCTCCAAAGTAAATGAGTAGTACACCGTTCCTCCATGTGCCAGTGTGTAAAGAGCAAACAGGTTAACCCAACGAGATCCCAGCACAATTAAAAGAGTGTGACTAAGTGTACACATTAAAGCTAGCAGCTTAAGGGAAGGCGGCAGAAGGATGCCTGCTGAATGAATGGATGCTTGAATTATTAAGCTGGAGAGAAAAGTTGATGTCAAGCAGGTGTTCAAGGAGAAAGTGTCAGCCAAGCAGGCCGAAATGGGGAGAAGTGCTGCCACTGCAGTGTAATAATAAAGACTTAATTCAATTAGTGCTTCTGCACCGGTGCACAGCCCACTGGCATCCTGTCAGCTCCAAACATTCCAGTCCTGTTCTTAAGACATGGATGCACACAAACCCAAACACGCACTTCACCAAATGGTTTTAAGAGTTACAGTCCTATTCAGCTGGTTTGTTTGAATTTGAGCACAGTATAAAGAAACTGTGGGATTACACAAACTAGTTGATGCCATACACTGCATTTAATTCTAGTAAACATAAAAGGGTTGTAAAAGGGAAAGCAGTTCCAGAGTTTTCATGTTTCTCAAACCGTGAAGGGTGATGCAAGCAACACCAAGGTTATGCTTTCCAATCCCTGAGGAAGAAAGAATGATGGCATGACTGGCTTGTGTTTTGATGATTATGAACTTTTAGTAGAAAGATCCGGGTTCTGTAGGTGTTGTAGAAGTGTCCCAGCAGGTTGTAGTATCTCCTGGCACATTGGCACTGCTAAATCTAAAAGCAGAATAGACGGGATGCCAGAGTGCAGAGGGGTTCTGTTCTCTCTGTTACGTAAGGAGATGCTGGGTATGTTCCAGTGAGCTTAGTGAGTAACCCACTCACCTCGACGCCTGGCCTGGTCCATCTGCAGGTCTCCAACTGTGTAGTCAGGAAGAACACAGTGTGCCTTGTGTGTCACCCTCTGTACGCAAACAGAGATAATGTACACACATGGTGATGGTATCCTCGCAGAACTCACATCTGATTATAGTATGTGTATGCGGGGTAATAAATTATCTTTTAATAACTTAACTCAACTAACTTATGGATTAAAGAAATTTGAATGTATACTGCTAAATGGTTAGCCTCGTCTTACCAGTAAAAAAATCAATAGTGATAACAACTACCATAATTTAACATGACTAGAAGAAAAAAAAATTCTTAGGCAACACAATTATATATGTTAATTATATTGTATATATCTGTTCTGAATGGAAAGAGGTACCATCACTTCCTGAAGAGAAAATTTTACTGAAAAAGAAAGCAACACAGCTTGTAAAACTTTGCGCAAGATTAAGGGCAAATATTTAGTTGACAGTTATGGTTTGACTTCCACTAGTTGTGCACACTCGTGATGCTAAATTTGGTAATGTGTAATGAAAGTGAAAAGAAAAATATACATTTGATGTGTATATATAATAATATATTTAAGTTTAAATGCATCCAGAATGGGTCTGGATTTTTGTTTCTGAATTTTACTGTTGGTGCCTCTATTAAAAACAAACAGCATATGTTTTCTATCTTTTTTTAATTAAAGAATGAAAAATATGAAACATTTATAAAAAGACAAAAAGAAAAGTATAAAACAAACATATCAATTGAAAAACTTTAGTGTTTTTGGTTGATTCTCAAAGTAAGGATGCACAAGCAGTTAACACACTCTGTTTTTGTGTCTGTAGTACGAAGAAACAAGTGCTTGCAGACAGGGTTCTCTGTTACAGGTCATTAATCCAAATCCAGAAGCCATCAGTCTGACCATGCACACTGTGAACAGTGTGCTGTCAGTCAGAGCGTCCAGGAAGAGCCATGCCATGTGTATAGACACAGCCGGTGAGCTCCTGCAATCAATAGCGTATATATATAACCCGCATGACAAGCCAAGGCTCTCGGAGCACTCACAAGTCACCAGCAGCTGGACAGCACGCTCTGGGAGTGCATGCCATTGATTTAGGACAAGACAGCCCTCGAGTCCGTTTTCTGTATTCCAGTGCTCTCAAACTTGTTTCACTTCATCACAGCCTTTCTTTTTGGACACGTGCATAGACACATCAGAGCTCGTGTGATATAAATGTAGCTTTGTTGTCATGAAACGTTGATGACTTTAATGTATTCAGCCGCCTTGAGTCTTGACTGCAGGCCATAAAGCTTTTCCCTTCGAGTGCTCCATTACAATCCATGAAAGGCTCAGGAAGGGACTATCGGTAATTAATTTTGTATCACAGAATTAAATCTCTAAAGTGTAAAAAGCTAATTAATAAATAATTTAGTCATTTTACTATGTTTGAAGAGAATACATCACAGAAGTCAATCTAGCTTTATCAATCTTTTCTTTTAAACATAATTTCTCTCATTTTTAGCATTTTTGTTTAATTGATTGTGATTGAACGAGGGATTGCTTGCTGGGGCTTAAACTACAATGCAGTATAATTAAGCTGTTTAAAACAAATGAGTCGATTTTCTCGATCAATTTAGTCAAAAGTGAAAGGTGAAAGTAATTGTTGTCATTTTGAAGGCTAAATATTTTTCATATAGGTTAGCTTACAAAATAAATTCTAACTCTTGCCTTATTTATTTTAAAAAACACATTTGATAATATTTTTACTTTTGATTATATAGATTATTGTTATTATTATTAATAATAATAATAATAATGTATTATAAATGTATTTATGTCTTTTCTTAATTTTGTAACATTTATTTTCACATACTTGTAGCATTTAAAAGATGATAATTATTAAGTCATAGGGTCATTTTCACAGTTTTTATAAACATAGGACATAAAGAACATTCTAGTAACATTCTAATAATGATAAACTAAAAACGTTATCTAAACAACATTCTCAGAACGTTCTTAGAACCTTTTTGTGAGTGATGAATGTTCTAAAAAATTTTTAATAACATTGAAAGCAATGTTTGGGATCCTGTGTTGTCATCATGTGATGAAAATCCCAAAGCAAACATAATAACAATTGATTTGCAAACTGTTTGGTTTTGGTCTGACCTAAGCACTTTTATTTCGTTTTTTAATCACTTTACATTTTCATAAGGGATTCGCTTTCTTTTCACACAAGCCTCAAGCAGTCAATGAAAACTTTAAAGTGTGACATGCATTGAAAGGCCAAAATTGCTCTATTGGCATTTTTCTCAAGTTTAAACATTTAGAAGATGGAAAAAATCTTGATTAAGATTTGATCAAATATAGTAAAGTGTTTTGTGGTTGGTAACATTTTTAATATGTTTTTACTGCAACTGTCAGTAAATGTGTGTTTGTTTTGTGTCTGAAATGTTTTCACTAGCTAACTACTTTGTAGTTGTAAATTACAAAGTGAAAAAATAAATTAGGAACTGACCTAATTCATTCTTGCCATTGTAAATTGTAAATTGTAATTTTTACATTCATTGAATGGAAACCGGTGGACCATTGTGTTAAACATATTTTTAATAATTATTTTAAAAATAAATAAATGAGAATTATTCAAATACTAAAAAAGCACAAATCTTAATCTATAGTTCTAATCTTTCTGCACTAGAGTGTCCCTCATGAAATGCAAATGTGCTGTTTCCTATTTGGCAATGGATGGCTCAACTTAATATATGAATGATTTTTCAAGGAGCGTAATTGAGCTGTGGGTGAGCGTGTCTGTGTGTGCGCACTACTGTAGATTTAAATGAAATCTGCTGCTGACCTCACTCTGAGAAGCAATAGAGATGCATCAATATGATTTGGAAATGATGATGTTGAAATGGACACGAAGAGTGTCAATTATTTACAGGTGATGTGCTCATTGAATTGACTATGAAGTGGCCCATAAATTACCTCCCTCTGTAATCAACCCCTGTAGGAAAATAATGAAATAACGGCTGCAGAAGCCAGGGAATCACTGTTCAGTCGAGACTGTTTGAGGAGGAGATTTCGTAAAGGGTGGCCAGCTTTTAAAATGGCACTGAATGTTGAAAAGCCTGCAAATTACTTTGGTAAATTGTCCCTAAATTCTCTGGCTGTGAGGAACAGACCGTGCTTCAGCTCCATAACAAAGGAGCGAATAGTCCAGACAGCAAATTTGCAGTCATTACACTTAATGTGAACAACTGTTTTTGTTTTATTCACCACTTGTAATGGAATAGAAGGGTTTTGAAGATGAGATCTGCTAAAATTTTCATTCTGTTGTTCTAGATCTGGATAAATGCAAATACTTGATCAAACCCTTTTCAAAATAGTTTTTCAGCTACTTGTATTGCAATTCCCAAATCAAATATTTGTTTTATCCATTGAAAAATAATGTAATAAACCTATGTTTTTATACCATAACATATGTTTTAATTACGAAGAAGACAATCTTTTAAACTCAATCTTTTGTGTAACTTAATCTTCCTACAATCTCAAACTCTATGCTGGCATCTTTTAAGTCATACAAATGCCATAATTCAGAGGAATACTAAAGCCATCTTGTCAGTCATTGCTGCTTAACATCCCTAATATTGAAAAATTTCTTTCTGTGAATTGTAGTTTGTCTGCAGAGTCAAAAAGTGGTTGATTATTTTAAAAATGGAAAAAAGTTGCCCTGGATGACTTTATAGTGTAGACATTTTTTGAGCTAAGTTGCACTCAAATTTTTTGTTTGTCGCCAGTCTTTTGAATTTGGGGCTTGTAATATTGAACAGCCGAAAACAATCGAACAATAAAGAATAAAAGATTAAGACGCAATGCTTTCCTTCACCGCAGTCAAGTGAACTAAAGAGCACCTCTAGTGGATGAGCAAAAAGTTATCAGCCTTTGAATGGGATTATTAGACTTGCTGCACCTACTCAGGGCTCCAAATAGGTGGAGTAGGCATTTATCATACCTTATGAGTGATTGAAAACGACCACAGAATGGGCTGACGGTAACAACCAGTGCTTTACTTGGAAATCAATTACAATACAACATCCATGACAACAACATTAACCAGTTTTCATATAGGAATGAAATAAAATAACTGAACAAATCAAAATAAAACACGTGAATAAAATGAAGCATATCTTAAGTACATTACGATTAATCTGAAAGAGAGAATTTAAACATACTAAAGTGAACCCAGCATTTTTTGTTATTGTTTTAATTTGCAAGTGGACTCTCTTCCTTTATTCATCAGAGCACAGGATCTGGCTGTCTTCTCACACTGGCTAGTAATTGGCAGGAATGAAGGCACTGTCTGCCAAAAGCTCCCAACGCTCTTTTTTGGATAAATGATGGGCTAGGGCCGCTTTGAATTAACTATTGCAAAATTTAATTATAAGGAATTATTTCTTGTCCGCCTGCTCTCTCTTTTATGCAGTTGCCTTGGATGACAGGAAGTTATTTGGCCCTTGTCCAACATTGAGTCATTTTACAGTAACGTCAGCTTTTTGTTACACGGAGCGATGCAAAGAGCTTAAGCCAATGTGTTGTGTGGCTCGGAATGTGCTTGTATCATGTACCAGTTCAGCCCATCTTTGTGTTAGCCACAAAATCTGCAGCTATTTTTAGCACGTTGCCTCTGTCCTTGTGACCATGTGCTTAACAATGTGCGTTTGGGAGAGAGAGGCACTAGAATTGTCGTTTTCAAAGGAGTTTAGTCTCACCACACCCCCTCTCCCTGACCTCCTCTTTACCCTGAATCACACACAATAACATTGCTTCTATCTCCCACATGCCTCCAGCTGCAGAAATCTGCTCTCTGATGTTATTTTGGGAAACACACCAGAGGAGTAGATTCCCCTCTTCTTTATTTTAGATTATCTGGGTGACAAAGAGAATAGTACAATAAAAAATGAGCATCCTACACTCTGTTCCAGTGTGTGATGGGGAATCACAGAGGGTGGGCAGATTTTGTTTGTTTTGTGCTTCCTCTTTCCTGCCTCGTTCTGTCAGAGAAGAAAAACAGGTGATGTCACTGCACAATTAGGCCAGTGCAGGATTACAGCACAACCCAAAGAAGGTTTAGTTAGTTTTGTAATTGTTATCATGTATTTCCAATGACTTCAGCAGTTAGTAGTATTCGTTTGAACTTTTCAAAACATTATGTCACGTCATCTGCCATACATGAATTGCAGAGCATTTATTGTAAATTAGGATGTTCAAATATAACGTAATCACTCATTAATAATAATCAAAAATCAATAAAATAATATAAGTTAGAGAGGAACTTATCGTGTAATTGGTCTCTTGATCAAGTGGTTCCACTTTGAACTTTTTTCTTACCTAGTATGTAAGCTAAACAAATCATTATCGATGTTTGTGCAAGCTTTGTTTTGAGGGTGTTCAGGTCCCAAGCCACTTCCTAGTCACAGATCTTTTTCGCGATTAAACGCTAGAATCGGTTTACTCACCCATAGGAAAATTCCACCAGCTGACGTTGCTTGTTTCCTTAATGTAACCACTCTCATTTGGTTGCCACGGCTGTGAAATGGGAAAAAAGTTAAAGATGTGGCACCAAATGGTAATCCTAATACTACATCAAAAGAATGAATGTTTCCCAAACATGTAAAACTTCACTTCAAGTGAATAAAAGTCCCTCTTTAAAAGAAAGTTGTCAAACACAAAAAAGATCATTGTCACATTTCAGGACAAAGACTTTCAGGACAGTGTGGCTATTGAAAAGGGCTTTTTAAAAGAGACAGGCTGCACTAGCTCATCTCTGTGTTCTCCAGTTAAGCTGTTTTTCCTCAAACACTGATTGCTGCCCCATACAGAGGTGAGGTCTGCTTTTTCCTCAGAGTCTTGACCCTCACTGAGTTTCACTTTGGCAGTCCTCACAGGACACGGCTGGATGACACAAAACCAATTCCACTTCATATGTTCTCACTGTACTTTATCTAATCTGGCCCCTCCTCAGGATTCCAGCACACACCATGATTCCTTTAAAAGGCTTAATTAAGGATCTGTGATTCAATCACACTAATTGAATCATGGACGGCATGCAAGGCAACGGCTGTTCAGAGGTAGAATCTTGTAAACATCAGCGGTAGATGTCTGTCAGAGTGAAGCTCAAAAAGTGGAGAGAGCCAACCTAAAAATGGCAGGAAGACCTGTGTTAAGAACGAGTGAAGGAGAGTTGGAAGGCAGGGATAATACAATGACAGGAAGAAGAAATTTGAAGACAAAGTAAAGAAATTAGATTTTGGAACCTGTTGAAAAATCTGTTCTTTTAGCATCTTCTTTTTCAGCATAAACCGTTTATGATTAGTTTAGTTCTTGTTTCTGAAAACCCACTTGTAATTCATTATCATTTGAACAAAAGATTGTTAAATACTGGTAATTTGTCATACTAAAATGGAAAATAAGCTCTAAGTTTTGTTAATTTTATAATAAAAACAAAATCATTCATAAAATTCCCTTCTGGTCAGGTTTTAGTTCCACTGTGTTTTCTTAACACTGACCTAGTTTCATTTTTGGTGATTCATCTCTCCATGATGGTTTATTTGTAATCTTGCACATTTTTGTCATTTTCTTGTGTATGAACAAACAGGAAGAGACGTGCTCTCATACATGGACTAGTTTGCTGTTTTTCCTGTTTCACTTTGCGAATAATTATTTGAATTTGTTTGAGAAATGCTAATACACAGATTAATGTATAATAATTACTGCAATTCTGTAGCCGACCTAACAGATTCCTTTACTGTTATGATTGAAAAATAAGAGTTGTTTTGATGGTGTGACGTTCCCCGCTCATCCATAGACAGCACTTACACTGCAAGTCAGCTGTGCTTGAGGCCACCAAGCCGAACTCAGTCACATCTCTCTCAACTGGGTAGGAGTATGTAAATTAAGGCAACGTGGAGTGCTAAAAACCAAATGTGCATTCTGTGTGAAAAGTAGTGCTGAACGATAAATACATGCATTTAAATTATTTTTAACTAAAAGTAAAACTTGAGTTTTTTTGGCTTACCAAAGGTTGAATATAGTTATCAGAAATGATTGGCTTTTCTGTGTGGCAACAAGCAAAACCCAGCAAGGGACATGGTGGGATTTGGAGGATCAGGAGATACATTGCTCATTTTACAAAGCACATCCATTTCAGTACATTAAAAGACATTGTTTACAATAAATACTGCCTTTTGAAGGTTTTTAAGGGTGCAGTAATAGTCTAGGGGTGTCAAAGATTTATTAAAATAAATGTAAAAGGTCGTAATAGGGCTATTTTAAAATGTGAATTGGTAGACTTAAACAAACTATCATGGCATTGGCACTGTTGCATTGACTCAATAAATAAAGCTGTTTAGCTCAGCAAATGGTCACTTACAATAAAAGAGTACTTTTACTTAAAAAAAAAGAGTACTTTAAGTGAGTATGAGTATAAATTTTATTTTCTTATGGGACTTTCCTATGACTTCCCTATGTAATGAACCACTGGACTATTATGTTATTGTTAGAGATACAAATGAGGTTACCAGGTCGTGTTTTGTGGACAGCAGGGTCACAACCTCTTCAGGGATGAGGAGTGAAGAGAAAGACAGGTCTGGTTAGCGGTGTCTCATGCATGTGTGAGTGTTTGTGAGCATTGGTGAGTGTCTCAAGGCTTGTGGTGGGAGGATTGCGTGCAAATTTGGAGCACAAGGAGCTGAGGAGAGGTGGCAGGGGACTGCTTAAGGCTACAGCATGACTTTTTTTTGTATGCAGCTAAGCCAACCATAGACTTGATTTAAAAAGATTTACCAAAGATTTAAAGTAAACTAAAAACTTTACAGCCCAGCGGATTCCTTTAAAAACAAGAGAGCGTAGAATCCATCCGAAATATTGTCCTCCCTCAAAAAGTTTGAATTATAAAATTATGCGTTATAAAAAACAGATCTCTTGGAAGTGTGCGTATCAAAGCCACCCATCTTATCCATGCCTTACACAACTTGTTTTCACTTTTTATAGTCAATGCCAAATTAGATATACTGTAATATACATATTACCTTTTTAATGTCATTTAAGGAATTGCACAAAAACGTACGCGAACCCGTGGATTGATATAATAAGTTAAAGTATAAGTTATGACATCAGTGTTAAAGAGCAATTCTTTGCACATGTACTTGCTTCAGTAAATTTATTGTAAATACAGCAGATTTTGCATGATTTGGTCCATAAAAAAAAACTCACAATTTTTAAATGAGACCTCCGATCCTTTTCTCTCTACACTTTTAATAAGGTTAATAAAACATGCATTTTGTTGTGGGAAAGGACATGTAAAATTTCCCGGCTTAAATAAGTCAGTTAGGCACATTTCTGTATATAATATGGTTAATGGAGATGTAGTTATTATGTAGAATAAAAAAGTATTTTTGTTGTTCCAAGTCTGCATTTTGGTGATTAGATTTTCCCCAGTTGATGCCTCGTTTAATATTACTTATTACTCAAACATCTGGACTTGTGTTAGGACATGTGTCATTTGTTTAGCCTGTTAGTTATTCTGAAGTTGAAGTTGACACTCTTAGCATACAAAGTCTCAGATGTTTGACCACAGACATCTCCAATCCCATGAGAATTTGGGAAACGTCCAAAGCCACTACACCCCTCAGTCCAGGAATCCCCACTCCACTGCTTGAGTGGGTCACAGACTGCCTCCTCTCCACACATCTGAACATCTGAATCTGAAGGATGTGAGGTGGAGGTTGTTGAAGCACAAATATTGAAAGGAGAAACAATCTCCTTTACCTCTATCAATGCGATTCAGGCACCGTACGACATACTTTATTATGCAGAAAAATACCAGCCTATTGGCCCATGTGTTTGAAACAAGTCTATCAGTTTCCAAAGCCATCATGGCACTCATTTTGTGCAGAATGCTAGGGAACAAAGAATTTTAACATTCTAAAGGAGAAATGAAGAGCTTGATCAAGTCTTGTTCAAATGATCAAAAAAGTTTTCTGCACTTCCCTTTGATTTAGGATTTAGAAAAATTGCATTTAAGCTAGTACGCTAGGTAATTAAGGAATTTCTCCAATTCAGGGAAAGTTTTTTGTTGATTGATATGTAAATCCAAACCAAGTGGTAAGAGAAATTGGTTTTAAGCTAAGTGTTTTAAGTTAAGGGCTTTGCCTGAAGCTGTACTTCCAGTGGCTAATTGATTAAGAAAACAAAGAATGGAGTGACATTTATTCATCACTTTGACATTTGAAACTGCTTAAATTTTCCCTACCCCATGTAAATAGAACTGTGAAATTGATTTTGTATGTATCTGTTTGTTTGTGTGTGCGTGTGTGTTCATTATATACGGCTTTTTCTCCCTTTGCTGCGTTGGAAAGCTTCTCTTGAAGTTCTGACGGCTCATAGATCACTTGAGTCTTTGTAAAGGTCTGATGACCAAAATGTTCTCCGCTCTGCATTACAATCTAGTAACTTAAAGTAGTGAAGGCTTTCTCTCTATTTGGAAGGTTCTCTTCACATTGATCTGTTAAGTTTATGTGCACTGTCAAACGCCTAGCTGTGAAATCAAGTTGGCTGGGAAGAGTTGAGCAATAGTAATCCATGCTCTTTAAATGAAACTTCATTAGTAAAGCACTTTTGTTTTCACCTGAAACAATTGGTTTGCCAGACTTTGTCAGCCAAGGGGAACATTGAGAGCCTCTCTCTCCTATAGTCTGTTTGTTAAAAATACAATAAAACCCTGAGGCAGAGGATTCCCAGTGTGACCAAGATCTGTCACCGCGACTCGGTAGTCTATTGGAGGTCTGTAGAGATCTGATTCAGGCATCATATTATTGTTTTGTTTGTAGTTTACTGTAGTTCAAATGATTTTTTGACACCCAGATGAACCTTTTTTTCTCTTCTTTTTACGTTTTCAAGGCATACAAAAATATTTAGTTTTTACTCTACATATTGCAACCATATTGTAAACATGTATTTTATTATTGTATTTTTCTTTAATGCTTGATATCAGTGCCAAATACCCAGTACCTTTGAGTTCCTATATCTAAACAGCACAACACAACACAAAATATTGCATGAAGGATTGTTTGATCTTCTGTAATTAGTCTTTTTATTAAAGCTAAAGTTGACATTTACTGCCACTGCCACTCCCACAGATAACTATTACGATAGCTAACTTCACTGACCTCATAGTTTATCACTTGTTAAATGCTAGTATGTGTTATGCAGCGATTGAGGATGTCGTATCAGTGTTATTGTTGTAGGATAGTTTATGAGAGATTTTTCAATCAAGATATTTTTCCATCCAGATAAAATTTAGGTGTTGTTTTTTTGTTGATGAGAAATGTAAAGTTATATGAAATTTACATATTTAAAAAAATGTTTTGCCTATATTTAAGCACGCACACGCATGCACACACATTCAACCCTTAAGGACATAATTGGATGATATTTTTTTTATCAAATAATTCAAATAAAAAAAATGAAAGTTGAATAAATCATAAACTTGCTTTAGAGTAGAGTTGGGTTATGAGTAATGAGAGTTTATTTTTAATTAGATTTAAACATATGTACAACCTTATTTCCTTCACCAGAAAACAAACTTTTCATGCAAATGAATAGAACATTGTCTACTGAATCATATGTATTGAGCTGATGATGACTGATAATGGCCATTGAATGACAAGTTAACATTGCACCATGTCATAGTTAGTTCACTTTGAGTATAATGTACACCCTTTACAGATAAGGGATGTTTCATTAAATGATGCACCACAATAATTTGACAGGTTATTTTTAATTCCTTAGCACATAAAATTAATATTAATATTGACTCAATCATCATTCTGTTAAAATTGACTAAAATTACTGAAATAACAGTGTCTGTTTTTGCAATTCTGAAAACATGTATAATAGTCATTACTGATTCATCAAGTCAAGTTTTTTCTAGCAGCATGTAAATATAGAAAGATGATGTAGGTTTTTTTTCCTTAGGGATTTTTCTTCAAAAGCAAGCTTACAGAGAAAGAAGAAAATCACATTTTTTATATCACTATTCATTCCATCTTCTTTATTAAATCGTGAGCTCCATGTAGGATGGAACCCAGTGGGTCGGCAGATGTAGCGCTATGTTAAACTTTATGTGACTTGAAATGGTTTTGAAGTGTATGGAGACTGAGATCACCTAGCTGTAAAATGATCTGTTTTATGGTGTCATTATCAATGCAGTATTTTTTAAAGATGCACTTCACTTCACACTCACGAGACATGGGAAAATATAAAGAAAAGAATAATGCTCTGACTTTCACAGTGTCCTTCATGAAAGCGAGGATTGGAAAATTCTAGCGTGGCTATTGCCTGTCATAAAGTGAGCCTGATACAGAGATCCAAATGCAACAATGTTTATTAGAGAAGGCAGCAAAGGGTGAATAACAATAGTAGCCCAAAGCATAAACAACAATACGTTAAGAGCCTATAATCTTGACAAGAAAAAGGAAACATACCAGACCTCAGAACCCATCTGACCACTTTGGCGTTTCTAAATGTCTGTTTTAACTTAAAAACGGTTTCTGAACACTCAAGCAAATTTTTAAAGCAACTTCAGTTTCAGAACTGTACAATGGGTTTGTAAATACGTCCTTCTATTATAAGTATTTCTTTCATTTCTAAATTTGTTGCTATATTTCTTACCTTTTTTTATCCATTAAAAATAACCTGTGTGACATTGTCAGTGAAAAGAGAAATGGAAATTGAATGGAAGGAAACAAGCGGAGCTTCTGGGTATTTCATTGTGGCAGTTTGAATGTGGCTGCTGTGTTCTGTTATGTAGCCACATCCCTCTGCCAGCATTGTGTCCAGCAGCATTCTATCATCCCTCTGCTCTTGTATACTAGAAATGAAGTCCCCAGCAAAGAGAAATCGAGAGGGAGAAAGTGAGCGAATGTGTGTTTTATACCTTATGTCCTTATTTTAACTCTCGAGGGAGGAGCTCTCTTAGCTACTCAGCATAGACTGGCCGGAGTCTATTGATCAGGCTGAGAGTTCTGCCAACTGAGTAAGAAGGGGAGAGAGAGGGACAACAGAGAGCAAAAATAGATAGAAATGGGACAGATGAGAAAAGAAAAAGAGGGAGAAACAACAGAACAGTAAGGGAGAATAAAGCCGACCTGGCTTTTTTCCATTCTGCCTGTAGAGGAGGGCTTGGATGAGTTTGTTTAATTCATCACTGTCTTGCATTCCCTTGGACACCAGTGGGACTGAGCTGTTTCTGAGCAGTGCCCACAATGCTTTTCTCTGCTTTACCTTTGAATGAAGCTCAATAGAAAGTCCTGAGTAGTGATAGATTTTTATACATTATTCAGCTTCTTGATCAGATCTTTTACAAAAGATGTAGCTTTGCATGACCTTCTCATTTTCACTTGCTACACTTTATTCCTAGATATGATTCATGATTTCTCTCAGACTTTAGTTTGAAACTAAAAGGTAGGATGCTGGTTTTGGTTGCAGAAAGGCATGACAAATGGTATGATGTTTTAAAAAGAAAGAAAAAGAATTACTTCCACGGGGACCGAAAAGCCATCCCTCGGGACTAAAGCACAGCTTCCACTATAAAACTAAAAACTACGAGGCATCATTTGCCACCAACACATAACAGAATGAGAAGTGTGCTGCATCAAACAAACACCATTATTAAGTCTTACTATGTGTTGCTTATTTTGCAAAAGGGAACCACATTGAATCAAGAAATGATATTTGATCATGTGTTATATTTGTTGAGCAAGACTTTCCTTAGAGGAAAAAAAACAGGTATACAAATGTTATAAATTGCTGTGGTTATGGTCTAGATGTTTCAGTTTAATCTGTTTAGGATGATGAATTAGTTTAGTTATGAATCCACAGCAACGCTAAACATACCAATTGGCCAAGGACTTGGGAACGTTCGCAGCAGGCTGTGATGGCTAAAGCCATTAGTCAATAAATTAAAAACTAATTAGTTTCTGCTTCTGTGCTTTCTTTGAAGAGTTCTACTCAGGTGTTGTAAAATTGTTGTTTAGGTGGATAAAATTATATCAAAGGTGATTTTTGTCCCTGAATTCTCCATAACCGCATTGTGTATAGTTTGTTTAAATGTAATCAGTTTTTGCAATACGATAGTATAAGAATTTTATTATTTTAATAAATGTTGTGATTTAAAATGCCGTTTTGAGTTCTTGGTTTTTTAGCCCCTTGATAACCTTTCAATCACACTACAACCTGAGTTTTGTTTTTAATCAAAACTGATCAGTTGAAAAGGACCCCTCTGAGCATCAACAGGTTCTCTTCGGAGTTTCTTTTCATGCAATTAAACAAAAATCTTAATAAATATGATGCTGGATTTTCACAGAGTTTACTGTAAGAATCTTAAAAAAATATTGAGAAACACTTAGTTACAAAACACTTTTTTTTTTTTCCCCCACAAAAAAAAAAACCACTTTTACATTCCAGAAAACTAATTCACTGGAATTGTTCACTGCTATGTGTGTACACTGAGGTGAGTTAGATGCAGAGCAAAAATTCTAAAACATGTTTACAAATTCCAAAACACAAATCCCTTTCAGAAACCAGAAAGGGTAGGTACAATCGAGGACCGGCAACTTAGTGGTGTTTGGACAAGATTTCTGTGAGTTATAGTGCTGACTGCTTGTACAAAATCTCATCCAATCTGTGCAAAGTTATCTGTACTGTAAATTTTGTGTAGGAAACCAAACAGTTTCCAGGATTCTTTTAAAAAGAAATTAAATTTGAAATTTAAATTGAGTTAAATCCACAGTTTAAACCCCAAAGTCTTGTGTGGTATGGATTTCAATAATAGTTTTAATAGAAGCTATTGGTGGTTTGTTTCATACATTTTCCACATTTATTTTCACACCATAATATAATTAGACAAGGGCTGCTGTAGATATCTGAATAGTCAAAACTTCTGGTCAATCAAGTGTACAAACAAGTGCAAAGATGGAATTTTAACTGAAAACTAGCAATCTTTATGACATTTTCTTCAAGTTGGATGAAAAGAACATCTGATGTTCATACACAGGGGGCGTCAGAAATGGTGAAAGAAAAAGTATCCAGTTTGTGACCCCTTTGGGATTATGCATTTAACCTAAAAGCATATTAATCAACATTTAATCATCAGCATTTAGAGAAGTTCTCAAAACTTAAGACAAACACAAATAAAGATAGGTAAAGCAAAGTTTGTCAGGGCTGTTATTTCCCTGGGTAGTTACAGTGAGTACCATCAATGGTGCATGGTAACATGTCACCAGCAAAACCTCTGACCCCTTGACAAAACTCCAGAGCATGTGCTTAGAGAAGTAGCAAGAGGCTTTGAGAGAAATTCATTCATTAACAGGTCTCGATCCATCCACCCCTGTCTGCACCAGAGTGTGACGGATGATTTTGAGCTCTGTCGTTTAAGTGATTGTTGGGATGGAAGCCGGAATGCGCTGATAACATTACCAGCATCAGTGAGCCCCCACCTCTTCTGACAGGCTTTCCTCCAGTGTGTCCTGAGTCTCACAACGCCTTTGTGCAGCCTTTTTTCGGCCGCTTGTACGTGACTGGTTCAAACAAGCTTCTGGCTTAACGCGTCAGGTTTACCTAATGGAACCAGACTTCCTTTCTCTCTCACACCATTGTGTTCGAAGCACGCCAGTCAGACGTCTCGCTTTTGTGGTCGGGCAGCGTGAAGGCTATTTGTTCTGTCTGCTGGAACGAAGGGTCAGAGAAGGAGGGAGAACAGAGAAAATTGGAAACACAGGCACACTCACAATGACAGCAAGCAGCAAGTGCGTTAGAGAAAGACAAGAGAAAGCAGGACAAGGATGTGAGATGAAGGGGTACAGACTGACACTGGAGGAAGAGACAGAAATGACAGAGGGAGGATAAAATATGGAGGAAGGATGAGGACAATGAGGCAAATCAGTCTCAGCTGAAGGCGCAGGCAATTAGAATAAAATGAGCTGGACCTTGGCAGAGGCCAAGCCAAGCTGAGGAGCTGATGGGTGAGAGAGAGTGTGGACAAGAGTGAATATCCTGATGATTAAAACAGAATGATTAGCCTGGTGCACATGCACCGTGAGCACTGATGTGAGGGTCACCTGCAGCCTAAAGGGGATGGAGTGTGTCTGACGGTAATGAGATAAGGGCCTCAAATCCTTATTGGAGTTTCAGTAGAAATTTTGGCCCATCTCTGGATTGGTCTGTCTCTGTTTTTAATACATTTTACAAATGTTAAATTTTTGCCATTGATGATTTTTTTTAATGTAGTGGACTGTTGTGGATCACAATAATTGTAAAAGCTTCTTTTGTGACCGGTATGCACCCATCAATCTTAACTTTTGAGCATGAGAAACTTAAATGGTAGTAGTAGTAGTAGATGAAGACAAACGGGGAGGTGGGAGATTAGAAAGATGAGGAGAGTGTCATCTCCGACTTTTTGTCTTGTTGAGCCATTTTGAGATTTAGACGAATGGAGTCAGCTCAATGTTCTAGGCCATACACCAGGCAAATAAAGTCTGGATCTGATTCCTAAAAAAATATTTTTTCTTCACCACTGCATAGAAGAACGCTAAATTGCCCAGTGCATATTATGGATGCGTCCACTGTACTCCACCATTCAAGGGTTGATGTTCACCATCTTAGTTCATCCGGTGTCTGTGTCTTACCCAAACATGGCATAAACAATATGTATATCAGGCAACAAGTATATGCACTTAACACTGAAAGTCGCTTAAATTGAGAGAGAGGCTAAAATACTTCACACTGAGTTGATTAGATCGTCTCCGTTGAAAGAAACACCCAGAGAGAGGGCTCTTCATGTGCTTCTTGTGAGAGATGGCTTTGACTGGAACTTGCTGATGTAGCCTTGTTTCTAGCACTGTGGAAAGTCTAAGGGCCAAGGGTGGCCATTAATGGCAGGAATCTTTGCAAACTTCACAGCCAATGCTCCTTAGGATCTTTGCTGAAAGGGGTTTTCAGCTAAAAACATCAGAGCTAATGAACCTGCTCTTAAATCAGTGTTTTTCATGCATACATGTTCATTTAATTCTTTTCCCCACTATTCTCTTTTCCGAATTGAAAATTCTTTCAAATTTTAAAATAGAATGCTATGCTACTCATTGTTTGCTCTATCTATTTATATTTTAGTTTGTATATTTTATTAACTTTTTTGTACAAGTAAAAAAAATAGCCATCACATTTTAAACAATGTATCAGCTTATTATTACTCTTAAGTAATGGTCTCTTACAAATATTCTTTATTAAGTATGTGTCATAAAACAGCTGGGGTCCACAAAGTGTTTTGAGGCAATTACGATATCAGAGAGGTCTAGATGATGCAACTTCTTGATCAGTTCACTTCTTTGCCTGGTAAGTATTATACTATGAGCAAATTTGACAATCAAAATTGAAATAGTTCAACTTGTGCAAGGAGTCAGTGATAGATTGATGCTGCATTCTTAATGACACACTATGTACATCTTTCATGCTGCTTTGTTTGTAAACCATGGACCACAGAGTTCAAAATTGTATCTTCCCATTGACTTATCTTGTAAATCGTAGGAGTTGAACTTCTTTAGCATTAATGCATCTAATAACCATTTATTTTTGCTTCTTGCCTGACAGTTCACAAAAAAATTCAACAGCCAATCATATAAAAGTGAAAAGAAAGGTACATTTAAAGTCAAACTTTTACTTTTTGCTTAGTGCAAAGTAACAAAAATATTTCTTTTCCTAAATACAGTGCGTATTAAAGTCAAATATGTACCATGAATAAGGGAAACTGTTAGAAACATTTTTGTGTAAACAGTTTTCTGTGTTTTGCATTTAAAGGTCATGGTTGCCCAGTTGAGAACTGCTTGACTAGGTCTCCAAGCAGCCAGATATTCCCTTCAGACGCAGCAGCAGAATTAAACCCTGAGCCAGCCTGATTGATTACAGTAACACTGTGCAGTAGGGATCAGCATGTAGCAGTGCCGGGAGTAGTGCTGGGGTAAATTACTGAAGGTCAATATTCGAACGTGTTCGAACATTTATACATTGTGATTGCAGATTAATATAAAAGTATTGCACAATTTATATAACATCAGTTCGAATTATTTTATTATTTTGTCTACCAATGTAACTTGTTCATTCCTTTTATTCTCTCTTCCTCTCATATGCTCACAAGGGTACTGCTTGAATGTCACCGTATAGAAGAGTGTTTACTTTTTACAAATTACATTTCAATCAGACTTTTTTTAAGCAGAATTTGATGTAGAGGATCTGTTAAAACCTTTACAACTTTAAAGATCCATTGAGGGACAAGGCTGTTTTCTCTAGTGCTCTGATCTCGCTCAGTTGGGCGTCAGGATGAGGACAGACAGACATACTGACAGTGGCGGTCAGTGAGCCCTGGGAGAGAAGACATCCTGCGGGGGGCAGATGGGGGTTCTGAGGTTTGCAGTCAGGACAGGTGGACCACTGTCACCCCGCCCCAGCAAGCAGGTGGCCTCTTCGCCCCTGGAGGTCACCTTCACACACAAACAGCCCCAAACCGCCTTGTAATATGCACTGTTATTTCAACATGGGAAAACAGGAGTCTTTGGGGAATATAAACAGATAGCGAGGAAAGCTGGATTCTGCTCTTCACAGCCGGCCAACTGGATAAACCATTTTTGTTTGTGCAATCATGTATAACTTTTTTTACCTGGTTGTTCAGAAATATGGTTATAGACTCTCCCAGCTGACTAAAGATTGAAATGTACTCGGTACAGGTCGCCAGTTTTTCATAGAATTCTGTAACAGCTGTTTGTCAGCTTACCCAAATTTGAGATAAGAGAATACAGGTGCGTTACATATAAGTGTTGTACTTGTTCAATTCTTTATTATTTCTTCTAGGATTAAATAACAAACATATGTTGGTCAAAGTTTTCAGAATTTCCCAAATCTGTAATAAACACTCCCTTGCCAAGCCCGGATTCTATTGGATAATAATTGGCAACAAGTTATTTAATCCCAAGTGGTGCAATGAGTTACTTCTCATTTCTTAAACAATCAGCTTGGGGGGGAAAAAACATTGGGTGATCATGAAAAGATGTTAGGGTCCAGACCATAACTCCATAGAGGATATTTGGGACGTGCTGGAGATGGCTTTAGGCAGCTATTAGACAATGCGAGATCTTGGTGAAAAATTTATGTAATGGATGGAAGAAATGTAATGGATGGAACTAAACTTGTGACATTGTAGAAGCTTATCAAAACAATGCCAGAGCAAATGCGTGCCATACTCAAATATAAAGTCAGTACAATTAAATGTCATTGTTTTTAATGGGGTTTTTTTGGGGAGGGGCGCCTTTTTTGGCCAAGCAGTGTACAGTTACTGACCTGTTTATACTGGTTGTCACTCGGGTACATATCCCCTTCTACTCCTTGCTATAAGACAAATGCACTGCTCAGTTTGAATACTGTTCTGAACTATGCAGTGAGAAGTGTATACTTTTGGATACTTTCTCCCAATAGTGCAGCAACTTACTCAGAAAAGTCTTTTCTTTTCCACTTTTTTGTCGACAACAAAAAATCCTGCCTGCTGCTGTTTCCTGAAATCATTCACCATTGATCATCCCCACTCAAAGAGTCACTTGCTCCTGTGACCAATAAAGCTTAATTAAAATAACAACGTTCTATCAATAAAGCAGGAACTCTTGTATAATTACACTGGAGCATGAGGACATCATAAGCAAGCAATGTCATACCCCTAACGAAGGAAATAAATTGATTGCTGTGAGACAAAGCCTTGTTTTATGATGCTCTCTTGCAACAAACACAAAGGCAGTCGTAAAATCCAGTCGATGCAAACTTTAATGGCAATCTTAAAGAGCCCCCCCCCCCCCCCCCCCCCCTTTTACTATCTTTCCTTCTACATGACAATGGAAAAGAGTTAATTTTGCTCTCATTCATCGACTTACTCTCCACTTTCCATTCTTGTCTGTTCCCCCACCGGAGACAAGTGACTGACAGCTTTCCCCCTTAAACTATGCACAGTGCTACTGATGGAAAAATACACACACGTCTCTTGCACTAAACTAATTTTTGGCAGAAGATAGAGTTGGCATTCCCACAAAGCCTCTCTGAGTGTGCTAGATGGTGCATAGAACGTAAGACTAAATGTCAAGGTTTAATTCCACAGTCCATGATTTCATCAAAAATAGTATGAGTTTCCATCATTCATCTGCTCAGGGTTCAGAGTTGAACATTCATATCATAAAATGGTGTAAGGTTAGGTAGCCTTACTCACTGTCCTGGTGGCCAGGATACCAAGACCAAAGGCTTCAGCAGGTTGAGCCACAGATGCAGGACTCCTCCAGAGGTTGGAAAATGCCTTGTCAAGGATTGTTTCATTTACTTTAAATTGTGGGCTTACCCTCCATGTAAAGGGTGTTGGTGAATGTCTGCTCAACATCTTTCAGATCAGCAGTCTTTCCCTGATTCTGTTGCCAAATAAACTACCACTGCTTAGGGTTCAGGGCTGAGGATTCAGATATGGCAGGATTAAAGGAGCCTTTCTTACTGTCCAGGGTTGAGGATACCAAGCATCATTGGGTCGTCCAACTGCTGAGACTGTGCTTCTGACATAGGACTCCTCCACATGTCATGATATCTCTTATTGACAATATTTTCTTGCTCTCGTGTTCCAATTTGTGGGCTTACCCTTCTCTGTAACTTTTTTGCTTTGGGAAGCACATCAGCAGTCTTTCCTGTGACTACATAACCTTATGAATAACCATAATTGATCTATCCTGACTCCACTAATTAAGCTCCTCTTGCCTTGTTTGGAGCTAATTGTGTATCTCTTGAAACAGGGTTGGAACAGAAACCCTTGATTAAAAGGAACACTGTTGTATTGTTGACATGCTTTCATTGCAAACAAACCGGTGTTCATAAACAGCTGGGTGGGGTCAAAGGTGAATGTGTCATCTGTCAATGTTTGGAACAATTGAGGTTACAAACTGTTACGTCACATGAACACCTGACCCAATTCTACAAATAATTGCAAGTTTATAAGTTACCTTAATACCTAAAAATTGGTTTCATGAAATAAATGGATTTTAAATATTGATAATAAAAATATCCTGAATATTGTGCCTTTTATACTCATATTGTGTCAGGGTTTTTGTCCGTTATCGTGCGTCTCTGTTCCCTTGTGCCGGTTCCGGGTTTTCCCTTCACCTCGTGGATTGTTGCGTCAATGTTCGTCTCGTGTCTAATTTGTCGTTAGTCCCTTCAGCTGTCTGTCCGCGCGTCGTCACTGATTAGTCTCCCTTTTTATACCCCTGTGTTTGTGTTGATCGTCACGGGTGCATTAATTGTATTAGTGTGCGTTATCGATGCGCTACGTTGTGACGTCTGGCAGGTTATTTTGTAGTTGCTTATTTTCCACTCTTGAAAGTTATTTATGTTCATGTTTTGCCCCCTCGTGGGTCTTTTGTTTTAGTCATCTCTATTCTCCTTGCTTTATTCTTTAATAAAAGAGTGTCTCAGGTCAAGCTGTCTCTGCGATTGAGATCTTTCATTCCACGCACACCCCCGAACATGACATATTGTTCAATCTGTTGTCGCATTCCAAATTTAAGTAAAAATGTCTTAAAATTGAATGAGTTATTACTGTGTCTATTTAATCCATATACTCCATTTTGTCTTAAGATATAACCATGGTTAATATCAGTTGAACCTTGAAATTTGACCTTTATTTTTTAAAACCGTAGAATCTCTGTGTGTTCGTGTAAGTAACTTGCGCAAAACCATTGGCTTTAGCTCCACTTAAGTGTGCGTTTCTTGTATGGTGTATTGTTCTGCTGGCCATGATTGATGGGTGAAAGGTCATGCTCAGCTTCTCCAAATGAACTCAGACCCCAGTCAGACAAAAATATGATCTTTTGCGCACACAAAAGACATATAAGTGCACATTTCAGCTTAGTCACCAAACTGCTTGTTTGTTTCTTGGTCACCTCACTTTTCTTGCAGAGTTGCATTTCAGACTAATCATTTGGCCGTCAATAGCTGGCTGTCTTAATGTGTAGGGTGAAGGATCGATGGCTCTGGTCAACAGTGTGGAATGGACACTGCTCTCAGTGGCTGAGTGAAGGCCTTGCCCAGGTGATCCATAAAGCCTAGTTTGACAGCAGGTCTAACTGTGGCCAGAGCGCTATCAGTTCTATCAATGGTTGAAAAAATGTGAAATAGAGTAGATTTCTACAGTTTATTTTGAGTCATCACTGATGTTTCCTATCATGTCTGAGTCCTTGCACAACAGTGCAGCATAATAATCAGTTGTTGGTTTTAGTGTTCTTGTGTTTTAAATGTAATTTTTAATAGCTCACTATCTTTATGTATGGCTTTAATATTACTATTTCTAACAGAGCTTAGTAGGCTTTGCAATTAGCATCTTTTACATTCCTTTAATCAGCGTTTAACTGCTAAATTTAAATTATGTTTATAGCAGTTTATTTGGCTCTAGCATATAACTAGCATGTTGTTTTCCGACCTATTATGCTTTTTTGGAAGTCTTTTAAACATTTTTGAGACCTATTCTAACTTTGAAACCCCTGCCTTAGTTAAATTACTTTTCTACTATCTGGATTGTTTTTTTCCTTGTCACTTCACTTGAAAGGTTTTCAAATGTGACTATTCAAAATGTCTTACAGTGCCATTTATCCATAATGCGATACATTTTCCCATGTCCCTGTATTTAAGTAACCAGAAAGGCACTCTGGTAAGCCACCAGATGCTGCAAAGGGACTAATTTTTCCGGCACATATGGCAGATGTGGGGTAAAATATATTTTAAATGTTAAGTAAACATATGCAGTTAAAGTATTTAAATCTACTTAGCAAACCATTGAGGACCACTCTGTATATAGGAAGTAACTGATGTAATAAATACAAAACGATAGACATTTAAAAATATTAATGTTATTTGACATTGTACATTTTATCACTAAGTGCACAAAATGACTTTTTCTGATGCTCAATGTCTGGGGTTGCATGTTATAGTGCACCCTTCACCTGTTGACTTCACTGTTGCTGTGCAGGGAGACATCTTGGAATGCACTGATGTGCTTGGAAACCTGTTTGTTCAGGGAATGGGGTTTGAATGTTGGTGGTACAAGATTAGAAAAGTTTAAACCATTTTTTGTTTTCATTACCGCCAAATAGGTAGTGATAAATGTGAACTTTAATGATGAAATGACAATATAACTTGGTCGAAACCACATTTTCAAAACATTGCTCTTTAAATTAATGCTTAATGCTTGAGCTAATATTTTCATATACAAAATTGGGTATACATATAAAAACCTGCTAATGTCATCATGAAATTAACAACTGGAACAGTGTAGATAACAACATACTGAAGGAAATCTTGGAAATGAATGTGTGCTAAGTCAACTGGAAAAAGCCCCATCTAAACAAAGTTTAGAGATCTGTGTACATATGCATTTAATTATTAGTAAGCAGTCTTGTGCATAAGAAATTCAGCATCCTGGAAAGTTTGAAAAAGAAAAAATCCCAAAGCCTGCAACACTTTTGCAAGGTTTCACTCCCGTGGCAGTTTTAGATTTAATTGTGAGCTATTTTAAGACAAAATGCAAGAAAAGCTCTCGAGGCTTTAGCTATTTTCAAGCTACTACATGAAGTTTGGCAGAAAGAAATTCCTGAACACTCATGTTTTATTGATAGTGCAAAGTACCCTCTTCACCAAATGTCATAATTTGTACAGGTTGCAGGAAATCAGACAAGACAGCACTCTCGGAACAGATAGATCTTGTTTAAGATAAACCCACCAGCTATAACATTTTAGAAAGTGGTCAAATTTAAAAAAAAAAATTATAAAGTTTATTCAGTATATTTGAAAGAATGGAAGTGCTTTGTGTTGTCCAATTCTTTTTGTTAAGTGTCTTTAATCATTTAAAAGTTTAATTGTATATATATATAATTTTTTTTTTAATTACTGTTTTTACCTTGTTAAAATTTTTACATTTACATCTACATTTCTGCACCAGGCCATTGCTTTTATCCAAAGCAACTTTAGTATCATGGAGGGTTTTAAAAGTTTTACTTCTACTTGAACCCACACCTTATTGAGACACAGGAATGAAACAAATCAGAACACCTATTTTTGAATGATCCTGTTCATCAAATGATTATATACACTGTGAATCGTTTTCACTTGCCCTCTGAGATGGACAAGTCTTGGATAAAACAATGAAGAGAGATGAATTCAGTTCCCAGTGGGAGAGACTGGACAGAGTGAGAGAGGCCAGTTTGAATGATGAGCCCAATGTAGTGCCCACCCCGCTCACACTCAGCTTCCCGAGTCTCATCGACCAGCACTTTGATGCCAACCTCTTGTGTGATTTATTCATGCACGCCTGCCTGCTCTTCAAAAGCTTTAATTAAAGCTGGCTACAGCAGTGTCATTCCTCAACAGAGAGAGCAGGCCAGCAGGCTTGCACACTAACACCATGAACCGGTGAAAGGAAAACCATGTTATTTCATCATTCAGAGTCGTGGAGTACTTTACATCTGCAAAGGTCTGAGTTACAAGTATCCAAAAATGGAATGTTTGACAAAAAATGTAAAGGTGTTCATGATTTCATTTTGTGAGCTTTTCTTCACAAATGATTAAACATTTGGTCATATGATGTTTTTTGTAGATCTATAGCGAGCTGCATTGGTGAAACTGGTTTTTCTCTTCAATATCATTATTAAGAGTATACAATGATACTTAAATATACGAAAGTATTACATTCCAGGACGGCCTTCGTTTGCTGAATTTTTCATATGTCAAAGCAAGTTTCACATGTAAAAATGCCTAATCAATTCCAAGCCACACAGAAATAACACAAAAAAGTAAAACATGGAAAACCAGAGAAAAAGAAACTAGAATTCTTAAAGTCATTATACACATTAGAAATAATAATAAAACTATGAAAATAGAATAAAATAAATGATTAATAATGGATGAATGGGAGGAGAAGAATGGATGAAGTGTGTATGAAGAAAAAGAGAGCTCCTTCGGTAAGTCGTCCTGGGGCATCAGACAACCAATAGGAGAGCAGAATACTACACACGAACACACCGTATCAGGGCTGGAACTGACCAATAGGAGAGCTGAACATTTGGTGACACATTGAATGCAGTTATGTAATGCCCAGTGTTGTCTTCTGCCCGAATTTATGAATCTGAAATAAAAATCTGGGGTGTCATGAAATAAAATATTCTTTCCAGGACCATTCACACTTGAATTTTCCATGATGTGAAGCATTCGTATCTCGAGTTATCACTGTATAAACAAGGATAAGTATGACATCATAACACATGATTATTCAGCAAAAATATTTGAACAGTATTTTTTTAAGTGCAGGTGTTCATATGAAACTTGAAAAATATTGTAAAAACATAAAAATGTGAAACTATCAAAAATATAAAACAGCTCTAAATTTGTAGATGTGCTTTGTTTAAAAAGAGAGAGTCACTACCAGTAAGAGAGTTTATGAATAAGAGGTTATTGTAAGGTTGTCTACCTTAACATGTCTAGTTAGTCACACCAAGTCATGAAGGTTAAAAGTTAGACATAGCCATAAACTAAATCCCCTTGCAAATGTAAAGTTCTATCTGTTCTCACATGGGCTCTGAGATATTGAGCTTCAACGATTTAGCATTTTTGCATTTCATGTAGAAAATGCATCTAGAACTTTAAAATATTGGTCAAAACAGTTTACTAATTTTAAACGTGTCAGAATATTTGAATAACTAATTTTTTTACCAAAATGTCAGACAGAACCTTATACTTCTAAGGGGACAACTAGTTAAAATACTATGTTCTTTATTAAGTTACATTTATATCTTAATATATCTGGTGCCCTGGCTGAAACATTTTTGTTTATTTACTTGAAATATTTGTTTTATTAACTATATTTTAAGCATTTTCAATCTTGTATACTTCACTTGCACAGAGGCCTTTTACTTTTATAGAGCTCGTTTGAATTCTGTAAATGTTTTGTCTTTTATGGGAGCCCTTCTCAAAGTTAATTATACTGCAAAATTATAGTTCTGGTAAAAAGTAATTTCTCATTTTTTAACTTAGATTTCTAAAGCAGCTTCTGATAATAGATTGCACTCTTTAAACTCACTCACAGTTTCTACACTGAACTCTTTCTGGTTTTTTTTCTTAGTCCCTTATCCTGCCCCATAGGTCTAAGAACAAGACAATGTGTGGATTGCTATAATTTATATTCTTTTTAAATTGCCTTGTCTTTTCCCCATATTGATACCATCCTTAAAACATCTGTTCTGATCTAGAAGGGATGGACATCTCTTTTCCAGCTTTCAGATAGATAAAAAGGTGGTTCAAACTCATTTGAACATCAGTGTGCAGCTTAGCATGCGTTCAAACTCTGTTAATGTGAATACAAATGTACAACTCTTGTATCACGTCTGGGAAATATGTAATCATGTAGATGTATGTATTTCAATTTCAAGGCTGTGAGAGATTTATAGTTCTGCATACATCACCTGCTTATGGTTTCGGATGCTTATCTGCACATCATCAGTGTTATTGAAGTGATAGCCTTTTCTCTCTTTGACTAAATGCTCTTAATTTCAATGAAGTCACTCCTGATTGAGGGATTTTAAATCTTTCTAAACTCTGCACATTTGTTGCTGTAATGACATGGTATGTATATAAATGCATACAAATATATATGTATGTGTATATATGTATATGTATATATGTATTGCAATGAGTTATACAAAGAATATTATTTGGTATAAAAAGGTTAGTTTTTTATCATATATTAAAATTTAGTTCAGACATGTAAAAGAAATATAGGCAATGATTTGACAAAATCCACATTAAGATTTTTTTTTTTCTTCTGAAATTCAAGTGAGCACTTCAGATGGTAAATGAAATAATAACATTAGATTTATTAGAAAGTTCATTATTGACCTATTAGTCCATTGATCAGCGTGAAATCAGTCTGACTAGTCATCCTAGTGGACATTATATAGGCTAGTAAAACAGGCTTCAACTCACCTGCTACACTGCAAACCAGACCTTGCAGACCACAATCCTCGTTGTGTAGTCATCAGTCAGCAACCTGTATTAAGTTACCACTGATATCACCTTTCGTGTGTGCGTCATCTTCATTATATTCTCACAAATCAGGACTGTAATGGCCATAGTACATGAAATTTATAATTGTTTTTTTCCCAAAAAAATATTATATTTTGTTTCTTAGTTTTTTCCCCTCGAAAAACATTGTCTGACACCATGTTTTTTCACCACATATACAGCAGTGTGATTAGTTTGAATAGAGATGTGGCATTTTGAGGAAATGGTTGTCCTTTTATTACGGCTTGGACATAAAGCAGGACTGCACTACTCAGCAGATATTGTGTCTTTTAGAAAATAGGTTTATCAATTATGACTAAAAGAAGCGTTTGATTAGCCGCTTTTTTTCATTAACATAATCAATCCGAGACCCTAGCAACTGTTTGTGGCATTTATGAGCACAGAACCTAAACACTCATAGTTCAGTGCCTGACTCTTAGTGTGACTGTCAGGTTTGGTGCATCACTCTTCCTAAGGCTGTCATTATGTTTTGGGTGTATGCTACTGAATGCTGATTCAGTGACATTGACGTTCTCCTCTGTGTGTGACTTGTACCTGCTTTAGTTTTCTGTGATTCGTGAGTAAGCTATTATGAATATTTATTGTTTTTAACCCTTATGGTTTACACTAATGCCTCGTCTCATAGCCATGTATGAGTGTGATCATTTAAATGGTGGCTGTTAGGATGGTGTCTGAAAGCCTGATGGGTAATTGATGACAAGACTTTCTCACTCCCGCTGGTGGAACTTGGCTTTAACTTTCTTATCTCTCTCTATTCTCACAGGTTTGGTGAAAGAGAAAAACAAGTGTTGCATTAATCAAACAGTCTGTTGTTTCTAAGGGAGTTGACGCACTTTAAAAGAGCAGCCTGGTCTGCACATTACTAGTACAAGATCACCCAGCCAAGCATTTCTCTCTTCTCTAATGCCTTAGCAAGATTGTTCTTTTTGCAGCAATTATAATTTGTAGCTTCACTTGTTGATGTGCTGCGCCATACTCAGAGCTCTTGTGGTCCCAAATCTTATTCATGGGAAATAATCCACTCTTTAAAAAATGACACAGTGTAATGCAGATATTCCAAGCGGCATTTGTTTCTACTCAAGGGTGGTGCAAGCAAACTTTTTAAAAGCAAAGATTGTTTGAGATGTTTAAAATGAAGCAAAGGATATGCACTGTGCAAAAGTCACACAGAATGTACATTGTACATATGTGACATTTGTAATAAAAATAAAACTGTCATTTTATATACCCCTTTGTCCCAGAACTGGTGGATAGTTTTGACAAGCAGAGACTCTACTCTAGGTGCCACCAAGGGAGTTTATGCAGATTTTTTTTGTTTAAATTAAAAAGCTCATATTTGGACCATTGTTGCTGTAGAGACTGAACCCACTAAGTTCCCAATATAGGTCTGCTTAATTTCCATGTTAATCTATCAGGTTTAGGCCTCTGAGACACATGGCTCCAGTTGTACTGCCCTGATAATGTGGCACTTGACATTTCTTTGGAACATATAAATATGTATAATTCTGATAAGTGTAATTGAATGGCTTAAGTACACCGAGTGTGTCCCAGAAATCTCTTAAGCTTGACCTGAATTTAGTTTCGCTCAATAAATGCCTATAGACTCCTTTTTTCTAGAATATAAAGTGTTGGGTTATTAAGCTGTTTATTAACCTGCTCTCACATGTGACGCGTTCAGCTTTATTCTAATTCTATAAGAGTGAGCTTATTTTATTTCTGATTCATTATTCTGTTTTACTTCTGCTTATTGAGTAACTTTTTATAGCAGCGGATGGATATTTTTCCTCAAAGAGCTAAGTCATCTCTGCTAGCTAAACACCATTGCACTGCTGTTTTGTTAGTTTGTTTTTAAATAAATGTGCAGAGTGTAGCCGATGAATCTTTTCAACCTGATTGCTAAACATGGAATCACATTTTTCACATTTTTCACTAGGTCTGAATCAGTGATCCATTCTGTCTGTGTGGGGATCTGCACAATTAAGTTGCCTGTCGTATTTCAATATGAACTTTTTACTTGACTAAAGAATTTATTTTCAAATTTAGATAACCTTCAGTTTAAAGATACTCAAGTACAAAAGTACACATTTTAAAATATTAATAAAGTTTGCTGTAATGTACATGTAAACCACTAAATTACTATATAAAACAGATTCTACTCCTTGTAATGGTAGCGAGCGACTGCAGTGGTTTTATTTTGGTGTTGTGTTTCCACTATCACACACGCATCTTATTTTTCTGTGGCCAAACCTACACTACATGGGGTTCTTGTCAAATACAGGTGAATCCTCTTTTTAAAAACTTTTTAAAAGCTAAAACTAAACAATACAGTTTCTTTCATGAGATGTTGAGTCTAACTTTACTTAACTTTTAGTTTAAGCAGGTGCCATCCAAATAAATTGCCACAGGAAACCCAAATCTAAAGGTCTTTTATATTTTAAACAGCTATTAATTAGCAGCTGAAGTCAATAAGGAATTATCCACTAATCTCCACTAATTTGAATGTTAAAGCAATAACTAACCAAGCTATTGAAACCCAATGTTCAATCTAACTCTTTCCTCAAGTGCCTTCCATCCCATTTCCAATTCTTGTATCAGAGGCTCAGTCCCACAGCAGACATCACAGCGAGCAGATTAATGACTTAAACGGCACAGACATGGTCCCAAGCTCACAGAGAACTCAGGAGAGGAGAGAACGGATGCCTTACATAGGGAAGTCTTTCAGAAAAACATGTAAAAGAAGCGACAGTTTAAAAAAATCCAAAAGCAATACAAAGGCATGGTCGAATAGGAAATGGATGGAGATAGAAGATGGGATTAGCAGCAAAATTAATTAGCGTCGAGGTCATCTTATGACAAATTGTGGTTTTAGGCAAGAAAAAGAGATGCCAAACAGACACAACAGCTATGCATGGCACTTGACAAATCGGGAGAACCAGGGAGGATCTTGCATGACAGATTTTGACTGGCATCTCTAATTAAAAGGTGCTGTCAGGGGCCACAGTGTAGGGAGAGACGGGCCCCGAGACTCGTCCGCCGGAAATGATTGATGAGCAATTGCAAGATAAACAAGACGCCCCATGAGCGAAGCTGCAAACTGATGTATGCAGTATTATAAATAAGTCGGTGCCAGAAAGAAATGATAGAATAAACAATCCAGGCAGACAATGAGTCCAGAGAGGCAAGGGGGTTTGGGTGCATGGGGAGTAGGAGTGTGTGAAAGTAGTATAATATGCTAGCCAGCTTGAATACTAGGCTAAAGTGATGGCTGGCTATCAGACTCTAACAGCAGCTGGTTTCTTGACTGAGACTTTGCTGAAGCGTCAGAACTCCCACTCTTCCAACTCACGCAGGCAACCTAACTGCAACCTCCTGGGATCTCAACAGACTTTGTCTGCCATGGACGCACCTTAGTGTGTGTGTGTGTGTGTGTGTGCCAGTAGAATTTTTTCACTGTGCTCAATTTTTTATTGCTTTTACACATGCATATGCATGTGTGAAAGAGTTCTTGCCAAGCGGCATTGCTGTGCAGTTATTAGTTGTTGGGTGAAACATGTGTACCGCCATAAAGAGAAGCGAGCTGGGAGCGTTTCGGGTACACGGTATCATTATCAACAAGAGGGCAGTAGGATGGTAAAGTGAGAATGAATTATGAATGGAACGTTGAGAATGTTCTCTCGCATGTTTTCCCCACAGGACGTGATCTGCTGCTCATTTGCATCAGCGAGGCACAGTTGGTCATAGGTCTTAATGAAATATACTGATTTCTCTACTGCGCTTGATAAAGTATGCTCAGTTTTAATGTGCGCAATGTTGACATGAATAGAAAATTGACCCTATTTGAACATGCTTGTAAAAGGCTAGGGAAGGCAACAGACAACAGGGAATAAATAAAGCTGAATAGCTGTTTGTATATTGAGCAACATGAGGAAGTACTTAAAATTCCATCAAAGTTTAATAGTGAGATTTAGATTTATTGAGAATAATTTAGTTGAACTTCCTTGAAGGAATGCAAAGATTATTGGTCAATATTAATGGTGTGCTTGTATATGTTAAAATCATATATGTAAAAATTTTAATAACAAAGGAAACATATGGAGAAAAAATTATACATTTGAATCAGTGGATGATGAAACAGTAAATCAAAAACAATAAAAAAAATTCTACTTAGTATTTAGTGGAATTCCATAACAATGCTTTGCTGTATGTTTGTATACATGTAGAAACTTACATACATATTTTTTTACGTTGTTTTATAATAATCATTTGTTTAAAACGACCTTTATACAAAGCCAATTCTTATTGTGCAAAATTATTTTTATTCTAAAAATCTATTTTTAATCTGTAATTCAAGGGGGTTGACTTGATTCATCTTTAGCAACCAAATGGAGTACCTTAGCAACCATTAAATTTTTTCCATATGATTACTTAAAGTTAACACTTACAACTTTTTAATAGCTTGTTTAATACTTTTGTGCCCTTATTTTCAATCCAACATCAAAGTTTGTGTGCCAAACTTTTACAGCTCAAAAGCAATATAGATTTTATTTATATATTTGTTAATAGATATGTTACAATATAGTTTTGTTTATATATATATTTTTTTAATTTGCATGGTCATGAACGATGTTAGCTCTCAATCAAAATTATGTATAAACTTCCCTAACCCTCCCAACCCTCTCTCACTCTCTCTTTCACTCTGCCTTCTGTAGAATGAGTCCCTCAGCACTAAACATTTCTTTCTTCTCCCTCCCTTGCTCCCCACTCAACCCCATCTCTTTTCATTCTTTCTTCCTTCCATCTTCTCCTTCCCTTTTGCATTTTTCTCTCCTCTGGATCTAGGCCACAGAATGGGTCGATGATCCTTTACAACAGGAAGAAGGTGAAGTACAGAAAGGACGGCTACTGCTGGAAAAAAAGGAAAGATGGGAAGACCACACGGGAGGATCACATGAAGCTCAAAGTACAGGGAGTGGAGGTAAGGCTGCTGGTTTGCAATGAAGCGCACTTTAACTCACACTTTGAAACCGTGCAGGTGCAAATAATGGACACACTTACCACCAGAAACCCTCTCACTTGAAAGGGATCGGATGATGTTTTGAAGTTGAATTCACAGTCTTGTAGTCAGCTTCAACTTTTCCAGCCAGTGTTTGAGAATGAAAAAATACACCTTTGCAGCCTGAGCTGTTTTCCCTTGGTAGCAAACAAAATGGAAGCAATTGTTTGTACCTTATTAAGCTCTGGATGTTTGCTCAGCTCCAGAGTGCCCGCATTAATCTTCCCCCATGCTGGGAAGCACTGCCATCACAGGTAGACTGCAGGGCCCTTTTCTGCTTCTCCTCACCCTGGCAAGGCCCTGCTGCATGTGTGTGAATGAGCGAGAGGGCTCTTTGATTTATCTCCACTCATACATACAGCGTGGGAGCAAGATTCAGAGTTTTACACTTCTTTTTTTTACCATTTCAACAGAATGTTTATTGTGTATTGTGTCCCTTGCAAAATGGTCTAGACCATGTGCCTTTTGCATAAGTCCAGATTTGTATGATGCCTCATATACCAAGCATACTTGCCAATATATGCATTATTTTCTGCTTGCTCTCTTTCTATTTGGTCATGGAGCTCTCATTAGACAGCAAACAGACCTCACTTAACAACCGAAACACTGCCAATCATTTTTGGCAACGTGTTTTCTCTCAGCAGATGTTTCAGAGCAGGTTTCAGGTTTCTACCAATTATCCTCTAAATTCAACAGCCTTACCTTTTAATGGTAAAGTTCTAAATAACACATTCTTAGGGTACATTATAATCTGTAGTTAGCTGGGACTGCATTTTAGGATCAATCAATTCAAGGTAACGATCTATGATTTTTGTAACTTTTTTTCCCCCTTAAACTGAGGTTTAGATTATTGTTTTTTGTTTAACTTAAACTATTGAACCTGTTACTTGTTGTCCATCCTTTTGAGTTAACTGTCCACTTATTTTTAAAAAATGATAGACTTTACAATGGTAAAAGTTTTTCTATCTAACCATCAGCTTCTAGGACTTGGACAGTTCAGATATAGTTGTGAAATGCTGCAGGAGCTTTATAGGTCCCCTGTCATCTCTGAAGTGTCCTCTGACCCTTATACGCATGGACTGGACTCAAAGATCTTGCTTGAGCTGAAGATGCTTAGAGTTGAACCCGCTCACTGAGTTTCAGAGACACTCAGATGAACCTCGCTCTCTTTCTCTCCATCTCGTCTTCCTTGATATCTCTCAGCCAGCACCGCCTGCTGTCATCTGGCTGACTTATCCTCTAACATGCCTCCATATGCTTTTTCCTGTGCAAATGGCCGTGGCTTACATAGTGGGCTGATTTCATACGAATGGCAAGAGGGCTTTCTGTTCCGAGGTGGACTCAGCAGAAAATTGCATGTCTGGCAAGCTGAGGGAAAAAAGGAGTGAACAGTGTGAACATTTCCCAGCTCACAGCATGAGGGCTAAAAGGGATGAGAAGGAGATCTTCTAGAGGATGTTTAACCATATAGTCTAGATTCTTGACTTTTGCTGGGAACTTTTAAATATTTTTTTGTAAAAAAAAAGTTTTCAAAAAAGGATTAATAGAGATTTTAAGTGAAATATGTATAACACAACTGAGAAAACAACTGATGAGAATACAATTGTCATTTAAGCGTATAATAATAATAATAATAATAATAATATTTGAAGCTTTGGCTGTTGTCTTAACACATGGCATCTTAAGACCTAAAGCACAGGAGACTGGGTTGTGTTAATCATCATTAAAGGTGGCATCGTGTTTAAACTAATTGTTTACAGCAGTGGTAGTAAAGTCTACTTAGACAGGTTTGTGAACTGAATAATAACCATTTGACACTTAACAGGTAAATAACTTCTTCATATAAATATAATCTATATTCTTACGATTTAAACATCTTATTTCAGGTTATGTTCATATTTGTAGTTTGACTAGTTTCATACATTTTCAGGACCAGAATAATACCTTTTTTACTTTTAGTCATTTTTGTCATATTTGTTTTCAATGTCAGTTTCAGTCCTCCATTTTGTTATCGTTTTATCATGTGTGTGTGTGTGCGTGCGTGCGTGCGTGCGTGCGTGCGTGCGTGCGTGCGTGTGTGTGTGTGTGTGTGGGTGTGTGTGTGTGTGTGCGCGTGCGTGCGTGTGTGTGTCTGTGTATGTGTGTGTGTTTATGTTCAAGATTCCACCTGGCTCTGCGTAGATTACTGAAAGAACAATTTAGTATTGGTGTATCTTAACTTGGGCAAGACTGTGCTGTAAATAAATGCAATTCAACAGCTCATGGGTAGTTTTATGTTCACCCCATTTTATTGACCTATGTTTGTCTCTCCCTACTCCTTGGCGACGTGTTCTTATGTACAGACATCTTTAAATCATACAACCTTTTTTTTATAAAGAATGCAAGCATGTACATAACAGCAAAAGGAAATGATGCACAGTAGGTTTTGAATGGCCATGTTAATCTTTTATGATATTTAGCATCTTCAAAGAAAAAATTGTTAAACACTGTTATGTGTAGATATCTAAATGTTTACTATCAACCAAATATTTTTTTACAATTAAGCTGTTGTCCTATGTATTGAGTTAAGAAACATTTGTTTATTATGTTGTTAGAGAGGTCAGACACAAAATTACCCAGTTGAACTTGTTTAAAGGTTATACCATGCGAGTAAAACAAGTGTATTTGACAAAAAAAATGTAAACTGGTATGCTAAACTTTCCATCAATGGTGGAGATTTTAGGTATCAAATGAGATTTTGAAATAGATAACAAGTATAATAAAAAAGCTATCCAATTATGTTCATTTTCAGAAAATTTGAATGTGAATCATTACTCTGATCACCTCCACTCTGAAACTACAAAGGCTGCCCTCTAATGAAGAAAAACATAAAAGTTTAACATTTAATGTGAAAGGATGTTCAGTCTAAAATGATTTTAATTTAATCTATTGACGTTTTCATTTTACATTATATAACACACAAAATGCTACAATTAAGTGATCAAATCATCAATAAAAAAATAGGTTGCTGACACAACTTTGTGTCTTTGAAGAGACATGAGTCAATTAAATCAAGCTTCTGTTTAGGCAACTCCAGCAGAGACTTTACTGTGAATTTCTCCCCTCACTTTGAGGGGAGCACGGATTCACCAGTACATCCCAGACAGAGCACATAGCGATCAATCAAAGCTGTGCTCTTCAGGATAATAACCCTGCCCTATCAGTCTGCCTCAGACCTGCTTGTTGCTAACACAAATAAATGACGTGACCTTCACCTTCGGAGGACTGTGTGAACGAGAGGTGTCATAATGTGTGGTCTGCACTCCTGTGTATCTGAGACAATGGCTCAACATTTCTGCCTCATCTGAATACCGCTTTATAGTGGTGACTGTTATCACTTACAGCCCTCTTTTCAGTCCCACTGTCTCCATTCTCTCTCTCTCATTCAATAGAACAGATGAACCTTGAGTTCACAGTAAAACTCCTTGTTCCCTAAAATTGGAGCAAGATGTGTGTTACAGCATTAGCACTTAACAGGGCGTGAAATAGCAGCCTGGCTTCCTGACGTCTCCCCATCACTTCAGGTGAGAGTGGAGACGGTGAAAAAGCGAGCATCCCATCTACCTCCTTTTACTTGTTCCCACAATACAGCAAAGCCACTGGGACAAAAGTGATGTCCATTACCAGCTATAGAGTCTAAGGTTTGCAAGTGACATCTCCGTCTTCTGACCCTCAGCAGCAAAAGCCTAATCAGGAAGTCAACCAGCCATGTTCCCAACGGACAGAAGACTTATCTGGGATCCTGATCATTCTAACCAATCTCAAGGAGAGCCATTTTGTCTTTCTATTACATTGCTTTTTAGAAGATTCTCTTCAAGGTGTGAATGTGATCACTAAAATTGTAGAGTTGGAAAAGACAGGCTTGATATGTACTTAACTTGTGTAAGGAATGTATACATTTTGGCAGTGATGCACTTTTACAGGAAAACATAAGTGGAACCTAAACACTTTTTGTTGTAAATGTATGCATTTCATTTGTGTGTGTGCGAGTGTGTGTGTACGCGCGTGCGTGTGTCTATGTGTGTGCGTGCGTGTGTGTGTGTGAGTTCATGTAACCATTGGGACAGAGCTAGGAACGGTATATGAAACAATAGTTGTAGTGTATAAAATAACTTTTTATTTTGACAATTGGATGGCTTAAGACTATACTCGTATATATTAAATGTGTATTGATCCAGGTGACTTGTATAATGTATTGATTATTAGATTTTAACATGTTTAATACCACCCAAGAATTTGCATAGCATGTAACTATTCTATAACTATGAAATAACGTTGACAGCATGTGCTACATTATACTGGTAAAATGGCATACATTTACCACTTTTTTATCACCATCAAAATTAATGCAACTGGGGTTCAGAGAGGAATCATTGAAGTATCCTTTAGAAAATGTCATTTTTTTATTGTTATACCCAAGTTATAATGTCTTTTTTTCTTCCTCCAACATTAATGGCGTCACAAACAGGATTCAAGAGCGAAAGTTCAGCAGGCTAAGGCACAGCATCTTTCTGACAGTATTGCTCTCGAGACACATTTGACTCTCACAGATTCAGCTGTCTCTGATCACATGCTTGTCTTGGCCGCTATCAGATCCCCGTTCCCTAGTAGTGAGAGATGTGTCCACCATGATTAGATCATTTGCAGTTCATTCACATTTTTATTAAAAGGATTTCCCTTTGAGCTGAAGATGCTTAGAGGAGATTTGCTAGCTTTGAATGCCTAAAACTGGATGTTTTTAAGAGATAAATTGTTTTTTTTTATTTTATTCTTTTTTGCTACTCCTTTCTAACGTCAATTACAGAAAAGAAGTTTATTAACTAGTAAAATAATTTTTTAATAGATAACAGTGATCATGTCTATTTTAATCCTATTTTGTTTTGGTCTCGAGCTAGTCATCTTGGTCTCTGCTAAGTCTTGGTCTCTGTCAAGTTGGTTTTGATCACATGAAGCTAACTTGGATCTTTTTCATTTAAATTAGATTTTTTTATATACAAATCATATGGACCAATAGGAACCATTAACGTGAAAAATATATATATTTTTATAAGATTGTTTTTATAAAATTGTTATATTATTTGCTATTCAAAACGTTTTTGTGCTCTATCTACAAGTAAAAAGTATGTTACAATAAAAAAAAATGTGCTTGTGGAGAGCATGTGGGCTGCACTTCAGTCACCAAGGCACTGATGAAAGAATAGCAATTAACAAATTCAGACTTTGTATTTGCAGTTTTATCAGCACAAGGCAAAGTATTTCACCTTAGCCTTAAATTAATTAGGTGCTAATTAACTGGAAATACATTCTATGGGTAGAAAAGTAAGGAAAGGGGAGAAATCAAATACAAGAGTTTTTAATTATAGCCACTCACTGATACGTTGCATTATTGATTGCTATAGATTAGCTATAAAAGGTTTTAGAGGAAAGTGTGTGGGTCTATCAATTTGTTCTTGAAATTTCTCTTTTTGGATTAATGGTTTGAAAAACAAAGAGTACCCTACCTACATCTATGACTTTTAAATGAGACCTGTGTTTTTCATTCATTGTCTTTAGTGTTGATAGTTGTTCATATAAATTGGGAGTCGTACATACTCTGAATGAGTCGGAATGTTTTTGTACATCATAGACTTTTGGATAATCAGATCAATGTCTGCCTTGAACGGTTATAATATTAATGCTGCTCTGTTGTCTATGTGTCTCACCATTAAATGACAGAAAACTATTTACACAAATATACATCACCACAAACAAGTAGACATAATAGAAAAGCAATCAATTTATTATAAAAGGCATACAGAAGAGTGTGTTTTTTCACACTCTTTATCACCTTTGTTTTCCTGCATGTTAAAACTAAGTATTTCTATGGGTTTAATAACTATAACTCTTAATTATGACTGAATACATTTTATTAATACCAACCCCAAAAAACTTAAAGTGTGACATAGTTGCTAAAAAATCAAAACATAGTGTTACAGCTAAAAACCTCGGGTAAATCCAAACAGGAAGTGACAGAACAAAACAAAAGCAATGATTCCATCTGTCACATGTCTATTGGTTTCACTGCTGGTCCCAGTGCTAGCTTTTGTGCTAATCGTGTGCTTGCTATTCTTGAATGTTATACTAACACGTTTGTGTTTGTTTCTGTTAAATACTGAAATTTATTGCTGATGAGGTTTTAATTCACCAGTAAAGTTGTCATTTTCAATGAGATCAGTGTTGGGCCTTTGCTCTTTGGTGAGCATACATGAGATTTAGCTTCATCGATTTATTCATCTTCTCTATTTGCTTATTATAATATAGTTCTGTTTGAGCATGTCCACCATGAGCTGTTAGTTTACAGCTAATTAAATGTTCACTGCACTTCCTGCAACCTAACTCATGATTCCAACATACTAATAAACTCCCAAACGCATATTGATTTCTGTTAAATGAAGGTGGTAGAGTGGCCCAGTTTTCATTACCCAGTGGTAATTATACAGATTGAAATAAGCTTTCTTATTTAGATGCAGCTCCTTCTCTATTTTCACCTGCACCGGCCAAGAGCGCAGCAGTGGTACTCCCTCCAGACCCTTTCGGTCCCAACACGTTGTTTCATGTTGACTCCATCTAATACGTGATATCAGCCATGCGAGGGAGTGATGAGCAAGGCTAATGGAGTGTGCTTGTAGCTCAATCACCTCTCTCCACTGATAGTAATGAAGACAAATGTCAAAACGGCAATTTGTAATGCCATAATCAAGTAAGCACCTTCATAGCAGACAGCAGTGTGTTCCAGTTTGTCAGGGCTATCAGTGCACAGTGGTCAGATGGAGAGCAACAGCTACTTTGTGGAATCAGCGGAATGCATGTTTGTTTGTGTTAACAGAGGCCGCACTCACTTCCAATTATCAGCGCCTCCTTTCTCCAGAGGGACGTTTCGCCTGTAATTGTTTAGAAAATGGCTATTATTTTGCGATACGCCACATGCTGTTTCGAGCAGGGTGTGTCTGCGTGCAGATGCAGTCGCCGATAGCAACAGCTTGCCAAGCCAGATGCGAGACGAGGGGATAGAAATGACATAACAGCCTCGTTCTCGACAAACTGCTGCTTCCAGCTCTTGTGTGAAATTACCAGATATAGAACCGGATGAAAGTATTAAGGGAAAGTTTCAGCCTGCCAGCCCTTCCAAGAATTCCCTAGCTTTTTTTCCAAACCGTCTGGCATGCAAAGACATCTAATCAATTTTTCGAGCTTTTCTTTTTCTTCTTTATATATTCTTCCTTCGCTCTGTTTGTGCTGGGTTTCTGTCTTTGACTGCTCAGCACCGCTATGTGTGTATCATGTGCGTGGAAGAAAGAAGCTGAATCCGGTTATGATGTTTTTGAGTGTGCCGTTGCCATGGCTTCACAACTCCAATCCAAGAGATTTGTTGGAGTTTGAGCTAAAAAGGTGCTGAAATACATTTTCCCTTGAAGACTTGCTGTCTTCTCGGATGATGTCAATAAGAAGAATACACAAAGAGCTAGAGCAGCAGAAAAAGGAAGAGTAGAATATAAAATATTTGATAGTTTTCCTTTCAGAATGAAGCATCACTATGCCACGATGATTGTAAGATAACAATAAATTCTAGGCTTCTAATGTCACTATTTGGATTATATCTGAGCAACTAATTAACAATTTATGGTTCTTCACTCAATCCATCTTTTGCTTTGATTTGTTTCTATAAACCAGAGCTGGGGATGGATTTCTATTGCTGTAAATTAAGCTAAAATCTTGGTTTCTCTGTAATCTAATTTCCGAATAGTTTTTGTGTCCTTTATTGCTCATTTGGATTATTGTATGGATTAAGTTGGTCACATGATGCAGGACACAGGTTGCAGGAGTTTGGAAATTTCTAAAAAAAAAAAAAAAAAAAAACCACACACATCACCAATGTATTTTTTTTCTTTTAATTAAACAAATCATGTAAAATGAAGTATGTGTGGAATGTGGAAAATTGGAAAATGTCTTGTTCTATTCCTTATGCAAAATTCATTCTACACAGCATGCTTATTCCAGTTTCTGCTTGAATATTGTTATTCTCTTTTCAGGAAAATGTTTTTAGAGAACCATAATTGGATAAGATTGAATGTTTTTAAACAAAAATAAAATAAAGATTCTAAAATTCCACAAAACACAGACTGCATAATGATAAACTATGAAAAAAATTCCAAATTATTAAAATGGTATTGTCTATTGTATTCACTTAAACAGTAGAATGTTAACCTCAGATCATGCTTGAAGAATGGAACGTGTGCTGACGTCCATTTTCATAAAAAGGCTTTTACAGAAAATGTTGGCTGCTGTCTCAGCTGCTTCTTGGAGTAAATGATTGCTGGCATACAAAGATGAACATATCTGACAGCACCACCAGATTATGTAATAAACTTTGCTATTCAGCCTGGGAAAAATGGTAAAGTCAAAAACCACAGAGGATCTTAAAATCTGTGATGTCACAAACAAAGCACTCTGAAGTTTTTTGGCAGGTAACTATCATTAAACCTGTGGTTGGATTTTGACACAATCTCACTGTTGTGTAAACTCACTAATAAGCCAAATTTCTGTTCAATCACCTGGAAAAATTTGATCATCATCTGAGGTTAAAATTCACTTTCACTGGACCTTCGGTAAGTAACAGTTTCAAGTTGTCAACTTCAAAATTTATTTAAATACATACCTTTTTAAGCTGTTTTTTTAGGAATGGCTGATGGTGGGAGAATAAACACTGTGACTATTCTCTTATGGGGAGAAGCTGTTTGTTTCGTTTTGGAACAGTCAGTTTTTTTTGTCCAGCTCTCTAGTACACTTTGATGTTGTGATGAAGTTTGTTTGGTTTGATTTGTATATTTTAGTATCGTTCCGTCATCAAAAACATGCTCCAAGTTGGCCAATCAAATGAATCGCTAATGCTGCCCATCTCAATGAAGGGCAGACATGCTGTCTGACTTGGAAGTATAGGAGTAGCAGACCCGCACAGAACAACAATGTAGAGAAAGTGTGTTTTTGTTTAGAATTGTTTGGCAGAAATACTTAGATGTTGTGTTTGACAACAGACAAAAACTTCAAAAGATCACTTGTATTTGTGAGCTGCACTGAACTGGTTTGCAAACAAAGTAGTGTTTGATGGAGAACGAGGGTGGCTCTGCAAACAAATGCTTGTCATGAGCACCCCTAACAGTAAGTTTAGTTGTTGCTGTTGTTGTTCTCAGTGACTAAGCTTTAATGAACTATTTAATCATGTAACGTTTCTTTTGTTTCTGAAAGTTTGATCTGAGTAGTGAGTAATTTTCCTAAAGAGTCTGTTCAATATTTACAATTCTAAATGTTTACAAAGGACATAATATAACACCCTTAAGGTTGAATTTTAAAATAAAGACATACAGAGTGACGAGGAACCATATTTAATAATTAATATCATCTATTAAACAAAATATTTAACAATCAACATCAAAAAAATTACACAAATGCCATGCAGGTTGTTTCTGTATAATATTTGAGGTAAGCAGTGCGGTAGTTTAGCGTTACTTACCTGCATGAAGACTCAACATTTAGGGAGGGAAGATGCTGTGTTGAGCTGATCCATGATAAGGTTTTACATTTTTTAATGATTTAACAATAGATATGTCATACACGATTTGTATTCATGATCAGACAAGAGTGTGGTATTCTTCTTTGTTATAATTCTGAGCTATAAAAATACTCAACAATATTATGTTTATGAGAGAACAGTGACTTTTCCTCCCTGTTCTGAGCACCATGTTCTTTTGTTTAATGCCCTACAAGCCATAAAAACATCTCACTCCAAAAAGGCAAATACAAATTTGAAAAAATTGTTATTCACTGTAATAGTTCACCTTCATAAATATTTCATGTTTTTGAGATATTAGAGATTATAATATCTGTGTTGCTAAATTAAAATGTTTTTATTGATGCAGTGGAAATGTAATTCAATACATCACCTTAAATTAACTAAAAGTAGTTGTTTATTCTTATGCAATGCTAAAAACATAATAAAGTTTGTCCCTAAGGAATAATTATCAATAGACAAAGAATGCAATGTTTTCTAAGCAATTTGTTCTAAAGTGAAGTGTTCTAAACATACATATTTAATAGCGTACATATATTGCTTTTCATGTGAAAGCTACTGGATGAGGGTTTTAAAAATACAATATGGGCCCTTTGCCATTCTCTGTGGTGTTCTGAATCTGATCACTGAAGCTGTGCAAAAGGTTTTCTAGAATTCATTTTTAGTGCCATTGGAACAGAAAGAACATCACATGAAGGTAAAGCCAGAGAGCAGAAGGAACAGACTGCTTTTCAGCGCCTACAGCACACTCCTTGTTCTGATTTTTAGCTTTGCCCTGGCTTCCCTCATTGTCACTCCGCTGTAAAAGCTGACAGCGATCGCTTATTATTTTTATGTGCAATAACACCTTCAGCGCTAATACCTGCACGCTGGTGTAAAGCGAGCATAATGAAGGAAGGATCTCTTTGTTTTGATGTACGATACACTTAAGTCTCTTCTCTGGGAATGTGCAGCTCACAGCTCATTTGTCAGCTCGACTGATAAAATTTCAGCATTCATCACAGAGCCCGGCAAGTTCAAAGTTTCGAGTATAAGCATGGAGATTTAACCTGACATGAGAGCGCTTTCATAAAGATACCTTTTTTATTTTATTTTTGCTCTTAGGTCATCTTAAATTCCCTTTTAATTAGCTACGTCAGCCCTCCCTTTGCTCCTTTTTAGCTAAGAAATGTGTGGATTAGCTTCACTTTGTAGTCGACAGATGCTCCAGTTTCCAGAGTGAGATGTGTAATGTACGAGTAAGCCGCAGCATAATTGCACTGAGAGAAAAGGTGAGAGATATATTGTGTTGTCAGGGAGTTCCCTGGAGGCTTCTCTTCAGAAAGATGTTCAGAGAAGCATCTGTCAGCCTCTGTTTGTCATGGCTGCGTTCCTTCATTGGGTGTTAAACACCTTTCATTGGCCCGATCTGACTTATTTTAGGCTTTTCTCAAAACCTGTGTAAATGTGACTGCAATCTGATTTTTTTTTTTCTTCCAGTCATAGTTTTTTTGGTGATGTGGGAAGAGGGCAAAGGGCATGGAATCCATTATTGTTTCATTTGCAGTATCTATCAACACATACTTTCTAGAAAGGTTAACAACAAAATTAGACTATTTTCTGTGTTCCATAAACCCATCAACCAATAAAACCTCTACATTTGACCAAATGGAGAAAGCAAGAACATTATAGTATTGCTTCCAAAGCATTACAATTTTTGCAGTTCACTATGAGAAGCTGGTTTCAGCTGGTTGGTTGGATACGAGTTCATATGCCAATGAGGAACTGAGACATGAATGCAGGATTTGTAGTTTTCAGGCTCATAACCCATCGTAATTCAAAATTTGGACTGCCTTAGGTGGGATGTGCAAAACATTGTAATAAATAAAGACCACATCAGTGTCCTAACTACTCCAAAAATAACTCCGCTTTATTACTATTGAATAAATATGTTTATTTTAAGGATTAGAAATCTGTAAATGTTTTAATGTTACAAGAATCCAAATCTTTTTTCTGCTTTATGTTTAGCCTCATTCATAATCTTGTATGTAACATTCAATCTATGTGCTGAAAATGACTAAACTAATGAACACTTTGGTTAAAAACTGTTCAAAACACAGGTCATTCATGCTTCAAAAGGTAATTCATGCTTTTATAACTTCACATCTTAATTACGGCATTGCAACCAGAATCAAAATTTGAAAGATCTTTATTGTCAAGTGCGCATGTGCACACTTACAAGGAATTTGTTGTGATACAGGAGTACTCACCAGTGTTGGTACAAAAAAACAACACAATAATGTTGCACAGTAAAACAGGTTATATATGTAAATTGCTTAAAGTTAAAAGTAAATAGAATATAGTAATATTCTAGAAATATAGTTAGTAAAATATAAAGTATGCGGCTGGAAGGGCATCTGCTGCGTAAAAAACATAAGCCAGAGAGTTGGTGGTTCATTTCCGCTGTGGCGACCCCGAAAGGGAAGAAAGCCGACATGAAGATGAATGAATGAATGAAATATAAAGTAATAGAACATAACTACTAAGTTCAAGGTGCTTAAGAGATGTGCAGACCAAAGCGTAAAGTAAAAATAAAGTGCATCAACAGAACACCAGAACATGAAGCGACTGGAAATGTGCAAAGAGTCCATCAGAGTCCTGTTGCTTAGTGCAATATTTAGATTAAAATTATGGAAGTGTTGGTTGGAAAAGTTATGGGTTCAGGAGCTAATTGCCAAATGGCCTGAGTGAAGAATATACAGTGGATTTCCTAAACCGGCAGTATCTAGACAAAATACTGCTGCAAGGTTGCTGACAGACAAATAAATTTGAACACATCACTCCAGTCTTGGCCTCCTTCACTGGCTTCCTGTAAAATTCTGTTATTTGCATATAGGGACATTAAGGATCAAGAACCACCATATATACCTGAACTGCTGTCTTCATCTCATTCCACGAGCTTCTTGCGGTCAGCTGATACAGGTTTTATGGAGATCCCTAGAGCCAGTCTAAAGTGTGTTGGCTCCTAAGATTTGGAAGGATCTACCTCCAGATATCCATCTATCAGCCAATATTGTGACTTTTAAAACTAGATTTATTTACGTTCTAAGGCTTTTTAAAGTTAGCTATGGGTTTTTTAATATCTTACTCTTATTTTTACTGTTGTTATTATTATTATTTTACAATTGTTTTGCTAACTGTACAGAATTTTAGGCAGTTCCCCTGATAAAAATGTGCTTTATAAATAAATAGAATAGTGCCTGATTGATATTTTGTCATCAAAATGTTTTTTTTTTTTCCATACCTGGATCTGTTAACATCATATTGAGACTTCTGCGCCAAACAGATTTGAAAATGAACACCTGCAGAAGGCACCTACCTCACATATCTGGAGTGGAGAGTTTTTATACTGACGTTAACCCCACGTAATGTTTTTTTTTTTGCTTGTGCATGTTCTCATACTTTCTGCCCAGTGTGCAGAAACGCCCCTGAATGGATACTTCTGTGTGATACTTGGTCCATCAAGGTCTCAACGAAAGATGCGGCCCAAAAGATGTTTACAGCTGTGAGCTGACCACCACATCATGCATTATTGACGTTTGGTGTACAAGCTAAAATTTGCTTCTGTGTATGCTTAATAACCATTAAATCAAAACGTAAAGATGTTCAGCATCCTGTCTTCAAAGGCCGGGTAATGAGCAGCAAGAGAGTTCAAAGGGAATGCTAAAGTGTTTGTACAGAGTTCTAGAACGTCCATAGTGCTGCTTTATTTAGAGCGGATATGAAGGGAGTTGATATTTAACATGAAAGAAATACTTAAGAGGAGTTTAACTGAAAAAACAGGTTAACACATTCTGCTTCAGGCAGCAGAGGATACAGTTCTAAGCACTCTTCTCATTTAGCTCTGCTTCTTTATTCTGACAATCGTGCTCTTGCATCTTCACAAATTAATTTCAGTGCTTTTTCGTTGGTTTAGAATAAACTGTAACTACTGATAATCTTGTTTTTTGTAGATTTTTTCTAGTTTATTCAAAATATATTTTGAATTTACAACCAATCCTTTGGGATAAGACCTCTAAGTTCACTAATTTCTCTATTATTATTTTTGTATTAATGTATGTTATGCATAGGTATAAAATAAATTGTAATTGGATGTCTCTAATAGATGACATGTTTTTGCTGTGAAAAAATCAAAATGATCAGTGAATGTAACAGATTTGTGATTTAAAATATTATTGTAAGCTATTTATGACTGCATTTTGAACTCTTTGGCTTATTCATTAGCTTTTGGTTTCTCTTGTGTTATTTATGTCAAGGCATCTAAGTATGCAAAGTGTGTTCAAAAAAGAAAAAATATTGCTGTTATATAATAAAAGAAAAGGTTGTAATTAAAACTGACACAAATCCGTTGCTGAAGAAGAAGCTCGTTCTCAAGGTAAGACAGTGAAAGTAAGAAGTGTGAGAATATAACGCATTGTGTCAGCACACATTTTTTTTACCCAACTCATAATTTTATTTATGGGTTTTCTCTTTACTTTTTTATTTTAATGTGATAAATTGGGTTTACAACAGAAAGCAACTATACGGTGAGAAATTTAATACAAGCTCTGCATACGCTGTACTGATTTGTTTTTGGAAAAATACAACATTTGTTTAACATAAGATATGTTATATGCTGCAAATGTGTCTCAATTTTAGAGCTGATTTCAAATTTCAAGGCATTATATTTAAAAGCTGTGTCCAAATGCAGTATTTATTTTTTTGTCTCTCTTCTTTTTGAACACTTTTGTTCTCTGATGCGCTTCATGAGTTCAGCACTGCAGCGAGATGTCATGATAGACATAAGCACTGGCAAAATCCTCAGCTTTCCATCCTCTCTTTCTACTTCGACAGCCTCTGTGCTCAGAGAGTCTTGCATCGTGTCGGTGCTTATATGACTACTATAGGAACTTGTGTAGAGCCACTGACTATAGACTGCAGAGTGACAGTGTGGCCAGGCAGTCTAAAAGATTTGATATTGTGTGAAAAAACCCTTGGAAAGAGCATAGAACGGCACTTTTATATGCTAAGAGCCTCAGAGAGGAGCTAATTTATGAGTACTTGGGGCATTATAACTGGACCTTGGGGATAAACTTAAATAATAAAAATGTTATTACCCTTGTAAGAGACTCGAGCTGTTAGCCTGCTTTCCACCTTTTTCTTGTGAGAGCCCCAGGCTTAACACACAAAAGCTTAAATAACAAAAGCATTTGCTACACATCATTTCAATGTAGGTTTGAGCAAAGAAATTACGTATTAAGATTGTTTTGTGAAAATTTTCCTTGTCATGTAATATTATGCATTACTTTAGCAGTTTTATTGTAGGCCCCTGAAAGCCAAACTTCAAGGTAAAAGATCATGCTCAGCATTTTATTTACATGATGTTCCTTTTTCTGATATTCCAGTTTCTGTTCCTCGTTAAAAATACCTTGTTCAGCAAACAAGCCCCGCCTTCCAATGCACACCTAAATACACACTTAAACACTTGCATTCTAATCTAGCATCAATGACACCATGGCTTGTGGAAATACTGGCCAAATTCTGCTCTATATGTTCAAACAGGTGTGGTCTGGTGGATAAGGAGATCGACTTGTGATCAAACGGTCACTGTTTTGATCCCCAGATCCACTGATTTGAAGGTGGTCAGTGATGAAACACTTGCTCTCCATCTTCAACAACCACACTGTGGTGCCCTTGAGTAAGACACCAGCTTCCCAACTGCTCTCCGGCACCGCAACCATAGCTACCCACTGCTCCGGGTTTGCGTTCACAGTGTGTTTGTTCACTGCTCCGTGTGTGCACTATGATGTGTTAAATGCAAGCATAAATTCCCAGTATGGGTCACTCCATATCTGGCCAACTAGTCACTTTCACAAAAAAAAAAGAAACAAGTGCAAGACATAAAGAAGCTCCAGTCTTATTGCATTTTAAATCTTCAGTGAGTTCCCTCTTAATCAAATTTATTCTGCTCACACTCAAATAACAATAATAAAAAAAAGAGATGAATTTCTGTGCCAGTAAGCTAAGGGCTGTTTTTGAAAGTTATTTCTCCTCTGGTTGTTGTGTACTTTTTCTATAGCTGCGTTTGCTTCAATCACAAGCAATTAATCTGTAAAATCACATTTAGAAAGTGATTGTTAAATGTAAATATTCATTATTATTTCTACTCTACCTCAAGAGCAAGAGATCTCTAAAATCCTCACAACAAAATAAAGCAGAGTAAAATATAAGGTAGAGGGTTTCATATTGACCAGTTTGTTAATTTAAGGCTTGAGGAAAAGAATGATGGTGTCTACGTTTCATGATTTACAAACTATGAAAATTTTCAATATCAAATATTTGTGTATGAAAAAGTTCTTGCTACTTACAATCGCAACCATTCATGTAAAACCAGTCATTTATGCTATTTTTGTATTCGTTAATATTTTTTCTTCTTGTTATGGAGATGTTAATTAATTATTGTTTTATGTGTATAAATATCATACATATTAATTTTGAGCTATGATCAAAGATATGGTTCCTCACTCTGGCAATAGCAAGAACATAATTAACTTCTGGCACAGAGTCACTATTTAAAATAAACCTCTCAGCAAAACTCAGAGAATTTTGAGAATTTGACATCACCGAATGTTAAAGTTGAGTGGTAGCTATTTTAATTCTTCTTTAAAAAGTCAATCCACATCTGACCGAGGTTTGGATCTTTATGGATTCTGTGGAAAGATGTCCTGTGCCAGTTGTTACTGGTAGGACTGTGGGAGTGGGCAGTGTCTATATATAACCTCCTCCATATTTATGAGATCGCAAGTTTCTGAACATTTTCTTCAGTCTGTCTTTTGAAGTTCTTTCAATTAGAACAGATTTGAATTATGAACAGACATTTAACATAGCAAAATTAATGCAATTTTAAAAATCTGTTTAGAGGACATTTAAGATCCAAAATGTCAATTTTATAATTAAGGCTAAAAAAGAACCAAAAGGACAAATTAACTACTTTAGCCAAAATTGTTGCATTTTTGTGATTCTGTCAGTTGAGAACCATTGCAACCAGTACAACGATGCTCATGTTGAGTGAGCTGAAACTCTTAAGGGTCCTTCAGTTTGACTCCAGAAGTGGGCCCCTGATATAAATCCCACTACTTTCAAACCCATGCTAGAGAGGACACAGACACGCATACTCTACAGCAGCCATGCCAAATCCACTTGCTTTCTTTAAGGATTAGGGATTAAGGAATCACCTGTAGGAGAGAGATGGATCTATTAGAAATGCTTGTGAATAGTGGAGAGGAGAGGAAGGACAGACAAGAGAGCATATGGAATCAAAAAGCAATATCTAAGAGATAGAGAGTAGATGAATAAATGCAATATAGCTTCAGGAAAATTGTTGAACAATTGCTACTCTGCCTCATGTAACCCGCTGCAACCTTAAACAGCATTTTTTCAGCCAATTAATTTTTGCTGGTTGGAAATGGAAAGCTCACTCTGGAGGCTTTATATGTATCACTGCACTGAAGGGCATTAGTCAGCAATACAAAGCTCTTCCTCAATGACACTAAGCACCGAATCATCAACCGGCGCATTATCAAATACACAAAGGATAACACTCTCCCATTATGTGAAATCTACAAAACATTCCACGATAATATTGAGTTGCTTTTTAAAGTACTTTTAAATGGTGTTCTCTCAGTAGTTTGTGGGTGTGTTTGTGTGTGTGGTGGGGGTGTATATGTTTCACTGTTGTTGCAGGGTAGACAAACCCGTTGGTTTCAGAGCATTACTGTGCACAAATTCTCAGTATCTTTTAAACCATGTTTTTTTGTTGACCAATAACAACAGTGCATGGTTTTTACTATATTGCGCCACTAGAGGTTGCATTTCCAATTCATTCATGTTGGGACTACAAAGGAGAGGTGACGTCACACTTACTACATCCATGTTATATAGACTTAATGTCTACTACGCTTGACTAACCCCTTCACCACACAGCGTTTTGGCAAGGTTTTAAAAAGTCTTTCCTGTTTTAGGACTTAAATGTTTTTTCACATAACTTTTTTTCCAATGTCCATGTAAATCTCATATTAGTTCTATTTTTGATAATGCTTGGTTGACTCTTTGGTTTTGTAGTTTTTTTAATTTTGCTCGGTCCAATATAAATCAATTTGTTACTACTACAAATTAGACAACAGCCAATCAGTCACTCAGGGATTGTCACCAAAGACACTTGTTAGCTATGGAGAGGTGAGGTTTAGAAAAACAAGTGTATACAGGCCTTGGTTGAGGCCAGTTCCTAACACTACATCATGCAAATAAAGAGTTGAAACTAGGTATGTCAGGTTTACAAGCCCTTTCGTCTCATTCAAAAAGTGAGAAACATTAGACTGCTTCGAAGGGTCTGCTGCAAACGACAACCATCAACCAATATTGAAATGTATAGGTCTTAAATTTGATTCTCAATTTTCTTAACAAGTCTTAAATTTGACATTATAAAACCTGCAGAAACCTTTCTTTCTCACTTACACAGAATGTTCTGTGGTAACTTTATTTCCATTAGACTGCTTAAACTTGGGCATAGATCTTAAAGCAGACTTTATCCCCTTTTCCTCTGGTCTCTTTTTCAGTCCTCCTCTGCTTTTAGATCAGCTTTATTTTCTGGAAACTTTTGGCTTCCTTTTCAATTGTGCACAGACCTGTGTGTTTTTTTTTTCTTCTTGTTTTACTATAATTCAAAGTATGGTTGAGCCAAAAGTACTATTCCAGACCAGTATCAACCAAAGACCTTGACACATCATATTCAAGCTGTTGGAAGAACTTGAGTGGCCGAGAGAGTTTGAGCTTGTCTGGGTGAGATGGTGAAATATTAACTGTGTACCATTTTAAGGTTATAACATCTTTAATTATTTTTGTTGTTGAAAACTGTTATTTTGGACGAACTGCCCTGTACTTTTCTTCTCTAACCCCTCCCTGATATGTACAAGTCTTACAGTATGTGTTCTTGGTCTTGTAAATTTTACTTAAGTGTGTTATTAAACTATGCTTTTTGGTCTCTGATTTAATATTGCCCCGAATATATCACTTCATTTATTGATCCTAGCTATATGCTCAATTTGGTTTTGTTAATCTATTAGTATTAACACATATTAATCTCCCTAATAATCAACTTTCATATCTTAAAACCATGTATATTCATTCAACCATTAGAAATTTTTTGCTGCATTATAATTGGTACGATTGTACATTTTAAGAATGACTTAGACACTTTTCATGTTGAGGTTTTACGTTTTTATGTATATATATATATATATATACTTTTTATAACCTTTCTTAATATAAGTTTATTATTTATATATAATTTTTTCTATATATTTTAAATTTTAAAAATCTTAAATGTCACTTACGGTTCTAAACATATTTCATAGTCTAAAAAGTGCTGTTTTATAAAGGCATTTTATTCTGAAATGGTTCAACATATTATTTACTCATCGTGGCTTAAGATATAAAATTACAAAGCAGTAAAAAGGCCCATCTCGGGGTGTCTGTGTCTGAAAAGAGGCAAGAGATAGCAAGAGAGAAGTGTGGTTGAGAGGAGTGAAGGAGAGACAGCAACAGCATGAATCATGACTTCAATAAAGAGCCCAGCGCAGATCAATACAGCCCACAGCGGAACGAGGACACACTCCGGCCCACACAGTGTGTGTGAGAGGACCTGTGCAAGAGATCGGTGTGTTTCTTGGATGTCAGTGTGTGGTTTTGTGCAGGTTTGCCCTTGCCTGTGAGCATGTCATGTGTTTATAAATGTTTGATGGAAGGTGGCTTTATTTAGACCAGTGCAGGTATGAGCTGACTCATCTATAGCATGCTATTTAGAATGCAGCCCAAACCATATCTTCATACCTGCCTCCAGAAATCCCACGCCCTGTTGAAAAGAGACTTTTAGTTCTGAAATAACAGGAGGCTGTTGTATGTGCATAAGCAACATTAATTAGCTGACAATTTTAAGGCTATGTGCTGACTGCCGCTCAAAGTGACAATCTTTTTTCCTGTAATGTGACCTGCATCTGATATTTTCATGACAAGATATGATTTTTTTCTGAACTAGACCCCTTGTTTGTTTGTTTTTCCTCAACTACGACTCAGGTCACTTTCATATGTTTTCCTGAATATTTTTTGCAATGCAACCTGAGTCTGAACAGCCGGGTCACATTTATCTGACTTTTGCATCGTTGAGCCACAATTAAACCGTTTCTCACAGAAACGAGGCACTGGAGAAGATGTTCTTGTACTGAAATAATTTCAGGAAGAGCCCAAAAAAGCATTTGAGGCCTAATGAAGTCGCAGATATCCATATATAACGTCTAACTCCACTTTTAAAAGTATACTGTAATATGTGTTCTTTTCCATGTCAATCTTTTTCTTAATTTTGTTTTCTTAATAGTGGCTGAGTGCCGATGCATCTGTTAGGAGTGTATTCTGGGGGACGTAGTTTCCTCTTCTGCGTATACGTGTTACATTGGAGCTGCATTTCGCTCACACAAAATCATACAGATAGCAGATGTTATTTGTAACGTAAACAAACACACCAAAAAATCGGATTGGCAATTAAAACCTGTAGTCTGAATGTAGCTTGAGTAATAATAGTATGTTACATTTGTACTTCGAAAAAAGCTTTGTAAACAGCACAAAACTCACCAATTTATCCAAAAAGTCCGAAAATTACCAATCATGTAACATGTCAGCCTCTAAAGCTAAGGCAATTTTATCTGTATAGCACATTATATACACATTAGCAATTCAAAGTGTTTTACAAAAAACACAGATCAGAAATAAACAGATCCAAGGGATAAGCATTAAAAGCCTTAAAATTCTTTAAAAAGAGGAAGTTTAAAATTTTTTTTGTGGTTCAGTCAGTAAACACATATTTAAATAGATTTTTTTTTACAGTCAAAAGATCTGTTTTATATTTTGTTGCTGAGCTGTTTTGTGATTTTTAGACAAGCAACAGCACTTTAATATTTATTCTGTATGTCACTGGGCAGCCGGTGCTAGCTGCAGTTTTCTAACGGTCTTTTAGGGAGAGCATTATAATAATTTAGCCTGCTGGTGGTAACAGCATGGACTATTTTTGAGCCTTGAGAGACTCCACGTGGTTTCTGGCTATCAATGAGCCCCAGGAACCTGTAGAAAACTTAATTTCTAAAAAACGAGTAAGATAAAAAGAGAGGAAAGGCTAGTCACTCACTCCATTTTCAATTAACAATTAAAATGCACAGAACGCCAAATGTTTAAGTAAGAACTAAGCAACACTACAGAAACTGAGTGTGCATGAATTGTATACGGTGTAATGTTTCAGTGCCTAGGAATGCACTGAAACTTAAATGCACTCTAACAGATGCTAAGAGATGTTTTTAAAGTTTTGAATGAAGTGACTGTTGTTAACTCCGCTTATATTATGAAATACTCTTTCAATGTTTACTTAAATTGACGGTGCTTTCTGGGTAATGTAGCCTTCTACATGTGCGTGTCACATCGAAGTCATTCACATAGTAGATGCTTATTTTTTGTAACATAATCAAACACACACAAAAAAATATAAATTTTAGAAATTAAGATCTTCAGTCTGAATGTTGCCTAACAGTAGTTGATGTTTGAAAGGATAGTTAGATATGACTGGTTGAGTTAGTGTGTCTGATTTTACAAAAAACATTTACACTTACACAGAAGAAATGTTTCACATGCTACACGCTGGGCCAAATAGAGGGTACACGTGTGTGAAGTACTGCTGGAGTTGGAAATTGAACATGAAACAGAAATCCTCAGACACCACTCATGCCTCTCAACTTTGTCAACTTGCCAGAGGCTCAACTCCAAAGCTAGGAAATAAACTGTTTCAGGATTAGCTCGTCTGATTTAAAATCTAATGAAGGAAAGTGAAATTCCAAGGATAAAAAGTGTCTGTTTTAGTGCAGATTTGTGTAGCGTTTCTGTTTTTTACAAGTAAATATTAAATCAGCTGACAATTCTGCTAGCATCATGTTTTTTTGTTCTTGTTGCCATGGATATGTGACACATGATGCAAGTACACATCTATCCAGGTGATCATTGTTGACATTGAAACTTTGAATTAAAACTAATTTAAATAGTTTTGATGTAATAATGATCAATCTGAACAATATGTGTCAGTTTACAAAAATGTGCCATAAAAAATGTGACGTCAGACTTAACAAGCAGATAGTGTAAGTCAGTAAGTAAGTAAGTATATTTTAATTATAGAGCACTGTTTATGACAAACAAATTATACCAAAGTGCTTTACATAGTACAATAAGAAAAAAGTGCATAGAAAAAGTGCAATAAAAGTGCATAAAAAGAAAACATGAAGTAAAAAAATGTACAGAATAAACAGCACAAATTATAATGCAACTCATTGGCTGAAGACACACATAAACACTGTTGTTCTTGGCCCTGCACTACTGGTCATATAAACATTGGCCCCTGTGTGTTTCAGAATTGTGACTGGAAATGGTGACACTTGTATCATGTAGTTCTTCAACACAAGCTTTAATTGATCAATTTAGCAAGCACACAAGATAGAAGCTTTTAACTACTCATTTTCCTTCAATTACAAGCAAAATCACTCCACTTTTCGGTACAATTATCCTGCATTAGGAGTGGACTTGCTTCAATTTACTTTGGCAGAATTCCGCTGCACTGAAATCTCTTTTTCTCTCCTGCTGTTCCCTCTATGCTCTGTGACCTCATCAGCCTTGTACAGAGCTAGAGGCTGGTGTGCATGAAGGGCTCACTGGTCCATAGCCGTCGGGAAGAATGGGCCGTCTCCGAGGGGAGCACAGGGACACAACACTGGTCAATTCCCATTAACACACAGAGATCCACAAGGGAATGGAGTCAGTTGCGAGTGTGATCTGTAGGAGTCATGGCAGCGCTCAGAGCTCATGTTGCTCTGGACACCAGTGCCTTTAAAAGACACGTGCTATGCAGTTTAATGTCTCCTCTCGTTGAGAAAGATGAAAAAGAGACTGGGGAAAAGAAGAAAGATGCATTATTCCTCACTTTTTTTCTGGTAGAATTGGTCGATATAGGTGAAGGACATGTCATGGCGATTTTCTTTTCTGTGTGTGTGTTGGTGTGCGAGTGTGTCTGCTAGAGTGAAATCCTGAGATAAAGCTCCATGGCTCTCTGTGTTTAATGGAGCTTAATCCCAAGATTTCACGTCCACGAGGCTGAGAAAATTCCTCCCTGATTATCTCACCAAAGATATTGCACACATGTATACGCTGAATCATGTGATTTGAACCTCTCCCACATTTACCAAGGGTCTGACTCTTGGAAATTTACAACACACATGTTTTCTTCATATAGAGAAAAGCACCATAACTAAAGGAAACATAAGTTATGTAATTTTTACTGGAGATTTTTTTTTTCAGATGTTTTTCATTTCATTTGCCTCTTTGTTAAATATTATGATGTATTGCTTTCGTGGTAATTTGATTATGGTTCTATTATGTTTAATATCCATAAAATAAAATAGTATTTATTTTTTTTATTTGGAAGGAATCGCCAAAGCTTTCTAATTTTTGGGATTTCAAATGTTCAAAAACAGAATTGCTCTTCAGTTTCAATACTCTCATAAGGAGTGAGCCTAATAAAAGTCCCACGTTTTACAAAAAGAGCATACAACCCTCTTAAAAATCAACCTGATTAATTGTTTTTGAGTTTGTCTGAAAAATGTCTGAACACTCTGACTAATGGATCCCAGTTTTTAAGGAGATAAAAATCAAATAACTTAAGGGATAGTTTAAGAAGGGATGAATTTTCTTAAATGCATCCCATTCATGGCATACGTTATGAAAGAGCAGATGGTATTTAATGATGTTTGTGTAAAGCTGATTGTTTCAGGACAGACTGATTGATTGGGTTTTTTGTTCTTATTTTTAGTGGAAAAACTGACATTCCGAGATATGAACATGTGTAGTTGTTTTTCCTGAGGGCAGTTTTGGTTTAAGCAGCAGATACAGAATGTTTCAATCGGCTGCGTTTTATTTCTCTGTTTTGATTGTGCTTTTTATGAGTGAATGTGCCTCTGACTGGCACCAGTCCTGGAGAGCAGACTATCTGCAGTCCAAGCCCATGGGAGCATTGCCCAGGTGAGCTGAGCATGCTGGGATACTGACCAACACTAATGTGTCTCCTCTGATTGCCGTGGGCGAACATACACACAGTAATTGTCTGGGGAGATAGACAGGCCCAGCACAGCACTAAACTTTAAGACCAAGACTTCGCGACCCCAGAGAGATGGGAAGAGGGAAGAGTCTAAAGAGAACAGAGAGCTGTGTTTTTGAGGGGACTACTGCAAGTGTTGTGCCTTTGTCAATCTGCATTGTATTCAAGCTTAAATAGATCTTCCCATGAGTGTAGTTTCACTGGCACAAGCAGTTTGTTTACAGTTATCAATTATTTTGCTTTCTACAGATCATTGTGTAATTACATTGATGGTAAAATAAAAGTATTTTATTGTAAGGATTTAAAAAACACAGGGATTAACCACACGGTTCTCTAAAATCTTGAAATCACCTCTAACCAGCACTGGCAGCCACAAGGTAGAACAGGCCAGGAGTATCACTTAATCTGTGTTTTTTTTCTGTCTGAACTTAAATTGTTTTGCCATGCTAAAAAACTATTGTGAACAAGTTTACTTTAATCACTTTGTTCTGAACAAAGTAATGTAACTTGGCTTCTAAACTAAATTATATAATTGCTAAAAGTTGCCATGAGGTATTGATTGACTTTTGTTAATTTTGAATGTAATAATTAATCACATTTTTATAGTGCATCTCTAGAACCCTTGAAGCTCTTTACTCTAGAGCAGCCTGTCTCTGAATCCACCACCAGTGCGCAGCATCCACTTGGATGGTATGATGCCTGCCACTCTATGCCAGAACACTCCCCACACACCAACTAATGTTGCACAGAAGACATGGGTTGGCCATCAGAGCACTGTAGCCAATCAGAATACAAGGATTATTGGGCAAATTTAACCTTGAATGTCCGGGTTACACTCCTTACTCTTGTTGGTGAAACATCTTGAAATGTGTAATTACCACAGAGAGTCCAGGCTTTGGTAATATCTCATGCTAAGGACGGTGTTTATTTCCAGTACAACGCCTCTAGGACCAGGTGAGCGCCCACTGCTGGCCTCACTAGAACCACTTCTCGCAGCAAACTAGTTTTACCTTGAGTTCTTCCATTCATGTTCTAAACAGGCTCAGACTTTCTGAACTTCAATGGGGATGCGGTCATGAGTTTCAGGGTGTTGTGACCCAGACAATGTAGACATAGAGTGGCAACTTCTGGCAAAAGTGACAACTTTATACTTTAACTTTATGCAAATGAGTAATTCTTTTTACAAGTAATTTCAAATAGGAGAGAAGCCCCTTCACATGATAGCTCAGCGCTTTGATCTCAATGTAAACTTGAAATGAGAACATACATTAACGTTAAATTAGCAACTGGTAACAGGCAGTGTTTTTGTGGGCATGGGCTCTTCAAGTGACATTTGAGAGTAAGTGAAATGGACAAAGACAAATCCCTGTGACCTTAACCAGAACAAAGTATGTAGATAAAATAAATGGACTATTTGCTGTCATTCCATGATTGATATTTATAAATGTCCTAAAAGAATTCGAAGGCAACAAAAAGATGTAGGCAGATGTTGTAAAACACCTTTGCCTGGGGCACAATATTATGCAAAAGCCTTCCTGTGGTCAGCGGCCAGCGAGAGGCAGGTAACGAGAGAGGAAGATAGATAGCTGGAAGGAGAATGTGAGTGGTGGGGGGGAAGGCCTCTCAGGGCTAACGACATTAAGCCCCGCTGATGAATCGACACCCATTGAGCAGTATTGACTTCACCTGGGCTCCTCTGCCAATAGCACAACTCTGAGTTCCCAGTCACTGGCTCAGCTTTTTTCAATTAAAAGGAATAATTTGATTTCTACCGCCTTGGCCTCTGAGTGAGCAGGGCAAGTGATGGCATGATTGATGGGCCAGCAGAAAATACATGGTGCCACCCTACGACCTCCATCTGAGGATCTTACAGCGGTTGTAGCAGTGGGAAAATGTCGGATAGAGCTGGATTTTTGTTTCAGCTGTCAATCACTTTGGTGTTCAGCGTATTCTACCTTGATGATCTCTGATATGGGTCACCTTGCATGCCATACATATCTCGTAAACTTATCCACTTACACCAAGGTTTCATCTGCTCCATTGGTCATTTTTTGCATTTGGTGAAAAAAGCAGGTTGAGCTGTTATTTTTCAGCAGGAGAGCGCTGTTCTGAAGAGAGATGTAAAATCGATCTTAATGATCACTTGTGACATTCATGTGCAAGTCATTTGCCTCCATTATTTCCCTGTAGTGCATTAGATGGTGAGATTTGCTCCAGCTTTAATCCGGTGATGTCTTTAAAGGGTGAACGTTTGATCTCCTGAGCAGCCAGCAGAAACCCTCTGTAAATCTCATGTAAATGCATGGTCCTGATGACATTGATTTTGCTGTATGTTTCGAGGCTGTATGTTCAGAGGCAGTGGATTTCTCAATGTGTTGGTGGGCTCAACGATCAGCTAATGTACTGTTTCTAATGACTCAAGTACGTCAGCACTCAAGGTCACCTTGGCCATAAGCATAATCAGTGGCTTTGATTCTTTGACATTGTGCAGTTTGTTCAAGGACTTATAATCTCAAACTGACAGTGAAGAGTTATCTAACTAAGATGAAGTTAGGCTAATATAACTTTATTTTTTAAAACATTGGGTAGCCTTCCTCAGTGTTGATTTGTAAATTAACAATAAGTCATTAATAGGTAAAACTGTAGCTACTCTCAATGATCGCATTATTGGTTACACATCGACTCGAAGCACTTGAGTTATTAAATATCCCATTTACATGTTGTTGTTGTTGTTTTTTTTGACCAAATTAAATGCTTCTAAATCCTTTTAAAAGTTTTTAAGCAGCCATCGAAAGCTTCATTGATAATACGTTTGTAGATCACAATCCACAACTTGCAGTGGATAGAGTTTTCTTGTTCAAACTTCCTTTTTACAAAAAAAATGCAAGCTTTTTTAGTCTCTGAATTATAAACAGGGTCAAAGGGTTAGTTTTTTTTATAATTTCTGTGCAATTTTTTTTATTGGAGGGATTTTATTGGAAAAAGAAAAAACTGGAAATAATTTATGGTCTGATGATAGAAATGTTAACTTCTGAGTAACATTATCATCTTAAATTAGCACTCATGGCTGTGCGCTACATTCTGCAGAATTATCTTTTCAATTCTATGGAAACATAATCTCCAAATTATGTCTGACTAGTTATGATACCTTTCTTTTGATGCATTCCTAATGTTTTACTTGTTTAAGAATGATTGTCTATTATCTCTATTGGCTGACAAAAGCTCTTTCACTTTTTCTGTTTTATTTTATTTTTTTAAGTTTATATTCACATTTCAGAACATGTTTAAGTTTTCTGAGTCTTTCTATTGTTAGATTAAAAAAAGACGATCATGTGAACACACTACTCCTTTACAAGAGCAGCGTTGGTTTTGGTGACAGCTAGAGGGCTTGTTTGTTTCAGTGCTCTGTCACACAGCATAGAAATTACAGCATGGAGTGATGGAATCCGAGCCTGGTGCTTCGGGTTGTCTTCAATTGCACAAGGTCAGAATGTACATTGTCCAAATGTGCAGTCAAGCAGCACGTCTACAAACATGTGCACGCAACATAAATTCATGAACTCTCCCTCGCTTCCTCTCTATCTTTCTCCCTCTGTCCCGCTTCCACTCGCTCACACAAATAAATTCCCACATGGTCCGTGGGGACTAGGCCAAAATGTTAACCTGAACACATGGCTGCTTCCTCCTGCTGGAGCTCTATGCTTACTTCACAGCAGCACCTGCTGGCGGAAACAGGCACGTAAAGTCTTTAGAGCGGGGAAGAGAGGGCTCGTGTATGATTTACATTTTTTCTGCAGGTCTTGTTCCACAACAAACTCCAAAATTTGATCAGCGACTAACTTAAGCTTGAACTTCACAATGAGCTGAGTTCAAAATCACATAGATCTCCCAAAAGTAATGAGTGTAAAAAGACATCCTGTCCCAGATTGAGTCGGGATTGAATCAAATTGAATCACACGCTATTGAATCATCAAGATTTTGTTGGCTGTCGGGAGGATGAAAAGTTTTGAAAGTAAAGATTTTATGAGTTAACTAAATGTGAGCAGTCACCGAAAGCAATCTTACAGCAGGTCACTGTTGTTTTTTGTGTCTCAGGGAAACAATAAAGGAAACAGGAGAGTTCAAATCAGAAGGAATTTATGAAACATAAATGTACTTGGGAATCAGTTCAGTTTATCGTCGAATGTGTGGAAATAACGTCAAAATTGTACATATTATTTAGGGAATGACATTTACTGAGTGGTATATATATATATATATATATATATATATATATATATATATATATATATATATATATATATATATATATAAATTTTTTGTCTACCTAGTAAAAGTGTGATGGTTAAATTTACCAACTTGAAGAATTATATAGTGCACAAACTGGAAATGTCTTATTGCTTCAGCTTAAGTTTAATTTCAATGCATTACTGAAAAAGGACTGGGAAAAGATATATTGACTTATTATACTGTTATTTAGTGATTACATTAATAGAAATAAAATACAAAAAATTAAGCTACTTTTTCTATATAAAGTTTTTATTACACTAAATGATTCTGTAACAGAATGTGTGAAGATGACAATACCAACAAGCCATGTTGTCAACGCTGTTTCTAAGGGTTTAAATCTTAGAGGACACAGAGTTTTGTTACTCTTTTCATTCCCTCATCCAATTGATTGTGTTGGATCGAACCATTTTGTCTTTTAAAGGGGTATTGCATTCCTATGAAATGCCTAAATTTGAGACAGCTTTACATTTCAGCCGAGGATGACAGCAGACTTATTGTTTTTATCAGTCTGAGTAATAATAAAGTATCCTTTAAGGTTTCATTATATGAATATGGTGCCTTAATGCAACCATTTCTGCATTGAACATTCACCTCAGTAATGCTATCATTCAATTAGTTTGGTGGCAAAACACATTATTTAAGGGGTGTAAGCTGTGTCTTACACTAGATAGTGAAGTCTGCTGAAAGATTTGTGTTTAAAGAAGACTCTTCTAAATGTGTAGTTTATAGAGTTTTGTTGCTGAGAGCATTGTTTGTCTTTTGTAGGTTTCAGTATGGGCTCAATATTGTTTTTTTAGTTTCTTTATTTTGGTTTGTGAATGTGTTGGCAACTGCACAAATAAACACCTTGCTGATGGTAACCATGTTTTACAGAGTCTTTCTCTGCTCCATCGTGGTCTCTCTGTGGTCCCACACGACAGTGTAGAATGCAATCTTCGGGGAGCAAATTCAATTATTTGTTATTAAATTATTGAAGACACTTCTTGACCAATAGCACCAATAGGCCAAGTTTTAGGTGTTAATCTGAATCAAGATTTTGGTCTGAAAATTAAATTCTTGAACCGACTTTCTATACATCTCTTTAATTTTACTTTTCTTTTTTACCTTTTGTTGCTTTTGTTTACATTCGAAAGAATTATGTTTAATAAACTAGTTAACCAGAATTACAAAACTATGTTCAAATACAGCTATCTCTTCTCACAATTAAAGCACTAAGAATGTATAATCTTTTATATAAAAGTTTAGCACATCTACAAAATCTGAGAGCTTTCATGTCTTGGGTATACTATACAAAGAGTGTAAGAGAATTCAGATCCTCTTCTTTTTTTCATCATGCAAGTCAGAGACGGACGGCAGTTAAAGCAAGCACATCGACTGGCTTGGAGTGTGATCAGTCATCTTACAGTGAGGGGCCAGGAGTAATTATCGGTGGAACTGAGAAAACTGTCCTATCAGCAGATTCACACTGACTAATCAGGAGATCGACACAACAATTTGAATTCAACAACAAGTGGTCGTTGGCCACCGGGCCCCTCCTGCTGAGCACCATCACACACTCGGCTTGGCTAATGAACGTTTGAATGCAATTAGAGAGCAGTATCTCTGAAATTAGGCCTGCCACATAGCATTAATTGCACAATTACTGACAAAGGCAACTCAATCGTTCGGCAGGGAGAGAGGAAGGAGCTGGGATGATTGAACTTTGGGTGCAGTTTTGATTCATAGTCTTGGCTTTGTGGAAATATTGCCTCTGTCGGGTTCATTTGTAAAGGCCAGCGTTTTTGGGACGGGAAAATCAGGCTGACCTTTTCCTGAAACAATCCCTTTCTTTGTTTTTCTTGGCATCCCAAACTCTTTTGTGTTGCTCTCACATTTCTCTATCCACCGTTTGCTCTAACGAAGGGTCGTAGAATTCAGTTCATCAACTCTAATTCAGCTTCCAGTGATGTTTATTGGCCTCTCTCATTCACTGTTGATTGCTCTCAGATTAAGAGAGAAGGGAAGACCGAGTCTTTCTCAATCATGCTAGTTAACTTTTAATCATATTTTTTTGCATAGTCAGCTCTTAAGTGTAATGAGCTTATCCCTGGACTCTACAGTCACACATCTCCACCTTTACCTTTCTACTTCTTTACCTCTATTTCTTTCACTCTCCTTCTCTCTCTGTCTCTCTCTCCCTCTCTCTTTCGCCACACCTTCTCTCTCTCTCACTCACTCACACACTCTCTCTCTCTCTCTTCCTCTCTCTGCCCACCCCACCCTCTCTCTCTCTCGGTCTGTCTGGATATGCCCTTCTCTGGAGTTCTCTCTGTGCAGGAGTATATAGAGGATGAGCATATCTCCAGTCACCCAGCCAGCCTGGAGCACTCCTGTAGCAGCAGCTTCTCAGAACCAATGGCAGCTCAGCTCACAAACTGCACTGCTCTCTTCAGAGAGGTCAAGGTAGAGTAGGGTGCACAGGTTGAATCAGCTTCATCTAATCTGACTGAAAACTGATCTAAAACATTATTGTATGCAAAATTCCATAATTAATTTACCAAAATTTAAACCACAACACTTAAACAAAAGGTTGTTTCATGTTGTACTTTGAGTTGATGTCAATAATTCATGATTTGTCAACATAGACACAGCGCAAGATTCTGCTTGTAATAGACACAGTTGGCGCTGTGTTTAAAGTGGTGTGGTCTGGACACCATTCACAGTGGCTATTAACTGAAATACATTTTGTTTACTCCAATATCACCTTATTGTTTCTCCCTAAAGAGAAAGATTTTAAGAAAATGTAGAAAATTATCAGATGGCACTGTCAGAAATGAATTCCCAGTGTTTTTTGTTACCTAGAGTTAAAAATCAATCATTTATTGGACTTGTAAAATGTACCTAACTGTATTTTATGAAAAATGAAACAATTTCTAAACTTTTTCAATCGTTTTGGAAGTGTAATAAACTTTGTAAGCAATGTTAAAGTTATTAACTGTTCCCATATAGCTAAAATTAACATATTTTATTTGGTTTGATTTTCCTGATGAAACCTGATGTCTAGCCTACAAGTACATTTCTATTGTGGAGCTCTGACTGTTTGTCAAGAGTTTATAAAGTTTTTTTACCCGAATAAGGTTAAGAAGTTTTTTTTCTGTGTGTGCTGATTGAAAGTTGAAAACATAACCATAATCACAATAAGGTGTTCCTAGCATTATCGGCCAATTCTTTGTTAATCAGCTGAAGTCAGTCACACCCAGAATCTCTGGACTGTATTCACTCATCAACTCAGTTAGTTGCAGCAGTCTTTGGCAAATAATCTTTCAGGTGGAAGGTTGAAGGTGTTTAAATATTATTCCTGATCCTAAAAAAACATCAGGGTTCAATGGATAAATGCAAAAAATATATGAAATGGTTATTAATTTTGATCAATTTGATTTAAAACGAATTGGTTAGTTTTTGCAGTTATATCGCAGTTTGTACAAATTCAAATGGCAGAAACACGTCGATCAAACAGGGAAGAAGAGTGATGTCCTGAAGACAGTGATGACTGGATTGAAAAGCCAGGTCTTCTGTGTGACTGACCCATGCGGAGATATATTACAAACCTGAATACAAACAAAACATATTTTACTGGAGTTAACAAAAAAACTAGACAGAATTTTAGCCTACAATAATCAAAAGCAAAAAATAGAAACATGCTAAGCATAAAATGCATAAAAAAGAAAGTATACCACAAAGGTTTCCAAGCAACACATCATAGAAAAATAGAGACAATGAAGTTAACTGGAACAGAGATTCTTCAACATGAGCAAAGAACTGAACAACTATAACTGAAAAAAAACGAGCATTTATACTTAAACTTATAGGTGGCGTCCATCCAGGCTGATTACTGCAGTCTTGGATGAACATGATTTCTTACTGTCTTGACATATAACAATAATGTAATTGAATTAAACTTTTTACATTCTACACCTTTAAGCATCCATCAACTGTCTACGTCAGACGAGAAAATCCTGCTCGCTTCTTCAGCTTTCAGCCGCTCTATTTATTACAGACCCTTTTATGAAACCTGTAAAAATTCCCAGATGAATTTTGGAGGCTTATGAGCACACTCTTGGCTGACTAATAATGTACGTTTGATGGGAAACTCCCTTCTCTGTATCCCATGAGAGTGCGAGGAAGCACTCCCGCAGATTCTGAGTGGTTTTAGATGTTTTACTTTGTAGTCATCAAAGCCGTTTTACCAACACAGAACGAAATAAACTATGTGGTTCTCCTTGAGAGATAAAAAACATTTTACACATTTGTATCTGTTTTTAGCTGTAATTAAAAACAACAAGGTTGACATGCGCAGTTGATCACCCTGGTTATGTTTGTGATCCCTTTCTCCTTGGATATTCTTGTTAAGACCTAGTCTCTGCCTTGTTGTTGAAATAGGGCAGTTTATGTCTTGTTCCCCCAATCTATTCCTGAAGTGAACAGAAGGTGCGGATCAGGTATGGTGGAGGGAGGGACCCAGGAATGAGTGACAGGCCCTGGAGAGCTGTCCCGAGTACAGAAGTGCTGAAAAAGGGAATTCATTCCACATGGCCCAAGACTTCAGCAACACAAAGGACAGTTCCTCTTTCTCTGGTGGCATCATTGTGACTCCCAGCATACCTAGTTCTGTCTGTCTAACACAGATGGGAAGGTCAAGACCAAACAGGGTGTAGCTGAAACAATAGACTATAAAATATCCACACTACTAAAATAAAAGTTCCAAAAGAGGTGTGTCACAAAGAGCAAGATTTAGTCCTCAAACACCTGTCCAGTGGCACTTCCTTGAGGAAACCTATTTTAATTTTAATTTTCATGAATATAATTTTCCATCCAGCAAGTATTTGTAGCCAATCCTGTTTCCAACTTAATTCAGTCATAATGTTTACATTTTATTCTCTTTTATTTGTTTAATTGCCTTCGGGATTCATTGCTAATGAAAAAAGGTGCGAGTTGTTCCTCTGGCAGATCATAAAGCATGTAAAAGAAGAATGAGGTTTAGCCTGCATTAGGCTAATGTGGTCCTGCGTGGTCGAGAGCTGAGCAGCACTTTGTTGTGGCCCTCGCTTTGATAAATCAGACGTCCTCTTCCCATTTCTGCCAAGCAGACTGCCAGAGTAATCAAGCGAATGGAAATGCATGTGTCCAGTTACCTCTACGGTACTTGAGCTGTGTATTTTCAGACAGAATATGATGCTCCCTGACTAGCGGGGGAAAAGGGATCTCGAGCGGCTTCTGCTCTCTGTTGTGTTTTATCAGATGGCTGCTCATGAAATATTCACTGCAAGTTTTTCAGCATAAGCACCAGTATTGGAAGTCAGGATTTATAACTGAGTTTTCAGTGCATGACCCCTATTATAAAAAAATGTTTGATCATAGAAGCATGCCTTATGGAAACATCTACGTGCAGGATGTTAGTATAACAATATTTCTAACATATATATATATAATAATGTAATAATGATATAAATAATAGGTCAAATAGAAATAGAGTGTAGGAGGGTATAATACACTTTACACAGCCTTTGTTGTAAGGATTACAATATGTTCTTCATAGTATTAAACTTTCCCTCATTGGCTAAACAAGGATATTTATATTTTCATGTTTTAAAAGAAACTATATAGTTCCTAAATTAACAGTATATTGTCATGCTATTTCCAGTAGTATTTTTTGACATAGCTATATAATTGGATTTTTTTCCAAACTATGTTAATCCAACTTTAGTGCAACTGAGAAAGTGCTATATAAAAATGTTTTGATTAATTGATTGAATGATGGATTAGGTGGAGTTCTGAAAGTAACTACATTTTCTAGAAGTTTAAAAGCATTAACAACTAGATATTTCTCAGAATGCAGAGGAGGACATTTCTGAGAGGTCTTGTTTGTTTATTAAGAATGCTTATTTCTCGAGTTATTGAACTGGGAAACATGAATGTATCAATCTGCTGCTACTCTCTTGAGCTCTGTGTCTCTTTTGTGCATTTTTCTTTTGAGCACAAAGTGTTCACGCGCTCATTTAGGATTCCTCTCTAAAATCTTAGAAACAGACGGATGAGTATGGCAAGAACAGTGTGAAGCTAAAATTTAATCCACTTTTTGTTCAATGCAAGCGCTGTTTACAACAGTGCAACAGATTCTGTTTTCAAACTTCTGGTCTAGACACAGATTAAAGACAAAGCATGATTAAAGAACCAAACAAAGACAAAACATGATGCAAGCTCATCATTTTTTTGTACTTTTTTTGTTTAAAAAACTGGATCACACCCTGAAAAAAGAAATGGTGTTTTCTTTTATTTGTGAAATAAGTTGTTACATAGGGGGATTCAATAAGCATATACTGCTGAATCCAATAGTTTCTGATGTTTATGAGTCATTGTAAAAGTATATAGTCTATATTAATCCATACATTTATTGCACTTAGAGAGATATTTGGGAAATTATCATCAACATGTCCAACATGCAACAACCCTTGTATGTGCATCTGCTCTTGGGGTTCCTTGAGTAGCCACGGGGGACCTAAGGAGCCGCTTACCCACAAAACCGGCCTGTTTGTTTCTCTGCTGCTTTAGGATTTCTGCTTCATGAACACATTGATGCATTTAAAGTTAGATCTAAATAAACATAATGTAGAAGCTTCTGATAACAACTGCGCTTGATCAGATCTTCAGTATTGGCAGAACGTGTGACCTTCTGTTTTGGTGCACCCATAAACTGGAGAAATTCCCCATATGCAGAAGCAGAAGGCCTGTCAAGAAGGGTAGAGGGAGAGAAATATAGTATGAAAGTTGGAAGGAGAGCATTTGGATCAGCGCTCTGTGTTTTGGCTAAAGCCAGATGGCTTGTGCATTAGCTCCAGCACCTCAGCCTGTTCCTCCTGTCCTCTAGCTGTGTTCTCCACAATCACCACAGAGCTTATGAGCGGGGCCGAGCTGCTGTTTTACCCACAAGCTGTTTGCATTCACCCCCTATACCATCATGCTTAACTTTCCCTCTACCTCAGAGTGCCTGCATAAACACATCTAAAGGCAAGCAAACACATAAATGAATAAAACAGATGCAGAGGCTCTACTTGATTGGCTTGCAAAGCATTCCAGGCTGCTTCACTGTGATAGGATTGCGCTTGAAAGTGCTGATTTCAAACCCTTATTTTTTTTTGCTAGAGCAGTGCTTTGTAGCCTATCTTGGAGCAACACAGGTTTTTAGGAGGACGTTTCCTGAAGGAAGTTTTCGTTGATACCTGAAGTGTCTTTCTGCAGGCCGAGACCATCTGCTTTTAATTGATTGAGCACCTTATCAAGTCAGTGCCACTTCTATTTTAATCTGCATCAGAGAAAATTGTTTCGATTTAATTAAATGAAAAGAATATCATTATGTTCCTAATGATGATTGATGTATAAATAATAGTAACATTTAGGAAATATCAAACAATTAGACCTCAGGCAGCTGAATGTGAAATTGTGCTTTTAAACTAGATTCTTTTTCAGCTTCTACATCAGCACATCAAGGTAGCAGAAGTGAAAATTTCTTTTTATTTTTCTTTCCTCCCATTAAATGACCTTTTTCCCTACTCTATTCTACTCTGTCAGAATTGCATTTACTCAGGCCCAAACATAACCTTCGTGTTTTTTCCTCTATTGGTGTTAAAACAAATAGCAACTGAGAGGGCCCAGAAAAGTTGACATTTAAGTGAAATGGAGCCCAAATGGGCTGTTGGGATACCGTAATGATGCTGGAGAGTACGGGACTCAAAAAGAAGATTTATGAGCTCCAGGAGGCCATCATATTTTAGCCGTCAGTCCTCACTGTGGGTGGTTTATATGGGCTTGAGGGCTTTTCTGTTAAGCCTTTCACTTTAGGCCTTTTGTGACTTACTGACATGCAGCATGTGGCCTCGGACCAGACTTTTAACACTAAAACTGTCACAGCAAAGTGCTTTCAATGTCACAGTCTCTTTTAACTGACTACTTTTATAATAAACTCAATGTTTTGTTAACTAGATTATGGATAATGTAACAGGGGTGTGCCTAGAGCAGGGATCCCCAATTATTTTTACCCAAGGGCCAACTTGTATGACGAACCAGAAAGAGGGCCGAAGGCCATGACCTTTAAACTGCCATCCACTTGATCAAATACCAACCCCTTTAATCAAGGAAATTTAAATAGACGTTTTGAAATAACACAAAGCAAAAAAACTATTTTCTAATTTATACACATTCATCTTTTATCATTATTCAAACAAAAGCAATATATTTTTGTTATACACATGTTTTGTTTTATTACGTAATGATATGCAGAGACAGAGGATATAAGGAGAAGAGAGAGGAGAAAGGGGGAGAGAACGATAAAAGAGAGCTAGAAAAGATAGAGAGGGAAGTGAGAGGGAGAAAAGAGAGTGAGTGTAGATAGGAGATCGAAGGGAGGAGAAAGAGAGAGCGAGAGAAGAGAGAATGAGAGATAGAGACAGTGTGGATAGGGAGAGAGGAGATAGAAGAGAGGAGAGAAAGAGAGAGGAGAAAAACTCAAACACGTGGACAATGTTAACACATGTACTTCTCTTGTTTTGGAAGATGTTGTTTTGGGGGTAAAACATTGATCAAGAATGATTAAAATAGAAGTATTTGTTTAGTAAAATAGCACTATAAACAATTGTATATAAAATATCTGTTCCTATTGACTCTTTTTTTGGCAGTTTCACTTTGTACCCTAACACATTGACAAGTTGGAGTAGCTGAGGTGTCTCTGTTAATTTGCCAAGCACTTTGTCTGTTTTAATCATGCCTTTAATTGGCAGCGGAAAGGTGGAAAGACAAGGAAGGCCCCTTGGTGTTGCTTTAAATGGCTGAATCTCAGCCTTAGGGGAATTTGTGAAGGAGCGGGGGTGTTTGTCAATTGCTAAATTGGGTAAAGATCTGGCAACCCACACAAAAATCTGAAAGTAGACATTTAAGCCCACCTCAAATAGGTTTTGGCAGTTTTAACTATTCAATTATTAATAACAGTTTGGTTTTACCAACTGCGTGAGCTGCATTCGTCATAATGGCAGGAAGTCAGTCAAGAAGCTGGCACCAACAAGATTATAACATATTACAACAATGAAAAGGAAAAATATGAAAAATGTTCTGAAGCTGTAGATGTGCTTGAGCTATTCCTACTGTCTTTTAAAAAGTAAAAATTAAACTCTCGCAGCAAATACAGGAATTGATGAAGATGAAATTCTATGAATTTATTTTGTGTCTGACTTTTGAATAAAGGATACGGATATTTAAACATAGTTGCAAAAAAGTTTGTGAAAATCTACATTTGGTGATTAGTTAAGATCCCAAATGTTAATAGAAGAGATTTTAATCAATTGTATTCATTAATGTAAAAAGAAACCAAAACATCAGTGTGCCATTTCCAAAACATGTGTGAGAGTGTGTGAGGAAAACATTTTTAAATAAAAAATGTGTGTTATAAATTAACAGTAGTATTGTCAATATAAATGTATCATTATTATATTTTTAGTAATTATTTTTAGCAGGTGAATATATTAGTTATGATATTCAACATGATTTGAATTCAGATATAGACAGTTAGGTGCTAAAGTTATCCTGCTAATGCACTTGAACATATAGCACACATAGCACTGGAAGGGTAACAGCAGAAGGAAGAAATCCAAAGACTTCAGCAGAAGTGAACCCAATAAGACACGGAGAGTCAGTATTTCAGGAATATTACCCTGATAAATACAATAACTCAGAAATGAAATATATGAACATCTCATTTCCCGTATTTGCAACCTGATTAGTGTCAACAGGAGAAGAAGCATGAATCAGCCTCTACTTCGCACGGTTTGAGAAATTATGCCTAGCTCATGCTAGTAAGTAATAACAGGACGAAGCAGGGATTCTGTTTGAGAGATAATTTCCTGTGAGATTCCTGACACTGCTTTAAATAGGCACAGAACTCTAAAATATGGATTTCCTCAGGGTAAAAGATAGGCTCCAACTCTCAATAGGATCAAAGAGAGAAAACAAAAAGAGACATTTCAAATTGTACAACAAAGATTGAATTACATGAAGGTAATATCCTTGCTGTAAAAGTCATAGTAAGAGGAAGGGAAAGATGTCAGGGCTCAACCAATGAACTTGTTGTGGTATTCAGGAATATGGATTGTGGAATATCTCTAAAAAATAATTGAGTCCAAATGCATTAAATAGTTTATTTGCTTATCCAGTCCTTAATAATACAATTATTCTGATTAATTCCACAATGCTATACTACAAGCAATACTTACAATAAAACATAACATTTTTGGATGTGATTTCACAATGTAGTTAAAAAGTATAATTTCAAAAACATAATATCCATATAAAATTCATAAATGTGTCGAATAACTGTATGAATTTAAGTCACCTGTTCACTGCTCAGTATGTTTCAATCAAAGTTGTTTTCTTTTTATTTTTGCATTCTTTTAGCAAAATACACTCAGTTCTGTGAATGAATAAACTGTAATAAAAGGCTAATCTGGATGCTGGTGGAATGGTGTCCACCTGCTTATTACCAGGAACTGTTAACGCTCTGTCAACACTGTTTGAAAGATTGTTTCTTTCGCTCTTGATTAGCCAAGCTCTCCCTCTCCCTCTCTTATCATCTTGGTTTTTTCTCTTGCTTTTCCTTCTCTCTCACGGAGTGCTAATGTCTCACAGTTTATGTGCAAATCACATTTGTTTTCCAAATTGTTCATCACTGATGAGATATCCTGCATGAGAAGGTGTGTGTTTGTGTGTTGAAAATCCTGTGCTGATTTTCATGCTGCCAACTTTAAATCAACAAGCACCTTGCATGTTTTCAGCGGGCCAATTAAGAGTCATTGGTTTGCTAATTGCGCTCCTGTAGGAGTCTGAAGTCTAGCACCAATCTTTGCTCTCTTCCCATTCAATAAATCTGCTGCCTTTCAATCAGTAAAACAAAATTGAATCCATTATTTGTGGTTTTATGAGTAAAAATTTAAGTTGCCTAAGTAAAGGATCCTCTTACTTCCACCCACAGTTTTCTATGTCAAATGCAGGTTATCTTTGACAAAGTCTTTTTTGTTTGAGTGAACTGGTTTAAATTCGGTTTGGAAATTATGAAGCTTTTACACTTTTTCACTCCCATCAAAGCATCAAAGGCCTCATTACTGCTACTGGTGATGATGCTCTATGTATGTCTTTGTGATGCCTATGTCTGCTTTCTTGTGCTTACCCATTCATAAAATTTTGAATCCATATCTAAATTGTGTGTTTACACTTACCATAAGAATATGGATGTTGTTGTTGGATGGATTGTTATAGTGCATAGTTAAAAAGGTGTACGAATGTGAAATTTTTGGCATAACGCTAGCTCTTTGCTGTAAACTGGCCTGGTTTTGGGTGTAAGCAGGCTGAGGGCCAGCAAAAAAAAATCGGAAATTGATCGCATTTGACTGACAGTGTAAACAGGGCTAAAGTATCTCTTTATTTGATGTGTTTTTCATGGTAAGGAAGTAATAAGAAATAACAATCACTATGTCCAAAATTGTATTTGTTTTATTTTGTTGCTGGCAAAATACATTTTTGGAAACATGGAAACATTTTTGGTTAATTAAGTAAATGACAGAATATTCATTTAAAAGATTCGTTTTGGCCAAAATGTAATGAGCTCCTTGTCTTACACAAGTAACAATTGCTTCACTTAATGAAATAGCCACAGTCCAACCTTCTACCCTTGCCAAGCAAAGCATGATGACAAACAACTCTGGCTGGTTCATTTTTATTGCCCAGAATCTGATATAAAAGTATAAATAAATATAGCCATCAACAGAGAAGCAGCAACATGCAGACTGTTCTCAGTGTCACCACGGGGTCCTGACAGTGTAGGCTGGCACATCATGCCACACTATCTGCCCTGGGAAATCAACCAACGGGTGGATGAGAATCCAGCTGTGTGTCTTTCTGTTTCTTCAGTTTATGATCTGGACACATAAATAGACTTTGGGTCATAAAACATGATGACTGCAGCCAGACACGCAGCTTGTAAATTCACGTTGTGATGTCAGGCAAAGATGAAATGTAATGGAACATGCGTTCACGCACCTCAGCACTTTGAACATTTCAGCAACAATGTAAACAATGCATAAACATGTATTTAAAGAAAAGAAAAAAACATAATGCATTTTTTTTCTATTCAAGGTAGAAAAAAATGATTTAGCATTTAGTCCATATATAGCGTTTCCTGCCTATTGGAACAGGGCAACAGAAGGCAATTAGTTAATTTACAATGTTGACACAAGATTATTTTTAAATATAACAGTTTTACATTTAATTTATTACAAATACTGGTATAGTTACTTCTGATTTACTTGAAGTTGGAACCCCAGGAGATAAGTAAATTTGACCTCTATCATTGTTCAGAGTAAAAGGAAACAGCGCTAACTTGTGGGAAAAATAAATTTAGCTGCATTGTTTAGTTGGCAAAAACCATTGGGCAGCTCCAGCAACATCAGCAGCTCTTCTCATGACGAAGAGCTTGCTTCTTTTACCTTTTCTTCTGCAGCTCATCATCTCACTGTTCTAGTTATTCTTTTCCCTCCCTGTTGTGAAGTCGATGCAAGAGTATATATCGTTTATATACTGACAGTACTCTCAATACGAGATCAAAAGAGCCAACTTTTATTTGTACACAGAAGTATTCGACTGGAGAAAAACCAAGGCGACTTGATCACTGGATTTTTTTTCACGTGTACTCATCGCTCACCCATTGTTTTCTCTGGAAGCATGTTCGCTTGTGAAAATGTGAACTTGAATATTAAGCTATGCTAAAATGCCATCTCCAGGACCAGACTGATTTCTTTCAAGTTAACTCAGAAACAAAAGCGTGAAACAATAGCGCACTATAGCAAGAGGTAGAGTAGAGCGCAGACTGTGTTATTGTGACAGAGACATGGCTTTTATTGCCATCTCAGTGTTTGTGTTTCCTTATAAAGTTCTGTTTTCGACTGTTAGACGTACAGACCACTCAACAGCCCACTCTATGGTACAGTACTCAATTTGTGCCTCCTTTATAAGTCACATCAGTGCAATGTGCTGACTCTGTGTTTCAGCCAAACAGGAGTGCTTCTTTGTATAGAGTGGTGAAATACAGAAGCACAGACTCACTTTTAAACACATGCCCGGCACGTCCAGTCAGCTTCAGTCCAGCAGAGGGAATAAAGAGCAGCTGCAACAAAAAGCTTCCCCATGGCTCCGGGCTACAGCTGAAACAGCCACACAGGAATTCAAAATATCATTCTTCTTCACAAGAATCTATTCCATCAACCCCCTCTGCTCCCTCTATGCTTTTAACAGCCTTCATAACATGGGAAAAATGCACACGGCACATGCTCTGAAGACTTCTCCCTCCAGACCAGGCGGCACTTTTGCTCTGGTATCCCTTGCCTTCTTGCCTGAGAAATGATGATGTTGGTTTCTTGTTGTCACCTCGCTGTCCTTTGACTGCTCTCAATTTGCATAGACTGTGTTGTTACCAGACGATATATGGGGCAGCTTTAAGGAAATTGAGGTTTGGCGCGTGGGCCCTGCTGTACAGCAGGCAGAGAATCGTAAGTGTCAGTGATAGACTGGCTGATATAAATAGCCTCGGTGATGGCAGGATAATGCATAGAGCTTTCTCCTCAGGAATGGCAGGGAGATGGAGAGAAAAGCGGGTCACTTTTTTTCCAGGTCACTCTAAAAAGCTCCTCGAGGTACAGGAAGAACCTTGATTAATTATTATCATCATCATCATCATCCTTAGTGGGAGCATAAATCAGCCTGATGTCAGGGAGGTTGTGGGAGTGCGGGGATAGGGAGGGTCTGGGGTCCAGGACTTGTAGTCTGTCAGATCCTTGTCAGTTTTTATTTCCATTTATTTAATGCTCAAAATAGTGACAGCAACCATGTGTGATGGATACACTGTGAGTTTTCGTTTGGTTGGTTTGGACTGGGTTTTGTTCAAGTATACCAGTTTGAATATTTCCACGATAGTCTGAAAAGTTCAATTGCAATCACCGAGTTCGCTTGCAAGAATTTTTGGCAAGGGAAAAGAAGTGTACTGGGTGACCTGTCTAAGGTAGGGCCCATGAGCCTAGGAGCAACCCTGGCCCGAAATGTAATCCTGACTCTGATACATGTAGTCCTAAATTCTTCAGGACACTACAACTACTCTTGCCATTACAAAATTCTTCAACTTCAACTACTTTCCCATTTGCCTTAGTCAACATATAACCGCTTAGAAAAAAAACTGCATCTTCAAAATAATCAGGTACTTGGGGATGAGGCCTTTAATAAAGCCACACAATCACCAACAATTGCATCTGTGTCCACACAACACATATTATAAGTAATCTGTACGAGCACAAGAATTAATATCTGCAGTCTGAATAAAACCTGGACATAACCTTTCTTACTATTTTTACATTACAATAAAAGTTCTCTGGTTTTTACCTTTATTTACAAGCCTTCACAAATTCACAATATATTTTTATTTAACTGTCAAATAATTAAATAATTATTCAAGACACTAACCTCTCAAAGTAATAGCATGTTCTAGAACTGAAATTGGGAATTCTGCTTAAACCCAAACTTGATTTTGTTTCCAATTTATTTAATCAGGATTTCAAGAAGACGTGTGTTAAAAACTTGCTATATATGATTCGTTCTTTGCACATACTCACCAGGGCTGCTCGTGTTACAGGTAAAGATCTTCAATGCTAGACTATAAATCTTTGGAAATATTTCAATCCTTTGTAGCACCAGTTGAAGTGCTTTTTAGTGGTAAAACTAGAAGGTGACCTACAGCAATAGGTTTTTTGAGTTTAAACCCCAACTTGTATGAAATGAAGGAACTTTGTTAATGTTCACAATGTTGCTCTGACCTGAAATATTCTTTACACTGACAGGATAACTGTATGGTTTAAGTAAACACATTCAAAAGACTTATAACTTTATAATCAGATTAACTTTCTTCTTGCTTTGTAACAAGAGTAACATCAACTGTTCCTGAAATCTAAATGGGGATCATTGGATTACTCATTTATTCATTTTGTGAATTGGAACACAATAAATCTCAAATTATAGTTAGTATAGCGATTAGAATGAAAGCAAGTTTCAGAACAGCACAGTTGCTTTGAATCCTGGATATTTTAATGCCATCTGTTTGTAATATTCACTGCAATATTACATTTTGTTTGTAATATTCACTGTAGTATTAAAAGTCTTCTTCTTTCGTTTTTAAGTGATTCTTCATCTATCGATGACTCAATTTTGCAATTGCCCAAATTACAAAACTAATTTAAATAACAAAAAAAAACCACACTTTGTACATCGGTTTCCATTTCTTGTCACCATAGAACATTCCTGCAGGCAATAGAAGCGTAAGAAGCATTAGAGTCTCCCCCCGTGTGTGTGTGTGTGTGTGTGTGAACGCGTGGGCGTGCGTGTGCACGTGTGTATGTGTGTGCGTGTGCGCATTCCCCCAACCCTTTATCTGCGTCACTGTGACTGTTATGAATATATGTACACAGCCTGACTCGCCTGTGGATTTGTCTTTATAAAATCTCTTTGACACGTCGGCTGCGGAACTACTTCATTTATTCAACTTGCGTAGATTAAGGCTGGCATTACTGGTAAGGTCACACCATGAATCATTGTTACCATGACACCAGAGCTCTGCCGAGCATGGCCAGTCGGGTGACAGGTCGGGCATACAGGAAGACAATCGGGCAACACAGCTCAAGATGGAGAAGGCAGATATTCATCAATGCCTCCATTACTTGCTGGCGTGCACACCAACACAAGGTCTCCTAGTGGGCATCAGGGTGTCAGTGGGAATAGCTAATAATCTGGAGTGATGGGGGAGTTGTTTAATGGCATGTGTGTTGGGTAATCCAGCAGTGATGGGCTTTCTTTGGCAGCTTTAGACCCTGATGTCTCTTCTTCTCTTTCCCTGGCCTCGAATCACACAGGATCGCAAGTACCACAACCACTCAAATCTGTCATGAAAAAGCTCACACACAATTTCTTTATTAGCCTTCTTGTGACTCTGAACAGATTTGTCATAGTAACCCAATCTTCGTCCACTGAAAAATGATGAGCAACGGTTATTTTAAAACATGCCAGAAAATCTCAGGGTTTGACTGGCACTGGACAATAATGAGTGTATATTAATACTGATCTCCCACTCAGGGAAAGGGGGTGTATTCCTGTTCCCCTCAGCAAGAAATCTTTAGATACTGTATACACTATAGCACGGCTGTGATTTCAGCATAGCCCAGTGACCCAATGCAAAGCTGCTAAAGTTTTAAGAACTAGTTTCAGGAGGAGTATGAGCAGATAATTGGCTGGCATTAAGACGTCCTTCAATCTTGGTTAATTACCTCCTTTAAACATTCGATCTTCTAGCAGTCCTTTATACACCACTAAAATCCCAACCCTGCACTTACCTGTTAATCCAAAGCACTAATCCCAGTGGTTCTCTCTTTTTTCATCAAGTATCACCTCAGAAAAAGTTTGGCACTCAAAGTACCAACATAGTGAGAAACATAAAAATACACAGTATAGTATAGCCACAGCGTATATCTCTTCCTGTCAGCTACAGTTAACTACAGTTCAAATAAGAGGCAATATTATGTCTATTACAAATATTTATTAATTTTAGCAGCAATACACAGCCTGGACATTAACAAAGTACAGTTTTAAATTTAATAATGATCACGTTTGATAGCAAAATATCTGCTTTTTTAACACTTTAATGAACATCTTTCGACTATCATGACAGGCACGCGCTCCCTCAGAGGGAGAGAACGTTTGTGAGTTGCTTCACTTTTAAACAACCTTAAAGTATATATTTAACTTGCTCAGGAATAGTGCCAATAGGGTTAATATAAATATAATATTTTAACAGCCATTACTCCAATATATCTTGTTTAAAATTAAGAGATTGGACTGAGGCACAGCACACTAACATGCTCTTGGGACTGCAGCAGCATCAGCGAGGAAACATCATGTCTGAAACTGAGATATCTTATTATAGAAACTCCATGCATAAATTTTTTTTAATATTTTATGTTAATAATAAAATAATTCAATTGTTATTAGAAATATTATTTAGTCATACTTAGTTTCTGTTTTTTTTATACCATTTTTGGTTTGTTTGTTTATTTTTTTAGCTGTTTTGCTTACCCAGCCATTCTCTGTTCGAGTTTTGCGGTGGCTGCACACAACAGTGTCAACCCTACAACTCAAAGAAAATGTATAAAAAAGCCTTCTATCTACACCTGGATCCTTGTCTGCTCATCAATGGCACACGTAAATGAACACAGGCAACCTTTATTGTACTCCAAACTACTGCGTGATCTTACAACTCAACAGGATGTTGATAGACAAGCATACACCAAAACTTTCTTCAGATCCAAAATCGTTTTCATCCAGTAAGTCATAAATAAAGAAGAAAGTATCCAGTTCTCTCCCACAATTAAACATAAGACTCAGTAAAATTGTTGTAGATCATGCTCAACACAAGTATATTTCAGAAAATATCATAATGTTTACCTCAAGGGTTTTGTGGCCCTTTAATTGGCAAAAAATATTTTACCAGACAAACAAACTGCAGGTGCAATTAGAGTGTACACAGAGAGAGCCCTGAAGGCAGTTGAAAATGCATTTGCCTTAATTCTTAGTCAGAAACAAATGAACCAGAATTAAATTAAAATGTGAATATATAACAAAATTTTTGGATTGGTAAGAACCAAAAAGCAAAAAGGACACAATTCTCTTTTTTATCCAAACAAAAAAATTTGCAAACTCTTGTGCATAATTTCCTTGAAATTTCATCATCCGATATTGAAAGGTCATAGACATATGTGAACTTTCTTCTTCAGAGTATTCAACAAACATTTTAATCAGCAGTCATAACTACGACTATGTCTCCGTTGTCCACTCCAATGGAATCTGATAAATGAAAACCATAAAATGTAAACAGCACCATTCACAAAACCACCTGAGAACTGCTGATATAATATGTCTGTGTTTGTGGTTGCGAGAGTGTTACAATCTTCCAGCGTCTGGTTTGTGTCCTATCATAGCACTGGCTTGTATCTTTTTCACTGGCAGTTGTGAGGAGATTTATCCCTCTTTTACAACGGTGAGGAGTGCACTCGTAACTCATGAATGAACTCCATTACACTCACTCAGAGTCTTGCACAATCCCGCACATCTCCCTGCTATCAATCAGCTCCTAGCCCCCCTCCCTTTTCCTTCTCCCTCTTTCCATGTGTCCATTCACACGAGCCAATTTTACAGGTTCTTCAGCCTCCTGCCATTAGGTGTTTCATCCCTGGACTAATATTCATTTCGATATTTAAAGAAAAAAATGGATGTAACTCCTGAGATGGATTCCGTCACTAAATTCAAAGTTCATAGAAATGCATATTTTCAGTTTAATATTTGTTTTATGACACAGCAAATACTTTAATATCACATATGCTGTTTAAAAAATATAGAAACCTTTTCTAAAGGTGAGAATATATGTTTCTGTCAAATTCCTCATACGGTGTGTGGAGGAGAGGTTCACTGTACGTGGAGAAGGTCATGTTGTGTTAGTTGATAAATCTGTGCTCTATAGAAATGCCCTGCCATTGTCCCCTCTCCTCTATGTACAGAGCAGGGGGTGTCATGACTGATTTGGTAATAAAATGAGAAAGCTGTAGAGTCAGCTACAATGATTTCACTTCTCCTGCTTTTCAGACAACAACCAGACACACACACACACATGCACCCTCACAAGTCAGATGTTTTGCTATGGTCCAGTTTGGTTGATGAGGACATGTTGGAGAGTTCTATCCTTATAATATGTAAATTGAAATTTTTGCTACAGGGTCCTACAATCAAAGGAATGAAGTCTATGAACAAGGGGCAATCTATGGCGTTCTCTCTCTATGCGCATTAAGAAGAGACTGAACTGCAGCTCCTCTTCTGACCACTAGAGGCTGACTCTAGAAGTGAGCAGGTTGTCATTGACAGCTATATTAAAATGCCCAACATAACAGCTAACATATATGTTTTCACCCCAGGCTCCATTATGAGCATATTGCTTGAAATTACATTCATGACAACTTTGAGGGTGGACTTGCTAATCATTTGTTCAAGGTACAGGACACAGCAACCACAGCAGTTTTATTCCAAGATCATCAAACATTCAAATAATAAGTCATTTATTGCATGCATGGATGCTAAGCTAACAGAGGGTAAAGGACAGAGAGGACTCAAATCATTCTCCAATTCACATCCAAGAAAGTTGGCTAGGCCTTACACACCATTTCTATAGGCGTTCTCCCTCTCTTCCCCACACACACGCTCACTCACTCACACACACACTCGGCTCATGAATCGAAGCTATGCTAGTAAGCTAAAGCTAACTTACTATGCTAGTAAGTTTTTTTAAAAGATGACACATATGCTGTACACATGTAGTTCTTTGGTTTATACATTGAAGCTATGCTAGTAAGTTAAAGGAAACTTACAATACTAGTAAGTTTTTTTAAAAAGATGACACATATGCTGTAAACATGGTGTAGTTTTTTGGTTCATACATTGAAGCTATGCTAGTAAGCTGAAGCTAACCTACTATGGTAGTAAGTTTTTTTAAGCTTATAGCTTTTAATTGAAGCTATGCTAGTATTATTACCATCCAACAAACTTGAAATATGAAGACTCAAAATGATACATTGTGTTGTTTTAACTCAGGGCAAGGGCAAAGACATTCCTGGACGACAGCAACCACAGCTGGTTTTTATTCCAACCATGTTTTAGAGACACCACTAGCTTCAAACAAGCCATGTTGTTGAAATTGCTGGCTGCATGACTCTATGATATGTACCCTGTCTTGGAATACAGCGGCACATTCAGAGAAACTCTTTATGCACTGCTTCATTGTACAGTGGAGATTTTATTTTACAAACAAAAGCCCATCTTTGTGAGGGGACAGAGATTAGCACACAGTTGTATTCATTAGGATTCAAAGACTCTATTGCATATATCTTTACTGATTACGTAGCATGTCTTTTGTAAAAACAAGGAAGTAAAAGGGCTTTAAAAGTGAGTTACCATTGTGGATATTTATGCTTTGTTAAAGAAAGTAATGTAACACCTAACCGCAAGATATCCATCACACAAAGAATGGATGGATTTTAGATACATATTGTAGCAGCGACGTTAACAAAATCATTATTATTAATAGCATTGCACAGCTTTAACAGGAACTGGGTGTAATTTAATCTATTTCTGGAATCTTTCCCTTTTCTTTCATATATCGAGCTCAGTCTCTAATTAAATCAAGCTGAACAGCCTTTGATAAAAGTGATGTCAGAGTTCATGTAATCATGATAATGAGTGTTTGCACTAACTGAGCTCGGGCTCTTGATTTTCTCTTCATTGATTTGAGACAAGCCACCCCCCTTCAACCCTCCATCCCCCTCTCTCTCAGTGCAGACACCTGTGAGGTGATTTATCCTGTAAACACACACTCACACACATTGCACCTCAGATGAGGCAGAAAGTGGCGCTTAACCCCAGCTGACTGCACTTTGCTCACATAAACCACTGCTCTGCAAGTAAACAAGAGTTAGAAGCCACCTCCTGAAATGAATATTGTATACACATTGCTCAGTAAAGTGTTGTTGTTTATGTCTGTGATGGTGCCAATGGCACTAGCAAGGCCTCTTAGCGCAGTTAAGTTTCCATGGCGTCCTACTAAATCATCAATCCCAACTCTCTCTCAATCCATCCCTTCTTCACTAACTGGTTACCACTCACATTCCTTCCAGATGGTACATTTCACAACCTGCTAGGCAAGATCAATCAAGCCCAGATGCAGACTTGGCTATTAAGGTCAGTAATGATCGGCCTTTGAGCATTATGGGCCCAGCTCCTGTTGTAAAGCCATGCATCAAACTCGCCTTTCCCCACTTTCCTCTCACGCCCCTTAACAAGCCGGCTTAAAATATCGGCTGGCGGATAGGAAATGAAAAGGGTACAACCTTATCTCTCCAAAGACAGGCCACTGTAGCCCTGAGGTGTAATAAAACTACAGGACTTAGCCGTCACCGGGAGTCATCTCTTTTATAAGCAATATCTTTCAAAATTCAGCTAAGCGGTGGGTGCTGGGATTGCCATGTAATGTATCACATTGTGTGCATTTGCTGGAAGCTGGCTTTGCCCGTCTTCTGTAGTATCCTGGGATTTGTGCTTATTACATCCAGGGCTGTGTCATCGCACTAGACAATAGAGCACCTATAGGGACGGTGTATGTTGTGGTGTGAATGTGCGTGTTTGTTTTGCATTCCTCTGTTGGTAGAAGCACAATAGTTTATGTTTGCGTTAGCATTTGTTTGAGGGCATCACTGTGTGTTTTTGAAGTTGAAAAATGTGCAAAAGATCCACTTGAATTGGCTTTGCTTTTAACCGGAAAATGTGTCTCTCGTTTCTCCTCTTCCAGTTCTCGCTGCTTCACAGACAGCTATAGCTGTTGGTGTAATTTATGATGCACTCTTTGCAAAAAGCCTCTTACCCAGACTGCAGCTGGAGGATAAATCTCTCTTACCCTGGATAAAACGATCTCGTCGTCCATCACGTTTTTCTGACATTTATGCCTGGGTATAAACAAGGTATTATTAAGACCTGATCATCAGCCATATGAACACAAAAAACTGGCATGCAACTAACAGTGCTCTTAATGAATTAACTAATTAATTAATTACAGAGCAGAGGGCCAGCCCTCTTCGACAGGCCGGTGAATAAATAAAGGCCTCATCGCTGAGTGAGTGATGGCGCTGTTTATCTCCTGTCTGGAGTCCAGGTGTTGTGTTCCTCACACCTCTATCAATGCCACCAGCCCCATAAACATTTACAAGTACCAAATCAATTGCACTCTTTATACATTTGCAGAGGTTTTCCACACACAATTAAGGAGTTCTATACTCAAGCTTGGTTGAGGTGTTTTTTATTGATTGTTTTTTAACTATTATAAAAACACCTTACAATTTCTAAACAGTTGGTATATGTGTGAGAGTTCTAGCATTGTTTAAACACTTTTGCTTAAGTACTAAAAAAAATTCCCTCTAGTAGAGTTTGTCATTTATACCGTATAGTGATGTTGTGCGGCTGTAGTGTAAAGAGGGATCGAGGGATGCGTGTGGTGTGGTAAGTTATCATCTCTTTGGCCCAGGTTGGGAGTGGTTGTATTAGACCCATAAAACACAGAGGCACAGAGCAGAAAATTGAGAGCATGATGGCAATGTCGTCTCTTCACCTAGAAGGAAGATGAAGCCTCAGCAGAGAGAGAGAGAGTCTAGACTTTAACCAATGCATTCTGGGAGATGGGGTTTACTTTCAGTCGGCATCATTGATTTTCTGCTGCTCGAGCGGCTGGGGAATCCTGAACTTGTTTACTGTATAAATAGTTTGAATCTGGAAAAACAATATTTTGGCTTTTTACAAAACTTGGAAACTAGGGATGGGTTGAATGTGCAGAGGGAATATATACTCACTCTTTTATTAGGTGGTTATACACACCGTGGTTACTCACACAGCTTGTAGCTCATTACATACATTTTTGCCTCACTAGCCCCATGACACAGCAAAAATCCTAAATTGAGATGGGATGTTTTATGTTAATAGTTCTCAATTAAAGCTAAAAATGAAAATGAGCCATTGGTGACAGTGCACTGCTTGACAGTTTAGACCTTGGATTGAATCTTTGCACTACAAAGAAAACTCACAAAGGATTGTGGAAAAAAAGGTTTAGATGTTTCCCTGACATATGAGTATCAAGAGCATTTCTGATTTTGTCTATCTATTAAAACCATTGATCCATACATTTATTTCACAGTTTCAAACCATCTGTTCAAATATCTTAGTGAGGTTTTTTTTTTGTCTTATTTTGTCAACTACACAAACCCCAATTTTACTGTAGTTGGTATTTGTAGCATTACCAAACTTCCTCACTCTCTTTTATTCTTGTCTAAATTGGTGGTGCCCAAATAAGAATCAAATTAAAGAAAAAAAGTAAAAAAATAAAAAATGTATTCTTTACTATGAAAAAATGTGTTGTCTAAATGAAAAAAAAAATATTCAAAGCTTTGGAGAAAACCTTCCAGATTAAATGCTGTGCATGAAGACTTGACTACTTAAAAAAATACAGTACCTGCAGCTGATGAAAACCTCTTGAGTGCAGATTAAACATGTATGAGTCAGGCGTGTTCTGATTTGTTCATTGGCTCAATGCTTGGCATTAAAACGACTTGGTCCAGGACTCTATGAATCGACTTCAAGAAAAATCTGTAGACATTGAAGCTTAATCCTTTTGCACATCCTTTAGAATGAACAAATTAAAGAGATTTGAGTCAACTATTTTTTCAAATAATCAGAAGATCTTGGAAGAAGAATTTGAACTTGGGTTATCTGATACAGCTGTAGTTGCCGGGATGCCAGCAAGCAGGAAAACCATCCATTATTGTGTAAATTTAGCATGCGTAATATATAATGTATTTAAGTGGAGTAATCACACCCTTTAACTTAAATTTGATTATGATTTTATTGAATGTTTAAATGAAACATGATAAATGATGATTTACCTTCTGTAGCAAACTTAAAAAGTAGACAAAGACAGTTTATTATATAAACTATTTATATATTATATTATATTTTATATTTTAAAATATAAATTGTATAACATATTTTCATATATAAATACATTTAATATGCATATATTTTTACAGTGTTTTCATTTTTAGATAAAACACTTCTTTCTAAGCTAATATAAAGATGCTCTTACCACTTTAAGCCTTAAGACCATTCACACACAAGCCTTGGAAATAAATGTTAATTTAAACTGATGCATTGAAATATTGAAGTGTTACTAAAGTCTACCAAACGGATGCATACGCAGCGATTTTTTTCCAGCCTGGCCCCGTCTGTCAGAAATGAAGACATTGTTCCTGATGGAATTTCAGCAGGAGCTCTTTGGCGGCTAGTTGCATTAGGAGGAAGGTTGCGTGTGTGCGCGTGTGTCTGTGTGTGTTATGGAGCTGTGGGGTTATTTGTTGAGCTCACGGTCTCATGTGTCAGACAATGCTGAGTGAGTTCTCTGGCCCTGGGCTCTTCCCTCTCTCTCTCATACACACACACGTACAAACAGTTTCAAAGGCCACTTAACTGACTGGGAGTTGGAGCATGACCCTGAGCCAGGCTGTGTGTGAAAAGCCAAGACCTGTAATGATGTGCCTTCCTCCGCTCCAAGAGATCCAGCAGATAGGAGGTGACCTCTACAGTGCGACCTGGCCCTCACACACCTACGTCCTGTCTTCCTTGTCTCCTGACACCCCTCATCGAAATGCTGCTGTGTCCTTTATGCTTTCACTGTCACCCATAACAGTGCACCTACCGTCACATCCTCCACACACTCTCCCTCTCTTTCTAGCTGGGCTCGCTGCCGGCAGTGTGTTCACTTCTTCAGTCTTGAGTGGCAAGGTGACATTGCATGTCATATCAGCATTCCACGGCAGTCCCTTTTTCTCTTGAGAGTAATTATTTCTTTCGGAGTGAAAGGTTCAATTTGCTATAAAAGAACAAGAGCCGCAGGTACAGGCAGAGAGGGGGTGGAGGACGAGCCATATCTTGGCTGTTTGGTGTGTTCCGGACAGGCTGTTCTCATTGGGGAGTTTAGAGGGGGTTTAGGGTAAGGGTGGGTGGCAGTGCTTGTTGACGTCAGTTCAGTTTCGCAACAGTGGCTACTGTGCCTGCCTACATTACAGCCGCGTCTGTGAGGAGTGTGATTTTTTTTTTTATTGAATCAGGCTCATGGTGTCAAAAGTAGCTAAATGACTTGGGTTCACTTTTCTTGAGATTAGAATGGTGGAGTCGGTTTTATCTGACCCCAGAGAGAAGCAGATACACTTGTGAACTTAACTTAGAAAGAGTGATCATTTGCTAATTATCTTGTCAAACTATCACTGCAGACAGTCTGTAGAGATGCATTGAATTCCCTCTGGTAGCTCACACACAGAGCGAGAGAGCGAGTTTGCATCTGCTCAAAGAGACATTTTGATACTGTGCACAGGTGTAAATCATTTTCTGTGTACACATAAAGATGCAAATACAATTTCAGACATCCTACTTAAATCCAGAGCCTTTTTTGTCTACACCCTTCCAATGCTGAGCTAACAATGGTTATTTTTTGGACAGAAATCCGAGATTCAGATTCTAAGTACTGTTTGGGTGATACGATTCTTTGCAAACTCAAATACAAAGTTTTTTTTTTTCAGATTATAAAAGCAACTCACATCCAGAAGACTCTTGAAACTCCTCGATTAAGTTTTCATAATCTTTGGCAGTAAATATGTGTTTAAATCATGTGCCCTCCTGGGTCTGTTTGAGTGTTTTCTTTATAGAGTTGAAGAAAGTGACTATTTGATGAAGCAGGCCTTTTTGGGGGGAGCTGAAGTCTGCCAAGTAAGTCTGTTTGTAATCGTAGGAATGGAATGTGTGTGTATAAAAACGGATCTTAAAAAAGTAGGTACCAGTAAAAAAAACGGTTTTATACTCACTGATCTGTAAATATTTTGAGGACTTAGTGACAACATTTGATCAGAGCATGCAATACATGTCTAAAGTAATGCCATCCCTGCATCCCAATCCAAACACTTATACTGCACCCTAAAGTAGATACTAATTTTCAGAAGAAACGTCATTTGATGTAGTTTTGTAGTTTTGCCTATGTCTGGATGTCTGCAAGAACTTGAATCCTTCTTCCCCATTCCTTCATGAAAAAAACATTTTAACAAAAGATTTATCACACTATATTGATATAATTTTTTTCTGTGCTTCTGTTTTAAAAATTTGTCATATTACAGGGAGAAGTTGATTGTTCTCCCTGTAGAGACTTCCACCAGAGTGCAGTGGATCGTGGGTAATAACAGCTGTTTGAAGATGACTGGAAAATTTTTTTGGTTTAATTCTTATTTTGCACCCATAAAAGTGTGGATAGTGTGCTAATTGGGATACAGGGCATGGCCGCATGTATCAGAGATATTTTTGTAAAAAAAGATGTTTCACCAATCACAAACATCACCTTTAACCTGAAAAGGCTGCTTTTGCTGTCCACATGACAACGATGTAATTGGTGTTTTCAAAAATACTCATAGCTGGATTAGAAAATGGATTTTCAGAATAACTGGGTACATGTGGATTAAGTGGGTTAGCATTGTAATATTCATCTAAATAAAATTTGATTGCTTACAGTGTATGTGAGCAATAGTTGAAGTTAAATAGAGTATGTCTACAGTGCACCAGTGAGTGTTAAAGTATGCTTTATTTAAGTTCAATGTTGTGGGATTTATGACTCAACAGAATGAGAATTCAACGTCCACAGAGAAGGATGGATTGTGTTGGGTTTGATTGAGTTGAGATAGATGGATGGATGGATGGATGGATGGAGGAATGGATTAATGGACATATGAATGGATTAATTGAATAAAATGAAAGTGATGGGCAGACAAATAGACGATTAAACAAATATGTTGAAATTAGTGCACGAAAGACAAATGCTTTTAGTCTTCAGAGGGCATTAGAGGTGCGTGTTGGGTTTTTAGTGCCCATTTAAATTTGCATTTTTTTGTTATTCACTCGGCTACAATCTGCTGACTCTTTGAACAATTACCTCTCCTTCCAGAGTCCGATAAATAAGTGCTTCTTCCTAATAAGCCCCTACTATAGTCAGCTAATGGTTCCCTCTTGCTCTTTTAATTTCATTCATACCTTAACATAAGAAATTAATTATTAATCACCAGTAAACAACAGTTTAAGATGCGAGGCGCACTATTGTCAGCTAATTGGCTCATTAAGAGCAACATTAGGAGGGAGAGAGGCTGTGGACAGGCCCTGCAGGACCCAGTCAATGCACCTCTTGCATGAAGCATTGATCTCCTTTGAGCGTCGCTCAACCTGATTAAAGCTCAATAAAGCTTTCGGCTGCTCTCGCTGGTATAGAACAGTACCCGTCTGCCCAAGAGACAAACCTGAATTGGAGCTGCTCCAGTTGTTTTCACCCCTCTCACCCTCTTAAGGTCCTGGGAACAGTTCTTCTGTATCATCTGCTTTGGCTTCAAGGCTAAATGGGCCAGTGCAAAGATCAATATGGAGTAGGTAGCTAGGCTCTTGGTTAGTAAAGAAAGCATGCTAGCAGCACAGAACACTGAATGCCTCTTCAGTACAGTGCTGGGTAACTCACGCAAGACAAGGGCTCTCAAGAGCGCTACTGAAATGTAGTTTAAAATATTCAAAAGAACAGAAAGTGAGTTCAGAGTTAAAATGGTTTCAATGGTTTGTCGAGAATAAAAGGTTGAACGAAACAGGCTGAAAGTTCGTTTTTTTTATTGTTGTCTTTCCCATAAAATGCTAATGCAGCACTTACTGCAATTGCTTTTCTCTGGATAAATGTAGGTTTGTGCTATTTCTATTAAACTAGAATATTAACTGCAAATGCAAAATGTCAATTTAGAGCGCTGATTGAACATTGGTCAGCATATTTATTCACCAATGTAGGATCTGAAGCAAGGACAGTGTTAAAAATGAAAATACTAAATATCAAAAAAGGGTATAAAAAGTGCATTTGATTTGGTACTCATAAATGTTTGTTGAGATAGTAGCATTGATAAAGGTTTAAGGGACACACCCTTTGGATTCTAAACAGGAGATAAAAGTGTCAAAATTGTACATTCAAAATATTTGTAATCCAAAAAAGTAATTTAATTTTATACATTTGCTGTCTGTATTCATTTGTAGATTTTTTTAATACAGTTATACATAGAAATGTTATTTGAAGTGATATCTGCATATATTTTATCTCACCCATCTATCTACACTCCCCCCCCCCCATCACACACACATACAAACGCACATCCGCACCCCAACTGAGATAGAGTTGTACAAACGATAAGAAAACTTTGCCCATTAGTCAAAGGGAGAGAATTTGGCTGAGTACAAAGATTGACCGCTGTTGGTTGTATTTTTTATTTGAAGAATACAGTTCTCCATGAACTGACATATCAACCATGTATCATCTCTCTCTCTCTCTCTCTCTCTCTCTCTCTCTCTCTCTCTCTCTCTCTCTCTCTCTCTTTCTTTCCATGGCAAACAGCTGGTCCTTATTTCTCATTCCTCTGCTCAGCTCACCTCTGGCTTGAACTCTGATCTGATGGAGTCCTGGAGCAGGTGCTACCAGGAGATATAGAAGACTGAGATCAGTCCGTACAGTCCTAAAACCTTAGCAGTGTCTCTACATCTGCCGATAACGTTCACACAAACACACACACACATTATTTCCATGGCCAAACAGAAAAATCTATCAAATAAAGCTGCACATATAATGGCAAGAGTCATGTGGTGGGGTGTGTCAATTCAGCTTCACCACACAGGCAAACAGCTTGTTGTGAGATTCAGTCAAGGTTACACCATCAAGAATTTCCAATTACAAGTTTTTTTCTCTCCCTGACATATAGGAGCTTTTGCCCCATTTTGCCTCGAAGTTTACTTTATTTCTACATTTCCAAATCAAGCATCAAACATTTTGCATAATTTGAGCATCTCGAGGTCTTTATTACTAGAACTTTATTTCTGCATGTGCTGCAGAAAAACTGATGAATTGCTTGTAAAGTGTCATGAAAGATGAAACACTTTGACCATCACATGGTTATATAACGCCAAATTCATCTTAAGATCAAATCTGATTATATATCTTTGGCTTATATCAGCAGAGTTGTATTATGCAAGATGGTGCATAAATGACAGAGATTCAGCAGAAGTCGTGAAATGCTGAAAACAACCAGAGACCTTGGGTTTGGAGATCCACCCCTGAAGTCAGGTTCTGTCTGACTGACCAGCGTCATCCAGTGAGGGTGACCTGAATCCAATCTAGAGGTCCACATCAGTTGAATGTTAGAAATGTCATCAGATGAGTATCCAATAATAGCCATATTAGATCCCTTATAAGGACTTCATCTCCCAGCACTCCTCATCTGCCAACTATTGTGTTCCTCAGAAGTTACTCTCCTTTTGTCATTTGGCCTCTCTCTGCCTTACCTCTTCTTCATCTTCTTACCTACTCTCCTCGTTCCTCTTCTCATCTACTCACCTGCCTCTTCAGATTAGATTGTCATCTTGTCTCCTGCTGTCTTCGTTCATTTGGTATCTGTATTGTCCCTGACTACATTCTGTCCTGCGTTGTTGTCTGCTTTATCACAAAAAATGCTCTGTGTTGTGTTGTGCTAATAACTGTTGTAATAATTACCTTTCATTGTGAGTTACTATCACCGAAATGTTCTTCAAAGTCCAATTTAGTTTTTACTTAAATAATTAAAGATTTTAAAATGCAAGTACCACTTCTGTTTCTAGGTTTAAAAAACAGCAAAAAAGCAAAAAAAATCTAATTTTCAATACCAAAATGTACTTTATGCAGACAGAAATTCTGAGTTCACAATCCTATAATAGCCCGTTGGCCCTTCACTCGTCTATGGTGCAAGAGCTTGGTGGGATTAACGGATCAGTTCCCAATTTCCCCTCGGCCGGCTCGGCCATAATCACATCATCTTACACCTGACAAGAGGGATAAATTCCATTAGCTTTTATTAGCAGTAATTATCCCAGCTCTCGCCCCATACTGTCCTCATCCGTTCACCTGCTCCTTCTCTCTCTACATTTTTCTTTTATTCTCATTCTCACTCTTTTATCCTAAAGTCTATGTTCGCCCACTGCTCCACTAGACCTACTCTTCTGGTCGGCTTCACCGTGGCTTTTAATTAACACTCTCAGTCACAGTGAGGCAGGCTGCCTCCTGGAGCCCTCTGCTCACAGGGCATCCCTCACCAGTATCTTTCTCACACGCACACACGCACACATGCACCGTGGGCGCAGGGATGAGATGGGTCACACATTAAATGAGGAGCCGCTGGCTTGTGAAGGCTGTTTCAGTGGGTGTTATCATGCGAGTCGTTCTCTTCTTGCTGGCTCTCTCTCTCTCTCTCTCTCTCTCTCTCTCTCTCTCTCTCTCTCTTCTGGCTGTTGGCTGTGTTTCAGTAGGAGTCAGCATGGGCTTTATTGCTCGTTATATATGGAGAGAATGATCGGGGATTGCAGGTGCCGAAAGCTGCTGCAGATGTGTTTGTCCATGTTTGTGTTTCTCTGGGCTGATTCATCTGATGCAATTAAACAATTATTTTCACTTCCCCAACCTGTGAGCTGTGCATCTCATCATTTATTTTCAAGTTCTTTTGCTTATTTTTATTGCGTACCATTATATCTTACTCAGATTAAAAAAAAATGTGTACATTTTGTAATAATACTCAAAATAAATCTGTAAAAAAACTGGACTTAATTTTTTACTTTTTTATTAAAGTATAGTTCTGTATTGTTAATATTTTAGTAAATTATTGTTTACAATACAAATTTTAAAAATGTTTTTATCACTTATCATTGTTGCAAAGAAGTTTGCAGAGAGTTTGCCTTAAATTTAAACTAATGTCACTCGAAGGCACGAATGTCCTGCTCACTAACCGCTAAACCAGCAAGGTTATGTACTGAAAATAAGTTATTGAAGTCTTTGTTATTTAAGATAAGCATACAACAAATCAGCCTTAATTAAAGAAACAAGTTTAGTAACTTCACAGACAGTTTTTAGGCAAAAACATGTAATATAACAATGAATTTTAGAACTTTAACTTCTTAACTCACACAAAGGTGTCCCTGTCAACGAGTAAACCATGGAAATGCCTCGGGCCCCTAATTGTTTAAATGTATCTTTGTTTTCATGTGATGACGCTATACAACTGCAGTGTTAGTAAAAAAAACAGCATCATTCACTCAAAAATATGAACTATATGGCCGACTAATAAGCCAGATTTCTGACAAATACATGAGGCTTCTTTTAAAAGAGCCATTTTTTTCTACTGGCATTCCTCTCACAAGAAATTAAACGTAACTTGGTAGGATTTAGTACACTAGTTGAGTGTTTGAGAGAGGGCACCATTAAGTTTTTTAGAATGGGAGATGGAGGGTTTCCAATCCACCGTCTGATTGATACAGTAGGCTGAATGCTTAAACAGGGAGGATTATGAGGTTAATTTAGTATACTACCCATGCTAATTATCTTTCATGAACTCCCGAAACTAGCCTAACAACATCGCTACATTTTTATTCTGATTTTGTTTTATATTTTATTGTGTGTTTACACATCTCTATCTTGTTAACCGGTATTCCGATGAGCTTGCACTGAGCTTCATTTACATCCACCATGATAGCATCTTCCTTGACACCGTTGCCCGCTAGACCATTGGCTGCCCACATAAATCTCAACTTCAATTAGACTTTACAGGAGGAATAAAAGGAAAAAAAAGCGGCGCTTCAAAAATACAGTGCAAGGGATGGTCATTTCACAACTAGTGTCATTTTAGGTAGGCATTTGCTTGGACAGACTCCACTGCGTAATAGGCCCCCTGTGCAGCGTTAGAAAAGTGTAAAGAGGCTCCCACAGGGCTGAGCAGGTGCTTTCTGGATGGACACTGAGATGGACGTGCACACATGCTTCTCAGCAGCCCCTCATGTCCCTGTGACTGCCATAGCAGATATCTAAACTCGCTATGGTAATGAGCCAGGGGGCACACCAGGCCCCCAGCAGACTCAGCAGGAAGCACGATGTTCAAGCTGTACGCATCATACTGTCACTCAGAGAGTCTGAGAGTGTGCCAGGCTGAAGCAGAAGGGTCACCAGCGCTCATGGCAGTACTCTGCTGATGACGAGCGTGTGGCAGTATTCGCTTGCCTGCGTGCGTGCGTGTGTGTGTGTGTGTGTGTATGTAGGGCTAATTAGATTCAGTAGTGGGTGGATGCTAATGACGGCAGAGCTTCTATCCCGCTGGGATTGATGTGGAACGGTGCATTACACTGATGGGAAAAGTATCTCTCTGTCTCTCTCTCTCTTGAGTTTTTCTTCCATTCATACCCTGCCATCCCTCCTCCTTTTAGTTCTCTGCTTGTGTTCGGGGACTCATTAGAAAACACCACAAAGCAATATCCACTTGACCCTGCTAATTAATCAGCTATGTCGTTTTGTTAGGATAAAACCCAGCTTTGCTTAGGAAACTTCCTGTAGCAGTCCTTCTCTTCTCCCGGATTGGCCACTCTATCTAGACTCCACCTTCCCTGGCTAGATCTGCCACAAATGGGACAAAATGGTAATTAGTTGCAAGCCGACACAGTTGTTTAATTAATACATCAGGCGAGATGAGTCTGCTCGTGCCAGAGATGTTAGTGTAGTATGTTGTGTTCTTTGAAGCAGCTCAGAGCGTCTGATTGGATGATATGCTCAGTGGTCATTAGCACAGAAGCCCGTCTCCATGGACTGGGTCAGTGCCAGGGTCATCTCGCTCGTTCTCCGACACTAGACAGGCTGAGAGAGCAGCAGAAGCTCATCTGTGTCCAGAGGGCACTGCATGTAAATGGGCTGAACTGGCCAGGCATACTGATGCCTTCCAGGCGGTGGCGGCTCCTCCAGACACTGAAACAGTAAATTGGCACAGCATGCTTATGAGTGATGTGCGTGTTTCTCATCAAACAGCACATGGGACATTATTTACTGCCTCTGGAGCTCAATGACTGCCAACATTAGGGCAGCTCAGAAACTGCAAAACTTTCTGACTACACTGTATCTTTAAAAACATAGCATTTGAGCTGTGTCATATTTCCAGCGATTGTGTGCTTGCATTCAGTTGCTCTGTTTGAAGATTTGTAAATCCAGAGAAGTTTTAAATTAAACAGAACTAGCCTAATGCTTCTTGTTACTTGGTCAGATGACATGTGATTTGTCTCTTCTGAAAACTGTAGATAAGTCACATGTTCTCTGCCTCTATCCACTTGGTATGTGTCATATTAACAAAGGTGAATATTTGTTTTGGAAATGTGACCTCTTGTGAAAATATAACAACGTATAACTTTCAATAACCATAATATTGTTGTTTTGGAAACGCTTTAAGATAAGGTGACATTACAAGCCATTAGTTAATGCATAAATAACATTAATTTATGATGAGCTAATGCTGCATTAATGAGGAGTTCATATATGTAAACCATTAAACCATGACAGACTTAGTACATCAATTACTGCCTTAATTAATAATTAGTTCCTGATTGGTAATCACGAGTAACAATTTGAGCTTAAGTAAGTTTAAAAATATCAATAATTAATAATCAGATATTTACGAGTTAATGATGATGTGCACGATAAAGTAAAGTCAGAATCTGATATGAATTAACTAATCACCCTTAACGGATCTTTAACTCATCTTAAGTTAATGGTTAATTTATGCATTCATGTCACCTTATTTTAAAGTGTTGCTGTTTACTTTTGTTTGTTGGCTGTTTAGACTGGTAATGTTGTTATTAATGTTGAATACACTGAAAAAATGACACCGAAAATTTTACAAATATATAACAGTTTCTGCCAATTTTGTTTTGTATTTGTGTTACCGTTTATTTTACAGTAACTTACAGCACAGCAATTTTATTCTACAAAAAGTTTGTAGAAGGATTTCATTTAGAAAAAATCTAAAGTTTTTTATTTATTTGTGTTTTGTGTTAACGCACTTTAAAAAACTGATTGACATGGTTTTTTTTCTTATATTATGTAAAAATTATAGAGAATATTGATTTTGTGCTAATGAGGTTCTTTAAGATATAATATGTTTCATTTGTTTGTGTTTCACCCTCAGCTCATGTTCTCACATATAAAATTGGTCCTAAAATTCCATAGCCATAAACTCCCTCTTGTGGCCTGAAGGAGTCACACACTCAAATATTCCCAATGTAACTTTCTTCTTCTCACTGATGTGTCTGTTTCTGTATTTGCATTGCTTTGACTTGTCAGCAGACCATAAGCCACCAGTGGGGGCCTGTGACTGGTGGGGGGTGGAGGCATTTTGTTTTGACAGATTTAGTTACAGAAGCAGCGAGATCAATTATTCACCAGAGCCATGCATGGTTGCAGGATTAATGGTGCGTGTGGTATATAAATCAAGCAGCAGTCTTAAAGCACTTGAGGAGAGAGGAACAGGAATGATGCTTGTGGAAAAGGCATTAGCGTCCACATTCATTCTGCGAGCAAGCATTCCTAACCTTGAAACTGCACAAGAGGCTGGGACGGTTAGCTTGCTCAGAGTTGCAAATAAAGCAGCATGTTTTGAGACGGAGCACTAACACCTGCACTCTGTCACATTAGATCATTTGAAGTGCAGGAAGCGCACTGAAGGACAGAGACGTCAGATCATTCATGAGCAAGGATACAAGGGCTCAGCCCATATCTGTAATTGGGGAAAGTACAGTATTGAGGGGATTGAGCTCTAGAGAACCCTCTACATCACATAACTCTTTCTTTCCACTCCACTTCTGCCCTGTTTCTCCTTTTCCTGTCTCTGTGCCAGAACCTTTCTCATAACTTTTATATGTGCGTGTGTGAAAGTCAGTGAATTTCACCTGCACAATTGATATCTAATAAATATAACAGTCAAAGTAAATCTGGCTGATATTAAATCCTTAAATCAGCTAAATCAGTACATTTGCATTTAGTCTTTCTTTTATTCAGATCTATACTTTTAATCTTCAGTTTTGTTTGGTTTTTAAATGTAATTCTTTTTTTTTTTGTTTAAATCAATAATCGATTTTTTTATGGTTCTGATATTAAGGTCAAACCGATGTTTGTTGCAGATTTTTGTCAGATGCAATTCTTGCACTCAACTGTTTTTATGCAGTCATATTATATCATAGTCATTATCTTAATTTTTGTAATTTTGTTGCAAATATTAATGATTGAGATGTGTACTTTCTTGCATTGTACAGCATCCTGGATGGCAGAGATGCTATGATGTGGCACCTTAGAAATAGAAATTATTTAGTTTTACTTTAAACAAGCAAAAAACAACAAAGTTTAATGTGTGTTCATAACTATATTTATTTTTGTTCTTTAGTGATTTATAAGCTTCTGAAGCAAATTTTACACCAATTTGTCAATGCATTTGAGCACCTTTCATATTGTGAAAGCTCCAGAGGAGCTTTCAAACATTCCACTGGGGTTTCAGATTATAACATGCACATTTATATCTATTCGTTAAGGCAGATACTCCTCTTTTGATATGACACTTGCACTAGATTTGAATACCGTTGATAACTCTTCAACGACTTATGAGTAACCGAGACACAGTGAAAAATTTTAATTTAGCTTAAATGTTATGTCCTTGTTATAGCACTTGGAATCAATATTTGAGCCCTCTATACTAGCACTGCACAGTTAATACCTTTAAAAATGTAAAACTGAATAAAAAATTTAAAAAAAATGTATCACCTCATATTCTTGGCCTGGCAAAATGCGCTGTTTATACAACCCCTCTCACAGACGTGCTTTCGGCAGGCTCCCTACTGATCGCACTCTCAAGTTAGTCCGTTTTGAGCAAAAAACACTACAAGCGAAAAAATGTGTTATTGTTTTAAAACATTATAATCGACAGACAGCGGCTATGTGTGACAGCACCTTAAATGTGTGAACCTGAGTCTGATATGGAGTTTGAGTTTGAAACTGCAGGAAAAGTCTCCTCATCCATGTGTTTACAGGTAAACAGACTAGCTTACTCTTACACTGTATCAATTCTCTGATGGGCAGACACAAAATCGAGTCATTTCTGGTGCTTAAACTTAGTTTGGATACAGACATCAGAAAACGTACTTCTCTGACGTTGTTTATCCAGCGCGGGTCTTCTGCTCTCTCACTTCCGGGTCAAACTTTGTTTCTCGCTCATCATAGAGAGGCAATTAATATATCATACTAGCAATTAATATGATTGTCTGAGCCATTTTCAGCTCAGAAAAAAGGAATAAAGGATTACTCAAACTTGTGTTAACTAATCTTAATACTACTTGAGACATGTTTTTGATGAGGAAATAATATTTTAAGGTGCCAGGAATGTCAGAAAATTCACGTTATCATCACATGGCCCTTTTAAGTTCATTTTTCTGTAAAAAGAACTAGAGTCAATGCTCATATTTAATTTTACTTGACAAGTTAATTGAAATAATTACTAAACACAACTCTGGGACAAACCTGTAGCTATAAAACATGTGTAGGAGGAACCAGCTCTGGATTCAGGGGGCTGATAAACAGTTTTCAGATCCTTTAGTCTAAGCACATGCAGCACCAAGCCAGCTTATAAACCATCTCATAATAAGTCAGCCAGACATGAGCCTCTGAAATGAAGTGTCACTTCTCATTCTTTTGCCTTTCTGTCTTCCACTCTCTCCTATCATTCTTTTCTCTTATGTCTCCCTCTCTTTTTCTTGTAACCAAAAATCTGTCACCTTTTATCTGAGATAGAAGGAGTGCATACTTGTAGTTGTAGCATCCATGCTGAATTAGATTTGTTTTATCATTAGGGAAGGTTGCATTAAGTTTTTCTAAAATAATTAGTAGTAGTCATTGTTTTAGTTTTTATAGCTGTTTATTTGTTTCTTTAAGCAGATTAGATTCAGTAGTGGCAGTGCTTGGCTGCCTGGTGTACATATGAAAAAGCTTTGACTCCAGTTCCAGAGCAGGAAATACAGTTTGGCCTGTATGGTCCTCACTTGACCCCTCGCCCCAGCCTTCCCATTCTATCACCCCTCCAGCGCCTTCAGTCGCCCTTTGCATGAGGAAGATTAAGCCTCTCTGACAAAGCAGTGTTTACAAATATGCAAGCAGAGGAACAGGGCAAGCGATGTTGAGGAGGAATAGAATACAAATTGCTTTTTTTTATCTCTCACAGGGCCTGGGCTTGAGAAAATGTGTTTGCGATTGGTGTTCTGCCTGTGAAGGATAAACCCTCTGCTCTGGGTTTGGGTACTGGTTAGCATTCACGCTCTCGCTCTCTTTCTTTCTGTCTTTCTTCATCTTCTATTCCTCCATGCCAAGGTCTGGTTGTTTTGCTGCTAGTCTCAAGGCTCTCCTCTGATCTGACTCTATCTCTTACTCTCCTCTCGTGTTTTTGAAGAGACTTGTTACGATTAACAGTTTCTGCGAGTGGCTGTCTGCTTGTGCAGAAGCCAGCAGAAATGAAGTGAACAGACACAGTACATCAAGCCCAGAGATGTAGAACTGTGTGCTAATCACTGCCAACTCAATTATGCTATGCTAAATAATCTCCTTGGTTTATGCAATCCTCTCTTCTGTTATAATGAACCTTATATTGGGTTAAATGGAGGGGTGCACAATGGAAGGAGTACCAGTTCATCACGGTTCCAAAGTTTATTCTAGTATTTTAAAATACAATTTATTATAAAGGTCATTTTTCCTTTAAATATTGGAATGCATCATGTGTATTCCGTTGTTTGGTAATTATGTTTCTAGGTTAGCCATCACCCCATTATATATACTGTTTAGATGACAGTATGTTCAAAGCCGTTAACCTTGTGATGCATGTGATTTAAGATTCATAGCAGCAAGCGATGAGTGGCTTTGTAGTAGTGTTTAATTTCTTAGGTTTATAGTTACTCCGGCACCTTTCCTCTTGGATCCAAGGTCTCAATTTGCTTCATTGTTTTGTACAACCATTACTGTTTCTGTTTGGTTAAAATCTTTAACTCTGCCATCGTTGAATCATTCTGTGTGTCAGCTCGGTGTTTGTCCAGAATCAAAACTGTTCAAAACATACAAGAACCCTTTTCCCAGGGAGCCAATCTTTGTGCATAAATTTGAGAACAAATGGAAATAAAACAAAGCAGTGCACATCCTGCAATGCTATGTATGCAAAGTAGCCTGTGATTCTTGCTCAGACGTCTACATGCCATTTATTCTCTAAATCACTGTTTGTAAGGTTTTAAGAATATAGAAACATCCTACATTACAGTCTCTGCAATCCCATTTTAAAATAGAAACATGGTTATCGAACACCTATTGATACAACACTACAAATTGATTTGGCTGTCAAATATCTTGATGTTAATATATGATCATAACACAAAGCTTGGAATTAACAATGCTGTTTAAGTAGATTTTTGATGCATGTTGTTAGTTGTTTTGTGCATCTTGAATACAAAACTAGTTCTGGTATATTAAAATAAAATCTTTAAACATTTAGAGTGAAAGTGAAATAAGTTATAATAGCCAAGGTGCGGTGCATACTACAAAATATGAACCGAAAAACATACTAACTACATTAATTCATTAACATTTAAGAGCAGACACAATGTAACCAGTCACATGACAGGACTACGTTTTTCTTTTTTAGATTTTTAAAAATAAAAGTCAATTCATATATAACAAAAACGACTACTTAAAATGTAGATTGTGGTTCTTTACAGGGCTACTATTTCTTGTCGGAAAAAACTCTGCCCATGAAAATTACATATTTTAAAAGTAGAAGGACATACAGATCAACTCGATTAAAGCAGTGAGAGAAAATGTACAGTTATTCTCTACTTACCACCTCTTAGTTTAGCTGCAATGGGAGAGATCTACAGCGATTGCTCTGTTTGCCATACAATCAGGAGTCTGTCTACTATTGAGTCACCCTCTTTCATATAATATATAATTTTATCAACATACAGCAGCATTTTTAAAACTTTCCATATGTTACTGATAGGCAACTTGTAATATTTAAGCAGCTGTTATGTTCAAAATAAGTATTAATATTGCTAATTTGTTCATTAATTTCAGAACGTGCAGTAAAAAAAAATGATTCAAATTACATTTTGAACTGTAACAGTAGCTTCAAGCCAAGTAATTTTCCGTTAGGGAAGCTCCGTGCGCACCATTTGTCAACAAAGCATTCATAGTTGTGCGCTCTGTCCTGCACTGTCTATGCACTAATCAATATAAGAATGCTAACTGCTGGGAAACCAAAGCACAGATGCTAACAAAACTTTGCAGAGGGCAATTCGTAGAGTTGACGGAGAAGTATAGATCAGGCTTAACACTGCTGAGTTCATTTTTTTGTATTCTATAGCTCCCTCCTTTTTTTGGCTCTATCTCAAAGGTGAGTGAACATAATCAACAATTGTGTGGACAGACGTTTTCCTGTCTTGATTTAGACTGTTTTTAAAAGGAAGTTGCAAGTATGTATATAGGTTCAGTTTTATGGAATGTTTATAAAAACCAGAGAGAGGGGTTTGCAGATAACCTTCGAACTTTGATCCCACAGGATGATGGGACCCACAGGCCTTTTACCTTTCTATTAGCTCCAATAATGAAAGTGAGAGTACCATGAATAGTGGTCTGCTGTGGCTGATGGATCCATTATTTAGTGTGCTTGTAGAGTTTGCCAGGGATCATGACGAGGTGGAGGAGAGAATGGAATCTCAGACAGGGTGAGGCTGAGAATGGAGAATCGTGAAAGACTTTAAGTCTTTCTTTCACAGGGCTGAAACAGAATTATCTCTAAATAGCCCTCATATTTATGAAAAGGAATCAAGTATGGTTTGAGAAAGTGTTGTGAAAGTTTCTGTAATTGTTTCTTAAGACACTAGCAATCCTTTGCTTCAGGCAGCTAATCTCTCATTTAAACTTTCTCCCTTTTGACTGAATCATGATGGAGCCTCTCCTCAATTTGGCCTTTCTTTGGAGAGTCATCCACTATACTTTCATGGACGTGTAAAAGCAGGCTCTAGATAGTCCCAAGGGTCTGTGTTCTTTGTGTTAGCAGCTCATGCATCACCAGGCCTCTCTGACAGAGAGAAATATGCCATTTATTTTTGTTTCACCCTGATAGAGCAAGACACAAAGCTGAAGTAAAAAGGCCTCCTGTTGAACAGGGTTCTTCGTGAATCATGTTTCTGTCCGCAGAAGTCTGGCCAGGCTTTCGGCCTGAAGTCACTTTGTCAGACAGCAGGACTTAATGGGCTATTACCGTCCCTTTACATTGTGACAGGGAAAGATTCCCAGTAATGATGGTTCTTTACACTCAGTTCCTACTCAGCCTGAGGCCTGATTGGGGTTTGGATGTGTAAAAGTACTTTTAGACAGCAATATTTCCATCTTGTCTGGGGACCACCTTCACTTTCTGTCTACTAACGATGAAAACGATCCCCAATCAACCGTCAAATTCTCTCTCTACCTGTCTCATCACTTGAAGGTGAGGTGTCTGTCGTCTCAGAGTAACCTAGAATAGAATTTTGTATTATATGCCTAGTTTTTGTGATTAATCAGTTTGTATTGCTAATTTCAAGCTTTCTTCAAGAAGATGGTTCAAAGCTAAATACTGTACTACAGTAAGGATGCTCATCAAATAATGTATAGTTCTAACCAAAGTTAGGTTCATGCAAAAAGGACAGAAAAATATTTTAGAAGAATTGTTAATAGGATGGCTAATACACTTTAATGTACACTTTGTAATGTCACCAGCAAATGTCATAATCAGAATGAAATTGTTACCATTATTTGACTGTGTTTGTGTGTTCTCATGAATTACATTGCACATAAATAAGTTACACATCACAAGACAAATTTAACGACCTTGATTTTATTCATTGCATATTGAGTAATGTTATTGTTTTACAAATCATCTCCGAAAATGATGATTGGAAAAACCAGCATATTGGGTATCAGATTGCCGAGAACATCATGGTCATAGTCAGAGTATATTTTATTATTGAGAACAAACAGAAAACACCATCATGCAATGCAAGCAAAACACAAGGATACAAACACAAAAGACTCACAATGGCGAAAGCATTGGCCTAATTTTACATTAAATAAACAAAAAGAGATTTCACACATAGGGAAGATATTTTTTTAGTGCTACAGAGATTCATACAGCAAACAACAAATGATGCTCCTATTAGTTTCGGGAGGAATAACACATTGTTGTTGTTGTTGAAATTACCCTGTCAATTTGATTCATGAAAATCAGACGAGCAAATATAAGTAAATAAACAAATTGAGATTTTCTTTAATAAAAGAGCTCAGATAAAAACTACTGATATCAGTCCAACCAAAGTTCACATGCAGCATGTGTAAGACCTCCTTTTTTTAGGCTTCAAATATGTATCTTTAAAATCTTATAATTATATCCATTTATGCTAAATAACTTATCCAAAACTTCCCATCTCTTCAAGGATGTGGTCTCTGTGTGTTTGAATACAACATTCCAGTGTCATTTCACTAGAAACTCTCTAGAAACATTCTCACTAGACTATCTCAGAGAATAAACCGAAAGGGGATCATGTCCCAGAAGAACTACTATGTATAAGTACTGTAATAATTTTCTTTCAAGCATAATGGGATTGGCTTAAACGTCACAGGTGGCACCACACTAATATGCAGATTAGTATTCAAGCACTCATCTTACTGTACCTCTTTTCTTTCACTATTAAAAAAAAACCCCTGTGCTACATCGTTTCACGCATAGTCATAGTCCTTGGTTACCCCTAAGATCAGAACGCCTCCTTGGACATTATGCTTTCTCTATTGGCCAAAAACCCTTCCATTACTGAGACTGATTACATGTAATCAAGATGTAAGACTATAGGCATCCAGCACTTATGTGAACCAGCCATCAACATGTGACTGTTGAATAAACACAAAAAATTATCACCAGTCATATGAGCATAGAATAAACACACGACTGACAAAATACCAATCTCAAAACATGCAATCCTGTCAGAACTATGTCTGGTAAATACATCCAAAACAATAACTAGAGAGGTTATCCTACTTGAACCATATAACTGGTAAGTATACACTAGGTAAAATGTACTGATGGTGGGCTATTATGGCTCTGTCAACCAAAACAAGAATAATATTGACAACAATCTATCGCACAATGTCGGAGCATTTCTCAGATGCTGAATTAAAAATTGTACAAATTGTAGCTTTAACATACATGTTGGATGCCCTTGATGACTAGGCATCGCTAGAAGCTTCTCCTGTGAGAGTGCATGCTTAGCTCTACTGTGGAGAGTAGCACAGGGCCTCTGCCACCCGTCGTCCCATTAGCTCAGCTTGCTTCAGCAGGGCTTTAACCTTGGCAGGCAGGCTGGAGGAGAGAGGGTAATTCTAACCTTAAAAACCTGCTGATTAAAGCTAGTTTTGTGGAATTCGATTCCACTTAATGCCTTTGGCCCTGAGCCCAGAGGCCTGGCATTAACATCAACAGACACTGTGTCTTCTGCCCGAGAGACGTGCTCAAACACACACACACACACACACACACACAGACACACTCACATTTGTTGTCCTGTCACTGGCATGAGCGTGGGTAGTGCACGCAGTATTCCTGCTCCTTATCTTCCTTTATGCGTGTGTGTGCGTGTGTGTGTGTGTGTGTGTGTGTGTGTGTGAATGATATTGGATGAACTTAGTCATCGAATATTTCCTGTGTTATTGTTGTGCTTGTGATATTGATGTACGACTGTGTTTACTTGTCCAGCTCGAGTAATTAATTCCCCTCTTTCAGCATCTGTGCATAAGCTGTTTTTGTCTGTTTACAATGTGCAAGCTATTTTTAGAAACCAAATTACCTCAAGGCTTTCTTCTTTGTGCAAGCTGTTTGGTTTGATGGCGATCACGGTCCCCTTACCTTCATTTGTGAAATTCCACTCTGTTTGAGTTGAAGCAGCAGAAATGTTTCTCTGAAAAACATCAATTAATAGATGATGATGATAATAGTGCAGATCTCGGGATAGTTTTTTTATTTTACGTTTGTAAATTGTATGTTTTTATTTTATGTTTGTTATGTTGAAAGAACATTTCATTTCAACATTTCTTGTTAAGTAGGTTTTGCACAGACTCTAATCTCAATTACTTCAATTGAATGAATCAATTTCACCACATTAACAGTATTATTGGTGAGAATGAACTAAAAGTCTTTACCCTTTATTTTTCTCCACACTCACCAGATCTCATTTCAATTCTACTCACTCCAACTTAAAATTCACTTTGTGTTCACCTGCTATCAGCTTGCCAAGATTTTCTTGCTAACCCACCCAATCCCGCTAAATTTAAATCATGTTTCTCTCATTTAAATTAGCTTGAACACAAAGAGAGAAACAGCTGATTTTGAAACATATAATGCTGGATTTACTGGAGTAGTGTTTTTGTTAGCTACATACATCACTTTACGGAATTCCCTTTTGTTGAAAATGGTCACAGGGAAAACATGAAATAGCATGTCAGTCAAGACCTATAAAATATAAAATAGTACAATTCATTCATTTGCTCACTTGCTATATCTTTGAAAATTTGAATAATTTCAATATATTTTAAACATTCAAGGCAGAACACATAGTTAGGAAACGACCAAACATGGTAACAAAATTGCAGTGAGATATAAAATAGGTTTAAAGTTAATGCACTTAGATTTCACAGTCCAAGATGAGGATTTCCTGGACTTTATTTTTAGAAAACAGAGAGGGTTGATTAACCTTGTATCTGAAATGTTTACAAGATATAATATAAAAATCAGATTTGTTTCTCAATCCATACCAACCAGGAAAGTCTTCTTACAGATATCTCATTTATCATCCAGGAACCTGATCTCTTTTGCACATAGTATAGTAGAAGACTTCATTGCTTGAAAAAAACAGATGTGCTGTGTTTCATGCATGAACGTAACTATCTAGACCTGTACAGTTTTACTGAAAGAAAAGCAAGGCATGACAAATGTACATCTTCAAGTGATTGGTAATAGATTTGTCTTGATTATCTACAAGGTCTCGCCTCACTATATCACTCTACAAGGCAATTCATCAACTTACCCTGAATGTGCCCTCAAATTGTATGATTGAGTATTGCTGACTAGATTCACTGTCTGATAAATTATCCCTTGTGTAGCAAAACCTAAGACAAAACTCTACCAAAGTTACCACTGAGGTCCTTTATTAGGGTAGGAAAAAAAATTAGTAGTGGCCTCCTACCATCTAAAAGCTTAGTTTAATCCAAATAAAAACCAGAGAATGCCTTATATATTCTGTTTAATAAGACATTTTGAGACAATATTGTTTGATAGATTTAGCTTGTCTCAGAGTTTCGTTAAACTGATTTACTACAGTCTATAGTTTCAAGCAAGAAAGTTCAAACCACTCTCAAATTACAAATATAATTTAAGCAAACATTATGTCAATGGATTTGTTTGCTGATTTAAAAAAGAATATAACATTTTTCTTATTCAAGAGGATTTGCAACCGATGTGGGCTTTTGGGCTGTTCTTTCATACAGATGTTCATAAATTCTGTAAAAAATGTTCAAAAGATATTTGTTTTGTTCTATTCATAAATATAAAAACTTGCCTTGGCATTGTTATACCACAATTGTCATGACGAGGCTTAGAAAGTGGAGATAAGAGAGCTGTGGGAAAACACTAAAAGACCAGGAGAATACAAGAACAATAATCACATGGAGACACATATAAAAGAATTTCCTATGATATGTGATGCACAAAGTAGACCAAACAAAACACACTGGCAACAAGGAGCTGTTATACACAAGAGAAATACTAACAGATGAACAGATAGATAATGAACATGGAGTGGAGTCTTAAACAAGTTAATAAGTGAATTTAAAAAAGAACAAGATTGAATCGATAGCTAAACATAACATGAGAGAACTAGAATTTGCGAAAGCTAAGAAAAACACAGGAAGGACCTGATTATTTAGCTTATTTATCATATTAAACATGACCTCAACACTGACCTGCATAATGAGTGAGCAGTATCACAACCGCTCATATTGTCACATCATACAAGCGCAAATTGGCAGCATACTTTAGATGCCATGGTCAGATGAAAAATGCCTTCAGACTTCATTATGGACTAATGAGAAACTTTCACGTCTTCAGGAGGTGGACGCCTCCCCTTCATCAATTGATTGATGGTTTTGTGCACATTCCTACATGAACATTAGCATATCTAGCAAATCCATTGCTTGGCTAAAAATGCTGAACACAGGCTTTGGTTGTTCTGTGCATCTTCAAGTATTGAACAGGTCTACTGTGGTGCAGTAGGAAGTGCTCACATTTGACTCATTTAATACTGAAATTCTTAATCATGTAAATTAAGTGAAAAAAAATGGTTGGATTTGAGGTGTTTGAATGTAAATAAATGGCTTATCAACATATGAACAATCCTGCATTGTAGGAAATCAATTTCTGGTGGTCCCCACAATTTTAGCTTTATTTGTAAGAAATGAAACATTACACACTGTTGAGGTAATTGATATCTCAGTGAAGATTTCCCAACTACAAACCTCCCTGCCAAATTGTTTGCTAGATTTCTGCTATGGTTTAAGATAGACTAGTACACTGAGAGCCGTTTTGGTGGGTAATTTGTAGTCTTGCCGTTGCTTCAAATGATGAGTAACCCAGATGAGAAATGGAGAGAAGTCCTGCGTGATTGTGGGAATATAATTATGCCTTAATTGCTTGCCATTTGATGTGCTGTCATTTGTCACAGCCCACAGACAGCAAATAATGGCTTCTGTCATTGTCATTTTGTCATATTGCCATGTGGCCTTGAGAGAGAATCAGCTAAGAGCCAAAGGATATTTGTCCTGAATAACTGATAAGCTTGTAAGCGTTTGAGGTTTACAGTTTCTCATTTTCTTTATTCTGTGCATTGCATCACCAACTACTTGGGAGGATGGTCAGTCTTTGTGTCTGGCCATGCTATACAATTATACCTGATAACCTAATGAGAGAAATCCTATAAACAGAGCTGACAAGGACTGAATTATTTTATCACCCAACAGAAGTGTGGAAGCCGTTGAACCAATAAAAGCAATCCTATCTTATTAAATGTCTTTTGGCCCAGGTCTGTTTGAGCTGTGGTATTGTTGGTTATGCCTTGATAAGCCTACAGTTAAATGTCGAGCCACAACTACCAACAGTGCACCTGGTTGAAAAGTGACTCTTATATTGGTCGATCTCCGCTGAAAGATTTGCATTGGGATGTTTAGCTTTGCCCAAAGACCAATGCAACTAGTGTCCAGGAACTTTCTGCAACTTTCTACTGAAAATCTTTTTAAACCACGTCTCCGCATCAAACACATCTGAGGTTCTCTGACAGTCTGAGTGCAGCTGCCTGTGCATCTCACAATAGGTTTTTGTTCCTGAACTACGTTGTTGTGATAGAAGCGTGAGACCCGACGGTGTGCAAACAGCATGAATGTAGCCGATGGATGGTTTACATCGATTCCCGGATCAGCTCTGACAGGTGCAGGAGTCTGACATGGCCCAGGCGTCTTGTTTATGCCAGCTGAACACTTTGTGCATTTCTTAAATTGAGTAAACAGAAGCTGCCTGGGGCTAATTTATTCACTCTCCAGTCCGCACAGTACGAAACCGCTCACACACCTGTCAATACTGCGGAGCAGACGCTCAGAGTGCTCGGCCTGTTACATCCAGCAGACATCCAGGTACAGGCATTTATCAGACAAGTTGAGATGGAGAAACGTGTTCTTGTGTATTGGGATTCAGAAAAGAATGGAAGACACATGTACAAATGCAGTGGCATTTGATCGACTTTTGAAAAGAAGAGGTATTTTATCCCTTGCCAGCTTGACAACCCCCCGGTAGAAAGCTTTGCAGACATAAAACTTTGTCTCTCTATAGAAGAATGGATGTTAAAAGATTAGAAGAAGCATGAGAAAGCTGGAATGTATGAGAGACTCATCACTAATGCTTGCTCAGACGGAATCAGCGTTGTTCAAGCACTAGCTTGAAATATTGCATTGATTTTGAATACTTCATAAAAGTTACTTGACAATATTTAGAGGAACATAATTGTCCAACAGCAGAACACACCAAAATGCTGAATATTTTGGTGGGTCCAATTTGGACACACTTTGTTAGGTATATTGTTTATTTTAAACTCAACAATAAAAGTAAGATTTTGCTAAAATAAAAAACAGCTTAATTTAGGCTGAAATAATGTTTTTTCCTAACCCAGTTGACTAAAGTTTGATCCTAAAAATATTTTTTTATGAATTCATGAATGGATGAATTAATTAATAGTTTATGATGAGTTATTTATGCATCAATATTGCGTTAAAACACAAATCAATCATGAACTTGGATTAAATAAGGATGAGTTAACAGTGATTTGCAAGCTAATAATAATTAACTAACCATGAACTTTGGAATTTGTTGTTTTGTTTTTTTTCCCATTGATGATTTACTGAAAATAGCATATGAGTCAACATTATTTATATATTTGTTCATGATGAATTAGTAATTATTAATTGTTAAATCCTCATTCTTTATTTTATTAATACGATTTCAGTATGAGCTTTTCAGGATCCTCTCAATTTCAGCATTAATTTAAAACTGTATATATATATATATATATATATATATATATATATATATATATATATATATATATATATATATATATATGTCAACTCATCGTTAATACAGCATGAACTCCTCATAAATTAAGGTTTCATTTATAAATGATTCAGTAAGGTGATTAAATTCACCTTATTGTAAAGTATTAGCACCAGTTTGAATGTATTTGTCAATTTGTGCTCCGTTTCTTGTTAGTTATTTTAATTCTTTAGTTCTGTTTTTGATATTTCCTATGATAATTCAGTCCTAATTTTCAGTTATACTCCATTGTTGTTGATTTTGGTTTTGCAACCATGTGCTTCCTAATTGTTTCAAAGGCATTCAAGCTTGCTTTGTTCTAATTCATGTGTTATTAATTGCTTTATCAGTTTGACATCCAATCAACTTGTTGTTAATCCTGTATTTAAGTTGTTTTGTTAATTATCATATGTGTATCAAATGTAATTTGTCATATGTGAAATTCCTCTTGTATTTTCATGCTCCTTTGTTATAATAAATGTTTTTGAATCTCCTCCTGTCACATGGTTGCACAGCAACTATAGACAGTTGGTTCATTCCAGAAAAAAAGCCAAGTTCATTTGGTTTTTTGCCCGCAGACAATATGTTTGTGTCAAAATCTGGAATCCAATAGCATTGCAGCCTCACAGAAACCTTGAAATCACAGGTTTTATTTCAGACCTGTCAGACCTCCAGGTGTCCATGAGCCTGCTGGACTCATTGTTTTCCTTGTTTTACTCTAATTTTTCAATGATAATTCATATGAGGGAACAAGATGAATCAAATTGATATTCACATTTATGTGATATTGGCAGTTATATGTCTGGCAAACATAACAATTCATCATAGTTGCTGTTGCAAGTCTACTGACTGATTCACAGCAAACAATTTAAAAACTTTTTGTTTCATATTTAATTATTGATCATTTGTTTTAAGTAAAGCAAACATTGCTAATAAAACAAAAGTTCATAAATCGCATAGGGGCTCATCATTCTGGATAAAACATTTATGAGAAGTTCACTAGCCATGAATAAAAATGTTTATATTTTTAGAGGACCAACAGAAGTTGATTTAGAGATTGCTGATTAAGAGTAACCAATCAGAGTCAATGTTGAATCTTGCCCAACAACACAGCTGCACTACACATCTGTAATAAACAGTTGGATGTTACAGCTTCATCTATATTCTCTATAAACTTTTCCCCTCTGTCTCTCTCTCTCTCTCTCTCTCTCTCTAGTGTCTTTATGGCTGTTACGTGCATTCCTCTATCATCCCCACCTTCCACCGCCGGTGTTACTGGCTTTTACAGGTAAGACTCTTGGGATTTAGAACTGTTATTCCTTGTTTGTGTCCCTATGTCATCAAACAGTTTCTATAATTTCTATTTTTCGTTTGGAACTGAGCCTTTGTTATTGTCTAGTAATGGAGGCATGCGGGGAGCTGAAGAAACAAGCCTCTTGGACTTTATCAAGTCTAAGCTAGGAGACAAATTGAAGCTGAAGCGGAGAAATATTAAAGAAAGTCATTCTTTTGGGCACTTTTTTGATATTGTTGGAGTGAAAAAAAAAACAATCCTAGTATTTACGGTAATAGTATCTATTTTTTGCAGAGTGAAGACCAGGTAATCATGTCGGATAATGTCGGATGACGAAAATTAAGTTTCACCTTTTAATGAATCCAAGAAAATAACTATAAACAGCTAGTTGGAAAACCTGAAGTTTTAATGGTGTTTGTTTATCTCTTTGTTTCTTTCCAATACAATGGCAGCTACTAATTAATGTTTAAAATGTTATTTGTTTCCTAGCAATTTGTGTGCCACTAAAGGCTCTTAATTAAAATAACATTAGTGCTTTAGTTTGTTCTCATTTCAAACTTTTAAGAAAGAAACCCTTTCCCACAGTCTGTTCTGTGCATCCCCTGAGCTGACTCAGGTTCTGCTTCAGTGGTGCTTCAGGTGCTAGAACTCTGTCTCCAGAATTGTGTCGCTTGTTCCCAGCAGGATTTTGACTTTCACATATGGCATCGGTCTCCAGGGCCTGGCAAGCACCTTAGTGTGTCCCAGTCATTTCAGAATGGCCATGGAAAGTCTGTATACTTCCTGTTTTACGCTATGCAGGAATCTTAGTTTTGCCAAACTCTTACTCCTTACTCTTACTCCTTTATTTAAATAAAAAATCGGCATTCTGTAGTATTTCATATGTTTTTGATGGTCTGACCGATAAACACATGCGAAAACATGACAGTAGTTTACCATTTTCTTGCTAAAAAAGTGTCGAGTCCCATCCTGTTCAATGGTGTTTTCTCTGGGTGTACCTCCAACATAACCCACTTCTGGTTTGATGACTGTTTTAACTTGTGATACTATTATAAACCTGCATGACAAAGTCAGCAGTTAGAATACAGAACTATATATAATATATGTAATATAGAACACAGTTATCATTGCCTAGTATGCAAGATATGAAGTTTGCAAATCTCCTTGAAAGTCAGAATGTTTATAATGACTAGCAACTGCTTCAGTCACCAAGGCTCCTTGGGACCTCAATTAGGGAATTCATATTTACCCTACCTGATCCACATTAGGACTTTAGGAAGCTGCTTTAAAAGCATATGCTAAAAAACTTTATATAAAAACAAATTGATTTATTGATTGATCGGTTTAATACTGTCTGGGCAAAAAAGTAAAACAAAGGTAAAACAGCAACTTGTAAAATTAACAACTCGTTAAATACATAAAAATAAAATCCAAAATTGATTGTAAATTTGGGGGTTACATTTTTAAACTTATCTGTAAAAAAAAAACTATAAATCCATATTCTGTAAAAATATATTACTTGTAATTTACAATGTGGCAATAAAAAACATGTTTACTGGTTTTGTACATGTCTCTACAAATTATTGTGATAAAGAATCTATTTAACATTAATTTTATGTATTTACGTTTATAATAAAAACTATAATAAACCTATAATGTATATAGTAATGTATTCTATAAATGCCATTTTTCACCCCAAAAAATATATATATTTTATGCTGCACATAAACAATCTAAAACTAAACTTCTTCTTCAAAACTTCAACTTCTTTGACAACCTTTAAAAAAAATAAATAAACTGGTTTTTTTTTGTTGCTTGCAAGAGTCTGTCTATCTACCAATTTCATCTCATAGATGAGATCTGTTGAGGTCATGAGGCTACCAAGAAAGCCCATAACCCAATTCCAGTAAAGTAAAACCCGCCAAAAGGACACAACACCATATTTTTTGAGAATGTGATCATAGTGAACGAGCAAAAGTAGGTGGAAGTGAACAGAAAGCAAACAGACTCCAAGTGTGAGGTGTTTTTTATCCGTTCTTTATCTCCTTTATTGAGAATAGTCTCAGTAATAAGACAGGGGAGAAGAGGAGATAATGAGAAAAGAAGTCTATGCGGAATCTTGGCTCTCCCTTCTTCAAAAAAAACACTTTTAACTCTGATAGAGCCTCATTCTTCCAGGTATTCCTCGGTGGTATTGCGCAGCTCTGCTCTTCTTGCTTTGCATAACAGGACCAATCTTCTGTAGGGTTGTATTATCACCACTTTCCCAGAATGCTTTGCTCATCATTGGTCTTTCTGAAAAGCTCTCACTCACACTGAATAGACTGTCTGAGGATTGGGAATGACCGTTTAGAGATTGGAGGTGTTGAGGGCATATTATCTCTCTCCTTCTCTCCCTCACTCAGACAGCACATACAATCTCCCTATGTGACTGAGTGGTCCTGCACTTGATTGATTTAATCGCTCCACCTCTCCTTCTCTTGTTTAGTGCTAATCGAATCTAATTCTTTGCCTCTCCTTCTTCATCAAATCCTACTTTATGAGGATGAGGTGAGCCGAGCCGGGAACACAGACCCGGATGTCATTATTTTATTAATATGGCCGAATGTGAAGCCACACTTCATTTGTCTTACAAGATGGCAGATCTTTAGAGAGAGGTCAATAGTCTTTGTCGAGACCTCTTTATTCTCCAGAGGAGATAAGGGAGTCATACTAAACCGGTAAATCTAATGACTCATAAGACAGAATTGTCCATGTTAATTAAGAAACAGGAAGAACACCCCACTCTTCTTTTTCCTTTTCTTCTGAGTCTTCTCCTCATGGTTTATCACTGTCACAGTTGACACTATGCCTATACAAAAAAAAATTCTACAAACTTTGGCTATACTCTCAATGCAGCTGTCTTTTTCCCAACAAAATTTGGGAAGTACCAATCATCAATCTGGAAAGGTGGTGGTGGTAGGGGTGGGGTAGAGTATGTTTGGTTAAAATAAAGGTGTTCTTTTTTTCTCTTGCAAACTTGTAAACTGCCAAACAGAAGTACCCTGCTTGGTAAATTACTAGTCTGAGTTAGATATATTCTGTAAGAGGGTGGGTTGAACAAGTAAGCAGTTTTTGGGGCAACCTCTTGGTATTGCCATTGCTACAATTTTGTTGTAATTTGTAGTAATCTAATTGGGATTTGTTTCGTCTTTCACTGGTGTTCTGCGCTGTAAAAAAAAAAGTTTGGACTTGCAACTGTCTCATGTCAAAATCATTCATTTGCCTCAAACTGGCGTTACATTTACATTTTACATTTATATTTATGAATTTGGCAGATGCTTTTATCCAAAGCGACTTACATTAGGGGAGAGACAATATGCAATTTGTTACACCGTCAAAGTCTATCTCAGCTTCTCATAATAGAAATTGTATCAACTGATCAATAAACCAAAGCAGGGTGGAAGTAGAGGAAGAAGATAAAGACAGAGGAGGAAAAAACATTTTTATATATAGTAGGTTTTCCTTGAAGAGAAGAGTTTTCAGTTGCTTTTTGAACGCTGTTGGTGTTGCTGCTTTCCTGACTGGATCAGGGAGTTTGTTCCACCAGCCAGGGACAGTACAATCACAAAAAATCACACATCCTTACAATCACAAAATCCCAATCACAACAAAAGGCTTTTCAGCTGAGGTTTGAAGTGGTTTAGAACATGAATCCGTTTCTTTTCCAATAGAGTATTTGCTCATAAAAATAAAATCTGCATTGTCCTATAGAAGTAAAGACAGAAATGTAGATTTCTATAACACAAATGTAGATGTTTTTGTGTGTTGATGTTTAAAACTAGCTGCACTTTATAAATGTGAATTTACAGCCAATATCTTATTACATTTACATCAACCTAGTCTCTATATTGTACCCTCTACAATCTAGCCATGTTTGAAAGACTTTGACCTGGTCATAAGAACAGAGTCCACTGATTATGAAACGTTGATGTGAAATGAATTTAAATTCTCAGCTGAGAAATCCAGGACCTTAAAAAATATACATAACTTAATGTTGCGCTCATCAAACGCAGATCATGTTACCCCCTTTATCTGACTGATTTAATCAGTAAAAGTAAAAAGAAGTGACTTCTTTTTATTTGTTTCTGGGCTTTAGGCTGTTGGAAAGTTGCCTGAGGTGTGAAGCAGACTCTTGCTTTAAATCCATCACAATTTATTTATTCACAACTGTTGTTTATGCAGCCACACCAACTGTTTGCTCGGCCCCTGACCGCACAGTTCTCAGACTCGAGGTACTGTATATTTAACTTTGCTTACGCTATCAGATTTGCTTGTTTATGAGGCAAAGCTTCATTAGACTGTTTTAACAGATGGGGACATTATAAGTGTTGTGTTTGCTTGTATTTTCTTATTGCCGGATTGTTTAAGGTGCTGAATACACAAAAGAGAAATGATGGCATATTGATTTTGACACTGTGGGATTAATGCCTGTTATGAGATGCCGATGTGGTACCTTGAAAGTTTATGCTGTCGCATGGATCAGCAGCAAGATATTGATTGTGAATCTTAGGGCTTGAGCTTGAGGCTATTGTATTAAAGAGAGCAATAGCATCAGAATTTGACTGTTCATCTCTGCTCACTGCTTAAGGATGTGCGATTTTAGGTGAAAATTTTAGTTCTGTAAAATTGTAATGCGTCATGGGATATAATTTCAGAGCTTTTATGTTTGTACATTATTATGCCTGTATTAGGAAATGTCTCGTTGTGGTCTACTTTTACATGCATCTAATGTAAATACTAATCAAAAACAGGTGGTTGCAATGCATTAGTTCTAAAGATAATACCATTATTGACGAAATCATGCAGCTTCCCCCAGAGCAGTAAAATTCACTGTGAACTATTTTCTAATAATTGAAAAATCAATTTTAAATTATTCCTCCTCAATTGCATACTTGTATTCCAGGTTCATTTGAGTTCGGAATGGGCCTGCATGGATACCATTACGTGAGCATATGTGAAGAGTATTCAAAGACATCATCTTTAAAGTGTGAAGGGCAAGAGCGTCTTGATTCAAACCTCACACATTTTCGAGGATCTCAGTCTGGAGCTGTGCATTAACATTCAGCCTTTGTTTGTTCACACGCCCTCTTGACTCATCCTGCCTTCTGCCCTAAACCCACTCACACATGCTACTGAAGAACCACACATAACACTGGATTTATAAACCTACCTTCAGCCATCTGATCTAAACGATCTGAGGATTTGAATTGCAAAGTGTTGATCATTTAGATTTTGGTGGTTTTCAGCTACTGGTCTTTTTCATTTTTTTGTGCCAGTGGTCGCTCATTATGGCCTTTTAATATAATGCAATATCAATCTTATGGGTCCCCTAAACATTAAGTTTCAATTCAAAATACTCTCCAGATATTTTCAAAAGTTCATTGTTAGGGATGTATCTAATTTGTGATGTTGTGTGTTCCTCATATGAATGAGAGCAGCTGTGAATCATGTTGTACTTCACTGAACAAATGTAAATGTAGTGAAATACTTAAATTATGAGGATTTTAAATTGAATACTAACTCCATAGAGTAAATCAGAATCAGATAGGTTTAAATTATCCAACTGGATAATGTGTAGAGCTGTAGATTGTTGTCAAAATAAAAACATTAAGCATTTGCAGGTAATGCAATGAAATATTGTAACGAAACATCACTCGGGTTGGGATCCATATGCAGGCTTTTATTTACAACGTGGTCCAGAAACAGGCGGATAGTCAGGGCAGGCAGCAAACAGGCATTAACGGAGATCAGCAAGAGTAGTCCAAAGGGCAGGCGGCTAGGATCGTAGACGGAGAACAGGCAGGGTCACAACAGGCAGGCAGACAAACAAGGTAAACGCTCGGAATTGCAGTAAAGATACAAACAAGACTTCGCGACGAACCAAGGGAAACAGTCTGTTTAAATAGTAACGTTAATGTCCTTCAGCTGGGTGTGTAATCAGGATGCCCTGTGGTGTATGGGGAATGTAGTGTGGAGGAGCAGGAGTTAATGCCCTCTGGTGGCCAGAGGAGGGACTGCCGAGGTTAGACTCCGTGACAAATATAATGTTTTAAATTAAATTACAGTCTATTTGTTTTCCCTGACTTCCTGGTTCAAGGCCCCAGGCTGCCCTTTATGGGCCTGATTTAAATCAAGTCAGGGTATTATTTAGTTTTCAAGATTAAAAAATAACACACCGCAACAGATATATAATATAATATAATATAATAGACCACTTGAAAAATAAATGGGTTCCTCACACCATTGCTCATAGAACACCTTAATTAATTGTATCTATTAGAGTTTTTTTATCCATTTATAAAATCTTATTTCCTTCAGAATGTAATATTTTGATAGTTAGAGAATATTGCCTTCTTTCGTTGGTGTTTCTCTCAGTTAGTTGTTGCAATTGAGTTTTGACTCTGTGTTGTTTAAACATGAACTACTAAGATTATTGCCTGATAACTTGATCTCCCTATGCATGCAAACACCTTAGACATCAGATTTGGAGAGGTTTACATAATTTAAGTCCACTTATCTGTTTTTCTTTAACTTGCAGTTGAGATCTTTGTCAGATTCCACACATTCCTCATTTTTGAGCTGATATATTAGCTGTACTGGAGCAAAACTAGTTTTTTTCTGATAATTGTTTATGTTCTATAGCGAGTTATTGACATACATGGATAATACACATATTTACACCCTCTATTCTCTAAATATCAGCATCTCTCGCTCACACACAACATTTTACACTCTTCAACAGCAATGCTCCACTTTCTATTTTAAAATTTTTTCTGTTTAAGATGCTTTGCATAATTTTTCCTTGTTCGACATGTTGCTATATCAGAATCATTTAAGTTACATGAGCTTTAAAGTTATGTTTGGGACTTGTACCCAAACATATGCAAACAGGTCTTGCTATGCTAGCTCAATTTCAGGCACTGTTGCATTCTGGAATGAGGCAAATGTGAAGAGTATATTTCCGGGTGGACACACAGGGCTCAATTACTGGCATAAATATCATCTGATCTTATATGTGAAAAGTGAGCTCCTGAGTTCCAGTTTGGTCAGAAAATAATTTCGGTGTGTTTTCTCCAATTCCAACATTTTTGCTAGTGTGGGCTAAACTACAGGAAATCACTTTTCACAGGTCACAAATCACAGTTGTTTAAGCAATGGCTCAGTTCAAAAGCTAAAAGCACTAACAGCAATTATTCAAGTGCTGTTCTATACTCTTGACTGAAAGTTGAATTTCCTGGTGAATGAAACTGTTATTTCTTTGAATGTAAGTGTGTATATTATTGTTAATATAGAGCTATTAAACTTTAACTAAATCTTTAAGCTAATGGCAGCACTTTTATTGGGTATTTATAGTTTGCTTTAATGAAACTTTCAAAAAAAGTAGACCTGTAACACACAACAAGTTCCGATTTTGGAAGTGATTGAAACTATAATTCTTTGAACGGCTGCTTGAGGATAGTGTCAAAGAGGAGCAAACTGTTAAACTGCTCAACTGTACAAGAAAAAACATATATATAGGTAATGTTTTTTAAGAATGTTAAGATTTGAGGATAATCTAAACTTTTTTGAGTGACAGCTATTGACCAGCAAAGAGGAGGGGCAACTCTATCCTGCCTTTTTTCATCTAACCATTTGGGACACCAAGAGTTGGTTTTTCCTTTTCTTGCTCACTGCCTCAGTGTGTACCTTTAGCTTCCTCTTCAAACTTTGTATTGGGTTGCTTTGCATACCTCAACCCTTTCCCTCTCTCATACAAACACCAGCAGACACTGAGCAGAAAAAGAGAGATGGCTGCTTAATAATTCAGAGCTCTGGGAAAGGGCAGGAGTCTGCTAGTGAGCCAAGCTGACATTCAGCCAGTTATTGAGCGCTGGCCACTGGAAACCGTGTGTGTCCAGTCGTTTCCCTATGTGCGTCTGGGACATTAGAGTGGGAGATTGACCTGCCGGATAGTGTCAATGTAACTCTTACCTATAGACCAGGAGTGGGTACGACACGACATCACACGGACACGATGTATGATCCCTTTTCCTGTTCGGGCAGTACTGAGTGAGGTTGTGTGCTCTGATGCCTGGTTAACTGGCTTTGAGTTTTTTGAGTTTCACCATTTATTCCTGACTTTGAACAATATGTTTGAAACAAGATGCCACTCAGAGCTCGAGAAGGGGATGGCTTTTATTACTTTATCTGCTGGCTCAGTGGGTTTGGATTTTGTTATATTTTCAGCAAAAACTCTTTGAGTTTATCATCAAATCTTTGTATTACGTTTGAAAATTCTGCACCTTCCTTATGTAAACTTACATTTTTTTTATAGTATAGCAAATCCTACCACTGCCACTACAACTGCTATCACAATAACTACTACCACTACCTTTACCTACACCACAACTAGTACTGCTACTAGTTACTACTACTCCCACTGACATTATTAATACTACTACTGCTACTTCTATCCCTTCACATTATTACAATTCTTACTAGCACTATTAATACCGCCCCTGTTATTAATACCAGTGGTATTATAACTATTAATGAAATTAGTTAATCTAATAATAATAGCAAATTGTTGTTTTTGCTGTTTTTATTCGACTTTGGTAACACTTTAGTTTAAGGGTCATAATATAGAGGCATTACATATGCTTAATTTACCCACTATCAAAAGTTTATTAGGTATTAACACCCTATTATATAAGGATTAACTGGGTCTCTAATCAGACATGAATATATCATGAATAACATTTGAACAAATTGTTAAGTTCTTGATAATTATTCACCAGTTAAATATGAACGCATTTAACCTAAACTGATTTTGGGCATTGAAAAGGCTTTAAACACTTTCACTTATCAGTTTCTAATGTATTTTAATATGAATAATTCCTATGTGGATGAATTGTAGACATTTGTATTAATTATCACAGTTCTTGAAAGATTTTACATGTATTAAGTAGTCATAATTAAGACTTCATTTATTTATATATAATTTCAAATATAAATAGTGACATTCGCTCCATGGAGGAAGCGCTTTATGAAGAAATGTTGCATTTTATAAACCAGATTTCACACTTTTCACAGATTTTCATTGTAAAAGAATTTGCATATGAAAATCTGGCTGCTCAAAGAATATAATTGAAATTAAAACATTTATGATTTTTTTTTCTTTTAGAATTGTGTAATATCTACATCTTCTAGATCAGTCACTACATTCTTATTCTAAATAAGGAACTAAATATGTGACAATAAATAATCATCTATATTCTCCAAAAAAAAAATAATAATAACTGATTTTTAATTACATTTCAATGTACCTACCTGAGCCTTTGTTATCTGTAAATAAATGTAAATATGCAAAAACCCAGCACTGCAATAGTGTTAAATGTGATCCCACAGAGTCTCTGTTCCAGAATTACATTTATATTGTCTACAATCTCTGCCAGGGACAAGTCTGTGTGATTGCGCCCAGACTCTAGGTCTCTCTGAACTGTGCCTGTTTGTGTGCCTCATATGGTACCCAGCTGTGAGCAAAGGCAGATCAATAGGACACTGTCAGCCCAGTTGGCAGACGGTCACGTTCACAAGTGTGAGTGTGGTAAGTCATTTGCCGGTTGTGTTTAGAGAGTGTACTGCAATGTTTCGACACATAACTTCCATTGCCACAGCTAATGACCAAGACTGTCACATTTGTCCAGCACAGATTACACATCAGATGGCCAATTAGCTCTGCTGGAGTCCTCATCATAGACGGAAGTCTCAAATAAAGTAGATAGAGACTGGGCCTAAATTCCCACCTACATTTGGACTCTTTTCACTTTCACGATGATCTCAACCTCATTAATATACAAAGCAGTGCTCTCAAGATAGTTTCTGTAATTGACTATTTGTCCATAGAGACAAAAAACCTTGATCCACCAAAAAATGTTGACCCATGAACGCAGTGTTGGCCAGTAATCCATTACTAATAATGCCTTACTGCTATTGGTAGTAACTAACACTCTAATACAGTACTTTTTAAATAAACAAACTCAGTTACCGTTACTTTTACCTTGCGTTGATGCATTACTTTTTGTTTTTATTTCTTTTTGTTAAACATAAGATGCAAGCTCAGTCTATGTCACACCTGTTTTCTATCTCCTCATTTCCCTTGCTCTCAGCTGCTCCTCGTTTTCTTGATTAGCTTCACTATTTATTTCCTCCTTTCTTCCCTTATCTTTACTGGTGTATTAGTTAATGTTGCTGCTCAAGTTTTCAGTCGACCTGCTCTCTGTTATCTTCTCCTTTTGATCATTCCAGTTTAAGTTATTTCCAGACACCCAGAAGACGGTGCTTCTGTAGTTTTTATTTAATAAACTTTTGTACCGACTGCATTTGGGTCCTCCTCCGTTATTTGCCTGACAGAATACACCAGTCTGTCATGGACCCAGCAGCTGTACCCGCCGTGCAGGATGCAGTTCAGCGTCAAGGCGCGCTTCTTGGCCGACACTCTGCTGAGATTGCGGATTCCAGGAGAGTAATTGAGTCGCTCGTTTCACGGGTGAGCGAACTCAGCGCTGCCCTCACGTCCCTTCAAGCTTCTCACTCTGGAGCAGACAATCCACCAGAACCGCGAGTAAACAACCCGCCGATCTACTCCGGGGAGCCCGATCAATGTCAGGCCTTTTTGACACAGTGCCAGATTGTTTTTTCCCTGCAACCCCGCACCTACGCCACGGATGACTCCCAAGTGGCTTTTGTCCTGTCTCTGCTCGCCGGTCAGGCCCGTAGCTGGGGAACGGCATTATGGCGCTCCAACGCAAGCTGCTGCCAGACCTTCAAAGCTTTCCGGGAGGAGATGGTGCGGGTTTTCGATCGATCACTTTCTGGCTTCGAGGCTTCACGAGCGTTAACGTCTCTACGCCAGGGCGCACGCTCAGTGACAGATTTCGCGGTTGAGTTCCGAACCTTGGCTGCTTACAGCGGATAGAACGAAGCGGCTCTGGTTGCCCGCTTCCTAGAGGGCCTCAATCCTGAGATCAGGGACGAGCTTTTGATTCAGGACCTTCCCAACTCGTTCGACGGTGTAGCGGAGCTCGCCCTTCGCATCGGTAAGCGGCTGCAGGTGCGCCGCCTCCGTAGGGGATTCCCCGGGGAGACACGAGAGCCTTCTGCAAATTCCGAGAGGTGCAACCCCACGTCATCGGGTCGTGACTTCACTTCTCCCGAGCCGATGCAGCTGGGAGGTTTCCGACTGTCACCCGCTGAGAGACAGAGGCGGATTGATCAACAGCTTTGTGTCTACTGCGCAGATGGAGGACACCGACTCTCCAAGTGTCCTTTAAAAGGGGAGGCTCGCCGATAGAGAGGAGATATCTGGTGAGCTCCTTAACTGTTTCTCCTCCTACTGCTCCTTCACGCACAATGTTACCTGTGACTGTCTCTATTGACTTGCTATCTGTACGTGTACAAGCTTTGTTGGACTCTGGTGCTGAGGGAAGCTTTATGGACGAATCATTTGCCTTGTCTAACCGTATTCCTCTGCGGAGACTTGTTAAGCCTATATCCATTTATTCCCTTGATGGCCGCTTATTCCATGAGGTCTCTCACACCACGGAGCCTGTCAATCTCCTTGTGTCTGGCAACCACCAGGAGAGACTCAGTTTTTATGTTTTTCGCGCTCCTAAAACCCCTGTTGTGCTTGGTCACCCCTGGCTGCTCAGACACAATTCTCAGATTGACTGGCTCGGTGGGAATGTTCTCTCTTGGAAGCTCTCATGCCACTCCTCCTGCCTTTTGTCTGCCAGACCTTTCTCTCACTCTCCTGACTCTTCCTCTGTAGGTTCTCCCGATCTAGCAGGGGTTCCTGATTGCTACCATGACCTTGCTAGTGTCTTTAGCAAGTCGCTTGCTTCCTCTCTCCCCCCCCCACCGGCCGTATGACTGCGCCATTGATCTCCACCCGGGTGCCATTCCTCCCAGGGGACGTTTATACTCCATCTCCGCCCCTGAGAGGAAAGCACTTGAGAACTATCTGGAGGATTCTCTCGCGGCTGGGACTATTGTTCCTTCCTCCTCGCCCGCAGGAGCCGGCTTCTTCTTCGTCAAGAAGAAGGATGGTTCCTTGCGTCCGTGCATTGACTACCGGGGCCTTAACAAGATCACCATCAAGAATAAGTACCCTCTCCCTCTAATGTCGAGTGCGTTTGACCTCTTACAGGGGTCAAACATATTTACCAAATTGGACTTGCGTAATGCCTACCACCTTGTGCGCATTAGACAAGGAGATGAGTGGAAGACTGCGTTTAACACTCCGCTTGGTCATTTCGAGTATCGTGTCCTCCCTTTTGGTCTTGTTAACGCCCCAGCAGTTTTCCAGGCATTCGTTAACGATGTCCTCCGGGACATGCTTAACGTATGCGTTTTCGTTTACCTGGACGACATCTTAATCTTCTCGAAAGATCTCCAGTCTCACACCACTCAGGTGCGCAACGTTCTTCAGCGCCTCCTAGAGAACCGTCTTTTTGTCAAGCCTGAGAAATGCGCTTTCCATCAGCCCTCCGTTCAATTTTTAGGGCACATCGTCGGCTCAGGGGGGCTGCAGATGGACCCTTCCAAGGTCAGCGCAGTTCTGAATTGGCCGGTGCCGGAGTCCCGTGTTGCGCTACAGCGTTTTTTGGGTTTTTCAAACTTTTATCGGCGGTTTATTAGAAATTTTGGTTTGATTGCTGCTCCTCTCTCTGCTCTCACCTCGGTCAACCAGCCCTTTGTATGGTCTCGCTCAGCTCAAGAGGCTTTTGATCGTCTTAAGACCCTTTTTACCTCAGCTCCTATTCTAACCACACCCTCTTCTGACAGACAATTCATTGTCGAAGTTGATGCTTCTGAATCAGGAGTCGGTGCTGTTTTGTCTCAGCGTCTCGAGTCGGATGGCAAGGTTCACCCCTGCGCTTTTTTTTCGCACCGTCTCAATCCCGCTGAACGCCGATACGGGGTGGGTGATCGTGAGCTCCTCGCCATTCGGTTGGCAGTAGGAGAGTGGCGCCACTGGCTCGAGGGGGCATCTGTTCCCTTCATTGTGTGGACAGACCACCGTAACCTTGAGTTTCTCCGTTCATCCAAGACCATGAATGACAGACAGTCCCGGTGGTCTCTTTTTTTTACACGTTTTAACTTTACGATCACATATCGTCCCGGGTCGCGCAACACCAAACCCGATGCACTCTCGCGCCAATTTTGTCCGGTCTCTGAACCCAAATGTGCGTCCCCTATCATTCCCGAGGAGAAGATAATTGGATCCCTATCGTGGGGAATAGAGCGCACTGTCGAGGAATCACTTAGAGGGGTTCCCAGCAAGCTTACGTCCCGTTGCCCTCCGAATCGCCTTTTCGTTCGGAAGTCCCTCCGCGGTGCGGTACTCCGCTGGGCGCATTCCTCCAAACTCTCCTGTCATCCTGGCGAGAGGAGAACTTTGGAGGTTATCCGCCAACGTTTTTGGTGGCCCTCGCTCACTCAGGACGTAGCTCGTTTCGTGCGCTCGTGTACTGTCTGTGCCCAGTCTAAGTCTAGCTCCACACACCCCGCTGGTCTTCTCCGTCCTCTCTCCATCCCCAGTCGTCCCTGGTCTCATGTGGCACTCGATTTTGTCACCGGTCTCCCTATCGCTAAAGGGTTCTCAATCATTCTCACTGTGGTGGACCGTTTTTCCAAATCCGTTCACTTCGTTCCCCTACCAGGTCTCCCTTCCGCCTTGGAGACTGCTCGACTGGTCTTTAGCCACGTTTTTCGAATACACGGACTCCCTCTTGACATCGTTTCGGACCGAGGTACCCAATTTACCTCTCAGGTCTGGAGGGAGTTCTGTCGTTTAATTGGTGCCACCGCCAGCCTTTCCTCCGGGTTCCACCCCCAGAGTAACGGTCAGGCGGAGAGATCTAATCAAGATTTAGGTCGCATGCTCCGCTGCCTTACCAGGAGCTGCCCTACTTCATGGGTAGATCAGCTCCCTTGGGCAGAATATGCTCACAACTCACTCCCCTCCGCTGCTACGGGAGTCTCTCCGTTTAAAGCGTGCCTCGGTTACCAGCCTCCGCTCTTTGCGACCCAGGAGAGCGAGGTGGCAGTACCCTCCATCCGAGAGTTTATTCGACGTGCGTCGCGCACTTGGCGCCTAGTTAAGAAATCTCTCCGGTCGTCTCAAGAGCGAATGCGAGCTGCCGCTGACCGTCGCCGCCGCCCCGCCCCTCACTACTGTTGTGGACAACGGGTTTGGCTCTCTACGCGAACGCTACCTCAAAGAGGCCCCTCTCGTAAGCTTGAACCTCGCTTTATTGGTCCATTTTCCATTTCCAAGGTTCTTAATCCCTCTGCTGTACGTCTTAGTCTCCCCTCTCACCTTGCCCGTATCCACCCTGTCTTTCATGTTTCGTGTATTAAACCCTTTCTTTCCCCCTCATCTTACTCTTCCTCTTCCCCTCCCCTCCCCAATACATCCTCCACAGACTCTACATTTAAGGTTAAACGCCTACTGGATGTCAGACGCCGGGGCCGCGGTCGCCAGTTTCTGGTGGATTGGGAGGGTTATGGTCCCAAGGACAGAAGCTGGGTTCCCACCAAGGATATTCTCGATCAAACCCTCATCGACGACTTTTACCGGAATCACCCTTCATGCTCTACTTAGTCACCAGGTGGCGTCCTTGAGGGGGGGGTCCTGTCACACCTGTTTTCTATCTCCTCATTTCCCTTGCTCTCAGCTGCTCCTCGTTTTCTTGATTAGCTTCACTATTTATTTCCTCCTTCCTTCCCTTATCTTTACTGGTGTATTAGTTAATGTTGCTGCTCAAGTTTTCAGTCGACCTGCTCTCTGTTATCTTCTCCTTTTGATCATTCCAGTTTAAGTTATTTCCAGACACCCAGAAGACGGTGCTTCTGTAGTTTTTATTTAATAAACTTTTGTACCGACTGCATTTGGGTCCTCCTCCGTTATTTGCCTGACAGTCTATTTGGCTCAATGCTACTGTCGATGGCAACAAACAGAATCTGTCAATTTTTTCTAACAATACATTACTACTAGATCTTTAAATAAAATTCATAATTTTATACAAAAACATATTAATATATAACATGTATTTTAATAATAATATTTCCTACATATACTGTGAATTATTGTTGTTTTACATTTTTTCAAGGTTAAACACTTGAATATGTTTTGAGTTATTATTTCAGAAATCGATTTTCAGTTTGTGCTTGTCTGACATGCATTATCATTCAAAGTCCGCTTTGTGTGTATATTGACCATAATGCTTGGTGTTAAATCAGAATGCAAATAAAGCAAATTTGTTAAACTAATCAAAATAGTAGTATTATGCCATGCAGCACTGAAATAAAATAAAATGGCATTAATGGCAGCATTTTTATCAGTAACTCATTACTTTTAACATAAGTGACTAACAAAGTTTTTTTAATCAAGTAACTTGTATCTGTAACTAGTTACTATTTTTTGCATGACACTGAACACATTTAGAAACTCTTTTACAGAGGAAGACTTTTGCTTTTAAGAATTGCATTCTTTGTAATCACAGATTTTTTGTTGCTGTTGCTCAAATCTTTATCTATTAGAATGTTTTTTCCAAATCTAACTGAAAGTGTGTCAAGCTGTTAAAATCATACACATCTCTCAGTGCCTGCATGACTTACCCAATCAATGAGCAGGAAAAACTGCTCCAACACTGAATAATCTAATCGATTTCTCTGTTTGGTTGTTTCTGTCGTATTTTTTGCTATTTTAATGTTTTTGTATTTGCTGTGTTCTTTTGCTCTTGTTTTGCTATACATATATATATATATATATATATATATGTGGGTGTGTGTGCGTGTGCGTGCGTGTGTGTGTGTGTGTATGATTTTAACAGCTTGACACACTTCCAGTTTGATTTGGAAAAAACAATCTAATAGATAAAGATTTGAGCAACAGCAACAAAAAAAATCTGTGATTTAAAAAAAGAAAGAAAAATGGCAAAGAATGCAATCAAAAGCAAAGGTCTTCTTCTATAAAAAAGATCCTAAATGTGTTCAGTGTCATGCTAAAAATTAATAACTAAAAATAATAACTAGTTACAGCTACAAGTTACTTAACTGAAAAGACTTTCTTAGTTACTTGTGTTAAAGTAATGAGTTACTGTTAAAAGTAACTCATCAGTTACTTGAAAAAATAATGCTGCCATTAATGCCATTTTATTTTATTTCAATGCTGCATGGCATAATACTACTATGTTGACAAATTTGCTTTATTTGCATTGATTTAACACCAAGCATTATGGTCAATATACACACAAAGCGGACTTAAAATATTGCATGCAATAATGCATGTCAGACTTACACATAAATACATATAATTAAAATTATTCTGGTATTACAAACTGTTGCTTTGTTTACCTCAAACAAACAATGTTCGTGGAATTGATAAATGTTGTTTCCCTGGCCAAAGCTTGCATACATTTTGGTGTGTGCAGCTGCTTTAAGGCAATGATTTTGTCCAGCAGAGATCAGTGATTGAAATGAGCATTGTAAATCTCTTGCTATTAACGAGCTGGCAGTAAATGAGCAGTGCAGGCGGTGGCAGAGCTGAAATGGGGAGCAGGTTTGCCACATGAGGGCACATAAACCACCTCCACAGGGCTATTTACTGCCGCCATAACTGCAGTCTGAACCACAGTCTTGCACAAAACCCTATGCCCAAGAGCTTTGATTGCCTTTTTCACTGGTCCAACTCAACACCCGTCAAGCCTGGAGGAGTGTCTGTGCAGCTAGTGTTGGATTATAATATTTTTTCTCTGCAAATAAAAAAAGGACAACAAAAATGTAGAGGTTTCGAAGTGCTTCCGTCCCACTCGTCTGCCGATCCATAAACACATTTTGACTCTAGAATCAGATTTTGGTTTGTGCTACTGATGAATTTGAAGAAGATGATGTGTTCGAGCTTAATCCCCAGATCGACATCTTCATTTAACTGGTGATTCTCAGTGTGAGGTGGTATTTGTGTTGTGTCCACCTCGTCCAACTTTTGCTGCAGAATAAATCCAATTCACTGCTTGCCCTAACATCCACATAAATGTGAGGGAAATACAAAAACATCGGAACCTTGCAGACAAGCTATACTTTCCTATTTTTCCCTTGTCCCTGAAGCCGAGCATCTTTAATTTGGTGGCCTTTAAATATTGCATGACTTCCTGATGGTAAAGGCGGTTTGAGGCTTGGCCACTCTGGTATTAACCTGTCTGTATAAATCAGCAACTCTCCCAGGCCTGGTCTCTCTGCTCTCCATCCTTCCATCAGCCTTCTCTGCCCTCCCATCTCTCATTTGTCCAATTCAGACTGATCCAGGACCCTGTAATCCTGCGCCAGGGGCCTGAACACCAGCAACAGGCAGGTGACAAATAGTTTTTTAATTGCCTGCACCGGAAAAAGCATTAGTCTAGTCCCCTTCCTTGGTCGAGGCGGCGGGACGTGTGCGTAATAATAATAGCCGGGCCATCGCCTCCCTGCAGGCTATTTTTAGACTGGATATTTTCATGGCTCAAACAGCATGAATGTGTGTTTGTGTTCAAGCGAGAGAGTGTTTGAACAAGGGAAATGGATGAATGGTGTTAGACCGTGCCACATTCATAGCAGGAGCATACATATGCTTACTGAAAACTGCCTAAGATCAAAGGATGTGTGTGTTGGGTGCTGGAAAACCTGATGAAGCTGTCCAGTTTATGTAGCAAGCTGCTGCTTTGGCTTGGTTTGTGCTTAGTGTTGAGATATGGTATTGATCCCCCCCCCCCCCCACACACACACACACACCCCCTCTCTCATCAATGCCCTTGCCATATCTCTGTAAGATATTGGCTCAGCAATTGCTGAGCCACACACAGTAGCATGTGTGTGTTTGAAGGGCGACACTGACCCCATCCGTTCAGACATAGAAGACCTAGTTGGATAGAGACGGAGACATCGAGGATTACAAATATGAAGTGTTTGAATGCATGTGCTTGAGCAAGTTGACAAAGACTTGAGCGTGTGTGTTTATGACTTGAGATCACAGCATGCATGTGTGTGAGTGCAAGACAATCACGACTGTAGTTTAGCAGCATTTTGTATTTGTTTGGGGTTTTTTGCCTGGAGCCTCTCAGTACCAAGAACTGATTCTCAGCATGGGTTCTACTCGCTACAGTTCCCAGAATCCCTAGATCCGCTGTCCTCTTCTCACAAAACGCACTCTCTCTGAGTCTTTTTCAGACAGATGAAAAAAACTACAGCTGTATTTCTTGTCTGCTCGCATGAATCCCAGTCTCCATCAATCTTGAATTTCTCCCATATAGAGGAAATAATCCAACCTCCATCGAGTTTTTCATAGCTTGAAAAAGTAACTCTAACTAAGAGAAGTCCTTGAAATTTATTGTATGTATTGTGAAAGTTTTAGCCAAAAATCCTGAAAGGCTTGCCACTAGAGTTTAATTCCAAACCAATAACAGAAGAAGCACATTTTCCGCTTTAGAAGATGCACATTTGATCACATTATAACATCCAGGAAATTAAAATAAATGTATTAACCTAAATTTTCTTTAAAGCTGTCACTTAACCCTAACAAGCTAGCATTAATGTCTGCAAACAATAAAATCAGTGTTATTAAAGGAGACCTCAGACATTTTTACATTAGTTCATTTATTTCTTCAGGGTATATATGTAAAGCCTGTAACAATCTACATTTATTTTTCTGAACAGTTTAGTAAAAAAATACAAAAATACAAAAATTAAAACCACTTCCAGTAAAAAAAAACATGCCGTTTTGGGCCCTGTCCCTGTCCTGTTTATTGCGAATCCTGCTTTGTACTGACCCTCGTTTTAAAACGAGGCTTGGGAAAACAAACGCGCATTTTGGTAGATCTGACAGTACATTTCCTGCAAGTAAAAATTAGCCCTTGTTAGTCTCTTTGATGGGAGTAAATCAGCACAGTTGTGTTTTTGTTTATCATAAAACATTGCCAACCTTCGAAGCCATAACTTCTCATGAGCAAAAACGGTTGCATTATGTTTACAACCAGAAGGCAAGGCGCAGAGTTTATCGTATTTATTGGCAGTATTTGACGTCATTTACAGTGAATTTCACATGCAGGCTCATATAAAGCATTTGCTGTGATTAAATTAAACCCCTTGTATGGATTTACAATGGGTTATTTGCACAGACATCAATGAGCCACATTTCTGTCCAAACAGCTGGAAATGTTTAATGGAAATTTTCATTCGAGTTCTCCTTTATACAAAAATGTGTGTTTTTGAAGTAACATTTTAATTCCCAAACACATTGGTAAAAGATTCCACTTCTGATTATCCTGCTTGGACTGTCACCAGTAAACCTAAACCCTACAGCACAGCTTAACTATGTTTTGCAGTACACTGTTAAAATGTGAAAATATAATTTGAGCTCTTGTTTAATTTTCATTAAATCTGATTCGTTTGTGTCTCTCGTGACATGTTTTTTCATTTGAAAAATTGGAAACAAATGTTCCTGAATGAACACTATAAATGGTTTACTCACTTGCTTTCCCGCAGACAAACTCTACACCATTGCTGGTTTATGGCCTTCCACCTGATTAATTGGGGCAGCTACGACTGGGGGAAAAAAGGGGGGGGGCTGACTTTCTAGATGAACGATGATGATTTCACCACGTTTCGTCCTGCTTTAACAAACTATTCATACGGCAGGATACATCAAATTCGCTAAGTTTTTTACAGACGGATCTCATATCACACCAACCCATTGACTTATCATGTGAATCATTCACTAACCATGCAAATGATGTTGTTGGTCTGAATATGCTGTCTGAGCCCTTCTGCAAAAGTATCTATAGTGGTAGGCCCTAGCGGTCTAGGTCAGTTGAATAAAACCCACTATTCCAGTAGAGAATCGTGTTTTTTACCAATATGGCATTAATTTACTTTCAGTTTTTGTGTTTTTATTATTCTTTTTACATGAGTTAGTGGAGTACCACTCAAAATGCCCCTCTTCTTTCATTTGCTTGGCTAAAGCTTCATTTGGTTCATCCTGCCACAAAAATAACTCCCAGACCATACATCTATGAAAAGGCCACAGACTCAACAAGCCCTGCAGCAGTGTCGAGGAGACCTTTTACCAGCCATTTACACTTTTCTGGTCAGGGAGCTTCCCATAAACACCTCCTGGCATCTGGCATATGATCAGACTCTTTCTAGACACCACAATCTGTCACAGAGTTGTCACTTTGAAATGGTGTCCTTGAATCTGGTCCAGGAATGGTCCCTGTGACCTCTGATTTCAGTAGACAGTGCTCATGTATGGCCAGCTTCCAAGCCGTTCTGATTTGATCCAACCATATGCTTTTGTGAAAATACTCACAGGCCCTGATGACCCAGAAAACTCCACTCAAGGTGTTGAAAGGGTTAATTCCACCTCCACTCTTCTTCTTTCTCTGCCCTGCCAGCTGTTTCTTCTCCTCCACACCTTTTCTCTTTATATCCTCTGCTCCCTGCACAGCACCTCTCGGACTAGTAAATGAAAGCTCATTTGCAAGTTAGATAAATCCTTCAAATGTATTATGGATGTAAACAAATTAGCCGGAGGCCCCAGGCGATAGCAATTGAGCGAAGGTCTCCTCCTGTGGTGCTCTCCTGCACATGCTCAGTGGCTTGATTGATGCTTTTGCTTCAGCCGTAATTATTTCCTTAAGAAATGATTCTCTCTGCATGAGGCAGGTGTGTTGTTGAAATAATGCTCTTTAATGCTACCTCTGTAACTCTCCTTCTTAAGTCCTTCTTCTCCTCGTTAATTCATAACAAGAACACTCAGCCAATTAAAACAGAGCAGAGCAGTTCAAGAGAAACCAGGGTGTGCTGACGCTTTCTATCCACTGCTATTCTTGTAGTCTGTCCTGTTCAGAGGACTGTTTTAGAAATGATACTTTGTTAGCTTATGGTTTGATTTTAGAAGTGGTGCTTGTTGAATTAGGGCATTTAAAAGGCTGTAGAATAAATATAAAATAACATCTATAAATTTGTTACATGGTCAAAGTCTGACTCAGTTCTCTCTTAGTAGAAGTTGTATCAGCTCATCAATCAACCATAGCAGGAAGGAAATAAAGAGAAAATATGAAAAAAGGGATTTTTTTTCATAGTAAGTGTTCCCTAAGAGAAGAGTTTTCAGCTACCAACATTTAAACTGAACCAATGATCTTCTGTACATGTTTTTGTTTTCTTTCTTGTTCTTGGTAACAACATGGTATGGATGCTTTTGCATCGACAAGAAAAAGATACCCATGCTTTTTGGGAAAAAAAAGTCCAGTCACACTCATCTGTTTACCTGTTAAACGGAATTTTCTTTCTGTGCTATGGTAAGCAGAGAGAAGCAGGTCAGGCATTGTAGGAATTGATTAAACATTCTTATTGATCAGGGAGTCTAGAGGGTATACAGAGGGTGGTACAGCCTAGGGCCTGTCTAAAGACTTCTCTGTTTCCATATTCAACAAAGCTGCTGTAAACCCCTCCAGGGGTCACTTCAAAGATTCTCCCCATGCCAACCTCCTCTTTTGATGGGAACAACTTTTGATGACATCACTTCTATATTTTAACTTTTAGACAATCTGGCTAATAGGTATTGCATTTTTATTTTATTTTGAATGATGTCTCTAATAACATTATGAATATTTGCACATTCATAGGTTTTGTATCTTGATGAAAATGCAAAACTTATAATTTTACTCTTTTATAATTCTAAGTATTCTAAGAAACAAAAGGAAAGTATTTAATGTGCACCCTGTACCTAGAGTATAAAAAGCACAGTCGAGTACAGCAGTGTTTGTTTCCTTTGAAGACAGCTGAAGTTCTGTTGTTCTCCACATCAGTTTGACTCCTGCGGTGACCTCCTGCAGACCTCGAGGTCTGAAGATACTGATGGCAGTGAGGTCAAACATATTGGGAAACATGTTCAACACCCTCACGCTGACTGCTGACACACCATCCCCAGCCTCTCAGCCAGAGAGGGTCACATTCAATAGTCGCCGTGCTGAAAGGATATCATTCAACTGTTCCTTTCATCCTCTTTGTAAATCCAACTCCCTCTTGTATTTGTTCTTAATACTGATATAGAAAAATATGCAAATAAGAGAGGGTAAAATGTTTAATCGGCCATTCAATTCTGGGACAATGTTGATGTTTCAAATTGGACTATTTCCAATTCCATTCCAAAGGTTTTATTTTTTTTCTAGAACCATGAAAAAGAACCAAAAAATATAGATAATACCTGATAGAAATTGGCCAATACATTCGATACAAAAGGACATAACTGATTTAGATTTTGTACATTTACTTTGTTTAAATTTAACTAATTTATTTATATGTAGACATTGCTCTTCTTAGTTGATTAGTTGGTTGGTTGCACGTCACATCTTAAAGCCTGTTTACAAAAAGAACCATAATATAAGTACATATAAAAACAATCAAAGCACAGCTTTATTTTAATGCCTAACTGCTTTAAAGGTAACACTGGTTAAGTTTTACTTGTTAAGCCAAACTTATCCACTAGAATTAGTAACCAGTTTTACCATTTTGCAATCTATTCCGTGCTAATCAGGCAATAGCAGTTTTAGCATAACTTATCATAGAGCGCTAAATTAAACACCAGTACCAGAATAAACCAAGAGTTTTACAAAGTACTTAAAACTTAACTCGTCATTCTTTCCACCTATCTGCTTATAGAACTTAGCTAAAGACACTAATCTCGGTCTTGTCTCGGTTTTGAGAAGGAAAGTGGAAGGTAGCGGTGATGACAGAAGGCTCAGGCTGTACAGCATCTTCGCCTCTCTGAGCAAGCAAAGAAACAGACTGAAATGCCGTCAACGTATCAGCTCTTGCAGCGTCTCAGCAGCTTTGTAGAATTTTCTCTCTGCCGCTAGAACAGGAGTGTTCAGGCTTCAAATCAAAACAAGAAAAAATACTGCATCCACTTTCAGTGTTATACATGTTGATATGCAAATTCTTACAGAAATGAGAAAACCCTTCCATTGGCCCTTGGACTTGGAGTTCAACTAGGTCAGCTGTGTCATGTTCCAATGGTCAAATTCAACTGTCTCAGTTCCCTATCTGGAGAACATGGATTGTGCAAGTAACCATAGATATTTTCAGTACCTAACAAAATACAACCTAGTAAATGTCACCTTTTCATTTACCTTTTTTCATTTACCTTCATTTATCTTTTTTATTTACCTCTGCTTTTAGAAAGTCAAGTTTTAAGTGGAAAAATATATAGCTATTTGATTATTCAGCCACTGTTACTGAAACAAAGAAGCTGCTTATGCAATCTAATTCAACCCTTGTATAGTGTTCGGGTCTTGACTCATTTTCTGTGAACATATATCAGAACAAAATTCTCTCCACATTTATGTTACATACGAGATCTTTGGGTCTACTGGACTCGGGGCATGTACAAGTGTGAAAATTGTTGATTCTGTACCTTTACTCTGTGTTCCCACATAAACATAAATCACACATAAACATAACATTTTACATTGTAGTATGAAATTGTATGATTGTGTGAATTAAAAGCTCCAAAATTAAATTCTTCTAGACCCGCCAACCCTGTCAAAGTAACAGTAATGATAACAAAACACATGGTTTAAATTTTAAATGATAAGAAATAAGGATAAAGAACAGTAGATAAAGTATTATTTTTCAGTCTCTAAAATGTTTCTGAAAGGATTTAATTCTTTGAATTTGTTAGTATATAATTATCTGAGAACCATTGGTGTAAGATGATGATGGTGATGAACATTTGGCATAAAAGTGCTAACACACTACATCATGGTTGCAATACTTTCCAAAGGAAAATACAAAATAAAAGGCTTGTGAAAAGATGGTCAATACTGTATATATTTCATATGGCTAGGGCAAACTTCAGTCCTCTTCAAAGAATAACTGCATACTTTTATGTATATATGATGTATAGCTGTCAATATATCTTTCAGTTGTAACCCTGTCACATTCTCCTCACTCAGCTCCTGTCTGTTTCTTCCTTCTCTTTGCTTTTGTTTTTTTCCCAGTCTGCTCTCTCAGCTTCAGGGCTTTTCTGGCTTGGTATTTGCTTTAACCCCAAATCAATCTGTTTTGAGGAGAACTCATAAACATTTCATAAGCTCAGCCCTTACATCCATGTGAGTGTGCTCTTCTGGACTTCTCCATCTGTTTTGCAGCTTGTTTGATATCGGCTATAGTTAAGCACGGTGCCGGACCTCACACCAGGCGGCACTCAGTGGCGCCATGTTTCTGTTCTCCCGCGCTCTGCTGAAATCACTCTGCTCTCCACATCGATCCAGGCCGTCGAACAGCCTGAGAGCTATCTAGCTGCAGCATGTTTAATTTATGTACTGGAATGTCCGCTCGGCTAGACGCCCTCCAATGTTTGGAGATGAGCCGTGCTCACCAGTTAATGTAGTCGCTGCAATTTCTGCTGTGTTTGCTTGATTAGCATTGAATGACGTCTGTTCACACCCCACCCCGACAAGGGACGGATCCTACTGATGGATTTTTCTGTTTGCTCTCTAGGATGGCATCGATGTTTGGTGCGATGTGTTTTGCCCCCTCCCTATATGTTGGTCAACAAACTTAATAAGCACAGAATAGACTGGTGTGTCTTTCTTCATCATTTGCTCGCTCTCACTCTCTTTTACCTTCCCATTGCACACACTTTACCTGAACAGCAGGTCAAACTTTTTAAATGCATGCATGCCTAGCTAACAGACTCACTCAGGCAGAATAGCTATCTCAGCACCTTAGCTGTAATGATTAATACCATATTGATGATCTCAATTAATTCGCTATTACGCTGGAGCAGGTCTGTGCTGTACGCTTTCTGTCAAGGCCCTGAGTTTGGACTGGAGGTGATCTCAGAGGGCAGCCATCTGCTGAAGTACAGTGTTAGGAATAAGAGATTCCTCACAGATTTTTTGTCTGTGAAGAGGTTTGTCTGAGTAAAGGGGAATCGTCTGCTGTGTTCATTCCATTTGTATGTCTCAAGAACAACATACCAATGTTTTCTGTCTTCAATATAGGGCTAGTCTAAACTTAATAGGATGATGAATCAATATTAGAATCTGTGTGTTTTTATGGGTGAAAAAAGTTGTTTTGGTTTGAATCCATGAAACTCTCTACCTGTGTTTCATGTTAACAATTATAGCAGAATACAGTTTGAATGTACAAGAACATGACATCTGACTCAGGGACCTGCTTTGTGGATAATTAATTATTGATTTAGCCATAGCTATTATATTTAAAAAGACAAGATAACGAAAAGACTTCAATAAAATTTTAAATAGAAAGTCCTTTATAGACAACATCGCACCTATAACTGTCAAGAAGAAACCTGGGAGAGAAAAAACACCCTGGAGAAATTCAACAAAAGTTGAAAAAAGACTTTGCAGGAAGGCTGAAAGAAGGTGGAGAAAATACAAACTTGTCATCCACTACAACCTTTATAAAGAGAGTCTTCGTGCTTTTAATTCAGAATTAATCACAGCTAGGCAACCTTAACAATACTCAAACTTTCTTTGCAATGGTAGAGAGGTTAATCAACCCATCATACCAGACTCCAAGTGAGCTTCTGTCTGAGGATAAATGCAATGAGTTTGCTTCATTTTTCATCAATAAAATCAGTAACATCAGAAAAGGCATTAGTGCTTCCCCCTGCAGGGCTGGGAATAGACGTCCTAAGCCTCCACTCTCAATGTGCACCTTTATTCTAATCGATAGCAAAACATTAAGAGACAGTTCAGAGCCTTAGAACATCAACATGTGGTCTTGACACTCTACCAACAGTCTTTTTTTTAAAATGGTACTTAAGAGTCTAGAAAACGACCTCTTAGAAGTTATAAACACCTCCGTGTGCGGCGGCTTTTTCCCAAAATCACTTAAAACCGCAGTGGTAAAGCCACTACTGAAAAAGACCAACTTAGATAATACTTTACTGAGCAACTACAGGCCGGTCTCAAATCTCCCTTTTATTAGTAAAATTATGGAAAGGATTGTGGCAAAACAACTGATTGAATTCCTGACCCAAAATGAACACATGGATTGTTATTAGTTGGGTTTCAGAGCTCATCACAGCACAGAGACAGCTCTACTGAAGATAGTCAATGACATCCAGTTAAACACTGATTCAGGAAAAGTGACTGTCCTGGTTCTCCTCGATCTGAGCGCTGCCTTCGACACAAAATCCTTCTCGATAGACTAGAAAACTATGTTGGTCTTTCAGGGACTGTGATAAAATGGTTCAGATCATACTTGGAAGGAAGAGGTTTCTATGTAAACATAGGTGGTTACTTGTCGAAGTGGACTGTAGTGTTTTGTGGAGAGCCTCAAGGCTCCATCCTTGCTCCTTTACTATTTAACCTGTACATTCTTCCACTGGGCCAAATTATGAGAAGGAACCAGATATCATACCATAGTTATGCTGGTGATACACAAATGTATCTAGCTTTCTCCCCGAATGACTACAACCCTATAAACCCTCAATTCCATATTTCTTGATGAGATTAAAAACTGGATGCAAAACAACTTTCTTCAATTAAACAAGGACAAAACTGAAGTCATTGCTTTCAGAAGCAAAAGCGAGGTTGTTAAGGTTAACATGTATCTCAATGCCAAGGGCCTAATAACTACAAATCAGGTCAGGAATCTTGGGGCGATTCTGGACTCAATTAGTTTCAATAGCTACGTCAAAGCAATGACCAAATCAGCTTATTACCATCTTAGAAACTTTGCAAGAATCAGACGCGGGTCTGACCCCGGGTTAATTCCAAACAGGGTAAATACTCTTTTAGTTACAATGCAGCCCACAGATGATGGAACCAGCTTCCAGAGGAGATAAAGGGTGCCAAAACTTTAGTCATGTTTAAAGACTCACCTGTTTAGTTGCGCTTTTATCAACTGAGCACCAACGTGCGAACAACTATTTTTCCTCTGCACTTCACCACCTTAATCTTTTTTAATCAAGGTTTGAATTTTCCATTTTGACTCACTATGTTTTTATATCTCTTTTCATGCTAGGTTTTATTAAATCTACTTTCTTTTTATTCTTTGTTTCAAATGTAAAGCACTTTGAATTACCTTGTGTACGAAATGTGCTATACAAATAAACTTGCCTTGCCTACAGTGCATTCCTTTCTGATTTATGGTCCATGCAAATATGTGAGATTGAAATTACGTCTTTTGGTTTAGTTTGGTTTAGAACTTAAGTTGATCTCTTGGATGTCAGTGGATTGAGTTGAAAACATATCATTATAGAGACTGACACTTCTTTGAGAAGCTGTCTTAGGTTGTAAAGCAGGGGTCTCCAAACCTGGTCCTGGATTGCCGGAGCCCTGAACATCCTGAATCACACCTTTGGCACTAATTAGGGTCCTCTGACTAACTGAAGCTAGAGTAGTATGCATTCTGCAGCAGGGTTACAACTAAAATGAAACTAAATGTTTGGGGAATGCTGTTCTAAAGTGTTCAGATTATAGAGCAAAAAACCTGTCCTATATAAGAAGTCTCACCCCCATGTGGTCTTTTCATTGTTTCTCAGTTTTAACTTCTGATATTTAGTGAGAAATAGAAAGAAAATATATTTTATTTGCTCACACATTAATAAGCCACAATGTGATTTTCATCCCACATCCACTTAAACCCTTGTATGGTGTTCAGGTCTGTGGGACCTGTTTTCAGTTTTCATCAAAAGAAAAATTAAACAAGCAATGATTATTTGAAACTGATATTCACTGGGATTGGCTAATTATCTGTGAAAAACATATATCAGAACACATGTATGACCCCCCACCCCCCTACACATATATATTACATGGACCCGTGTGAAAATGGTAGATGGTCACTATAATGAGAACATCACACATGGTTTAACTTCTAAATTTAATAATATAAACACCACTCAAGGGTTAAAAATCAAGCTAAACTATGTATTTATTTTAAACTTGAAGTTGGCATTTTAGTATTATATTTTGACGTGACTAAAAGGTTTATAACTGTTTATATTTTTATATTGCGAGTACCAGCTACAAGGACACTGGGTTTTTCTGCCCCTGCAAACTAGTGTAAGTTATTTAAAGCAATCTCTTTACTTGATCTGAGTCATTATGGGGTGCTGAATTATACATCACAAACCTGCTGAAGCGCTCGGCTCCGTCCTCCTCCTCCAAAACTTTGCTAACACCGCTCTTCAATCTCATTGCGGTGAAGAGGGGTGAAGTAGTGGATGATGTGTACATACTGAGTTTGTCTCGAAGTGAGGAGATGCCAGATTCGCCGATCTGCATTTCCTAACTAGTTCCTGCTGTGCATCCTGTGGGATTTATAATAACATGCAGCCCATGTGATGCCCATGGGTCTCTGAAGCGCAGTGTTTGTACGTGGGTAGAAGATGATCACAGATCACTGAGACTTTGAGAGAACACAGAGAGTTTGTTATGTGATAAGGGTTCACTTTAAAGGGACTTAAATGTACGATTTTAGTATTGAATTTACTTGAAGGGTAAACTCACAGAACTATGAAATAGTTCTTGATCTTTTGACAGACACTGATTTAATTGAAGCATGCAATGAAAGAGCTGAATGTACGAATTCAGGGATTGGTCTACCCTTAAAACGTTAGAACCCATGAAGCACCCAGAGGAATCCCATGACATGAGGATAACAGCCAAACTCGACTCAGAAAGGCCCTGTTCAGGAATCATCTTTAGAGAGAGATAACCAAAAAACAAGATAAATGTGTACATAAAAACACAAACAAGATTTAAACTCGGGCATCTATGCATTTCGGTGCAACAGCAAATTGAAATCGTATGTTTTAAGTTAAATATTCATGTCTCAACATTGCTATAGTTGTATAGTTTAGAGAGAGCTGGAAGATCTCTCATCCTTTAGGTTGCCATTAGAATTTCTCAGTAAACTGCTTTCTGGCTTAGCTACAAGAGTTTTCTGAACTGACGAAGTGACATTGGTTTTGAAGTCTCTATACATTCTACATATCGAGAACAGGCTCTTGAACATTAAAGGGTTCAGGCAAAGGTCTTCGTCTTCACTAGACACAGGCTGTAGGGTATCTGCTGCACACCATCGGCTCTGACGTGCTGTACACTCTCTCACACACACGCGCACACGCACGCACACACACACACACGCACACACGCACACACACACACACGCAGTGATTGTGTATAAACACCCACACACACAGCCACACCAGTCAGTAATGGGAAATAAAACTATGAAGAAAGAGAAAGGGGATGTTTTGTGCCCGGCAAAGCACTGAGTCAATTGACCTTGAAATGAACAGCAGCACTGGGGGACAGCGAGGTATGGATACGTTTAAGAGCCGAGTGCGGGTGGGGGTGCCAGGGGCCAGCCTACTGCCTAATGACGGACACAGAGCATCATCCATCAGCACGCCAAAGCCAGGCCAGCCGCCAGGGCATGGCTTTAATCACCTCTCTACCTCTCTCTCTCTCTCTCTCTCTCTCTCTCTACCTGTCTTTCATTACCCATCTCTCTACCTCTCTCTCTCTCTCGCTACCTGTCTTTCTTTACCCATCTCTCTCTCTCTCTTTCTTTCTCTCTCTCTCTCTCTCTCTCTCTACCTGTCTTTCTTTACCCATCTCTCCTCTTCTCTCTCTCTCTCTCTTTCTCTTTCTCTCTCTCTCTCTCTCTCTCTCTCTCTCTCTCTCTCTACCTGTCTTTCTTTACCCATCTCTCTCTACCTCTCTCTCTCTCTCATTCACTTTTACTTTGTCTCTCTCTCACTCTCTTTCACTCTCTTCTCTCACTCTCTCTCTCTTTTCCTGTCTTTCTCTCACCTGATCTATCTCGTCTGCCTTTACTCTGTCTCTATCTCTCTCATACTCTTTCTCTTTTGCTTTCTCTCTATTTTTACCTTTGTTTGGTTTGAGTTCGCCAGGTTGCATAAATGCATAAATATATATTTTTCCAAATAGCTAACAGTAAAAAAAAGTTTTCAAATGTATTAGGGAAAATGCATTAGTCAATACAATAACATAAAAAGCTTTAAATATACAAATTATGCTTCAAAAGTCCTTTTGTATTTTTTTATTTTCTATTTTTCCACTTATTATTCATTTATATGTTTAAAGAAGAACATTGGTGCCTATCCCCGCTCTCAGAAAAGGCAACCGATACTCACCCCCAGACAGGTCGCCAGTTCAACACTAAGTCTTCTTTTCATCCAAACCTGTCATTCTTTACCCATCTCTCTCTCTCTCTCTCTCTCTCTCTCTCGCTCTCTCTCTCGCTCTCTCTGACTTTTGCACACTTTAAAGATCAACATGCTGATTCTTCCTTCTATGGAGAATCACTGTGTTTGTGTTTCAAAGAGAATGTTCTGATGACTGTACCTCTCCATCATGTCTGGAGGACTTTCACTTCCTCCAAACCTGGCCCCGGTGTGCTCTGTGAACACCAGCCTTCTATCAGGATAAAAATAGTGAGACAGATGGAGACAACGAAGTTAAATATTTGTTGCAGCAGATCAGAAGTGCTTGATTTATGTAAGATTGGTTGGTGAAATGGGTCTGCTTGTTCACCCAGTGGGAATGTTCCTTTTCACGCTTGCTAGAAATGAGTCTGAGGATCTGTGTTGCTCATGCTTTTTTCCCACAATCCTTTAGGGGTTTCCTGTCGAGCAAGAGCAGTGTTTGGCCGTGTCTTTTTATGCCGAGGCTTTGAACTCCTCACTGACGTTCTTCCGCTCAGAGCTTCATAAGCACTGGTGCTTTTCCTCTTGGACTCGTTTCTGTGCTTTTTAGCTTATTATGTTTAACCTTGTTGAGATTTCTGTTCTTCCCATGACAAGTCTTTTTCCTTTTCCTTTTAAGTTCTCACTATTTGGGATGGTTGTCATCTGCTGTACATTCTACCGTTTTTGTTTTTACCTGAAGTGTTAAGCAAGTTAAAATATTTTCAAGTTGAGTTATCAATATCAATAAAACTTAAATACTTATACTTATAATATTTTCTCAGGTTACTCTGCTGTATATTATTTAAGCACAAGTGATTTAATCTCTCGTCTGTTTTCATGTTTGTTTTACAGATTGATGTCATTCATGCAAGAAATTAAAATATTTTATGTAAAATACTTCATATTGTGAGTGACACATCGGCAATACAAGAATTAACAATCTTACCACCAATCAAATCACTCGCTGTTCTCATGTGCTCGGATGAACCTGCGACTGTTACAGTACATACCGAGCTTATATGACCTGTTTATCAGGCAACCTCTTAACACTCAGGCACTTATCTACCATAACACACCCTCCTTCCCACATGCTGCAATAAATCATCTTCCGTATGCAGATCTGAGTTGGAAACGCTGTCCTTCAGCTTGAGTAGAGTCTGAATGAGGCCGAGGAACATTACTGACCCCCGGGCCATTACTGCTCGATATTTATAGCTCTCCAGGCCAGCTGTGGGCCAACACTCATGACCACTCTGCCTTCATGCATGTGGGCGTCGAGATAGTGGTTGCCAGGTTACCGTGGTCCTTCCAGGTACCTCTGCTCTACCCAGACACACACTCAAACACCTTTACAATCCAGATCTGCTGGCTTTGAGAGGAAGGCTTTAATAGGTTTTCCTTCTCAACTGTAAATCCAAGCAACTTTCTGAATTTGCACACTTCTTATCTTCATTTGTTTGTATTTTATATCACTGCAAAGAATTTTGAGGTTCATTATTTATATTCATTTGTATTCTGTATTTTAATATTTGCTGTACAAACTTTAGTTCTGTGTTTTGTGCCTCATTTTATAAGTTTTATAACATTATATTTCTTATTTTGGTTACATTAACCTGAATATGCTGTATTGTCTGTCAAAACACTGCCATATTTGTTCAAGCGACTGTGCTCTAAAGGTCAGTGTCTAATCTGTTTCTTCAATTCCTCAGTGAACAAGTTGTAATTTGAGCATTTGAAACTTATGCAGTAAACTGCTGCAGATGCTGAACAAATAGAGTTTGAAAATAGAGATTTGTTGGGTATCTTTCTATTTTAGTTATTACAACACACTATTATTTTTAACTGAAAACGTCAAACGTTTACGTTAAAATAACGAAGTTGACTTGAATGTGGAACCTTTGCCTATAATAGAGTTGAAATTAATTGTGTGTAACAAACCTCCTTGTGGCATCTTGATTAAATATATTCCAGTTTTTAGTGCATTAAATTGGGCACCTGTTATGAAAAATTAAAAGACTTCACAAGCTGCTGTCACCTCACCCAACCCATCCACCACAAATGATTGACTGTCGGTCCAAGCAATGGTAAAATAAGCTGAATTACACACACTGAACAAGACCACAACTCTCAGTGATAAACAGGCATTTAAGTGTTTTTAGAAATAAATCTGTAAACTGATGAGTTTAAATGGTGGAATTTAATCAAGCATAGAGCGGGCAGCTCAGTATCAGTTCCAGTGGCGACATCAGGGGAAACAAAAAGCATTTTCTTGTGTTTCAAAATGTTCTACAACCTTACAGCTCTAGCATATGTGGATTTGTTTTGTATCAAGTGGCGAACACTTGAATTAGAATGGTTTTCATTGGCACCGCATGGTGAGTTGTGTTGTTTCAACAGAATTAAAAAAAAATGTTCTCAATGAAATACAGTTTGGTTGTTTGGTAACCATGGTTTAGTACATTTAACCCCTTCAGACCTGAATTATTTCCTGGCGTTAGAAAGGTGTCCCATTTTATTTTTCTGCTTCTGAGGACTTGCAAAACAAAACAAAATAATGTTATTTGCACACTTTTTGATTGATTGAATGTGATGTACATTTTATTGGATGAACGAGTTAAAGGGTTTTGAGTGAGACTGAATGCTGAGCCTTTCTTGCTCTGTATATATTTATATGAACATTCAGTCAACGCACATATAGAATCCATCTCACTTCATCTCACTCCTGAAAAAAGGAAAACATAAATTAGTTGTTTTCCAGACTCCCCATTGAAAAAGACTTAAGAAAACAGTTTCAGTGGATTCAAGCACAAAAAGCTTCCTAATAAAGTTGTTTTTTACCTTCATTTAGCATTTAATGCTGTTAAACAGTGAGGTGGAGGGTTCTCGGGAGCTGCTTCACATCTCTGTACTCCAGGGATGAATCTAGTATAAAGGTGCTGAGTTCTAATGAATGTCTTTAATAATGAAAAATGCTGCTTGCACAACACAGCACACGCTGCAACTCTATCTGAACTTCAGCACACATCCACATAGCTGGAAGCAAGCCCTTCTCCTCCATGGAGTTCTACCACATGCACGGCTTAAAGATTACATTGCACTGTTCATCAATAGCTTAATGAGATCCCTTTTTCTCCAGCAAATAGTTTCCAGTATCCCAAAGTTTCCTCTTTAGCTTGCTGGACAACAACTTGTGTTATTAAGAGAGCAGCCAGCAGAAAATTAAATTAACTTATCATGCTGATAGATTTATATGGTTTAGCTGCTGTCCCATTGGCAAGAGGTCTCGATTGGAATGGGTTGGATGGCTGTCTGAAGATACCAAGCCAGAAAAAGGATGCAGTTGTCCTTTTCTGTTTGATATAAAAATTAGTTTACTTGTTTTTGATTAGTCTGTAGGTTTAAACTAAGCAGTTTTGTCTGGTGTGATAAGAGCAGGTGTTTCTGAAAAACTTTGACTATTGAACAGTATAGTTTTTTTTTATCTTTGTCTGGGAAAAACCTTGTTGATGCAGTGGAGCTACTCTGTGTCTTGTTGTTAAGCTCAATCTTGCTTTGACATGTCCTACTCATGGTCACCTTGATAGCATAGTTTGGCGAATCCTTACCCAATGTTAACTCTCCTACACAGTTGTTTCTGTTTCAGTTCATGACAGGATTGAACACTGATTAGCACCTTCCATCCATCCATTATCTTGTTGGCTTTCTTCCCTTTTGGGTCCCCACAGTGGAATGGCATATTTTTTATGCGGTGGATGCCCTTCCACACACACTCATTCACACTCAAAACACTAAGGAGAATCGTTTTTACCCAAATCACTTATACCGCATGTCTTTGGACTTGTGGGGAAACCAGAGCACTAGGAGTAAACCCACACAATCACGGGGAGAACATGCAAACTCCACACAGTTTGCCAACCAACCCAGCCGAGGCTCGAACCAATGACCTTCTTGCTGTGAGACAACCGTGCTACCTACTGCACCACCATAACACCCTTCATTAGCACCTGTTTGGTATAATTGTGATTCTGCCACAGACTATTATCCTACAAATTCCTTGTCTTGTTGAAAGTATACTATAAGAATTGATCCTGGTATACAGGGAATTGAAGTAACTCCAAATATTGATTGGTTTAGATTTTTCTTTCGTTCGCTCACTGTGCATTTTGTAAATTGACTAAATTAACAGTGTTATTTATATTTCTGGCTACCATTCTTTATTTACAGAATTTTATCTCACCTGCTTAAACCTTTTGAATAGTACTGTTCTTTCCAAAAATAAAAAGGCAGACAATATTATGTTTACATAAGTATTTATTGTGGAAGGAATTGGCAGTTTTTTAATAAAAATGTCATTTTGATTCCCTTATCATAAAAACTCCAAACTTTTGACATTGTTAGAGTAAATAAATAAGTACAATTGAACTGCAAGTTATCAATTGTTTCATGGATATTATTTCTAGTCATTTCCTGTAATGTAAGGTTGTTTCCTTGGCTTCTGAGATCACATGAGGACGGCGAAAAGAAAACAAACCCTAAAACACCTCTCACCCTTCTTTCATGATGACAGATGTGTTTTTGCATGTTCAATTTCAATCAAATCTTCCCTTTTAACCCATCAAAGGTTTCGTTCAAACACCTTGAAACGCTCATGTGGAATATCAAGTGTGCTGGTTTTAAAGTTCAATCACAATCAGCTTGAGTACTTTGATGTCAACTTTCTGATTTGTTCTTCTGCATACTTGTCTCTTGTGAATTTTGTCTCAGTGGTCCCTCTTTAAAGGTTTGTCCCTCATGGAGACCATCAATGTATTTCCTAATTGTTATCTGTAGGAAATTCAGCTGTACAGTACAATACTGAAAGAATACATAATACTAAATTTTGCAGTATGGCCGGTCAGCTGTTGAGGAGAGATCTAGAATTCCAATTCCTGTTGAGCTGAGAGGGGAAAAACTGGCGACATTTAGGGAAATAATTAACAAAATAACCTAGCTTAAAGTTGATCATAAAAGAATCAGATACAATATTCAGAAATAGCCCCTCTGAAAGGTTTTGCTTTAAATGCTTTTCTATTCCTGAAAATGTGTTAAGAAGTTTCTATTTGGTGCACCTGCCTCTGTACTTAAATTAACTGCCAGGTCTTCTGTTTTCCCCCTTATTATATCCTTTTTCATTATATTTTGTGCCTTATGTATACATTTGCCCATACAGTTGATGTCTCAAGATTTTGACTTTTAACCGAATGACCAACTGGATTTTTGTTTTGTGCGCAATATTGGTTTCTTTTGTGCCTGTAAAACGTCGCAACAGTCTCCCAAAGTTTGTGGGACTGTTGCGCTATTGCACATATGCTCAGCTTAGAGGAAACATTGGGTGCGATACTGATAAAGCAACAACAAACCAAGGAAACCAAGAGCAATATAAAAGTTCATGAATAGTTCATGAGTAGTTTATTTATTTTAAGTGCTGACTCTACTTTAGGGGAACATCTTCCTCACCTTATCCATGTTTCATTATTAATTCAATTTCTATTTGAACACAGGGTGTAAGGAATTTGGGTATTAATACACATGTCAACAACATTATAAATTATGGGTTAATTTATACATGAATGAATTAATTATTATTAATGTCGGACAAAAATAATAGAGCCATACAAACAGAACTTTGACAAAAGGAATCAGTGGTGTAAAGGTTATACTGTCTGGTATGGGACCCTTTTGAGATAGGAGTAATCAGATGTAGTTAACATGGTTCTCTCCGTGAAACTCGGGCTCTACAAATGTTTCTTTCTTTGTGTGCATTAGCCCATTGAGCATGCAGGACACATCCTGTAGATTTCACACATATACGTGGAAGTGTAATACTGCAGGCCCGAAGGAAAGCGCCGAGCCGCAGCTCCAATTCACTCAGCACGTAATGCTCATAAAACTCATAAAAATGCTAATGAAAGGGACAGCTTTCCTCACTCTTTCACTCCGTGGTATGCCTTGTATATGGACTGTAATGTGTGTCTGTGCGTTTGTGTGTGTGTGTGTGTGTGTGTGTGTGTGTCTGTGTGTACAATCTCTGTGGTGACAGGGGAGCGCTTGTTCTGTGACTGTTTACAGCACTTTGCAATCAACGCTATTTATGATTACAAACAGAAGTGATGTTATTCACAATGGCTAGATTTAAACAACCCTTTATTCCAAAGCTGTCAGAAAGCATCCAGCAGACACTTGATTTCAAGCTGACAAGTTTGTTTGTATGTACGTTATGAGAATCCTAATGTAACAAGAAAAAGTTCCAGTTTAGGACACTCTGTCTCAGGTTTTTATTTCTCGATGCGACTTCTAAATAAACCAAGAGTTAACAGTGACGCTGCTTGTGAGCACAAACTGTGTTTCTCACTGCTCTTGGGTTAACTGGACGACATGATGTGTGTTTATAGTAAATCATTTCCATTCTTTTCAGTGCAAACACAGCAATTTACTGTGGAAATTAGGATTTTAAAGATGTTACCTTATTCATAAGATTCAAATATTCTATTTGGCACAGAATTAATGGTATATTAGTGGGGCCTACGCACATTTATTCAGAGAAGACATTTGCTGTATTGCATTTGCATTACTGCTGTTATTCTTCAAATAATGAACTGGATAGATCCTGAATCGCATCTTCCTTTTAAACAAATATTCCAATGTTTTGGGCAGTTGCCAAAATTGCTTGCAAACAATGAACAAGAAATGGTCTGGCCTTTCTATTTTCTTTTGTGCATTTCTATCAATATTTGAATACTTTCACTCACCCCAGGGGTTCTTCTTTTTCTCTCTTCGGCAGAACCCAGACATCGTGCTGGTCCACTACCTAAATGTTCCAGCGATCGAGGATTGTGGAAAGCCTTGTGGGCCTATCCTATGCTCCATCAACACGGACAAGAAAGAATGGGCCAAGTGGACAAAGGAGGAGCTGATTGGCCAGCTGAAACCCATGTGTAAGTGATTTTTCTCTCAGTGCAAACTTGTTTTTAAAGGTCTTTGAAATTCATAATGCTGACTTGCATGCCATTTCTGGACTTTTTGAGGATACATATTACTTCCAAAGTCAGCTAATTTATCTGTCCTTTTTTGTTTAATCATTATACGTTGTCTTTTTCTAGTGAATTAAAGAGATTCTTCAACTCAAAAAACAAGAAAAACGTTGTGCATGCATAGAAAACAAAACAGGAGGTTCTCAGTTTGTGTTCTGGTTTGTGGACGAGCATTATCCCTGCGAAACCCAAGATGTGATAATGTGGATTTAAATGTTTATTTCAAATCATGGTCTTAAAATCCTATCTAAACCCAGATGACAGATGAAGACATTTTAGGCCATTTTAAATGTTTTTGTTTTTTAAGGCTCAAAAAATCATGTGAAATGTCAAAGGGACATTCACTACCCTCCTGGGGTAACTCAAAATAAATCGAAATGAGTTTTGCTGTAGAATGAAGCCATAACAGGTCTGGAATGACATTGGGATTTTTTGGGGGAGTGGAGTATTTCTTTAAGAAAGACATTTAGATTAATAAAAGTATAAAATTAATAAGTTGAATTGTACATACTACAAAAAATAGTACCCAAAAGCATCAGTTCAAAGTGGTCCCAGCCTTCCACTCAATGTCGCCTGGGATAGAAACCTGGTTTTACATGAACCTAATTACAATTCATAATCCTGTTTAGATGTGAATAATCCTTTCTTTGTTTTACATTAAATCCCTCAGATTTTGTCAGCGGCAAGAATAGACTTTAAATCAGGCACTCGCCATTTTCTGCACTCCGGAGGCAAAATAGATTCTTCACTTTACCTGAAGGGTTTTTTGTACTGTGGGAGGAAATCATCACACGATGATGAGAGAACATGCAAACTTGAGGCTGGTCTTGAACTGAGAAGCTTCTAAAAGGCAGCGGTGCTATTTACTTTACTCCCTTGCTTTGCTTTTACTTTCTTATAAGTAAAACACTAAATTTAATACAAAGTGACTAATCAGCAATCTAGCTGTTGATGTCATAGCTGGTGTAGCTATATGCCATAAATTCACTTATACTTCATAACTTTTATTCTCTCAGCTCAGTCTGCTATAGTCTTTTGCTTCTGTTTGGAAACTTTTAGCTTTTATCCCCATTGATTTTTTAAAATACAATATTAGACAGAATTTCAAAAAATAAAAAACAATGATTTAAGTATGTAGCAGATCATGAGTAATGTAAACACCCAAACGCTGATGACAACACACAAAGCGTCTAACACTTTTTGGAAAAGAAGTATTCTTCCACCTAGTAACATCAGAGATGAAGTGTAATTATCTATTGACCTTGCATGCTGTACAACATTACTGTGAAAAGTGTCTGTTTTGCTCTTTGCTCTATTTCCACAATTTAAAACATATTTAAAAGAGAGACAAAGACTGCTCAGAGCCAAGGCATGTTGCAACATTTGCTTCTTTGAACTCGTGTGTTTTTTTTATTTTGGGGGAGTTGGTAATCTAGTGCTGCTCTCCTCCCTCACAAGTCTCAATTTAACCACTTTGACATAGCTGTGGAGACCTTGCTCATTAAAATAAAACTTTGCTAGACAAAACAACTGGTTTGGATGAATGTATTATAGTTTTTAAAATTATTATTTAATATTATTTTTTATTTTTTTGGTTGAAAAAATTCTCTTTGACACATGAGTAATAATGATAAAAGTTATATAATAAGATTAGGCTTGCAACAGGCCGCCAGGAAACCTCAGGGTACTCCTAAAGGCCTGAGGCAACATTCAGTCAGGTGTGTATGCAAATGTATTTTACAGAAAGGAGCGAGGACATATCAAACTGAATTAGCCCTACTGCAAAAATAGACTGTTTCAATTTCCCCTCTTGCATATGCCCAGGGGTATGCATAACCTAGTTTGGGAACCCCTGCTCTAGAGACACATTTGTTTGGAGGATTTCAAATAGCAACTTTGTTTCCACAAAACTACTTTCCACGATTTTATTTTCAACTGATGATGAACCTTCAAATCTATATTGGAACCAAATTTGAAAATGGCAACATTTCTTTGTTTTCTTTACTCTTTTCACACTGTCAGCAAACTAAAAGATTTGCTGATTTGAACTCAGCCTTAATCATAACAAGCCACATTGCCACGCCTTGGCCTTATTTCCTGTTACCCTGGCTGTTCCCTGACCGAGGAACTAAGTTTTCCCGGGTCAGTGGAGCCTGGTGTTTGCTTCCTTCCTATACACTGTTATCTGGACTTTTCCATTTTTCTCTACTTTAAAACTGACTGAAATGTCTGACATTTTGTGTATTCTTTATTAATGAATGTTTCTGTGTTGTAAAAGTTTGCGAATAATATGAGTTAAGATTTTGTCATGAGTGAAGATTGAACCCTTGCATAGAGAGCACTACCCGCTTCACCATAGAGATCTTGTTTTATAAACAATTGCTTTTAAATTCAAGAGGAAAATATGACACATTACACTCTCACAAGGAAATTTATTTAATACAGACTCTATATTCCTCTCAATAGAGACTCTATTTACACAGAAAAATGTAATTGACCGTGTATTTTAGTAAATATGCTGTCAGAGTTCTAAGTTGTTAATTTTTGTGGGTTTTATAACCCTGTCATTATTTTAATGTTGTGACTTTTAGTATAGGTTTAAATTAGTTTAGCCTTGTTGTAGTATTTTTGTGTTTGTGATCGTCAGTTTTCTACCTTTTAGTTGTAATCTCTCTTATGGGTTTTATGTCCTTTAAATAAGTAATTTGTTATTCATATAGTAAAAAAAAAGTAATTACTTATGCAGTTTTTTCATACTTGAATATTTTATGTTCTATTTATTTGAAGTAAAAAAAATGTATAACGCTTGTATTATGAATGAAGAAGTTTTTTTCATGACTGTTGTGCAACTGAGTTCTGCCCCTACACACATAAAGTGACAAGCTTTACCTTCTCCGCAGACTAAATGAACATAAAATACAGATAGTCAGCGGGTGTTTGGGACATAATGGCACTTGTTCAATCAGCAGACTATCCCGGGATGTAGCATGATTTTCTAAATAAGGATAAAACCCTGTATTTCATGAAAACGGATAGATTCCATCAAATAACACAGCATTTGTCCGGCATTTTTTGTGTTTTTTATTGCAGTGTAGATTTCAAGACAAAAAGTGATATGTTGACTGTCATATCAGTCAATGTCAGTGAAATCTTTACTCTCAGTTGCATCCAAAGGTTTTCTCAAAAATGGATCTAGGTCACCCAATTGACCACAGGAGACTTGTCTAATGAGAATGTAGTAAATAAAAAAAACACAAGAAGTGATGCATATAATTATGTTTACCCAGTGTCTTATGAGGACATGTCTCTGTTTGTGATGCCCGGCATTGATCATTTGAACTAGGACAGGGCTGTCAAGGTAATGAATATATGATGTCAGACTCCTGGCGTCAGCACTTTTCAACTCAGGATGTCAGTGAGGAGAATACAGACGAGCTCGGCTGACATTGTAATCGCCACTGGGTGTTACGATCCCCTTAAGAGCTCTCGTGGCAATCACTTAAGAGCTCCCTTTCACATTGACTTTAAGACACGTGCTGTAAACTAATGTGTTCATTACACTCATACCTGATCTCCTTCGAAACCATTTGCTGTAATGCATGCAAGTCATTAACTTTGTAAATGGTGTGATGGTAGCAAAGGTGTGAGATGTGTTCCACCGGTGGGTTGAGACTAGACTAATAGGGCCATGATACTCACCCTGGTAATTTTCAAACAGCTGTGTGTGCTGTCATCTGATCTAAAGAGCAGGAGTTCCACCTAGTGGGGGGGAGACAGATTTACAGCCTGTCCAGAGATTCGGTGTAAACTCTATTAGCTATGCATAATTCATGAATGCATTAAACATTAGCTCTACAAACCCAGTGTGTTCCATGGAGTGACCGGCAGCATACACAAAAAGCATGCATTCATTGCAGAATGAAGCCTTTGGTATTGAATGTGCAAGAAGCTCTGCATTCTTGACTAAAAGTGCTTGTAGAATATGCTTTTTAAATAGAATGATGCATTTACTTCATATGAGGAAAGCATAATATGAGGTTGCATCATAACCATTTTTTCACCACAGGTTTCATCATTGTTTTTGGTAATAAAAATCTGTATTTTTGCCCTAAAGGTGTTTGTGCACATAGGATGATAGAAGTTTTTTTTGTCTTTGAGCACATATTTGCAATCTTTTAAAAAAAAACAAGTTTAATACCTTTGCGAGATCATATTTACAGTTGAATAACATGTCAGAAAACTTTAGAAAAACAAAAAAAATGCAAATTGCCTTTAACCAAAAAACGTGAAATCAATTTCGATTTTCAGTAAGTCGCTTATGTGCTAAAGCAGACCTAGTTCAACTTCATCTACATGTATAGGGCCAACAAATGTTGTTATTTTGTTTTTGCACAGAAAGCTACCATAAAAAAGTTAAAGTGGAAGCCAATTCCTTGACGTTCAGAGACAAACGCACAACCTTGAGATTGTGGCAAGAGGAAATAGGCTTGGGTTACATAAGTAACCAAAATATTCTTTGTTGATTCAGCAGCAAGGATTCCACATTCATATGGAGCTTCCTTGCTAGCAAAGAGGAAAAAGCAATAAGCCCCAGATATAGTCAGATGTGTGAAAAGCAGAAAAACACTCTTCCAAAACCCTGAAATCCCTATTTAAGAGATCAGTTCAGAAAGCCACACTGCATTTTATCCAGTTGACAAGAACTGGCTTATCGGTGACACTGAGCTGCAGGCTGCCCCTCAGCTTGAACTGACCGGCCATATCTCATGTGTGGGGCAGCTTGTGTGATTGGTTAGGAAGTTAACTTTGTAAAAAATAATTGTGTTAATCATTTTAAGCATTGAGTTTTGCACCAAAACTCCAGTATAAAAATATATACAAACAAAATGTGTTCATTCATTCATTCATCTTCATGTCGGCTTTTATTCCCTTTCGGGGTCGCCACAGCGGAATGAACCGCCAACTCACTGGCATATGTTTTACGCAGCGGATGCCCTTCCCTGCCGCAACCCATCGCTGGGAAACATTCACACACACATTCACACTTTAACACTATGGGCAATTGTTCTTATTCAATTCACTTATTCTGCATGTCTTTGGACTAGTGGGGAAACCGGAGCACCCGGAGAAAACCCACGCGATCACGGGGAGAACATGCAAACTCCACACAGAAATGCCACCTGCCCCAGCCGAGCCTAGAACCAGCGACCTTCTTGCTGTGAGACGACCGTGCTACCCACTGCGCCACCGTGACGCTTACAAAATGTGTTATTTTTCAAAAAATAATATTACTCCGAAAATAAGTTGCTAATTAATCTTCATTATTACTCTTTTGTTTTTTTCACTAGCAAGGCAGATTGTGAGTGTGCATTCTTGAGCAGTACGGGTCAGGAGCCAGGTCACGGAAGGCAGAAGGTGCTTAGTCACACTAAAGCGTGAGGGGAGACCAGGCCAGATTGATTTATTTCTCTCTGCTCTGGTGATTTAGGTGTCATGAGATCAGGCAGGACTGAAGTCTCCTTCTCAGTGCACGAGCAGATGATTAGACCCCAAAAATAAAAAGATACACACAAAGCAGAGTGGGCGGCGTCATGTTTGTAGATGAAGGAATGATTTTTCATTTGATTTTTTGTTTGATGGCTTCCGTCGGGTATGGGGAAGCCAATCGGGAAAACTGAGAGAATTCCCAGAGGACCATACTGTCCTCACAATACATTATGCCAATGTGTTGTTTTTTTTTCCAGAAAAAAAATTATAATTTGTTGAACTAATTATTTGATAGTTGTATTTGATGTGCATGTAATGAAAGAATGAAAGAAATGGAAAAATCATCAGTTTTTTCTCCAAGCACGCACATATATTTCAGTGATAACACAGGCATGTGCATATACCATACGTGCCTGTTCATTCACTGCTACTGCCACTACCAAAATGCTCAAAATAAAGAAGTTGGTTAACCTTTCAGTATGAGGGAGCAACTTTTAAAAATGATATCAGTGATAAAATAAAGTAAGAACCCCTAAAAGGCCTTGATGAAAGGGAAAATATTTGGGTGGGAGGAAAAATATTTTACAAATCTTTTGTGTTCCCCTGCAAATATTTGCATACTCTTGCAAAGATATTTGTGTTCCATAACCAAGATTGTTGTCTTACCATGATATTTCCATTTTTTTTATCTATACTTTATCCCATTCCGATGATGTCCCGCTCATGTCACTTCTGGGTCACTGTAGTGAAAGTGAAAAGCAATGTACAAAAGAATCAGATCCTAGTTACCAGATGTTCACTAACAGCCCCACATGCAGGTACAAGCCTCACTAAAATTTTAATTATTTGAATTAATTTAGAGTTTTAGTCAAGGTATTGATATTATAATTTGCACATTTATCATTCATACTATACCTTCTCTATTTATGTATTAAAGGATCAATTTCATTCTCATCAAGATTAGAGATGATTACAAAATAACTTCATTAATACAGTGTTAATATCAGATTGAAAACTAACAATGATTTCAGCACAGACGAATACTTTATCCAAAAGGTAAATCATTTAACCATAATGCCATGTACCAATGCCTTGGGTCCCTATTACATGTGCTTACTAGCGGCAGTCACTTCATCACAGATATCAACACTCACATAACAATACTATGTGCTGTTAATGTGGTCTACGATAGGTCTGTGATTGAGCTACAACCCTAAAGAAGAAAATACTACAAAAAGCACAAAACCTCCAGAGCAGAAGAAGAAATGTAAAAGAGAAAGACAGCTAGAGAAAGGTAGGCCCACAGTTGATTACGTACAGAATATTATTAGAAAAAATCTTTACCCCCATATTATAAGAGAAACTTACAAATATTGGACTGTGTAGAAAGAGCGTTCCTACATTTCTAACATATCGTTTTTTCAGTTTTGGTAAAAAAAATTTGACAGGTTAAAAAATCTAAATAAAAAAAATCTGTCAAATGAATGGCTGAAATATTAAAAGTGATTTTTATCAAAGAAAGCTATATAAACTATTTGGTTGTCAATAATTTTGAAAAAAATAATGGGAAATATTAAAGTATTGTGAAATAAATAGCTACCAAATCTTTTTTTTTTTCTTAGCGTGGTAGTTAAAGGGTTAACAGAATCCTATTCCAAAAACATCTCATTGGATTGAGAAAGGTTTACCTTTCTTTCTTCCCATTGGTTCTTTCATGATGCCAAACAAAATACTGTGTCAATGACATTAGCAAACCATTGCATTTGACATTGTTAAAACTAGTTAACGTCCCTCAAAATGTATAATGTTTTTGATTACTTAAGGTAAACAAGGTTCATTTAAAAATATATAGTTTTTAAAAGAAATCAGTAGGATGTTCAAAAACCCTTCTTAGAACTAAACATTTATGGGTTAGAGTAGAATTCAAAGACAGCATTAACAGAAAAGTGGCTACCGCTGATACCTCTTAGAATAAGAATCAAAATCAGAATTAGCTTAATTGCCAAGTGTGTGTGTACACACACAAGAAATTTTCTGTGGTGCAATGGAGCAATCAGTGAAAGTGAAGGCAACATAAGCACATTAGAATAAGTAAAGTCCAATTTAACTAACAATTAACAAAGGCTATGAGGTAGAATATTGCATGTGAATGAAGTACTACAGAGAAAACGTATTGTAGATATGTACACAATCGAACATAAAAGAATAATAAGGTTTGGTGTGCTTAAGTGCAAAATGCAAGTCTCACATAGCCAGCTTCAGGGAAGGTCTGGGAGTTTTGGCTGCTTTTTATTTGTTCAAGACCCCCGATGAGGCTGTTTGACTGACATGAAAAACAACCCATCTCGTGTTCCTTTCGCATCGTGTTTCAGAGCATGAGCATGTCTTCATTTCAACCGACCGACATGCAATAAGTTAGCCTTGGAAAAAAGGAAAGGAAAAAAGTCACAGGACACGAGGAAATTTTCTCCTCTATAACGTATTTGAGTTTAACGAAAACACTCTCTTCTCCTGGAAATCCGGACAAGTTTAACCAATCAGATCACAACTTCAGGATTCTTGAAGTGCTTGCCATAAAAACCAAACCCGTCAGACCTTTAACCAATGTTCCGTGGGTGTGAGGTCTGAGGCTGAGACTAGGAACCTCTCAGCAAGGAAGGGGGTCTTAGTAGGAGTATAGCTACATTAAGAACCATTCTGCATTAGTTTTGTATGTCAAGTTGATGAGTGACATTAAGTTACCCAAAAGATTGAGTGTGAAAATAAACTGTGTATAAGTTTGCAATTATCTGACAACCTGTGACTGGCTTTTCCCCAACATACGCTGCAATAGGCTCCATTGGGTCCCTGTGATCCCAATTAAGATACAAAATAACTGCTGAAGAATTGCCCTAGAGGACACCTTTCACTCCACTGGGGCTCTAGCACCTGCGTTATGAAATGCTTGGATGTAATTTCTTGCTGAGATGCTGTTTGTGGATGAGTGGACACAGGGAACACAGCCAGATGGGATGTTTGAGCAAAGGCCGGATAGTTTTGGTAGAAGTGCATTAGTAATGCCAGGCAACTGTGGTCTGAAGAGTGAGAGAATCCCTACGAGCCTTAATCAGAGAATTCCTCTTCAGATCCTCACAGCCGGTGCATCCAACCAATGTCATGGCATATCCTCCAAACCAGGCTGTCCTTTGATTACTTGACCTGACACTGGTTCAGGCTCATGCTGTGAGATTGATTTGTCTGTTGGAGCATGGTCATGCTGCTGTAATGGCTGATGGAATGCTACTGCGATTTTTTTGGTCAAGCATGGAATGGCAGAGCTGAGAAACCTGCTGAGAGGATATGCGTGACAACCATTGTGCCAACTCCAACCGGTGATGCAGCTCTGTTTGAGAGATGAAGCGAGCCACTTTTGTCTCTTTTATCTATTTTTGTCACTGAGTTTCATAGTTTCTTAAGCTTTGTTTTCTTCCTCATTTTCACAAACAATAACACCTCGCCTTGGAGTAACAAAGCACTCTCTGAAGTAACAAACCATGTGAATCCGTATTAAGGTAGATTTATGCTCTTTGATATTCAAAGTATCTTCCGTCTCCAGAGATCAACACGTTTCTTCTATTCACTTCTTTTTTTCCTCGCTCTTTTACAGTTACAGCTGTTTTCCTAGAAACAGGAAGTCTGAGCTTGGATGTTTTATAGGGCTTAAACAGATAAAGTCTTTTTGAAGTATGAGGCTTTTTCTTTTGTGCTTTTGATTGTGTTTTGCTTCAGTTTCCCTCGTTGCAGGACTGCTTCCCTGAACTTTGTACATTTTCTTGAGTAAGTAAATACAGACTAAGGAGCTGCAGTAAATGTCTCGCTGTCTGTGAGATCCTGGAGTGCACAGGCAAGATGTGAGGGTTGGTGGGCAGGAAGGCTTGGCTGCTGCGCTGACGACTGTGTCTCCTCTCTCCCTTGGCAGTTCATGGCATCAAGTGGACTTGCAGCAATGGGAACAGCAGCTCTGGTTTCTCAGTGGAGCAGCTGGTGCAGCAGATACTGGACAGCCACCAGACCAAGCCTCCTGCTCGGACTCACAACTGCCTCTGCACAGGCACGCTGGGTAAGGGACAGACAGCAGGGCCAGTTGGGTGGGGAAAGACAGGTTGAGGAAGCAGGCAGTGATACATAAAAAATTAATAGTGTACTTTAGGCAGATAGAAACTCATTCAGGTTTTGTATTTTTAGAATAACTTTAAAATGTTGCAGTAGCACCACTAGAGGGAGGTATGTCTCTGTGTTTCTGAGAGGCCGGTGCAATCTTTTATTCATAGTTTGTTTTTCTCAAAAAAGAGCAAATTAATTTCACCCTATCCTTCATCATAAATATCTACTACAGCACAAATTCTCTCACTCCATAGGGTTGCTCTTATTGGGACGCAACTCTGAAGCAAACCGAATTACATGTTTATACAAATGATTGTATGGTAGATGGATTGTCTCTGCTCATAAAAATTCAATTTTCAAGTGTGCTGTAGAATGACTAATGAGACATATCAGCAATTTATTAACACTAGTGGAAAAGCTGTGTATTGGCTTCTCATGAAAGGATTAATGATGGTGATTGATAGACTCAATGAAAATTACAATTAATTTCTGTGTTCATTCATCTACGTCCATGTAAGTTTTATTCAATTTCATAGACGTAATAGTCATCATTGTTTTCTTTTTTTGCGTACACTGTAAACTTGTTTCTGGTGTGATCAGAGATTGTTTCAGAAATAAATTTTTAAAAGGAAGCTGGAGTTATGCACACAGATGTTTTAGAATTTTAATTATGACACTGCGTAAAATAAAGTATGTATCATAAATATGTTACATGCTTGAGAAGGCAAAAAGGACTAAAATGGTTTATAATTAAATGACAAAAATTTTAACTATAATAAAACAATAGTTTTATGCCTGTGAGGTGGTAAGGAATTAGAGAAAAATACAGATAATGTTGTTGTCACTAATAAAATCAATGGACTTGCTGAAGTATGGCTTTATCTTAGCAACTGTGAGGAAGTTTGCTACAAAATAACTTTTTGGGATTACTTTTAATGCATAATAATGGACAAGGATTAATCATAGGAAAACAATTTAATATCATAATCAACACTTTTCTTTCGGGCAAAATGAGCTAAATATACAAATAAATCCACTAATCATGTATGCACTTTTAACTCAAAATTAAAATTTCAATGCCCAAAAAATACATATTTTATACAGGGAATCCAACAGTTATAGAAGAGTAAAAGTAGTTTTAATATAATTATTAATATTTATAGTAGTAGGAGTAGTAGTATTTATATTATTCATCATTTAGTGGAAGTAAAAGTTTGTTGTCATAGTAGTATTATTGGTAATAATAGTAGTAGTTCAGACAACTACAGTGCTCTTCCATCCGGACTTTCACATATACACTCAATCCATGTTACTCAGCTCTTCACGTCTCTTCCCTGATGCCCTATCGCAGCTTGTGTTATGGTCAAATCACTGATGCCTGCTTACAAAACCGTTTTCTAGATCAGCTCTGGTCTATATTCATAAACTACATTTCTTCCAAATGCTTGTGCTCAGAGAATGAACAGCATTCTTGTGGTTCTGTCTCAGAAAGGCAGAGAACAACACTTAAAAACTTGCAAAAATCAATTAAAACTATCTGTAAATGTGTGAAAAGTAATAGTAGCTGAGGTGGTAGTAGTAATACTACTTGTAGTATAGTACTAATACTAGCAGTAGTAGTAATTTTGCTAAAAGTAGTAGTAATTACATTAATAGTTATTTTCGTGTTACTAATCAGTAGAATTTGCATTGGGACTTTAATAGAATACATTATAATTGCAGGAACATTATTAATATTTCCAATAGCTGTGCTAATAGTAGTAGCAATATTCAAAATCATTTATAAGTAGTATTAATGGATCTAGATTTGTATTATAGTTCTTTTTTCCTATTGTCTTTTTGCAAAAAAATAAATTAATTAATTGCAAACTTTTGTTCTGTTTTGGCAGGTGCAGGAAGCAGTGTGCATCATAAATGTAACAGTGCCAAACACCGTATCATCTCTCCCAAAGTGGACCCTCGTTCAGCAGGCTACAGCAGCAGTCACTCTGAGCTCCAGAATAATGACGTGTCTGAGGGCAAGAACGAACACAGCCATGGCAGCAAGAACAGTAGTTGTGCAGGAGGAGGCAGCGTACGAGAGAAACGGAATGGCAAAGTTCATAAACCCACCCTGCTGCACCAAAACAGCACTGAGGTCTCTTCTTCCAATCAGGTGGAAGTCCCAGACACCACCCAAAATTCCCCAGTGTCCATAAGCAGCGGGCTCAACTCTGACCCTGACATGGCTGATAGCCCAGCAGTAACAGGCATGGGTCATGTTGCCTCCGTCATGAGTGGTCTATCCCAGAGTGTGTTCATGTCTGAGGTAACAGGGGATCCCGTCTACAGCATGTCCCCCACTGGAGGCCCTAACACTCACATGATGGGCCCTGATGGATCTTCTCACAGTCTAGTCCTAACAGTTCCCTCTGACAGCCACAAGTTTGCCTTTCCCGGAGGTGGAACTGCCGATGCAGGTGGTCCTGGGGCAGATGGGTTATCCATGCTATCTGGCTCAAGTGTTTCTGAGGAGCTTGTTCTCTCCAGTAGCCTTGACTCCAGCAGCATCAAAATCCCAGAATCCTCTATGAACTTTGATCCAGACTGCTTCCTGAACAACCCGAAACAGGGTCAGACTTATGGAGGAAATGGAATGAAGCAGGAGAATGGCACTAGTTCCTCATGTTCCTCTGCTAGCACCAATGGTTTGCAACGTTCTCCATCTGATTCAAGCTATAGCTTTAGTGCTGCATTGGTGAAAAACATCAAAACAGAGGACACTTCCTTTGAACAACAGCTTGCCAAAGAGGGGAGTTACCAGGTGGGAAATGTGGTGAGTTGTAGCGTGTCTGGTGGCTCTGGATCCCAAAACTCTCTCACCTTGACTCCGGCTGCCTCTCTGTTGCCCTCTGGAGGTGGCCTAAGTCCAAGTACCACCTTGGAACAGATGGAATTCAGTGCCATCGATGCAAAACAGGACTACTCAACCAGTGCCACTGCAGTAAGTTACAGCCAGGCTTTGAATAGTTTAACACATCAGAACCGTTCTCCTAGCTTTTTTATTCAAGAACCACAGCCTGGCCAGAACCATCATGGCCGCCAGAGTTCCAGCCAGAAGGGTCATCTACTTGAACATAACAACCCTGGAGAAACCTATATGGCTCTGCAAGTGGTGAAGACAGAACCACCAGGTAGTAATGGTCACCTCCACCACCCTCATCAGAGCCAACACAGATCAAGCTGTAATGGTGGCTCAGCAAACGAGAGTTCTTCTGGCTCCTTGCAGCTCCTTCAGTATCAGGGAGGTTTCCCAGGGATGGCTCCAGAGCATGGAGATGTAGTCATGGATCAGAGTCGCAATGGAGTGTCTGCTCAAGTTGGGATCTCTGAGAATGGAACAGAAGGTTTACTAAAGTCTGGAGATCATCTGCAATCTTGTGGAGGAGGAGAGAATGGTGGCCCAGATCACTTTATGCAGCAGAACTCTGAGAATGGAGCTGAGGCAGTGGTTTTGAGAAACGGACATAGCACAAACGGACCCAGTAGCTCACAGCAGCAGCTCCAGCCACTGCTGCAGGGAGCAGGTTTGGTTCAGGGGCTCTACAACACCCACCATGGACTTACTGGAGCCGGAACCAACGGCGGTGGAGGAACAGGCATGGAAATTAGCTTGGATCATTTTGATATCTCTTTTGGAAACCAGTTTTCAGACCTTATCAATGACTTCATTTCTGTGGATGGAGGAGGTGCTGCTGTAGGCGGTGCAGGAACAATATATGCCCATCAGTTGGTGGCACCATCTGTGTCTGATGGGACCAACGGCTCAGGAGGTAACCAACAGCAAGGTCAAGAAGATGGCAGCAACAGGACGACAGGGTTTAGCCCCTCAGAGCTCTGTCTGCAGTCGTGCTGCAGCCCCCAGGGGTTAGGTGGAGCTGCTGCTGGTGCTGGAGCCTCAGCTGAGACAGGTTCGCTGGCCTATATGCACGTTGCTGAAGGCACTCTGGGAATGTTGCAGGCCACTGGGCGACTATTCATGGTTACAGACTACTCTCCAGAGTGGTCTTACCCTGAGGTATGTTTATTTTAATTAAAAAAAATCAGTCTTTTCATGTTTTATTTTTTTTAATAAATAAATTGTTGCATTTTATTACCTTTGAATTAAGATTTTATTTATCCATTATGTGGCTGCTTGCTATAAAATATGAATATACTTAATTGAAACTTATTTCAATGTGATTTTTTTTAATAATTTTTTTTTTAATGAAAGGTTATTGATACATTTCAATTTGATGTACAAACACCTCTGATGCTGCTTGATAAATACACCACAAGATGGCAGAATAACTTCAAAGTTTTACCAATATTTCTGTGTGGTACAGATTTTTCCCACTAGATGGCTTGCTAACATTTCAGTCACTCTCTCACCTAAAGCCACCTTCATGTTAAAAAAAATGTATTAATAAATAAAATGTTTGCTTCTCTATATGTTAGGGTGGTGTGAAGGTTCTAATCACAGGGCAGTGGCAGGAAGACAGCAGCAGCTACACCTGTCTATTTGATCAGATTTCTGTCCCTGCCTCACTCATCCAGCCTGGGGTGCTGCGTTGCTACTGTCCAGGTACTTTTGGTTCATACAAAACAAAATCAAAGTTTAAATGACATTAAATAAACAATTTTATCACACATAACAATACTGAGCCTTTTTGTTGTATTTTGTGCTTTCTCAGCCCATGACACAGGTTTGGTGACCCTCCAGGTGGCTGTCAGTAATCAAATCATCTCCAATTCGGTTGTGTTTGAGTATAAAGCACGTGCTCTGCCCTCCTTACCTTCATCTCAGCATGACTGGCTGTCACTTGACGGTAGGTCTTAGGGTTTATTCCTACCTTTATGCAGTGTCAATATCGGCAGGATTTGGTTGGTACTGCTGGATCAGAATCCATCATTTCAACCCTGATTATCGATCGACTTGTAATAAGCAATTATATAATTGTATAAATGATTTGCTTATTATTCCACGTCCAGAAGTAACTAATTAAAATAAGATGTAAATACCTGAAGTTCACCTTAAAATGGAGATTTTGGGGATGCTGAGGAAAGTGTGTCATTCGGAGCTAATCTGAAGCCATACCTCTCTACAGCCAGACTAAATCTTGGTTTAAATGCTTTAAAAACAACAGGAGGAGTTTTCGATGCTTGTTTTTTCTCTTTTGCTTAAATCTAACAAGGGAAGACTTGCATAAGGTGGAGGCAGAGGCTGAAATTTCTACTAGTGTCTAATACTTTCAGGTCAAGGGCAAAGCCAGTTTGTAAATAGTGTACTGATGGCTTTGAGGAGCTTTTGGTGACATAAGAAAAGCTAAGGTTGACTGCACCTTCACATCTGGCAAGGTATTGTCCTCCTTTGTTTATGTCTAGTCAAATGAACTTTCGTTAACAATGTTTTTTTAAATCATATTTAGTTAACTATAAAACTATAAATTATTTGCTAAATTATACAAGTATTTTGTTGACATATACTAGTTCATAACTGAACAGATTAAATATTTTGACAAATTAAGCAAACTAAAGTAAGTTCATTATTTCATATTAAATGTAAACTTGTGAATCCTAATTACGCTGAAGTGTGCTTGTTGGTTTACATACATAACCACATCCCTTCTACACATAGGCCATGTCCGCACATACCTGAATATTAACTCTGCAGATATTGGTGAGAGGTTTACAAACTAGTTTTGCTTTTACCTCACTGCAGCTTCTTACATTCAATACCTGGACACACTGGTAATGCACACACAACAGTAATAACAGTACAGCGTTATGATAAACCATAATGATCTTGCCAGTCTTTACCAGAAACTATTTCTCTCTCAAAATCTGAGACTTAATCCGATTATTGTCCAAAGCTAATGTTGTTAGTATTTGAGTCGATTAAGCAAAAATGGACACAATATGTAACCAACCAGCAAGAGCTTTCAAAAGTGAGATTAGATCAGACAGACATCTCTGTCCAGTGATTGGTTTCTTGATTTGTTAAGAGAAATCAGCCATACAAAAATAAACTTTAAAGTTAAAATTAAATCTAACTTCTTCTGTATAGATATGTAAGGTAAATAATCAAAACTATTATTTTAAACAACCTCATTTCTGAAAAAAATTCAAAGTTTGCTTCCTCTAATTCACATTACATAAGTAAAAAAAATCATTCTGCAGCCATGCTCATGGAGCGTTCGTGGCGCCATGAAATCAAGCAGCAGGTAGTGTGAGACACACCTGGTTTCATGATGGTTGAACCAAAAATATGCATGACTCTGGACCTCCAGGACCAAATTTGGGGATATCTGATCTAAGGGATCTTTGTTTCAGTGATTTTAAATCTTAACACTGCCTCAAATAAATCAATTACTGCACTTTTTGAGAAAATGTTGTGTGTCAACACTATTTTTAGTACTAACTTAAACAATTGACTGTCCAATCATCAGTGGGATTTTTACACTCTAAAAAAACATCACCCATGCTTCAGTTGGATCTTCAGTTGAACTTCAAACGATCTCTGTGGCATCAAAGAGCTTACAAAATATTGGAGCATATGGGCAGAGTGACACACCAGCCAATTTGACGTCTGAAGCACTAATCTCCTTGCTCTGATCAGGTGAAAGGTGCTTAAGCCAAGTCATGCGAGAGAGAGGAAGTGTTTTACTAGTGTCAGTGTTCACATTCCTTCTAGGGTGAGTGTGGAAAGTTTTTAACCTAATGCATGTTACCATAACCTCCTCTGCCACCCTAATACATTTTCTTACCATGTCACATTTCTTTTTAACCAATGCTTCTTTGTGAATATTATAATCTGGGACTCTTGTGTGGGAGTAAAAAGAACAGGCTAAGAGTGCTCCGTCTCCTTTGAGTCTTTGAGTTCAGAAGAGAGAGCCAGTACTAGTGTGTGGTGCTGTTTGTCTGTGGGGATGGGGTGAGTGGAGCTACTGCAGTATGCATTGACAGGGTAAAGTAGGCCATGCTGGAGGAGCCTGTGGAAAGGGACAGCTGCATTGCAGACAGCCCTTCAGGCAGAGAAGGAGACTAGCAGCGAGACCTCTTTAAAACAAGGGCACAGCAAGTCAATCACATCTAACAGACAGCACTTTATTCTCCAAATAACAAAAGCTGTGTTTACTGTGTGTGCTGATATTTAAGCTAACTTATGGTCAGTAATGCAACATGTTTTTATGTTTATATGAGGCTATAAAGGACATTGTTCCTTTCACTCAGTGTTTTATAAAGTGACGTGAGTAGGTTTACTGGATTAGGGGCTTCGAATGAGATTAACTGAATGAGAGTGAGTCATCAGTTGGTTTGACTTTAAGGATGTCATGAAATGCAGTGCTTCCCAGAAATAATGGAGGATGGAGAGAAATCAAACGTGCACTTAGAAAGATATTAGGTTCTTTGTATCCCCTTCAGACCTGAATTATTTTCTAGATCTCGAAAAATCCTAAAAAGTAACTTTTTGTGCTGTTAAGTCCAGACTTGATAATAGTTACAAATCAAACTATTTATGAGCAAGCTGAGATTTATGAGCAAGCTGAGATAGACTTGTAACGGTGTAACAGATTGCATATTGTCTCGCCCCTAATGTGGACAAAAGTGTCTGCCAAATGCAATAATGTAATGAAAATGAAAACAATTGTACTTCTCATAGATTATACAAAGATTATATAAAAAATGAACTACTAAAATAAGGCACACCTTTGTGTTCAATCTATTTGCAAAAAAAAATACTCAAGACCAAAAACCATAGAATTTGTTTTGTTTTGTGTTAAAAAATATATTTAGTGAATATTTTTATTCTCCCAATTACATCATGCTTAGCTTTATCTGAAGGTGTTAAATGCACTGTGTTGGAAGTGCACCTATTTAAATTGTTCTAGTAATAATTATAAAAGCTTATTTTTGTTAGAAGTCATATACAAGTTAAAGTGTATGCGTGCATAGGTAAAATAGCAATTAAAATAGTTACTTTTTTATTTAACATGTTTGGTTGTAGCTACATTCCATTCAGTTCCATTCAGGCTGCTTTTATACCTATTGTAAATCCTGATTTGGAGAGTTTGAGTGATTGCTTAGCCATTACATTAATGTCTGGTTTCTACAAAAAGAAACTAGGTGATATAAAAACTAATAGAAGGCAAATCTCATCGTCAGCTGTCTGACAGGACATGCATGGCTTCCTCAGTTCTGAGCGCTGACGCTCTAATGGCACGCAGCTGCCTGCCTTGATTTGTCATAATGCAGAAAGGGGGCGGGGCTTTGCTTTTCTGCAGCATTGCAGGTACAAGAAAGACTGAGTCGTCTTGCCTTGTCTTCGTGCTAAAGCAGGTTCCCCATCAGTTAGCTGTCGAGCTTAATTACTGCGTATTTATTTACTGGCTAGGTGATGCCAGATTACAACGTTGATTTAATGAACCGTCAATTGCCGTTAATCAAAGTGGAGAAATTGTTTGCCTTGATTTGCAAAGGATTCCTGTTCGTGAGAATAAAATAACAACACGATATGTTTTTGCTTGCATTGCTTTGTCTCAATGGCTTTTGGAAAACTAGGGCGTCTGTTTACCTGCGGCACGTGCGCCGCGTCTGATAGCGCTGGCGTTCGTGCACGCGCGGGCTGGGAGTAGGGTCGATGTTGCCAGATCTTTAAGCTATGTTCATAAAAAAAAAATAGAAAAACATTGAGAAAATTTATCTCTATGTTCATTTTATTTCCATTATTTTGTTCCTCATCAGAATATAATCTCATATAATATATAATCGCATCCTTCACTGCACTTTATAAGGTATCAGCTCTCGCTAAATTGGTTTCAAAGAAGCGGACCTGGCAACATTGTCAGCAGAGATGGAGTAAAGAGGGGCGGGGAAGAAGTACGCGAGTAAGAGAGCGGGCTTTACATTCTCTCAGCTCTTGCATTCGCTTCAAATGTTGTAGAGACCTTTAAAGACATTCTTGTAGTGTCGTAATACACGTTGAAGCCCTGTATTTTAACCAGACGGGCAAACACGTCTATTTGGACTCTGTTGTAAGGATGCCGATGAATGACAGCTGTCTTTCCTAAAGACAAGGGGACCGTTGCCGACTCTCCATGGACAGTGAAGTAGAAGGTTAGATGTGTTTGAATGAACCTGGTGTCTGTGTATAGAAAGTGTTGTCTGAAAAGTTTCCCGTGCTTACCCGAACCCTTTCAGTTCCACCTATGACATGAGAACATATTCCTTTAGAGAAAGCTTTCATTCCGTTAACTAACCGTACATCCGTTTATTCTTTGGAACGCTGCTATCAACAGTTTTCTGAGCTAAATTAACTTCCCCTTTAGTCAGTCAGAAGAACACAGTAAAAGGAACTACTAAAATAGCAGAAACATGGGAACCATTTAACTTAAGCTATGACGTCTTTTATAGGCCAAGTTTTGAACAAACACTTGACGTTGTTTTAAACATTTTTGCGACCTCGTGAGCTTTTGTTGCTTTGTTTATTTCGTCACTTTCAAGTCGATATTAAATGGGAACTGACGATGGCTGACATACACGAGGTTTGTTACAAAACTCACACAATAAATGAAGGGAAAAAATGTTTATTCGTGTCAGCTGTAGTCGTGACCCTCGTTTGTGGTTGACCACCACGTGATGTGCGCGTGCGCGTGCGCGTGTTTCAGCACCGAGGACAGCAACACCGAACGCCTGCGCGAAAACAGCTTGAAACGCGTTTAAAACTGCCACAAACAAAGACTTAAATGTTTGTTACATTGTATGTCTATGAAACCCTACTGAAATCTGTATACTCTTGTCTATAGTTTACGACAACCTTTCCTTTCCAACAACCTGTTGATAGCTGAGCTGAATGACACAAATATTATGTTTGAAAAATGCTCATTAAAGCCACATTGAAGTGTACAAATACTTACACACGTCTATTACAAATATTATTCTTTGTAAATTCAACATTGTTTTTTTGTGGGGAAAAGGGCAGTTGTTTTGCCAATGGGTTTAAAATCTTAAGTTTTATGTCAGTAGATGGCTGTTATAATATTTTAGAGTCATAATTAAGTGGTTTAGTTCAACACAATTTACTTTTTATTTCAGAGTTATGAAATAGTTTATGTAAAGCATTGACAGTTGATTAGTTACCTTACTATTAAAACAAAAGATGTTTCATGGGCATAATGCAATAAAATTGCAATTATCCTTATATTACTTGTTAATTAATTATTTTTTGTAATGGAAGTTACTTCACTATACTGACAAGTGCACATACTGTATTAAGCCAATTACTCTAATAGACACTACAAGGTTCATTCTTTATCTTACAGAAAATATTTAAAGGGTTCAGGGGGGGGTTAAATGACAATAAAGTCATGTCTGAAGTAAAAAAAATATATTCTGAACTATTGTGTGAATCTTTGAAGGATACAGTGGAATCATTTATCATGTACGAGATGCTTCAGAAACATGAGGGTGAACCCATAACATTCATCAGATTAAATCTTAAAATAGACAGCTATAATCCACAGTGTTCTTTTTGTTTTTAAAATAAAGACAATGTTGTAAGACCAATTATGTTTTAAATAAACCAATTCTTAACTCTTTGTCATTCTTTGCTTTTGCTATTATTACTTTGCAAAGTTTATTTGCATATGCTTTTTTGGCCGATTAAAAAACTTGTGATTATTTTAAACATTTGACTGGTAGGGAATCAACATATAGTTGAGTAAAAGTTACAGTTATGAATTTTTTAATAGCAAAGTAATTAAAACATCTTTAGTATGGGACCACATGATGGATGAGGGTTGATATAATTTAGAAGTTCTGGGTTTTATGACTTCTGAATGAAATAGATTATTCTATTTCCTCTTGAGAGCATTTTAGACCTGTCCTTCCGTTTTCGGTTATATCATACCCTTTGTGGCTGAGCATTATTTCTTCAACTATCTGAAGGGAAACCTTTGAATGTACCTAATTTAAAAGAGAACATGGTCTGTGTGGTGTCAGTACCTTGAGATTCAGAGAATTCCTGCTCAAGTTAAAGGTAAAGGTCAAGCGATCAACCTGCACTGAATACCCATTAGGATTAGAATCCTTCTTTGAGAAGGCAAGATTTTTTATCTCCCAATTGCAGTCTGGTGGATGGCTTTCTGGTTATCTCATTAGGTCAGAGGAACAGGTTGATTGATTTAATATTAAAAATAGGTCTGGAACTTTGACTCTTCCATTAGTCAGGTGGACGTTGCACACTAATGGTGGATCATGAGATACACCCTCCAGATGTAAAGCACTTTAAGTGTCTAGAAAAGAACTATATACAAGTAATGACTTATTCTTATTGTTAGCAGTAGTTGTTTTATAGGTCTTGTCCTGGAGTTGCTTTTGTCAGATTCTTACAGTGGTAGACTAGTATTGACTAGTAGAAACTAGTATTGATAGCACTGTGGTGACTTACACATTTAGTCAATAGCATTTTAAGCGACAATAGCATTCTAAATGCATGTCTGTGTGTTAGTATAGTGCTCTTATATTGATGTATCACATGGTGGTTGACCAGAAGCTCAATGTTATAGCATTTACGAGACTTCTTTTAAATCACTTCTCTGTTTTTATAGTTTCTTTGTTTGGCTGTTTCTTTTCACTCTATTGACAGATTTATTTTATTTCTTTGCTATGAACGCACTTTATCATTGGCTGGTGCTCTTTCACAAGTACTGGAGAGCTAGAATTGATTTGATTACTAAACAATTTTTCTGATTAAAGGAGTTTCTGTGATTTTGTTTTAACTTGGGAAAAGCTTGAGAGTGTAGCTCACTCACACAACCTGTGGAGTATTAAGTAAAAAGATGTTTGTTATGTTGCAGCATGGGTTAAGTTAAAGGACTGTTTCCTATAAAATCTCTGAAGGTATTTCACAAAATAGTAGTTGTGTAAACCAAATGAGGCCTTGTTAAAGTCTAGTTCAGTAAACACAATTGTGGGATGAGCAAACATATAATAAGCAAACATCAACAGGTGATTTCAAACCTTTCTTCCACTCCCTAAGATACAAAACAGTAGCCACTTTCCTTTCAATTTGACGAATAATTACACAATTCCCTCCTCCACCCCTTCTGTAGGGGGTTTCCCAGGCCTGAATTACTTCTTCCATGGGACAGCTCGCCCAGTACACGTATCCCAATCCCGATTGCGTTTCTGGGCTAATTCTATGTAAGTGAACTCATGAAACATCAATAAACCAGGTCACAAAGTGACACATGAAGCAGGGAGGATTTGTAAGGATATTAAATTGGAGAGCGGAAGGAAGGTTATACAAACACAGGCTAGGATTTTTAAAGATGGAAACTGTATGCAACTGCTTTTGTGCCTAATGATATTTGACTCAGGATTTAATATATTGCTTCTCTTGTTTCCACTGACCTTGATCAGTTATAGACTAGGGTTTGCACTGTGTGACTTGCAGAACGCCATGTCATGAGCAACCTTAATCCATTTACCGGTTTGCTTCAGGACCAGGGCATTTACAGACAGGTCACACACAGGATAACCTGGCTAATCATCGTTAACTTGATGACACAGCAAGGTCTCGAAGGACTATGAAGGCATTTTCTCTTGAAGGTTGAGCCTCTAAAATCAGGCCAGAAGACTCTGATTTAAATACTAAGGAGGTTTTGCTTGTGAAGCTTGCTGTGAAGGAACTCACTTGCAGCATTCTTGAAGTCTAGACTAAAAAGGGACTTGCATTTGTTTCCTGGGACAGAAGGGTCCCAGAAATACAGTCCTGCTGCCAGTGGAACACTAACTGATATATTCTCCAGGTTTATAGAGAAATGTACAGAAAGCTTTGTTTTCAAAATAAGCAGTGTTGTTAGAATTATTTTCTGATAAAGAATGTGTTCTTCTGTGGAAGCTATAGGAATATGGCACGTTAAATGGAATGCTTTTAATAACTTGGCATAATAAGAGCTGGCATCTTGACCTACAAAGTACACCAACAGTCATGTGGTTGATCTCTTTCATTAGTCAACTATCAGTCCTTGAGATATCTTGTTAAGTCTAATGCTTTGTTGAAAAGACATTTTAACATATACTGCACTGCTAATACAGCGCTAATGATTTTATGTTGTTCAAACAATTTATTTACTCATTTTAATTATTCTCTAGCTCTCTCTATCATCTGGCTGATGTTTCATCTGTCTCACATGTTCTAGTTTGCTAAAATACATTTGCAAGTACTGAAAGCATTATTAGTCAGAGATAGAAGAACAAATTTACATAATAAGTGTCTCTCTGTGATAATTTATTCATCTCTTTTTAATTAAGCAGCAAAAAATAATGCAAACAATTGAGGCAAAATGTAAAAAAGTAAAAATATATTTTTTAAAGTGGTTATATGGTCTTAAATGATTCAGATACACGTTTGTTTGAAAGTAACATAAGATAATCCCCATCTTCTTCCTCTATTTAAGTACATCTACAACAAAAGTTAAACAACATCAAGCCTGCCAGTTAGTTTATAATTGTTCAAATAAGAGTTTAAAAATTGTTCAATGTTTTCCTCTCTCTGGATATATCGTTAGGCTCTAGCTATCATCTCTCTCTCTCTCTCTCTCTCTCTCTCTCTCTCTCTCTCTCTCTCTCTCTCTCTCTCTCTCTCTCTCTCTCTCTCTCTCTCTCTCTTCTTCTCTCTCTCTCTCTCTCTCTCTGTCTTGCTCACTGAGGAAGGAACAGATGAATCCAGATGGTGATCTCAGCTGGTAGTTGATCTTAACTCCTGCCAGCAACACTCCTCTTCTTACCCACTAAATACCAGCCTCTGTCAACCCGCTGAGCGTAGCACCGGAAGGGTCTTTTTTAAAAACCCATCATTTTGAAGCAGAATCTTGTTATCCAGCACTTGAACATAAAGTTGTGGCTTTTGATGGACTAGAAGTTAAAAAAGCAGCATGTTTCTATCTGGTCTCTCTCATTCTCCCTCTTAATCCTTGGCATCCTTCCAATAGTCCTTTTTTAAGTGTTTATTGTGTATGTTGCTAAGAATGACTCTCTTGCTTATGTGAGTTGAGACAGTGGCCTTACAGATAAGATCAATGGTGGTTATTGATTTGTACATCCAAGGTATTCCATAAAAAAGAAACAAAGGTGATTGAGTCTCAGAGGAAGCCAAGTTCGATTAGTCCAGAGAGAATGTTACAATAGTCAAAAGTTGTGTTAGAGAAAAATTATTTATTATTACATTTTACTGTTAATATGTCATCGTTGAAAGTTGTTTGTAACAGTTTCAAGGTGTGGAGCCAAACAACAGTTCAAGGGATATTGCTGAGTAATGATGAGCACAAGAATGTTGTACTCAAATAAAAGTACATGGACTTCAGTGAAAAGGTGCTCTACTATAATGATTTATTACTTGAGAGGTGACAAACATACCAATCTCTAAATATAATTAATCCAAACAGCAACAGTGTTCACTCTAATGTACGTCAATCAACACTATATGTCAATCAGTCCTATAAATCTAAGTCTTGCTTTAAAACTTTAATTTCTATTTCTATTATGAGAAGCTGAGATAGACTTTGACGGTGTAACAGATTACATATTGCCTCTGCCCTAATGTAAGTCGCTTTGGACAAAAGCGTCTGCCAAATGCATAAATGTAAACGTAAATGTAAAACGAGACTTCAGTAGACTCATGCTCTTACTTCAGTGCTTTGTAGTCACATCACATGATGCCATATTGCAGGTCAAAGTTAAATGAGCGGAATCTGAAATCTGATAGGCTGGAACTTCTGGTTTCACATCGTCATAATTCAAGTCAATGGAAATGTATTCAGAATGTTAGCACGGCTTAAGCCACTCAGCATTACATGAGCTTTTGAGAGATCCGACAGGCTTCGGATGTCCATGCACACTGTGTTTCCAAAATGCCATGTATTGAACATAAAACAGAAACAGGGTTTTTACATCAACCCTGAAGTCCTTAAAATGTCATCTTGCTTTTAATCAAGAATTCAGAATAGGTTAATTGGTTATGCTCCTCTCCAATCCAGTGGTTATAGTTCAATCAGGGTATGCAGTTTCCCAGGTCAAAGTTGAACTGTGTTGTGTTTTAAACAGTTGGCATACCACAGAACACAACATAAATCTTTATGTTATGTAATTTAGCACCAGGAAAATTCTAGGAGTACAACAAAAGGTCAGTGTTATAAAGTACTTGAGGGGTATGGAGGATAAATACAAGCTCGAGCAATGATTCCTCTCTTTGCAGAGAAAATAAAGCTGCATGGCTCTTACAAACAAAAAAAATGTTTACAACAACTGAGTCAACTCTTTCTTATTAAAGATAATAACATTAAAGACAAAGCACTTTCACATTTAAAACTCTGGGTGTAACTGGGAGTTCATTCATTCATTCATCTTCACGTCGGCTTTCTTCCCTTTCGGGGTCGCCACAGCGGAATGAACCGCCAACTCTCTGGCATATGTTTTACGCGGCGGATGCCCTTCCAGCCGCAACCCATCGCTGGGAAACATTCACACACACATTCACTCTTTAACACTATGGGCAATCGTTCTTACTCAATTCACTTATACTGCATGTCTTTGGACTTGTGGGGAAACCAGAGCACCCGGAGAAAACCCACGCGATCATGGGGAGAACATGCAAATTCCACACAGAAATGCCACCTGCCCCAGCCGAGCCTAGAACCAGCGACCTTCTTGCTGTGAGACGACCGTGCTACCCACTGCGCCACCGTGACGCCTTAACTGGGAGTTCCTCAAACTTAAATCTATGTTACACTCTGCATGAAAGGTACTTTTCCAAAAATGTAATAACATCAACACTTGTGACAGGTCACCAAAAAGACAAAGACACTTGTTAGTCTATATTGAACTTTTAAAAGTGTTGAAGCCGTTAATAAACACACAGTGAAAGACTACTGACTCATCAAGTCTGCCACAGAAACAAAAAGTTTGTGAATGGAGCCTTAATGAAGTTCTCTCCTTATTGAGCTGTCTAGCGGCAGTTGGCACCCTCATTCTGTCTCAGCCCTTACACACCAGGGCCTCTCCACGAACAACACAACTGACGTCTGTGACTGTGAGTCAGTGCCCATGAGTCATTCTCAGATCACGGATAAAGAAAAGAGCAGAGAATGCTGTGATTAGATTCAAGCAGAACAATGCATTAAAAGCTGAACAAATCTGGAGGCAGGGTTCTGAATGTTTAAGTTAGTCGAGCAGTAAAATGTTGAAGTTTATCAATGTGTAACATTTGTAAAGATGAATTGTACTCAAGCTGGTTCCATTAAAACATTTAGTTATCATTTCTGACTGATGGTGTCTTGCCTCTCTCCACCCCCTGTGTGTGGCCCCACCCCCGGGTGCTCTCCCTCTGCAGTAGACGTGTGTGGCATTCTGAGCAAGCTACCGGCAGCAGGTGGAAATGACATCTTCTGCACTGCAGCAGACTGCAGCACTGTGTCTGAACAAAGAGATAGCAATGCTGCCGCCATGCTGCAAACTACTGCTGCCACACTGTCTCTCTGGATATATCCTTAGGCTCTAGCTACCTTTTCTCTCTCTCTCTCTCTCTCTCCCTCTCTCTCTCTCTCTCTCTCTCTCTCTTTCTCTTTCTCTTTCTCTCTCACAGTTCTTAAAATCAGAGATCCCTGACGCCAATCAGAGATCCCAATCAACCTCATAAAGCTACCTATTGATTGGAGAAAAAAACATAGAACACCTTAGAAACCTTTTGGCTATTTTACAAATACTTACAAAATGGACTTTTCAATGCTTTTTGAATGTCCTTCATGTGTTTATTTGTCCCTTTCATGTATTTAGATGGCTGTAGTGACTTGTGCTTATTGCATCCCAACCAACATTTCTATTATAAGGGAATGTTATAAGTTCTGCACTTTCTTTACTTTGATTTTATAGTTAGTTAGAATGGCTTTCATGATCATTTCACATACTTATTTTGATATAACAACATCTGGGAGGATGCCATTGTCGCCTGGTTACTGAACATTATCATTATTTTGTTGCAGAACAGGCTGATTGGTGAGAGACACATGCTTAGACTGAACCTGCTTTCTACAGTACATGTGAAGCAGCTTTGATTGACGCTAACAAATGAATCAAGGCATTGATAGCCATTAATTTCTGCCTTTGCAAAAACTGCGGTCTGGATATAAGTGTCACAGTATTCTTCCACTTTACCGACCAAGAGAAGATTTATGACATTCAATTTGTCCTGAAATCCCATCTTGATTTTTTAGGTGTTAAATATGGCACACAAATTAGTATTTATTATTTACTGTTAATTCTTTGAAACCAAAATAATCAGTCAATGAAAATGGTTTGATGTAGTTTTTTTTTGCTGTTGATGCAATGTAGCTTTTCACTGTGCTGTAATGATGCTGTATATAGTTTTATCACATGGGTATACTGTAGGTCTGGGTTCCCAAAATCGGTCCAGGATGGCCAGCACCCTGCACATCTTTGTTGCAACCTTGCTCTAGTATGCATACTACTTTATCTTTAGACAATCAGAGAGTACCTTAATTAGTGTTTCAATTAGCAACAGGTATGTATCATGGTGATCGAACCAGTCCCTCCAGGACTGGATTTAGAGACCCTTTCTGTAGGTGAATTTGGTTCAGGGCATAAATTCACACGCATACACACTTACACAGGTGGCAGGCTGGAAGAAGTGGTCAGTAGCCTTCATTTTGGTTGACCGAAACTCACACACAATTATCGCAACTCACACAATTATCACAAATCACATGCATTCTTGCAATTATTACAAGCCACGCATGTGTATCGCAACTCAAATGCAATTAATGCAAGTTGCATGCAATTTTCACAACTACACTCAACTGAACTCAAAGCAACTCAATAAACATAAGGATAATCAAGGGAGTCCCTTTAAGGCCTTTTCTGGCTTAACAGACTCTAAATAAAAATTAATATTGGCTAATTGTATAGGGTGATAATATACTGTAATCCCAAAATATGGTACTTAGGACTTAGACTTCCTTTTGAAATAGGGAAATACTATTATTGTTTTCCAGTCTACGGTGTTCAGTAATAATTAATGAGCTGTAATCATTATTGTGTTATATAAGCATAATTTGTGGACAATGTAAATGATCCAATAAACTTATTTATATGTTATTTATGTTGTAAGGGGAAATAAAATGGCTAATTGCAATTTTAAAAAAATATTAATCAATACAAATATTATTGTTTTATCACAATAGAATGTTTTAATTTCATATAAGCATCTAATATTTGAGGTGAGGACTTCTTTCAGACCTCAGTGAGATTGTCTCAGTGAGCATAATTTAAGAGAAGTTGAGGTTAAGCTTCTGTTGTATTGTTGTTGTTTTGCAGATAACCAGTTCAGAATGTCCATCCTGGAGCGTCTAGAGCAGATGGAGCGTAGGATGGCTGAGATGGCTGGTCAGCAGCAGCAACAGGGCAGTGGTGGAACTGGAGGGGGAGGAGGCACAAACAGCCAGTCTCAGGTAAACAAGCACATCTTTATAAAATAAACACCAAAACTTTTAACATTTAGTAAACTCAAGATACTGTGGTTCTTCTGCAGTGCCTCTCGACACAGGCAGGAAGCTCGTTTGAGAGCCGCGTTGTGGTCGTATGTGAAAAGATGATGAACAGGGCCTGCTGGTCCAAATCGAAGCATCTGATTCACTCAAAGACCTTCCGGGGCATGACACTTCTTCATCTAGCTGCAGGCCAGGGCTATGCCACCCTCATCCAGACACTCATAAAATGGCGGTGAGTTAAAACATGGCTATATCTGAGGTTCATTTTCAAGTCTTCTTCCATCATTAATCTTGATAAACTGTTCCCTGATATAGTACAAAGCATGCAGACAGCATTGACCTGGAACTAGAGGTGGACCCTCTAAACGTGGATCACTTCTCTTGCACTCCGCTGGTATGACAACGTATTTAGGCTTGATTTTACTCAAACAGGACCTGTTTGACTTTTTCAATTTGCTCTATTTTGCAGATGTGGGCTTGTGCACTGGGTCACCTGGAAGCAGCTGTCGTTTTGTACAAGTGGGATAGGAGAGCACTGGCTATACCTGACTCTCTGGGACGACTACCTCTTTCTATTGCACGCTCTCGTGGACACACCAAGCTAGCAGACTGTCTGGAGCAGCTCCAGAGGGAGGAACAGCAGCAGAACCCATCCTCCTTGCCCCCCACCCCCAACATGTCTTTCTCCCCCAACCCTGACATTCACACCTCCAACAGCTGGATGGTCAACTGGGGCAGTGATGGAACAGTGGCCCCCAGCTCTGCCAGCACCCCTGGAAGCTCTTGCACAAACCAGGCCCCAGGTAAGAATTCTTATTTTCTGCAGTTTTTAGTCAGAACAAATGCAGAAGACAACATATCTTCATCCCCTTCTCACAGAGACCCTCCTTCTTCTCTATCTAGATTTGAGAAGGCCAAGATCTGAGCCTTCCAGCTACTACAGTAACGATTGTCAGAGGGATCTTCCTCTTGCCAAGAAGCATAAGCCCAATCCTGAGCTGGATAAGCCAATGACACTGCCCCTGAACATGGAGCAGCAGACACATAAACTGCCAGCCAGCTCCAAGAGCCTCCAATCTACCCCATCCAGCCCAGGCAAGAGCATCTCAGAAGACATTCTCGGGACAAGTGGCATCTCACAAGCCAAGGTGCCATCTTTCCGGGGAGGCCCTAAATGGAACACCAGAGAAGTGCTTAGAAAGGGTGGCATCAGTGGTGTAGGAAAAGAGAGATTGGCAAACCGTTTGAGACAGCGTGGCATGATGGGGAATGTGGTGGAGAAGGAAATGGTAGGCTCTGAAATGCTGTCTTACAAGGAAGATCTTGAGAACCAGGGCTGCCTCTCACATATGGAGAACCTACAGGTGAGAGAAAAAGCAGGGGTGTGTCTCTTTAGACCTTGTGTTTCCCATGAAAGAGTAGGAGTGCAATGCTTCTCAGTAATTCATGCTTCAAATACAGAGCACATGCTGTACTTGCTATAAAATACATTTCTGAAGGAGGTGGGGTTGGCAGGGAAGCTCTGCATTACTCAAGAAATGTATATGTTCTAATTAAAACAACAAGGTTTGTGTACTGTATCTTTGGCTTGATGCGCCTTGCTTGATCATTCACCTTGCAGGCAAATATGATGAGCCTGGCAGAGCACATCATTGAAGCCACACCAGCACGGCTAAAGCGGGAACACTTTCAGACTGGGGAGTCAGTACCTCTGGACAACAGTGGCCTCACTAACACCATGAGCTGGCTAGCCAGTTACCTGGGAGAAGTGGAACACCTGCCCAGCTTAATCCACTTAAGGTTTGAGAACATATTTTAGATACTCTGTGCATTGATGTTCTTTGTGAAGTGAGAAACTTTCCATCATATAAAGAACATTTTTACTTCACAAAGTGCTTAGTGTGTAACATAGCAATGAAAAAAATCAGTTTGCAAATAATTTAATGATTAAATGAACTATAAATTATGTTTGTATTTATTACTACAACTCTAATGGACTATTAAGTGCTTTTCAATAGAATAGTTCAAAGGATGTCTGGAAAAGGCTTACACATATAGTTTTTAGTTGTTTTCTTTTCATGATTGCAACAAGTTTTGTGTGTTTGCATGTGCGTGTGTGTGTGTGTGTGCGTGTGCGTGTGTGCGTGTGTGTGTGTGTGCGTGGGTGTGCGTGTGTGTGCGCGTGGGAACGATAAGCAGGGTGAGATTGCAAAATATTGCCCATGCCCAGAAATTTTGTCCTTTTTTTTTTTTAGGTTTTAGACAATACATTGCATTGGATTTGAGCTGTGGACTAAACAGTTTTCTGTTGTTGTTATTATTAGGATATTAGGAATTTTCCTGAAAGTTAAAATGACCAAAAAAGCGACAAGTATTTAGGTTATGTGCAGTATGAATCATGAAACCTGTATGTATCACCTGAAATTGCACTTGTGATTAAACGCTTTATGGTGAGGTAGCATATTTTGTAGGCTTTATTCATTGACTATATATATATATATATATATATATATATATATATATATATATATATATATATATATATATATATATATTGTTTTTCCATATAATAGTTCACAGATTTTCAAAGATTTTTTTAAATGATAAGCTGTAAATTTCCTTTCTTTACACGTGCTATGAACTTTTATATGGCGACACAATATAGGCTACAAAATATGCTGCCCTGCGATAAAGTGCTTCATCCCAATCGCAATATCAGGTGGTGCAGGGAAATCGTAATGTTTTTTAACTTTTTGTGACAGTTAACAGTAGGCACACTTTATACCTTATCTAATGCAGTCTCTGGGTTTATCTGCTTTTATTAGCAGTCCCATATATGGTGACCCACTGACACCTCAATCCAACACCAGCCTGAGCCCTGGTAACTCACCCATGTGTGAGCAAAACTTACCTGCTCCGCCCGAATGGAGTGAGTTTCTCAGAGCTTCCAACAGCAAAGTCGAAAAAGAGCTGGCCCAGCTCAAACTCTCCGACCCTGAACAGAGGGAGCTCTATGAAGCCGCACGTCTGGTCCAGACTGCTTTCCACAAGTACAAGGTACATGCTACGGGTTCAGGTGCCATGTGTTTGTGTTGCTCTGTGAATAGAGCGCAGAAAATGGTAGGGAAACATGTCTATTTGCTACTTTTTATGTGTTAAGACACGTTGTAGTCAGTCCCCACAGCTTCAGCATGGGTAAGGTGGCTTAACAAGCGCATGGCCTGGCTTATAAGTAGAGATTGCTGCCTATTGGGGCTGCCTGTAATGATTTTCTATAAAGATTCACTAGCTGGCCAAGCTTGGAGTCATCTGCTCCACCAAAGCGAGAAGGGGTTCTATTCTCTCTTTCAATCTCCTGCAGTTTTGGTTACTGCTCAAACTAAAGCTTTTCCATCTCTACCTGTAGGGACGTCCGCTGCACGAGCAACAGGAAGTAGCCACCGCTGTCATTCAGCGCTGTTACAGGAAGTACAAGCAGGTAATCCTTTATTTTGTTATAGTATTGGACAATGCTGGATATCTGCTGCATCAGCAAGCACAGACAAGATTTAAATAAACAATAATGCTTGTATCAGTGTCTATTAATTGTAGAAATTTGTGTATCCTTTTGTTGTTTAAAATGCTCTTGAGAAAACCTTTCAAAGCTTTTTGCATTTGAAAACCATATTATTTGGTGGGTTCATTTTGCGTGAACTAAAGAAAATTTTAATTGGTCAGTGAATTTCTCAAAAATCAGGTTTTTAAAATACACAGCGCTAGTTTACTGCTTCTCACAGAAGTCCTGATTGCAGCTAGCCACTATCCAGAATGAGACTGTCCATCCTGAATGACAACAACGTCTCCATGTAAACATCTAAGCTTTTAAAAAGTGCATCATAAATTCCTGCAGTTGAAGAATCTTTAAGACAAAGGGCTGCATTCACTAGCACTGTAAAGAAATGCAATTTCTTTTAAAGCACAGCAAACGTTTGATGGATTTAGCTAAAATGTGGTTATAATGAGAAGGCTGGTTGCTGACTTGTATGTAAACATGCAACCTATTGCTGAATCATGTTATAATGGAAAGTGTTGGAAAATGTTATTTTTCAAACAAGATTACTGAAATGTACATGCTTTATTCATGATGAATCAATTTTTGCTTTACAAGCTAACCTGGATAGCCTTGAAGGTAAGTATATATTAGCATTCAAGTATTATTTTAAGTGTGTTTTTTTTTTCATTTACAATGATGAACAATTCTGTGGTATGTCATTTTTACAGAAATTCTTAAACGATCATCAGCGAGACCCTTTGAACTTAAGAATTTAAGCAAATGTATGCCATCGTAACATTATGATTATTGAGATTAATTATATATTATTTCCATAATATAATGTAATTTCATTTAATGTGAGGTCAGTTTTTTCCTGTTAATTGCAACCAATCTTAACAGGACTTTTTAGTAACAAACATGTTCCTTAAAAAATAGCATTTTACATTTGGCAGGGAATCTGTTTTTCAGGGACCTCAAAAAATAAATGAATATAAATATGGCTATAATGTTTAAAATTTACTCAGGGTTTTTTTGTTTGTTTATTTTTCTAAATCCTAAGACATAACTCTAGTATGTTCGACTTTTAATAAATACACCTAAAGAAACAATCAAATGATGAAACATTAGCGTATTATGTCCCCTTTAAATATAGCTCTCAATCCCAAAGTTTGGATGCATTTTGGATCAAACTTTGAAGGAAGTGTACTCATGTTTTTTAAATGTGTGATTGTGTAACAGTATGCACTTTATAAGAAGATGACGCAGGCCGCCATCCTCATCCAGAGTAAGTTCCGCAGCTACCACGAGCAGAAGAAGTTCCAGCAGAGTCGAAGGGCGGCGGTTCTGATCCAGCAGTGCTACCGCAGCTACAGAGAGTTTGGTCGGCTACGATGCAACAGCAGATCAGCTGCTTCAGCTCTGGTCCAGCACAAACTCAGGTACAGAAATTAATGTTTTGTAATGTTTAATTAAAAGAGCACTTTTTAATCTTTTCAATAAAGCTTCCATCTGAGATGTTAATGGAAAAATGTCATTGTTTCTTTTTCAGAGGCAGCCTTCTCTCTAAAAGGCAGGATCAGGCTGCCCGCAAGATCATGCGATTCCTCCGACGCTGCCGCCACAGGTATTCTCCCACCACCACACTGCCTCCTTCTGGCCATGCGATCCATTTTCCACCACAAACACTGCTGGTGCTTATAGAAAGTCAAAGTTGAGCTTTTTATTCAAACATATATTCATCATCTGAAAGCATTAATCAATAATTAAGACTGTAGTTTAGGGAGCTTCTCGTTTATTTGGGTCTGTTTCCTCGCCCCTACCTTTCAAGAAATCTGCTATGTGCTAATAGCTGTCTGGTGTTGTTTTGCTGTTAATGCAAAGCCCCTTGATGGACCATAGACTATTCAAGCGGGTGAGTGCTGCCTCAGCCATTCAGTATGTCTACCTCTTTTCAGTATTTATTCCTCTTGCTTGCATTTCACACACCCCTTTCATCTCCTCTTGCCTCCTTTTGACCTTTTCATTACTGCTGCTTGATGCCTGTTTGCATGACAGCTAGCGAGGTCATGAGGATTACATGCCTTATGATGGACCTTGGGATGTCAGCCTTGTCTTGCTAATACACTAACCTCGAAAACACATTTGCTCCAGATTGGATGAAAGACCCATTCCTTGCCTAGATTGAATAGCTGATTTGTTAAGGGATGCTGCATGATGAAACTGTTGATGATGAAGCATGGAGGGAAATGTGTGACAAAGGAAACTCTTTGTTTTTGGTTCTAGATCTAAAAAGGTTGTTTCATTATATGTTTACTTATTGCTGTGGGAACTGACTGCCTTTAGTGCTGCATTGTTAAATATTTGGTTGTTATTATCTCTGTGTTGGAGGTGCAAGCAAAAAATTACTAAGAAATCGGACATTTTTACTTTTTCGTCTGCTTTAAGGCGGTGAGAATTGCAAACTATTTTAAGGATTTCATCGAACATATCTCAGCTCACAAATGTAAAGCCTCAAGAAAGGTGGGTAAGTTGAAATGTAGAATTTGGAAATAATATATTCTAAGAGATACTGTAGTAATTTGTATTTAACAGATCAGTTCTCACGTCACTCTTCACTGTTTTTTGTGTTTTTTAAGTCTAAAATGAAATCATTTACTAGCCCTTTTTCTCTCACCTGGTCCTGAACAGAAAATTAGTTGTTTAGAAAAATATCCAGACTGCGATTTTGTCAAAATAATAAACATTCAGATACATATTTGTGTGACAGAAAATAAAACACCCGCTAATCGTCATGCCTGGAAATTTCGCCTTCCGATGTGCATTGTATCACCTAGTGGTGTAAAGTGGCGTAAAGTAGTAAAGGATTTACAAATACACACATTACTGTAATTGAGTAGTGTTTCTCAAAAAAAGTTTTTTTTTTTTAACATAATGCATTTTATTTGGGTAATTGTGTTAGAATGTGTTGATTATTTTAAGGCCAATATTTTACTGAAACCTGTGAAAATTACTTGTTTTTTTTTTCAATAATAATAGCAAGATTTTACTGAGAAAGTGTAGAAAATGCACATTTTCACACAAAGGTTAAAAATGGGTTAGAGAAAAAAAATTGCCACCCTCACTATGTTTGCTACTTAAGAAAAAAGTTGGTTTGAACCAATCAGTTCATTTAACCCTCAGCAAGTCTCATGCTTTTAACAAGGACATTTGTAAGAATGCTTTTTTTTAACAATGTGGAAAGTCTCTCAGGACCTTAATGGCAAAATCTGTACTAATGGGCAACTCTCCAGAGTAGTTTTTTTTTCGACCATTTTCAGCTATGTGTAAAGTGGACATAGAAATATATAGATTTTTGATGATGGATTTGTATCAATGAAAATCTGGATATTTTCCGCAATTTTTGTTCTCAAGTTCTTGAATCAAAGCTCTGCGCTACTTGCTAACGGTAATGTCAGCAGTTCTCCATTTCCAATTAGACATTTAAATGATCAGTCTATAATTATAAAAATGTCTTTACTTCAGACATGGTTGTAAACAAAAGCCAGCTATGTTCAAAATCAGAATGAGATTGTAACATGTGCGTTTTTGTTTTTCAGAGTGAGAGAATTGAGAAAGGCCAGGGAACATGAGAACATCCAGAAGAGCCCCCTCACAATGTGACATTACAGACTCTTCCTTTCATTTTTCAGTTTCAACTTGGACAATTTACAGGAGTGAAAGAATAGCAAGAACACTGCATCTCTCACGACTGAGAGACTGATACGTCTACTACTAAACAATGGTTTTCCATATCTCTGTTATTTCTTTGTTTCTCTCACAAAGGAACCAGTCTAATGATCAAAGTGAACTCCAAGGACACCAGGAGACATTCGCTTTGTGGCATTTTTTGCACTTTTTAAGGGATCGTTTTCCCATTTTGGATAAGCATTCAACATTTCTTTTGACATTTGGTGGATGGAAGTGTTAATCTTCAGTAGTGTAGAGTGGATAAGAGAGGATGGAGTGCAGAACGCATCTTATGGAGTTGTTGCAGTGACAAGGCCGGACCTGTTCCAAGAGTATTTCATACAGTAGGTTTCAAAGATGAAGTGTAAAATGTTACCAAAAATACAAATAATTATTGAAGTAGATTTTGTACATATTCACCACAAACTTCTTCCAGTCAGTCTTTAATGTGGCATCTTGATTGAAAGAAGACTGGAACGCTAACACGCTAATGAATGTAAAAGTGAAACAGGCATGTTTGAGTGACCTGTCATAGGCTCATTTTATTTTGCTACCAAGAGGTGTTGTGAAGCATCACTATATTATAAATTCAAATCTAAACTACTGGAAAGAATCACAGGTTAGCTAGATGTCACACAGTCTTAGTCTGTCTTTTTGTTTGTTTCGAACTTTATGAATGTACTGGAGAGGCATCCAATAAGATCTGCCTGTCATTTACGATGGGTAAGTTCCTAAAAGGTTTTCTTTTATTGATCCAATGTTAAATAGATTGGTTTCCAATTAGGTTTGGTGAAAAGTTCCTCACATTGCCTTGATATCTTTAATATACTTCACCTGACTTGAGGTTTGAAATCCATATTTTTGAAAACAAAGTGGTGTACATAAAGAAGGTCACCGTAAAGTAACTCATTTATCTGAGCGGGATTGTATTTAAGAAATATATAACTTTACTCGTTGAAAGGAATCAGAACAGACGTCAAAAGCTAAATATTTGTATAGTTTTGTTTGAATGCCGAAGAAGTACGGTTCTATCGTTTGTACATACTGTAAATACCTGGGATAAAGTCAAGCTACTGTATGTGCATGACGGAAACAAACAATGATACAAAAAAAAAGAGTTTAAAGCATTAGTGGCTATGCTCTGTAAAACTTTCACTATAAGAGTATTTTCTTTTACTTTGAATGTTCTTGAGAAGAACGATTTGCTGAAGCATGACTTTACTGCAATTCTGAGAATACTGTATTCATGAGGTACTGTAGGAGTACAGGCAAAATGATCATAATGTTCTGTTTACATCTGTTTGTTTGGTTTTTGGGGCTAAAAAGAATCTTTTTTTGCCAACGGTGCCAAGAAACATGGATGCTACTGCTTGGAAGATAAAGGTTAAACAGATTCACTTGCATCCAATAGCATATCTGTTTGATGGGTTAATGGGAGTGTATTTCATATATCAGTATGTTCAGTATTTGTTTTGTGCATCATAAGCCAATATTCCTTTTCATTTATTAGTGAAATTATGTATGAATTTGTGTTATGAATGCAGAGGACCTTAAAGGAGCATTATGCCCCTTTACGTAGGTCTAGTTAAACAAGGTTTTGGCTGAAAAGAACACAAAAGGTTCGCTGTTATGCATGTAAATGGGATTCATTTGGTGCTAAAACAGTGGCGTTAAGGGCCTGAGAGATCTCTAAAGATGGAATAGTGTTGACAACATCATGGCGCTTGAAAAGGAAAACGTATGAAGACAAGTCTCAAGAAAATGATTTTGAATGCACTGGACATGCGTTTCCTTCAGTTCCCCTCATGTGTTTATTTAGTGTTTGTGTTCGAGAGAATGTGGTGTAACGTTTTCAGAGTGCTTACGTTGGAAGTGCCTGATCGTATTCTCAATCCAGCAAGCCGTGTCAGTCTGCATGTGAGCTTTACTGGCATCAGCAGAGATGAATTATGGTCTGTCGGGTTTATTTTTAGTTTGATAACTTGTTTCATTGTCCTTGCTCTCTCCGTGTATTTCATCTGAACACAGCAGGAGTTTGTGGCTTCCTCATCACTTACACGCTCTATCGGAACTGCCAGATGAGTCGGGAAGGACAGCAGATTTCAGTCTGTTTGGTTCTTACCTTGCATTCATCACTTCACTAGCAGTTTAGGTTGTCAGCTGATGCACTGCGGTGGCAACTGGACTCTTATTATGCTTGCATGGGTAACATAGGTAACCGGGTGGCTGAAACAGCACCCACAGCATGCTTATTTTTGTAGATTAAGTAGCCAGGTAGACTTCCTGAAGAAGTATTGTTCTGTAAAGCAGCTGGTTTCATGGGTTGCAGAACTTTAAACAGAAAGAGGGCTCTGTAACTTTACAGTACAAAAAAAATCTAAACAGCATTTAACTTTTATTTTGAGTAGAATTTGGCGTTTTTTTTGTTTGTTTCACCTCTACATTCTCATTGCTTCAAGACCACAGAAACAGATTGAAATAAAGTGTTCCTCATATGAAAACACGCACCTCTGAACTGTGTCCATATATTAGTGTTAAAGTGTTAAAGGGACTAGTGCAGATGAAACCTCGGCTGTGAATCTGACGGGTTCACTTTTGTATCTTTACTCAGGTGCCAAAATAGAGAGAGGTAGTAATAGAGCAGGTCACTTGAGAATTAGCTGCTGCTTATAGGGAAACGAGCCAGTCTGTCCTGATCAAACTACTGTGATTCTGAACACCCTCCATATTCTTGATAAAATGTGTGAGCTGAGTTGGCATACCTTCTTTTTTCATTCCTCAAAAGAGATATCAAGCTTGTGTAAATAGATGTTGTACTTGGTTCATCACTTAGTCACTGTCGAGGATTAAGCACATCATTACAATAATAAATAAAATTCAAGTTCAGATTGTTCCAGCTCCACTTTATACTAGCCATAAATAGATGTTAAATGCTCAACGACTTCTCCTGGTTCCACAGAACAAACCGTATCACAACTCAGCTCACGGAAGATACCTCGTCATCTTTCGTTCATTCCATCCAGAGAGATAAAGCTGCATTTCCTGTGCATCCATTCTTTAGAAAAGGGACCCATTCATGGACACAGAGCAATAAGCAATTCCTAAAGTGGAAACCCAGTGAGGACAGAGAGCTGTTGAACACACGTAGCGAGTTAACTCTTATGCAAATGCCAGTATTGTGAGATTAGAATGCAGTAGTTAAAGGACAGTGCTTATATGACACCCTTCATGGAGCTGCACGTTTTCATCCCTGTCAGACCCAGAAAATAGTGATCCTGATTTAAATACAAGCTACACTTGGGGCTCTCTACACTTTGCATGATAAACTAGTGTTAGATTTCTCTTTCCTCTGTCTTTCTCTGTCTTCCCCAGTTCTGTAACCCTCACCCTTTCCACTTTGTTTCCAGCTTTATCAACGTCTTTGTTTTCTCCTTCTGTCCTGGTTTGTTTAATGTAACAGTTTATTTTTGTAACTGTGCATGTTAAAGAGTCGAATCGATGGGTATGTTAAAAAGAGAATTCAGCTGCTGAAGCCATGCAAAATGTTTTGAATTGCCCTTAAAATATGAAAGATGTTTTCTGAATGCTTTATATTCTCTCTGCTGTAAAATAATAAAAAGGGAAAATGACAGAAATTGTTTTTGTTTTTACTTTATTCATTGTTCTTTAAATTTATTTCTTCACATTTAGAATTGAAACCATGTGTGGTGTTCTCATTATTGTTAATTCACACAATCATACCATTTTATACTAAAATGTAAAATGTTATGTTTATTTGGTGTTTATGTTCGTGTGGGAGGACAGAATAAAAATACAGAATCTACAATTTTTACATGCCCCAGGTCCAGTAGACCCAAACACCTTGTGTATAAATGTGTAGGGGGTGTTCTGATATATGTTTTTCACAAAAAAATGAGCCAATGCCAATGAATCTCAGTTTCAAGTAATAATTGCTTTTATATTTTTTCTTTTGATGAAAACTGATAATGGGAACACCTTACAAGGGTTAAACATGCATCTATAAACTGTCATTAAGTCAACACCACATGCTACAGAGTAGATACTAGTTTTGATATACCGATTTTGTCACCATGTAGAGACCTACCTGCCGGTGATACATTCAAATCGAAATTTCTCTTGTACTCCATCATAGTATCGAAAAGTGTAATTTGTTCAAAGCACAATTTAGTACAAAGCCATCTTGTAAATATTTATTGCACAATTATAGCATACCCCAAACCTCACTTACATAACTTCGCATTCTGAACAGTATGAATCCTTTAGTACAGCCCAGCACAGTTTAGCTTTAACGTTCCTTAAACGCAACAGTTCGAATCAAGGTTCTCATGGCTAGATTGAAATCAGAAGGGTTTGTGTGCAAGCAGCAATGAAAGTTTGCTGCCTTCCAGACTTTGGCCTGAAAAATTCCACCATGACCAGAACATGGTATGGTTCGTTAGTTTGTCGACCAACTCTTCAGCTAGCTAGCACCCTGTCAATAAATGTTTGGCAAAAAATTGGAACTTTCCCGGCACGTCTGGCATACGGTATGTGGGAAAATGCTGTACACTGAAATATTGTGGTAATTGAGTCAAATAAAACTACTTAAAATACCAGCTCTAAGCCTTGTAAACGTTGCTTTTTGGAATTGTTCCAAAACGTAGCTTAAGCTAGCCATGTTGGAATACCTTTGTGGGCCTTTAAACGACTTGGCTGTTTCATACTGGTATTGCTAACGTACATTTACGTTTAGTACTTCAGCCCAACACATCCCATCAAATTCAAGCGCCTTGTAGCGTGTTTGTGCTTTGTTGTGAATTCTGAAATGCTCCAGTTGCGCCATCTTTTGGTCACTCCGTTATGTGCATGCTGATGAGTTAGGTGAGATGTTGAAATTCGATCTCTGAATTGCGCTTATAAAATCATGGATTGTGATTACGGGGTGTTATTTTCAGTCGTGTGATGTGAAGGGGAAAATAGTAAAAAGAATTCCCTGCAGAGTGTGATTTACTAGAAGTTTGTGCTGAAGTGGTATGTTCAGTTTATTACTGAGGGCAGAAGAGGGGCAGTGAGTGATGGCTTGAGATATTATCAAGGTTTATGACCCAGGTAACTGCCTGCACGACTCCTCTCAAACACTCTACATTGAGCTAGTATATATATTGTGAAGGCAACTCTTTTCCTTCAGTGTTACGCTCTCTTCTGTCCCTCAACATCTACCTGAGAACTAACCATTGGAAGCTGCTCAGGTAAAGAATTACGTTTCTGACTTGTTTTCTGAAAGTTTGGTTTCACTTAAATATATGTAGTATTGCATTAAAGTTAGACATGGATAGTTTTGCTTTTTTTGTAATTTAGGCTGTAATAAAACTAGATTTGTGTGATTCAGTTCATCGAAATCTTATGTTTGATTTTAATCATTATATAGTTTGAATAGTACGTATGTGTTGTTCTTCAGAGATGATGGGGTCGTGCAGCTTGTCTGTCAGTGTTTTGCTGTTGTGCGTGAGCTGGAGTAGCAGTCTGCCTGCACACACTCCCATGTCCGAAGCTGCCACAGAGGTTAGGAGCATTTTACAGCATCCATTGATTTCCAGGGCTTCTGCTCATAAAAATGAAAAATTGCTCACCCAGTGTGTTGTTTATGACCTGTTCTCAGAACATTGGATTTCTTTAACTGTAGCGTTTGTGTTTGTACAGTTGCTTGAGCTACTCCAATCATTGACACCAGGGGATGAGCTGGAGGATCTGAACTCCCAGCAGATGGCTTCTCCAGAATCTGAGCTTCCTTGGGCTGCTTCTGAGGAGGTAAAGCAGAAGAGAAACCTGCCTCGACTGGGAGTTTCGGTTTACAGAGCTTCACCTTCAAGAGTCTACAGCAGGTTACCAGAGCCTCTTTTTCAGTCCTGTACAAGCTTTCAGAGTGTTTTAAGATCACGTCTGTTTGGGATTTTAAGTAGCTTAAACATTCAGTATGTGAACGTTTAAAATATATTTCGGTTTTCTTTAATAAAAAGAGGCAATGAAGATGCATTATACAAAAAAATAAACCTGAATTCAATTAATGTATGTATTTCATGTTTGCCAACACACAAAAATACTAAATATTTTTGAACATTTATTTATGTATTTCTATCAAATTACATTTGAGAAAAAGACATGGAAGAAATGACTATATTCATAAAAATAAATTGTTTTGTGTTCATCTTTTTTAGAATCACACAGAATACATTAAGGTCTTGTTTTCATATTTGTATTTGAATGCAGGAAATAAATAACTGCCTGAATAACTGCATCACTGTCACGTAAACCTACCATTTGTCAATGCACCCTGACATTATAGTTTATTCGCCTGGGTTAATTGTTTGGACTGTGACCCCAAATTGTGACGCTGAAGTAATTTTTGAGTTTTTTTTATATTTTGTGTTTAATGAAAGGCATCCTCAAAGATGTGTCATGCATCAAGCATCTCTTTGTTTCTGCTTGTTTTTCTTCTTCAGAAAGTTTGCTGTTTCTTCTCCGTACCACATGTCGTCTCCTGCCAAATGGATGTCTAACCGCCAAGGCTGAGGAATAATCTGTTTTGTTTCTTGTGTCAAAAATAATATTACACAGCTAGCTGTTGCATGCTGCATGATGAACTGTCAAACAAGACGTACTGTACATAGAAAGGGAATTCTCACAAAACCTAAGTGCAGTAGCAATAACATCCAAAACAATGAGATTTCATTATTTTTTTTACATCTGCATTTATTTTGGTTGTATCTCTTCACGTTACAGTAAATATATATAAAAAGGTGAATGTGTGTAAATTTAAAAGTGGCAGTAATTTGACATTGTAACTTTGTTTTTGCCTGTCTTTGGGACTGTCTTGTATATTTCTGCTCCAGTGTCATTTGGTAGTGTACACAAGTAAAGGCTAAAACAGTCTTGTTGATTCTGTCTGTGAAGTGTTGTGATTAATATGTGGGACTCAAACGCAGTATTTCCAGAAGCAGTCTGCTCCCGCTCCAGCTCTCTTGCGGAACTGTCTCCTGCTGGGCCACGCTCCACTGTTGGAGTACGGCTTGTCCAACAAAAACTGCAATGAAAAGCAAGCTATATTACTAAAATGACACATATCGAAACATCAATATGTCCGTAACTTGGTTAAGATTGATTCCTTTACCTCTTTGACAGCCTCTTTGGGAATCTGACCCAACATTTTGAGACCTATTGATGGAAGAAAAGTGTTTTAGATATATTCCCCTCAAAATTAAAATGTTGTCATTGATTTCTATCTGTACTGCCTATTTATTTATTCCATTTTTAGAAAAAAATCCTTTTAAACCTCCATTGTTTTTTTTTCATAATTCAGTGATCAGCAGTCACTATTTCTTTCTATTTGTTGTTTGGTTCTTACCATAGTAAGTAAAATGTATTGCTTAAGCACCTTTTTTACAGCAAGGCTGCGCAAAGAGCTTTGTGGCAAAAAACAATCACAACTGTAACTAAACCATGAAACATTAGATTAAAACTAAATGGGAAAAAATGAACCTAAACACAGGTTAATTCACCATACAAGGGGTTAGACATTACAAAGCCGAGCGGCAGCTCAAATACTCAACGAAAGCGCTCGCTTAACTTGGAATGAGTGGCCTCAAGTGCTGACCGCATCGGCCTTGCATAAAGAGCAGCAGGCAGCAGTCCAGAGATCATGCAGTATTTGGTTTTGTAAAAGAGAGACAAATGCCTATTTTGTATTTGCAGTCTATATGAGTCATGTCTTAAATGGTCAAAAATACAAAGCCTGTTGACATCAAAACCAATGTAACAATAATAATCAAAAAAGGACAATTCTTCCAAAAAATAGTTGTTAAAAAAGATAAAGGTGAACTGTCTGCAGTTGAGTTTTACTTTCGATTTTCTACATTTGTATGTTCTATTTGAGGCTCAAACTAAAATAATTCCAGGCAACTTGATACCAATGTAAGTCTTAATTTCTAAGAAGAAATCTGTGTTCAGAATCAGTGCAATGACTTTTGTTCTAGGTGTTCCAGTATATAGTACGCTATATCTAGGTGACCCTACTACAGTACAGGATCAATGTTACTATTTGTACTATTACCATAAGAATTCATAAAATTTTGTTATTTTAATGTTAATGAGGTTTTGATGTAAATTTACTTCAACATTTCTAAACGTAATTGTAACTCAATAATTGACGTCATTGCGGCTGGAAGGGCATCCGCTGCGTAAAACATATGCCAGAGAGTTGGCGGTTCATTCCGCTGTGGAGACCCCGAAAGGGAAGAAAGCCAACATGAAGATAGATGAACAATTGACGTAATTTTGGCATCAGGTGTGCATTTAGTTTTTTGATAATAAAAATAAAATGTTTAAATGTTACGTTATTAACATGTGTAAATTAAGAACAAACTTGTTGTTTATAAACCGTTAACTTTGAATAACAGTATCCGAATTTTTTGGTTTTCTTACTCTCTCGCTGGTTGAGCAGCGGTGCGTGTCCTGCACTCGCTGCTGCCCTCTGCAGGAGATCACTGAGACCTGTCACTGACAATTCATCCGTTTCCTCCACTGAATCTGCAACAGATTTTCAGACAACGATTTTTAACTCTGTAGAACTTTCATGTCTTGGAAGGGGGAACGAGTATTTTGGTTAATGTAATATCTTTATAATATTTTTTCACCAAAAAATCATAAATTAATATAAAATAAAAGGGAAACACTTGGCGAAAAAAAATAGATTTTATCTCAAATTCCAATTCATTCAAACTATGTCTGCCCGTTACTGTTGATTCTGAAACTGTTGCTTTACAGATTATTGTGTAAATATACGATGTTAAAAAGATATACGTAAATGCGTAAAATAGTGATTCAATCAAATCAGTCATCTTAGTCACATTCATCCTTCCCACTCACGCAAATAAATGAATTTATTCTCTGGTCTTAATAGACTTCAATCCCAAAGAGCAAGAATCTGAAGTAGAACTCACCGGGGCCAGGGTAGCTCATCTGTGCTGAGTCTGCAGCTGGATGTCCCTTCAGGAGACTGCAGCAGAGCAGGAGAAGACAGGAGGACAGAAGCAGGTTACACATCTTCTTTGCTTAGTGAGCTATTAGAACACAAGCTCTTATCTTATATACACAACAACCAAATGGTGACTCCGTTGTAATGGATTGACACATTTATTGAAAGTTTTATGAGGAAAATCTTGAATCTACAGAGTCTGTGGAGGTGTTGTTGCTGTTGAATCTCATTGACCTGTTTTACTGGGTTTGTAAACTGGGGACCAGGTGGACGAATGCCCTTTAGTCCAAGACTGAGACGGTGTGACTCACAAGCAAAGATTTTATGAATATGCCAGCTAGGGTAAATCTAGCATTTGCACATAGAGTCTGGTTAGAATCCTAATGCATTGGTTTTATTGGGGAGATAGAAACCCCAGACTGCTAGATTGACAACTATGTTAACGAGGAACATATGACGTTTCCAAAGCCTCAAGAGTAAACTCAAAAATGAGAAAATCTGCATTTTGAGCCTCTCAAAATCTGTACCGATTGTTGACTATAGTCTTCGTGTTAATTTGGAAGTCTGTAATTTACTTTGTGGATAGTTCAATTTTATTAGTAGAAAATGTAAAAACGTTTCCAATAGAAGTTAATGCAACTTTAGTGCTTGTCAAAATATTGATAAATATAAATTCAGAAGTCTCAACATCAACTCTTAGGAGGCCACAGCTCCTGCTGGTTTTTGTTCTAATCCAGTTTCAAGAGATAAACCAGTAGGGTTTCAAACCAGCAAAGAGGAGCTTAATTTGTGGAATCAGGTGTGTTGCATGAAATTGTCTCCAGGAATTGACTTTGTGACCCCAGCATTAATTACTAAATGGTTGACAAGTATGGCGATTCAATTTAACATCCTCAATTAGTGTTTCCCCAGTCAGACATTTACTACAGATATCTTTAATTTAATAACTTATACATTCACAAAACAATGCAATTCATATCATGATATAATTTTTTTTTATATCTACAAAAGAATACAAAAAGTGCATGTTAATTTTAATGGTCAAATTTAATTGTAAACAAATTGCTTCAATGGCATTTTACATTTTATTAATTAACAGTTTGAAGAGTCACATAAAATATACATAGAGTGGATGTAAATCCTGCACTTATCACTGAAATCAAACTGTAAATCAAATTGTTATGCTTAAATCATGATTTAAATCAAACTTAAATTTAACAATTAAACTTTGTTTTCCGAATAAAAAAAAGAAAAATTACCAAAAATTGTGATTTTAAGCGGGACAATTAAAGACTGGTTAATTTGTAAAGGTTGGTTTATCTTCCATTTTTTCAGGCGTACAAATGTCAAGAATAGAGTAGTTAAACGTTGACCGCTAAATACAATAAATTCCTCACAGTATATCTTTAAGCTAACTATTTAACTCCCTAGTAATTGACTGTAAATCGTGTTTTTTAGACTATCAGCAGTGGATCACCGCCTGTTGAATGTTTTCCCAGCTTGCCACAGTCAGGAGGATATGGGAGCGAGTGGTGGACGAGGTTGGCCCTTGCAGGCTTCCATCCCTGGAGCTTCATTGTCTCGTTGTCATAAACAGGCTCGCTGGAGTCTGGAGTCTGGTCTGAACGGAAACGGTGAAACGGGTTTATCGGAGCTCGCGAATGTTTGAAACACTTCCAGAGTCAAGTTTGAGAGAAAGTGGACTTTCTTTAGGAGTTTCTAATCGCTTCCGCTTAAAGTAACAGAGAAAAGTGGAGAAGTGAAGAAAGCAGGTAAGGCATTTGACGTTTCTGTATTTGTTTCGCAAATTAAAAGTAGTCCGGAGCGTGCTCTGCTTCCACGAACTTCACTTCCGCTTTTATGTTTGTTTGAATTGTTTTGAATTACTTTCCCATTGTTTTCTTTCTTTGTGTCTATTAATAATGTATAAGTATTTTTCCATTGAGGGTTAAACCGATAAGGCATTGACGTTGCTGTAACGTTAAGTGTTGCTGTCATTTTTACGCAGTTGTATTTAATGTTTTTACTATTTTAAATTTCTGACATTTGTAGTTGCAGCATATTATACGAAAGGCTTGCAGCTAATATTATTATGTTTTTATTTATTTTAATTTTTTTATCTAGTTTGCAAGGTCTAAAAATAGCTTGTTTTTAAATGAAATGCTCCAAATGAATGAGCAGCACGGTGGCGCAGTGGGAAACACGTGGCTCTCTGTTAAAGGGTAGGCGTTTCAAGCCTCCTCATAGCAACTGCTTGTTCGTTAATCGTGTGAGTGACCTCAGGGAGAATGGTGAGCTATTGTGGCCTGTGATGAACTACTCATCAGGGGTGGACTTTCCACTGGACTAAGGTATATCTTGTGCCTCTAACTTGGGTTGCCACCCATCCCTTAATATATACTTATTAATTAAATAATATTTGCCTATTTTTTCTTTCTTTCAGTCACAAGCTTGATAATACTGTTACATGTTCAGCACATTCACCATACAGATAACCCAAATGACTTTAAATTGCAACACACAACCTTTAAGTCCTCTAAATGGACCGTATTTAAGCTATTATTCTTACATTAAAGTCTGTTATCAAGGAACCTCTAGGATAAAAATGTGTACTTTTAAAACGAAATCATTTAACCTAAACATTCTTAATTCCTACAATGTCCATTAAAGTGTAAAACATCTCAACAGTTACTGAGGAAGAAAAACATTTAAAGTTTAACTGTGTTTAATTGCCTGTGTGTGTCCTACCTGAAATTATTTTAAAATTGATTTATAATGTAAATATAAATATTTTTATTGAATAATTTAGTTTAATAAATATAGAAGCCCTTTGCATTTGTCTGTTTTGGGCCCCAAATTAACAAAGCACTGCTCATGATCGGTCCGGTTATGGTCCAATGTGACTTAGAGATACAGAATAAACCATTAGCAAGAGGGATAGAATCAAGAAAATTGGTTAATCGACAACATTCAAGTCAGGTTAAACATGAGCTCAATATAGGGTCGTATTTTACATTAATTAGTTTTACTACAATGTTCAATTACAAATTGTTATTTAGTTTACTTGAAAAAATAAAAAAATATAATTGAAAGGAACTCCTTGAGCTAATTAGTTCATCATAATGACCTTCATGAATCTGTTGATTCTTGACAAGTCCAGTTCCAAGTGCCTATATCAACCAGTCAGGATGTTTAATTTTATTTATAACGCATGCTAAACCACATTTCTCCTCACCAAAACAGGTGTTGCTGAAGAGGCATGAGCCAGAAGTCATGACAGAGCTGGAGGTGGATCAGACCAACCTTCCCAGAGTTCAGGAAGGTAAGGGCTTTCTTACACCTTACTATCAAGTTCTTCACAAAGCTGTGCGGTTGTACACCAAACGTTCGTTTTATTGTCTGATATGATGACTGTGTGATTATTGTCAGTTTGTTTTGAATGAAATCACATACTGTGAATGTTGTGTTCCTTAAATGTTACGAAAAACATAGATTTTTTTTTTTATCGCTATAACCAAAATTCTTATGTTTTTCTCAAATCCTCCATGAGGGAACTTGACCCAAGGTTTTTTTGAAAAGGGAAATGCTAGTGATGGTTTCCCTTTCCGATCCCATTGTCCGCACAATGCCATCATTGTTTTGCTCTGCATTTCCATACAGAAACAATCTCTGGCTGTGAAACAAAGACCCTGTTAGACTTCAAAACACTGTATATCTCCCAATTAACTAATCTTTTTGTTTATGGTGTTTGTGTGTGCCAAGTTCCCATTTAGGACAAACTAGGTGAATATGGCCTGTGAGACACAGTTTTTTTTATTTCCTCAGTTTGTTTGCTGTACTGGCTCCCCAAAGCCTTGAGAAATAAATACATGCTAGGGAGCACTTTCTATGTGTTCACTCTTCTGTTATCAGTTCCTCTGGGTTTGTTTTCTCTCTGCTAGTCCTTGGGAACGCTGCCTCTATAAATCCCAGATCCCTTGAGGAGAAGCAGCCTCTTTCCTCTCTGAACTTTGACCTCTCTCTGTGTCGTTCTGTTTTTACTGAACTCTTTGCTTTCTGTGCTGTGAAACCTTTGGGTTAGGGCAGTGTTTCTCACTTATTTTCTGTCGTGCCCCCTTAGGAAAAAAAAAAAACATTTGGCCCCCCCGTGCAACTATAAATAGTATTATTTGTCTTTAAATTTGTTATAAGTACACCTCTGCATAACACAGTATCCTTATTAACGTATAAGAGAAAAAAGAAAGAAATATGGACCAACTTACATCAAAGAATAGCTTTATTGACTGTAGCAAAAAAGATTTAAGGTGCATCTGAAATGTAAAAAAAAAACATTAAATCGTTAATAAAACTATAAACATTGTTTGACTGATCGTGATTGCTGGCAATATTTGACACGTTTCGATGAAAAAGCTCAAGCAGCTTATCAGCGTGATTGGAGTGTAATGTCTTTAAGTGACACCTTAATTTATTTGGCTTCATGCTGTCCGCTGCCAACACTTTTAGACTCAGTAAGCACACCTGTCTCTCCTCATCTCCCACCACAGTCACAGTGAAGGCAAGCGCTACAAACGCGTCATATTTCCTCGTCTTCGCTTTCAGGAGACTTTCGTTTGTATCTTTATCTCCTTCTCTCTCCGCCTGTCTCCTTCACTTCGTGTCTACACTTCATACTCTGCCAATGAGAGCGCCACTGTCCCCTAATGTAGTGGAGTGGTATTGAACTTTATTCTAGAACAGTAAAAAAAAAATGTTAATAAAAAGCATGTTCCCCAAGGTCAAACGCGCCCCCCTTGACGGAGCCCCACTATTTGAGAACCACTGGGTTGGGGATTCAACCAGTACTCACAGTCATCAGTTAAAATTTGATTTTCAAACCGTAATGAGGGTTGATTCAATGAAGCCAACACTAGAAAATTTGGGTTCCAAAAGACACGTTTTATATAGGCCTAACATGCTGCAAGAGACTGCAGTCTTCTTCTTGAAGTCAGCAGGGTTTGTAGTGCGATTCTGGCAAGACAATTGTGCATTTATACATGTGACCTGGTTATCCATAAAAATATTGAAAGACCGGAAAAATTTTATTCTAACTACAGAAAACTATTAGAACTAGTTCTAAAAACCTCTGCCATTCCAATTGCACGACTAAGAATGAGAACTCTTAATATAATTTAAATATTTAATGGAAGACTATTAATGACTGCAATTAATGCTTGTAATATTAAGACCTAGACTCAGTTTTAAAGAGTTTTAAGGACAGAAAGGGGACATTGTTGTATAAGATCGATCAAATCTTCAACAGCAGTTCTTTCCTAAATCACTGAATTGTCACTCCATCAAAAAGGAATCAGACATGATGGGTACAGTAAGCTCAGAAAAGCACAATCTTTTTTTCAGGACCTTTACATTCTGAAATAAACATACATCACTTTTTTTCTGTTGTTCTTTCACTTGTAGATAATGAAGGAAATTGTGATTAGAACTACATCCTGAAATACTGTTGTTTCTTTCTGGGAGATACCTTCTACTGGCTTGTTGCATGGAGAGCCTGGTTAAATGGACATGTCAATCAACATTAACATTAGCAATTTGTGATGTAGAAGTCCTCGTCTGCCATACACTGATGATTTAATGAAAAGTACTTTCATTAGTGCATTCCAGGCACAGGTTTATGTCCAATCATCCTCCAGAAGATGAGTTATAATGAAAGAAATACGAAGGTTTCATTAGAATCTCAGTTTTTGTTTTAGGCTTAGTTTTATAAATACTCTATATAATAAATACTGTTTGTCTGAATTCAAATATACTATTAGAATATTGGGATTTTTTCATTGTTTTGGTATTTGCGAAAGTCTACAAGTTTGTTTTACCTATTTTAGTTTATAATTTAAATGTTTTCTTTTAATTATTTGCTAATACCAGACAGGCTTGTAAAAGAAACAATTGGATATTTTATAGTTCATGTAAGCTGCATGATTAGAAAACAAAAAAATGTTTTCTAGAACAGAATCCTGTTATGTTAGAGCATTGCATTTGGGATAATGTTTTTATAGGTAAATTCTCAAACTGCTTATATCTGTCTGCCATCTATCTGTTGAAACTCATGGTTCTTCATCTTGTCTCATTTGAGAGTTCAGGACTGACTAGTACTTAAATCGCTGCTGTAGCTTCCATATCTTTACTAAAATATGTTTTCTTTTTGTAACATGAGTGTTTTGGCCTCTGCAAAACTAGTCTGACAACTTGACGTGCTCGCCCACAGTTCAGTGAACGCCCATCAGACGCCCAAATGTATGTGGCTTATGTAAAGCACCACCAGTTAGCAGGTGCTTCAGCTGTTCTAAAGAGTTTTTGTGGGTTTTTTTTATTGTGTGTCTTCTTTATTGTGAGTATCATCTTATGAAGAATTGAAATGGATGAGTATTTGAGTTTTAAAATCAATTTGTTGTTGTTCGAAATGTTTGAGTTCAGATTTCCTCGGCTAAAGAAAGCTTCAACTCTATCAAAAGGTTGGAGGTGGAGGAGTGTTGCAATAAGTTGATCAGAAGCTGTTTTCCTGCTGTGGTGTTTTATGTTGGAGCCATCACACCATTATTTCAGAAATTGGATGTTGCTTTATGTACTTGCTAAGATGCCAGGTGTAAAAAAAAAAAATCTCCCTCCTGGAGTTGCATGCCTACATTATGTGAATAGTTCCTGATAATTTATATGCTTATGAAAATGTAAATTAAATTGTACTGTGATGCGATTGACTATAATGGTGAACTCTTTGAGTTGATGTCATTGTGTGAGCTTTTAATTGTACACTTTTTTTGTATATATATATATAGGAGATTTCAGATTTTTTATCAAAGTTTTAAATGGACAGCTAACTGATTTGAATTTTGAGAAAATTGAGTATTGTAACTTGAAAAAAATTTACATGTAAATGTACATTTAGCAGTTGTTTAAGCTGGAATAAACTTAAATTGGGCAAGAGAATTTGGATCCATATTGTTTAATGCAAATAGAGATGTGTTGAAGAAACAGAAGGGCTGGTATCAGGCAATGTCCACCATTTAACATAAAAAAAATTATAAAGAAAAAGAATATACCAGTGCTAATAACTGATTATTTTGATGGCTGACCAGGCTATATTGTTGCAGCACAAAAGATCTGATTTAAATCTTCTAATCTAGCGAGTATTTTTGGCGTTTTTTGCAGGTCAAGGGCTAGTAAATATGTGGTCTTCATTTTTCTGACTGCGGAAAATAATTAGTTTGAACTTTGAAGTATGTGGTTAGACCTAATTTTTAAGTAGATTTTTTTATTGTTGCATGGAATTTATTTGTAGGAAAAGGGAGAGAGATTGGAAAGTAGTTGGGGCAGAGAGACACCAGGACCTGCATCAGACATGTACTGAGGACTTGTTTACATCTTTTTAAATATGTATTTGTTATTTTTAATGCAATAGCAAAAGGAACCCTAGCTCAGAATTGGTCAATTTTATTCTTTGGAATCAGGAAGTGTGTTGTCTACTGGTAAAACCAAACCTGCTTTTGGACTTCAATAGAGCTGAAAATACTGACCAGTAGTCCCCTCTTCTCTCTGAATGCTTTCCTTCTGATTCTCCAAAGAGAACATCAGCAATCTCAATGTCCGGTTGCACATGTTAACCTCTTTGTTTCTGCTGCTGGTACATCCGGAAAGCATTGCTCCCGTGACTGTCTCTTGTGGATGTGTGAGAGTATTAATGTGTAACTTGTGTAACCTGATATTGATTATCACAATGTTCAGCAGGTGGGATCCTGCTGAAACTTCACTTGTTTTAATCTGTCTGGAAGTTGTACCATTTAGAGATGGAACACTCAACAGGAGTGCAGTTTTTTTTTTTTTTTTTCCTGCTCACACTTTTTAGGGGTTCTTTAGGTTCAATAAGTTTTAGTGGTTCACCCTTATTCATGGATCCCCAGCAGCTGCTGTAGTCAGTTTGTCTTTGTCAGGGGGATACGGTCTTGGTAAAATTGAGCTAAAAAAACCTTGTCTGTGCTGGAGTTGTATTTTAGAATCCAAGTGGCTCTTGGTTTAGGAAAGAACTCTTTGCTCTCGCTCCACGCGGCTCACAGAGTTTGTTGTTTTCTCTGTCCTGGGCTACTCCCAAGCCGCAGTCTCCAGCTGTTGTGTCAATTACAGAACCAGAATCCATTCAGAAACCCTCCGCGACCTGACTAAAGGTTGCTTCTGACTAAATTTAATCTTGGCCTGCATGTTTCTTGGATCAGTTTTTCAAAGTAGCACTAGTAGATGTGCAACTCTGCCATTACTAGAGTTTCATATATATCTGGTTTTAATAAAAAGTTGTGTTTTGGATCTTACTAATATAAGTGTTCTTCCTGTAAGGGTCTTGGCAAAGCATTTGTTGGCTGTGAAGTTTTTTTTTTTTTTACTGAATGCATAAATAGGATTTGAAAAGGTACATCATCCGTCATAATAGTCTTCTCTTTAGTGAAAATAAATATCTATCTATAATATATATCTATAACTGTGTATATATACAGTTTCTATAAAACCTTTTATATTTTGTTACTAATTGCTTTTTCTTAAAGATGGAAAATCTGTTCCTGAATCCCTTTTTGCTTTGGCAATTATTTTTAGCATAGTGTTTAAAGTAAATTGTTATACTTAAGGGTCCAAACCCACATGGAGAGTTCTGTGTTAAACTTTCCATGGCCAGTTTTTCCCTTTAGACTGTTATGGTTTTGTTTTATTGCTTACAATGTTTTTAGACACACTGTATAATCAAATCTTTTCTATGCAATAAAAGGCTTTATAATTGGGCTTGTTTATGTTAACTTTTTGAATTGTAATTCAACTGAGCAATAAAACGAGGGCTGTCTTTGAACGCTGTCTAAATCTGTGTTCTCTGCAGTCTGCCAGAGTTTTGCTGTTCTGGAGGACGGAGCTCTAGCTCATAATCTGCAGGAACAAGAAAGTAAGAGTTCTCCTTTTTCATCTGCCACACCTGAAGCTTTATAGTGCTCAGTATTAGTTATAAAAAGTTTGGAGCTTAAGCTTAAGAATTATATTTTGTAACATTCTTGAAACATTTGATCTTGGAGCCATAATGACTGTGGTGAGGAATTTGGGAATTCTCCTTCTGATAATGGAACATATATATTTATGTAATCTATTCATATTATATTATCTGAAATAATCTGAAATTTCAAACGATTAATACTTTAGTGTAGTTGTTTCTTTTTAAATTCATATAATGTTTTTGTATTGTTGACTGAAGGGTTTTGTTGTTCAGGATCAGATCATTACTACACAGTAAAATAAACTAAATTAACCATATGCAAATGCAATGTTAATGTAACTCTATTTGCAGTATAGACAGACCAAATTGACTCAAAAAGGGTGTGTCTAACTGTGTTCCCTGCGCTCTTCTTTAAGTTCACAATTTCTCTTGCAGTCGAGCAGTTCTACATTTCGAATGTGCAAAGGAGTCAGCTGGTGCAGAAGGACATCCAAGTGGCAAAGAGACTCCAGGATGAAGAGCAGCAAAGAGTACAGATGCTGCAGCCCCAGACCACTCGCCAACTGTAAGAGCAGCCCCAGAAGCACACGCATCAGATCAGGGGTTATGCAAGGTTATAAACATGGTAGCACTGTGCTATTAAAATGTATTCAAATTTGATGTATTAATGTTGGGTAAATTAAGGGCCCTTAAACATATCAAATTAATATCTTTTTAGGCATCACATTTCTGTAGGTATCTATTTTGTCACTAAAGGCTTTAACATTTGTAATTGATGTTTGTATTTTTTTCTCCCCAATTACTAAAAGCAAAATTTTCATGCTGCCTTAGATGATGGCTAATGTGAGTAAATTTAAATGGAAGCTACTGATAATAGGTATGTTACTAAATTATAAATTTTCTGTTTCAGAAAGCAATTTTAACATTGAACTAAATGTTACAGCAATACATATAAAGGTTACTTATTAAGAAGAATAAATCAAAATGCATTTAAAATGCAATTACAAGTCTGCTTCCGTCTCTGCGAAAGTTTAATCTGATTTAATCTATGCTAAGCTATGTTAAGAGCATATGCTATCAAGAGAATGGCTTAACTGATTTCAAGCAGATCATAAAAGGTTTAATATCTCTGAGTTGAGAAATGAGCCAAAAAAAAGTTGAGAGAAATGGCATGAGAATAAACAAACAAACAAACAAACAAATATATAAATAAAAGAAGAAATAAATGCATGAATACATTTAATAATACATCCACATTTGAATCATTAAATAAACAATGAATAAATTAACATATGCTTAAATAAATAAAATATTTATTTAGTAATGCATACATATTTAGATAAAAATAAATGTATTAACAAATTATTGTACTTTCACACTTTCAATTTCTCCTTTTGTTTATTTACTTATTTGCACATTTATCTATATTTGTAATTTTTTGTCCGGAGGCACATTTTATTTCTTAATGATTATTTTTATTTATTTATGTAAACATACATTCTTTTATTTAAAGTGTGTTTATTTGTTAATTTGCACTTTTCTTTATTTGTGCATTTACTTCTACTTTTATTTATTATTTTTATATTAATACTTAAGTAATTATAATTGGTCTCTTGGGTCTAAAAGCATGCCTAAAAATAGAACCATTAATGCAGTGCCAGCTACTGTACACCAAACTCATTCTGAAGCGAGTGATTTATGCTCAGGTTGACCCTGTTGTAGACTCCTCTCTGTGTGATCCATTCAGTCACTGTTTACACATCCAAAGTCCGCTCGAATCCCATCATGTTGCTTTCCTTCACTTCCTGATGCATTTAACCTGTGTTCTTCGTAGAGAGGAGCAGGATTCTGAATACGCACTCATGATTCAGGAGGAGATCCGGAGGTGTGCAGAGGAGGCCCGAAGGAGGGAAGTGGAGGATGAGGTACATGTCTGTTTTTCGTTCAGAACCCTGAAGTGTTTGTGCGAGGGATCAAATAGAGCAGTGGTTAATAATGAGTCACAGTGGGACTCCAGTGAGCTGATTTATTCAGATAAATGCTGGCTAAGACCACACCAGAATAAACATCAAGCGACTTCACTTCAGCGTCTCTCCTAGTGTGCACCTGTCAAATCTAGATGCAGCCAACATTCAAGCTCAAATGCTTTGTGTGAAATGAAATGTGTTGGAGTTAAGTGCAATGTCCATGAAGATCAGGCCAACTACTCTATTAAAACTAATGTTTTTTTTGAGTACTGTTTTGTACAATATACCGTCTTGGGCTGGATCATTGGATCTGAAAATCATTTCTAGTTAAATGATTCCAGGAATCACGAAGGAGTCCTGAGGTGAGATGCACAACATAAATCTCATCCAGCCATTTGAGAAATGAACAAGCGTGGGCTCGACTCAAGTGGAGTGATTATTTCTGGTGGTGCAGCTGTCCGATAGGTTGAGAGATGGGTCTCTTGAGGAAAAGTGTGCCCCTATAATCTATTTTACCTGGGTTGATATGTTTTTATTGTGAAGTGATTAGATCTCAATCTATCTAAAAGAAGTTTGACCATACAAACATGTTGTATGTCTAATTAATGAAATAGTTAGTTAATGGAATAATTAGATAGTGTTAGTGGTGCTGAGATCTCTACCATGTTTTTAATGTTCTACCCTAATCAAATAGGCCTGAAGTTTTTTTTTTTTTCAGATTTGTTCATGCATATAGAAGTTTAAAGGGCGCCCATTATAGAAAATTAACTTTTGGAAGGTGTTTGAGTCTTGGCCTGAAATGGGTGAATGCACTCCTGTAAGAGTTAAAACTAATCCTGTTATTTTAGAGAAATGTCATCAAAATTTATCTGTTTTTGAATGTGCGTCTCCTAGTTCTATTTGACAGTTTGCATAAAGTCTGCCATTGTTTACAAGTGAGAATAAGCATCGCTGCTGAGGGATGAATGGGGCTGAACAAACTCTGTAATACCGGATCAGTTTTTATTTGACAAATGCTAATCATTTCAATCAGGTTTAGTTGGTACCATGAAGCAGTTCATCAACTTGCTTTGTCAAGTCAGACTTTGATCTCGAAGCTATGATTAGTTCACAGGCGCGTGCATGTAAAAGACTGATGTAGCCACCAAATAACCAATCAAAATGAACATGGATAGAGCGAGCTCATTTTATTTCTCTGCGAAGGTGGTACAAGAGATTATAGTTCGGAAATACAATGAGTCTGCGCATATATTTTGTGTCGTATTAATACTGTGGCTGCTGTCAAAGCCAGACAAGATTGTTGGCAGAAAATTGTTGTGTGAGTGCGTAAGTTAAAGAAGCATCTTCTGTATTACTGTGAAATTGAGCATTATATTAATTCCAGTATATTTGACCTGATATGAAATGTTCATGCAGTAATGGGTGTATTACAAAATAAAGTGTTTATTTGTCTACATACTAAATGTATGTTTACATTTAGAAGGTGAATGTCTGTTTTAATTATTATTATTTTTTAGAAAGATGTAACCACAACACACAATGATCATGGCAGCATTTAAAAGTTAAGAAAATTTATTTGAGCAGAAATATGTACAAGATTGGGAAGAAAAGGCGAAGCCTTTGTTACCAATGCGGGTGTTGCGTCACTTAAAAGTTCCTTTTATAAACGAATTGGATGAATGTAAGCGTGCAATCTCTAATTCGGAACATAGCCAAAGACCGATTGAGTCCTAGATGCTTTCATAGCACCCAAATCCCAGGATTGGTGCAAACTAATTGTAAACTTAGCTAGCTAACCAGTTAATCTGCCTTCATGATACAAATCCCTGGTCAATTTCAGGATGTAGTTCCCATTACAATACCCTTCATCACCTACCAGTGAAAGAGCAACTGAAGAAACACATTTGATTTATGTTATTCAAGGCAAAGTTCCTGAACGAAAATGTTGTTTATCTGAGGTTACCTCTCAGTATTGACTCTTTTATGACCGTGCAGTAATCAAATGTCAGATTTACAAAAGGGCTGCTGTTGGAGAATGGATCTCTTATTTCTTGAGTAAATAAAAAGCACAACCACACATTTTTCAATATGTTTGAAACTCTCTGTGCTTAAAACTGCTTGCTCTGAGTCTAGTTCTAAATATTGTAAACATTCCTAGCGGTGAGGGAAACCATAAATACTTTTTCAGTAACTATAGAAATTATCCCTAGAGATCTCTGATTTATTTTATTAGTAATGCAGCTTGAATTAGAGATTTTTATGACTACGCAAAATATAGTAATCCTTCTCAGAAAACCGTTATTCATATCTTTAAATATTTTATGGTTAGTAAGGTCAAATGTAAAGATGCCTTGCCACACTGGCAGCGCTATTTCAAAAGGAAGGTTTTTAAGTATAAGTAACTAGTAATTATATGAACGTTCACTTGACATGTTCATGAGAGCTATAAGATTATAATTGCAGAATGTGAAAAAGGTGTAATGCATGATTTTTAATCATTAATAAGTTTTCGTTCAGCTCCAAATGGCTCAAGGAAAACATCTGCACTCATGCTAGATAACTCCACATACATAACAATCAGCGGAGCAAACACACTGTACGGGAGTAATGGGAACAAGGTGAAAGAGGAGATATGCGATTCCAAGATGCTTTACTGATGAATATTACATTTTATGCATATTTATTGAGTTCTTAACACTGCAGTTGAGTCTAGAGATGTACAACCTTTAATATAAATGCTTTGAAGAAGGCATTATATAGCCTATTTAATTGAAAGAGAAGCTTCTAAAACATACTTCGCAATGCATTTAAGATCAGTGTACAATGTAATAAAGAAGTTTGGGAATATCTAGTAATATCTGTTTTTGTAGACCAAACAAAAACTAAATGGTTTACACCATTTAAATTAGTTTGATTTAGAAAGTTTAATGCTTTTACCCAAGTTTGTTTCAGAGGTGCAAAATGAATGTTCATCAAAAATGTATCTTTAATCTCTTTGGAAACCCAATAGCACCCTCTTGTGGTGCTCAAACAGTTTGAAAATTTACTTTACAACATAAATGGGGACCTTTACTCTCTTAGATCACCTTTCATTACAGCTACGTATTTTACTGCAGATTTTTTCTTGGCATCAGTTAATCATTTGCTGTAAATTAACATATACTTGCATGGCTTAATCAGTAACAAGGTATTGAAAAATAACAGTAATGACAATTAAAAAAATGCTACAAACTTATGAAATCAACTATATTTTTATGTTTTTTTATTGGTAGCCTCTTGTTTGCATCACAGTTTTAAAAAATATTTTTTATAAAATTATTTAAAGTGTTCATTACTTTCATTACTTCCATCATTACTTGTCAGAGACCCAAATACAACCTGCATACATTTTTTTAATATGTAGGTTAGTAATAAAAAATGTATGTAACATGGACATATCGTGTGCCATGTTACCTGGTTTTTCATATTAACGGTAAAGGAGGCTCAGAATGGGCGTAGCCATGAATGGGCCTACAGAGGTGGGGCATAGCAAAGACATTTGATTGGCAGAAGGTTTAAATCTTAATACAGCTTAAGCAAAAAAAAAGGGGGTGTAAACATGGGTTTTCCTGCTCCAAAGTTGGACAGTTTTAAGTGAATGGGAACCTGCTTACATCAGCCGACTGTGCTACAGTTTAGTCACCTTTGATTGTTTATTGGCAGGGAGAGCAGGAGGTTCTGTTATCACTCGATACTAACAACTAATTGAACTTGCTTATAGTTGAGCATTTTTCTCTCGTCAGTTCTTGGTTGGTTCAATGTCAATCCTCAGCCCAATGTTAACTACTGACATTAATTCATGTACCGAGGCTACAGTGAGGCACACTCCGTCTTTTTTCAGCTGATGACTCGATGGATGGATGACTTGATCAGGGTCTGCTCATGAAATACTGCTAGGCTCTTCTTACTAGCCTTTTTTTCTTGAACAGTTAGAGCTCTATATTTGCTTGTGAAAAACTCCAGTGTTCAACTGATTTTTAATGATTTAATTGGATCACAACACCCTGAATACAAGAAGTTATAGCAAATGTCCAAACTTAAGTTGGTAGTTCAATTGTATAATGTTGGCAAGAAACGTACATTTTTATGTTAATGCTAATATGACTCATACTTTTACATTATATACAGATTTCTTTATTTGGTTTCTGGGTGGCAACATTAGGCACAATGAAATGAGGTGGCATCATTCAGGTGTGGCTTGGTAGTTTTGTGCTTATGATCTACTTTAGCAGATCAAAGATATCGCAGAAAGGTCTCTTGAATGATGCTCTGCATGTGTAATCCGGGGATTACAGAGACACAACAACAAAGGCAGTAATTGTTTTGGTGACCACTCACTGCATTGAATTTTTTCCCAAAATTTGATATTCAAATGCTTAGATATGGAAGTCCCTCTTGAACAAAGAGCAAAAATGTTTGAGAAGGCAAATGGAAAGCAGGGAGAACAATTGTTTGGTTTATTTTGAGATCTTCGTCTATCTGCTAATGAATATTTTTGAAATTGGTTCAGTTTCTCTAATAAAGACCATACATCTTCACTCGTTTAGTGATTGGGCATTCTGATTGAGACGAAGAGATGCACGCACAACATCTTGTCAGTCATGTGTTGGGATCAGGTTTTGATTGATGTGGTAATCATGACATAATTTCTTCAGGTACGTATGGTTGAGCAGACGCTCAGTGGAAATGTGTCTAAGTCATTGTGGTCAGTATTGCGATAAAATGTCTCTGCTGTTTGTAAGCTCTGCTACGGTTCTTGCAGCCGTTTGAAGATTCAGCATGGTGGGTGTAGAGAAGGAGGTCTTTAGGTTCGCCTTCTTGAAGAAAAAAGTGATGATGGCTCATTCGAGTGTACTTTTCTTTTAAGAGCAGCCAGGTTTGGGGGCCTTTGAAACTCATGTGTGGAAATTCCCCACTCTTGACGTGTGTTATCTATCATTGTTCTGTGTGTGAGCGGACGTATTTTAGCCGCTAAAGCCACACTTTTACACATAGTCATCACACAAATGCCCATCTATTTCATGTTAATGTAGAATGTTTATTTTAAATGTACTCTGCATACTTTACTCAAGAACATTGATAATTACAATCATAAAATCTGTAAAAAAAAAAAAAATTTTTTTTTTTTTTTTTAGGAAATTGCAAAAAGGATGCAGGAAGAAGAACTTTGTTTGAGAAACAGGAACACTTACCAGAACAAAGAAAGCAGAGGTAAACTGTTTCCCATTCCAGTACGCAATGTAAAGTGCACAAAGGAGTTTTCAATTCATTGTCTCAACAGCTTTGGAAGGCACATTATTGTGTAGAAATGATCATACGAGTATCATCAATGAAGTTAGCATATTATTGTCTAAATTCAAGTTTAAAAATAGCCCACTTATCATTTTATGTGTAACCCGCATAATGAAAAATGACAAAGTCTTCAGTCGAGTTTTCCTGACAATTTGAAATGTAAACCTTGTGACAATGTGAGGGTGTCATGTGTTGTCTCTTGCTAGTCAATACATACAATGAATAAGTAAATTGAACATTTATTTAGTTGATTTTGGAATATTCTTACCTATTTGGTTACACTCGAGTGTTCATCATTGTGTTAAATCGGAGACCTCAAGTCGATCCCTGAATGTCCATATCCGCTGCTGGTGTTCGCTCCAACCCTGTTTCAAGAGGTTCATCAGTAGTGTCTAACTGGCCAAGAGGAGTAGAATCAGGTGTGTTCAATTAAGGTTGGACCAACACTGCAGGACTCAATAATTGAGTTTGAGACCCTGGTGTTGATTGTAAAGTGCCTTTTTTAAAGAAAACATTTTGAAATATTTAATGAATTTTCCTTGGTTCTGTGTTTTTTTTTTAAGGCACATTATAATGCATTAGTTGAGGATTCATTAATGGCTATCTTCTGACCTTTTATTAGTTAGTTTAGGATGGAAACATTGGTTATAAAGCATTAACCTAACATTTTAAAAGTCTTAATTACCCGCTTGTTACAAAAAAGTAAATATTTAATCAAACATTAATCAAGTTTATTTTTGTTCTGATGAATTTAATAAGCAAACACTCAGGCTTCTATCGTATAAAGTTAGTGTTATTCGCACAATATGATGTATATTACCAAATTATTAGTTATCATGGTTGTTTTGAGGCGTGATGATTATTTTATTCTTGAGAATATACTCATAAATACCTCAGAAAGTGAAATTATTAATTGTTTAATGAGGTTAAACCCTGAATGTAGGACTGAACCATTAAAATAAAGTGCTACTCCAAAAAAATGTCTCAATATATTTGGTTCCCTTGAACTCGCACACATTTTGTTGCTGTACTAACTTCATTCTGTGTTTGTCTGCTTGTGAATGTTTGTCCAACATATATTTTAACAGAAAAACTGTATGTTAACATTTTATCCTGCCTCCCAAATCTCTAACCCTTTCCTGAATACCTTGCTTTGTTTTCATGGATGGCTCCATAAGAGTCCGCAAACCGTCCTGCTCCTCCACACTCACCTCGACGCATTTGTGCGCCCAACCGGTCTCCATCAAGAAGACAGCAGTACCGTTCTTCACATACCTATTCAGACTCTGAGGAGGACTCCATTGAGTACATTAGGCATCCAGTCCTCAGGCCAGAAAGAGAGCCTGTTGTAGATCACAGGAGACCTGTTGTACGACCTTCAAGAGTTTGCTCTGAACAGGATGAACTGAGCGTCATAAGCAAGAGCAGCAGATCTTCACAGCTCTCGAGTGGATGGGGTGGTGTGATCAGGCTCATAAAGAATGACATGAGCGAGCAGGGTTACCTCAGCCACAGCTCAGATGATGATCTGTTTGAGCCTGTCTATAGACTTGAGAAACTTCTGCAAAAAAAGCAGCAAGCGTCCGGAGCAAGGCTGAGCCGCCACTGCAGCATGAGGGAGGATCGTAGCCGGCTCTTCCAGGGAGACGGTAAAAATCGAAGGGAAAGTTTTAGAGAAAGACGAGTTCATTTCCCAGATCAACAAAGGCGTGTTAACAGTTACCATGGTAATGGTAGCAACATTATAGTGGACAGAGTTTCATGTTCTGCAGGAATACAAACCAATGCTCAAACACACTTCAGAGAGACTCAAGCTCCTGAAATTCAACGGAATGTTTCCATGAGACGAAGTTACCATGGTAAAATCAGGCGTACCTCAGTACGTGAAGGAAGAAGAACATTCAGTGCAGACAATTCAAACAATGCTCCTTCATTTAAACCTTTAGAGGATCATGTTAGAGGGAGAAACCTAGTGCTGAGAGCTCAGTCGTTAAAAGAAGATGAACGGAGGATGGAGAGCATCCACCGTTTTAGAGAGCGTGGAGCAAGACGAGGTCAAACTGAGCGTTGGGAGAGCTTTGAGGAGGAGAGATCAAGCACCGAAGATGAGGTGGAGAGACGGACTTCCAGTGCACACTCTTCCGGAGCAGGTATTTCTTTCCTGTGACCTGCCGTGTCTGCTTCTCCTGAGTGCTTTCCAATCATCGCCAATCAGTAAAACAAGAGCTTCTCCGCATTCCTGCCTGCTTTTAGTCTTTCTGTTGGGGCTGTGATGTGTTTTGTCTTTGTAAGCTTTCACTTGCAGTAAAAATGTAATCTACTTTTATTCCGTTACACAATCAAGACTTTTCTCACCAGAAATGTTCAAATGTTCTTCATCTAATTGTTTACATACTGTATCTGGGGATGGGTTCAATCCTGGTTTGAAGTCCTGGTCCAGCTCTCAGTAGATAGCTCTAGTGATGGATATCGTTAAAGGGGTAAAGGTAATCTGAGTGCACATGGCTTCAGAACCCTTTAGTTCTAGATCTGCTTCAGTAGAACCTGCGGTACAGTGGCTTTTCTTAAACAAGGATGCAAAAACTCTTTACTTGGGGCAACTGGCTGAAGGTGGTGGTCTTAACATCTCTTCATTATTACCTGCATGTAACTCTGCTTTTATTTAAAAACAGGACCTGCATGCAGAAATGGACGGGCAGCCCTTGACTTGGGGGACCTGGAGCAAGTGTTAAGGGATGAGGAGCTGGCCCGCAGGCTTCAGCAGGAGGAGGAGAGACTGGCTGAAGAGGTGAATTAACCAAATCAGATGAAGTGGTTTAGTTTAGGTTTGTATTGTGCCTAAACTGACATTCTTAAACTTACAGACCTATAGTTTTAGAACAAGCTTAACTAACATCATTAATGATTTTGTTAAGGCTGCGCTTGAGCCAATTGGTCAGTGGGCTGTTCTACAAAATTTCTTCTTTTCTGAACAAAATTGGCATTTCTGAGGCGGATTGTAGATTAAGTTCTGCGCCTTCAATGGTCAGAAAATTCAGAATTGAAAAGTAATTTTTTTTGTTTTGCTTTTAAATTTAGACATATTTTGACCTTGAGGTCTGAGGAAATTTGAACTTTTGGTCAAATATTTATTAGTATTTTTATTTTCATTTTGGGTTACAATTTTATCAAAAATACTGTTAATCAGAAATGCCTAGACAATAAGAAGGTTATGGTTGTCGGTCTGAAATCTATTCTGGAACCACAGATCCAAATGTTTCACATTTTAAGTCCAAATCTCATCTATAAATGTAGATGTAAAAGCCAAAGCACATTTTACCCACTCAGTTGAAGTTTGTAATGATTAAAAAAAGGGGGAAACCCCAAGAGGGGTTTATTATTTTAAATATTTTAATGATAATTAGTAATGCAAAGACTTGATGCCCTTTTTAGCTTTGTTTTTGTGTTGTTTTTTTGGTCCAGAAACACAGATCCAAATGTTTCACTTTTAATTTGTTTGTTGAGTCCCCATTTAAATTTCAAGGTTGGATTTTGCCTGGAAAAGTTCAAGTCTGTTTGTAATAGAATAGCTTAGTGGGTGGACATCATAATCTCCCAAACAGTTAGTCATGGACCCGAATTGTCATCCCTGTTAATATTCTAACTTCTTTGTGAAATCCATGTGTTAAAGTGGATTATTCTGTTTTATTACAATAGCATAGTTCCTCTCCTCTTGGAAGAGATTGCCCTGTTGGAGACTTTAGAGCGGCACAAGTAGCTCAGGATGAGGTGAGCAGAGTTTTTTTTTTTTTTTCCTGAATATTGTGTTTTCTTCTTTTGATGAGTAATCCATGTTTTATCTGTTCCAGGAAATTGCACGGTTCATGCAAAAACAAGAGATCAAGGCCAAGAGGAGTTCCTGCGAGCTGGAACCTGTAGAATGCAGAGAGAGTGACAGAAGAGCATGTGACAGACAGGTAACTAAACGTGCATAACCTTTTACCCTTTTCCTATCTCACCCATAAGAGTTTGTTGACGAACCGAATGACTCAGGAATTCAATGGACAAACGAGGTGAATCCTATGTCTCATTTTGACACACTTTAAACAAGACCGTCTGCATCAGTGAAACTAATGTATGATTCATACTTTCAGATATTTATTTTCAAAAGCTGACCTTTTGAGGGTTAGTCATAATAATCAAAACATCAAGTTCACAAAACATGTATTCATTAGAAGCAACCAAAAAAACAGCTAACAGCTATATTTATACACAAAAGCAATGTATTTGTTTTGACCTAAAGAGGAGAAGACTGGATTCAGAAGGTCTTCGGTCTCCAGTTGATGACTTCACTCATGTGTCCATGCCAGAGTAAGTTTTTTTCCTCTCCGTGAATTCCAGGATTATTTTTACAGGAAATCTCATTTTTAATCGGTTGCCTCAACAGGGAACCAGAGGTCAGGAATATTGCTGAAGAACTTGACCCCACTTTCCAAAGGAAAGGCTCTGCTGAAGCAGGAAAAAGTAATGCTGCGTTCAAATACATCACGATCCTGAGATAAATATAAAGCTAAAACACTGTTTCTTACTCAGGTTCCTGCCAAAATCCAGCTTCACAACAAGCAGGCTCATACAACCCAATAGATGAACCAACATTTGTGCCTCCAACAAAACGCCAGAGTGAAAAACAAGGACAAGCAAAGGCCAAAGAGAAGAGGGAAAATAGCAAACCGAAAGAGAGTTGCAAGCAGCAGTGACGAGCATAATTTAACCTGAGAAAGAAACTCAAAATAATTAACTCCGAAATAAAAAGTTTGCATGACTATCCCATCCGTTTGGGGCATTCCAGTCTTTTTTTTTTTTCCTTTGGGATTTTGACTGTTTTTGTGTAATCTTCTTTAATCTTACAAAGCTGAGATAATCCATCCGAAAGTTACTTTCTGTTTTGTTTAGCAGCTGTTTTCAAGGCTGGTTCTCGCTGGCACCACAAAGGGAAAGCTCCCCTCCCGTATTCTCCCTAATACCACTCAGCAAGTGCTTTTAGAGAAGCTTGGTGAAAATCTTGGGACTTTTTCAGCTTTTCTGCTTCAAACGCAGTAAAAGTATCATGTTGTTAATCAAAGTGCAATGGCTGAACGGAAACACACACACGCACGCTGGTGATAAATGCTTATTTTAGAAGAAAACATCAGGTTATACTTAGTTTTTTGCTGCCATTTTAATTTTGTTGATGGGTTCATGTTGTCCTTTACACAGAGGTCAAATGTAAATCATGCTTTTCTATTGTAAAAAAGGAACCGTTTACTATTTTTTAAGACTAAATATATTCTTGAGTCGATTTATATAGTACTGTACAAGGCATGAAAGCACTGCAAATTAGTAAGTTTTTATGACCTATATAAACATGTTTGTACAAAAGAAGAATCTCTATGAAAATATGGTATTAAAGTCTGTCTTTATTTATGTTAATAAATACTTTTGTATACAGCAGTATTTGTGTTGATTTTATTTTTACTTTCAGGCAGAATATTTGTACCAACGTCATGTCTTTCCAAAACATAAAGCTGGAGGTTCCTTGGTGTACAGTATAAGGTAAAGTTCTTGTATTATATAAATGTTTGACTGCTTTAAAGCGTTATCATAAATGCAGCAACAACGCCACCTTTATCCAATGTTGTTCAGTGTCAGAAATAAATCACTCAGCACAGGCAACACCTAACAAGTCAAGGCAAGTTTTTCTCTGTCTCTGATAGAGCAAAGATCAACACACAAGAGTTCATCATAGATCAGGAGTTTATCAAATCACCAAAAGACACGTCAGGGAATTCCCATGAGTCACTCATAACAACTCGCAAGGTGTCTGAGTGTTTACTTGACTGGTTGGATAAGCTATGAATAGAATCTAAAGCATAAGCAATAATTTGTCCTGGATTTTCAGCCTTAAATACCTCTATAACATCATCCATGTTGTCGAAGTTTCAGGTGATATGTTCACACAACTGGTTGATTTTACTTGTGTTTTTCGAGGACTTTTTTTAACCAACTGGGAATGCACAAGATATAAAAAAAACTAATCATTCGATTTATTTTCATGTTTAGCTATAAAAATGCTAGCCACTCTATCAAAAATTAGGTTGCCATTAATTACACTTTCATACACCTACTATTTGTACGAAGAGCGAGAGCAGCCTTTTTTATTTTTTTAATGAAAAGCTTGAATTTTATCCACACAATGTTATTAAACAAAGAGTAATACAGGTTTTACCATTTATTGCATTACTTAAACTGAGCAATAATAACAGGCATCATTACTCTTGAGCCACAGCATTTCACATAAATACAATCCAAATATTACTTTTACATCTTTAATATCACCTCCGTTGAATGTATGCTATGCTTCTAGTTAGAAACTATACATATCCAAAAGTTAGGTCAAAAGCTTTCATAGGTATGAGAACAGGGCTTCTGAGGTTGCTTCCTATTTGATAAAACAAGGTGAAACACAGTCACCAAAAATGCTATGAACACTGAAGGAATCACAACCTTCCAGTTTTGATTCAAAAAGCCTTTTCTAGAAGAAAGAAATGTGTATATTTTTCAGCCCTCCCACCACTCTCCCCAAAAAAATCCCCACCAGGGTATTTCTAGAGTGCTTTGAACTCAAGTGTGATGCAAGCAACAGTAAATGAAGCCTACGGTCGTAGAAGTGTCTACTGTCTGCTCCTCCACACCTACATTTTAAAAAAAAACTCTCATCTTTGAGTGTTAAAGTGCACCATCCTTCAGAAGTTCAAGCACAAGCTTGTGTTATACACAAAAGCTCCCATAAACTCTTTGTTGAATGTCTCTGACTGGTTTTATAAACACAGCTTCATGTCTTGCAGGGAAAACCAATCCTTCTCCAGTGCCAGCACTTTATCAAACTCATAAATGGTGTCATCTTTGGCTTTTACTCTCCTCAAAACTTTACATTTGGTTGCGTGGTTGAGTTTCTTTCACATTCGAAAGAACAGCCTGCTTCAGTGTGAAGCTCAGTGGACAAACCAGATGCAAGGTTGAGCTGAAGTAACATTAAGGATGCTTCTCTTGAAAGGATCTACCCACTAGTGTCATTGACAAAAATCACTGGAATAGCTGGTGTTGAAGATCTTGTTTCAGACTTCTTAAGGTACAAGGGTATCCACTGAAATCACACTAAGAGTTTGGAATCTGATTTGTATGGATGGATGGAATCTGAGCTCCCTCCTTCTTCTTGTTGCGGATGGCAAAAGCTACAGTCGTCTTCTTCCTCGACCACTATTCCTGAGCTTTCTGAGGCATCTAAAAGAAAGCAAAATTTGGAGTCATTTAATTTGGAGATGCGAAAATAAAAGGTGTTCTGTTGGGTTTAAGTGGTACCTTGTTCGGGTATGCCGAACTTTTTTGTTTCGTTTAGTTTCACTTTGGTGATTGTTACCGCGACGAAAACTATGACACAAAGAACAGCCAGTCCTCCCATCACTGCCGCTATCAACAGTGGAAGCGAGTTGGTCTGTTCTAGAAGAAACAAAGGTTAGGATGCACACCGTATATCAAATTTGAGGTTAATCAACAATAATTCTACCTTCTTGGTTCCTCTTAACAGAGAGTGTGTGATGAGAATATGGGGTGTTGACTTCAACCTTCCGATTCTCTTTTCTCTTCTTTCCATTGTCCAGGGGAGTACATATACTGTCACTGCTATTGCTTCCATTTATCAAAATAAAACCTTCATTGCAACTAGACAATGGAAAAAAAGTGTTTAATAACTTCAGTTATGGATCTTTTTTTCAGCTTTGTTTTGACCACTCATTTTACCATTTTGTCCATTCTTTGCAGTAACTGTGAATCTCATCACTGAATGTTCCTTCTGGACATGCTCGACATAATCCTGGAAGCATTACGTTGCAGAATTGTGTTGGTTAAACTGAAGGGAATTTCTCTTTTGAAAGCTTGTTAATATAAGAGGGTCTTACGGTCACTGGTGGGCTCCTCTCCTTTCTTGCATTCAGTGACACAGAAGGAACACTCATTGTCTCCACATCGAAATCCAGACGTGCAACCACAAATGGCATCACGGCTAGCAGTGCAGGATTTAACTGTGAACTGGATTCCTAGGAAACCAGAAGTATTCTTGTTTACTGATTAGAAAAGAGGAAACAGTTGTGGAAAAGGCTAAAAAAAAGTACCTGTACACTGGGTACATCTATGGCAACGGTAGTCAGTATTTGTAATGTAAGTCCCAATGTCACATGGGGTACATAAATCTTCCGGCTCCACTCCACACAACTTCACCAAACGGTTTCCTTTAATCACATTTAACTTGTGAGTTTTTAGGAATTCATTGATGTAGCAAATGCTGAACATTTATTACAGGAATTTAGTTTTTTATTGCAAGGATCTTCAAATTCGGTCCACAGCCTGGAGTGTTTCTTGGAAATGAGAACAATGGGGACTGAGCGCAGGAATATCCTATAATAATAAAAGGGGATTCCATCCAGAAAAAAAATCTTGATATCTATGCTTTCTTGAGCCTTATGGCGTCTTGTCTACAACCGTTGTTATTTGATCTCTGGATTCTGAAGTTTTGGTTGAAATTATGAGATATTTCTAACAGAGGTGGGGGAGGTAGTTTTTGGGTGGTGTGTACAATGACAATTACATTGGATATAACTGTATTTTTTAAAAGAGCAGAGCAGCGTCTGCGACCAATTTGTAATGATGTATGATATAATATGTAAGATATAATGTACCAGGGAAATTAATATTGAGTTAAAGCTTACCTACAATCAAAACAAGGAATAATAAAAAATGAAAATGACAAACACTGCACATAGACTGTGTCCAAAATAAATGTCTTATTTAAAATGTTTTATACAATAAATTGGCTTTTTAGTTACCTTTTTAGATAACAAACTCCATCATATTAAAAAAAGCTTTGAAAATTCCGTGATGTTTATATTTGAGATTTTTATAAACCAAGGATTAAAGAAATGTTTATATTTGTTTCTAATATCTTTTCTATTACCAAATATTGGCTTAAGATTATCAAATCGTCTTACCATTTATGAAATGTAACAATTGTAGGTTGGATTAAACCTCCTTTTATTTGACAGCTTCGTGTAAACAAAGTCTTGGATTTCCTTTGCAAGTTCATAGAATTCATCTTAGGGTACGCTATATAATCATTAAAACCTCTGTTGCTGAGACTTCATTTGGAAGAACAATAGAATTTATTTCATGTTGTAGTTATGAAAATGTAGGTTCCAATCAAATAAACTGGAAGATTCTAGAACACTGGATTTCCAGTGAGTTTACAGTACCTGGCTTGCATCTGGTACAGCAGACCTCATGCTTTGGGTTTGTAGACAGCTTCCAGTCCTCACATCCAGAGGGTACAGCTTCTGACCATCTGACCACCACACTGAAGATCAGCCCCAGCACTGCTACAGCACACACCATTTCTCCTCTAGGAAAGAAATTTAAAATACTCTACTTAACACAACATGCTCAATACTTAGCATTACAATAATAGTGTCTTACTTTTTCTGTGTAGTGATGCTGATTTGCCTCGTTTCGCAGATAGAGATGAGTAGCATTTTCACAGAGTTTTATTTAAACGGTAGTTTTGGGGGCGTGGCGTCACCTACACACGCTCGCCTTCAGAACTTCAGCTGTACACGCTGTAGAAGAGGAGGAGGACTGCTCACCGGTGAGTTTAAGCGTCGAGAAGTTTAGGCAATAGACCTTAACGAGGATTCGGTGAATGAAGTGAATGTTGAGTTCGTTAATCCAAAGAATTAACTGGAGTAGCCGTGAATGCTAGACCTATGGACTACTGCGCAGTCGCAGTGTCCTGTCCGCTGTTAAAATGACCGTTTAAGAGCTACAAAACCACAAAGTTTACACACGTACGACGCTTATTTTGTCCCTTATTAGGTCGTATGTTTTAATAACGCAATTAAAAACAAAAATGTCTGAGAGATAGAGGAATGAGTGTGCTTTGGGTACTTGGGGGATCAAAGACTACTCATCATGAGTCATCTTGAGTTTCAGAAGCATCACCTGCAGTGACAGGTTACAACATTTTCTTTCAACCTAACTTGTTTTTATGATTCCCGGAAAAGTTCTATCATGTGTTATATTGTTGTCGTTCTGCCACTCTACCAATCCTGTTGTTTTTTACACATGAGAATGAATCAAGTCTAAAGTGCTGCATCATGCTAAGAGCTTTTTTTTATGATCCGGCTATCCTAAAGCACAATTACAACTCTTAAGTTAATTTCTGATACATGGAGTTTTAAATCAGTATTTTGAGTCACACTTAAAAGAATCAGAACTGCATGACATATAGTTGAAGAGCTGAAGCAACAATGGACAATGTTTCAGAGCTCAAAAGGCTTTGGTTTTTAAATAAAGCTTATTTTCTTACAGCCAGTGATGTGAGGTTACGAGCAAGTTACCTCCCAAAAGTGATTAAAGCAGCATTTCATATTCAACTGGTTTATCAACAAAGAACAGTTTGATAAATGAGTTATGACGAGGCTGACTCTGTCCCTTGTTCATTGATTTGGACTATAATCTTTATTATAGAACTTTGCTAGTAAGTTACACATAATGTCCTGCTTGATTTTACATGGATTTAAAATGTTTTTGATATTGATATAATAATAATCAAGTTTCAGCCACTTCCACCATTGATTGTCTATGGGTGAGTGGAGCAGCAGGCACTGGAAGCAACGCGTGACATCACACATGTTTTATATTCGGTTCATCAATTAAATTTTCAAAGGAACATCCAAAAACTAAAATATTCGATAGCTACAGCCCTAGTATGGATCTAACCTCTGAATTAAACCGCAACAAACTAGCCCTCTTGGATGCATTTTGGGATTGGCTAACATGACTATGTTTAGGATTATATCCTGTTTTCTAGGGAGTGAAATTGCATCCATGTTGATAAGGTTTTTACGCAGGAAGGAAAAAATGTGGTCTAAAAATGGCTGTGTGGAAATAAATGTTTCATAGAATTATCTGGTCAGGTTGCCTTTTAAAAACCTGTACTTTTACACTTTCATAAGAAATTTTACCTTCATATTTTAACAAACTGGCTACATATTGAATTATTTATATGATTTTCAAACTTAGTAGAGTTTTGAGCCTTACCTCCCATATAGGACTGTTGTAGTGACTTTTTTTTCATCTTTATGTTAATCCATCAGCTCAAGTTTTTGATGTCCCTCTGCAAACAGGCAAAATGCAACTTAAAGACTCAGTAGTTCTTCATTCTACTGTACTACTGGGTTCCTCGTCCCACTTGGGATGTTGCTGAAACAAATCCAGTACACCTCTCTGCAGCCTGTGGACCAAGGTGGGGCTGAAAGTGTACTCCCCCCGACAGGTTTTCATTGGTTGGAGGACAGGTCGACGTGGGGCTGAATCCAAATGCTGAACATTATCATCATCATGGATTCACTGCCACGCACAGTATTTGTATTTGTAGATGTTCGTTATTTGTATACTTGTAGCTTTAGGCAACTATAATGTTGCATATTTTATTAGTTTTCTGATGTGTACAAATCAAAACAAAAATGTAAACAAAATTACTCATGGGATGACTGGTTTGTGGTCTATGGTCACATAAGTTTACCAACAATCACAATTTTAACTAATTCAGGTTATTAAAAGCGTCATTGAAACTTGTGTAATTGTTGATAAAAAACATAGACGTAGTGAAATTCATAGCAAGAGTCTCCACATATGCTAATAAATGATTAATGTTGAACATCAGAATTGTTTATAAGTAAATTATACATTAATGAATACATTTCACAGTTATTTAATAATTTCTTCATAATATCCTTGGTGCCAACCTTCTCCCAAAAAATGTAGGAAATATGGAATGCAGTTGCAAGGAATGTCAAGGATCTGAAGACGTAAGCAATAGAAACAGTTTTAGTATTACATTATTTGTGCATTATATTGTGCACATGTATATAAATATAGTGCAAAATATTGATGCATGAAATAAGTGAGAATTGGTTTAATACATGCAACATACATTTTGCCACCTCCTTTCATCACCTTTAGAATCACAGAAAGGAATACTGTGTAACTTTAATGTGACTTACAGTAAACTCTTTGCGTACATAATTAACATCCATAGAAATGGAAACATTATCCATGATCTCATATTTGTGCTGGTAATACACATCATTTAAAGCACAATCAACAACTCACTCGCCATGCTGTAACAAATCCCAGAAATGAAAGTTCAAAAGCTTGTTTATTTGGTGGCGCCATTGAGTTGAGGTTACACAGGAGTGGGGCTACACGTGCGGCCCCACCTTAGAATCGGCCCCACCTTGATCTCCAGGATACAGACAGGGGCATCTCAGAAAATGAAGAGCTGACCGAATGTTTGCAAGATGATTCTTTAGTACAGCAGTGACCGAAAATTCATTCCTTAATTCCTTAAAGTTTTAAACTGGTTTTAGGGTGTTGGTTAGCTGGTTCGATGTTTGTGGTGTGAGTGATGAAACACTTGCTCATCCATCTTTAATAACCCCAGCTGTGGCTCCGTTAAGTAGGGCACCAGATTCCAGTTTTTACAGCCATGTCTGCCTACTACTCTGGCTGAGTGTTCACAGTGTGTTTGTGTACACAGGAAGGTGCTACTTAATTTCTAAGTATGGTCACTCCATGTCTAAATATATCTATGCATCATTCAATGTGATTATTCAGGAAAGTGCCAATCTTGCTACCATCCTTCCACAGATTTATGTGGAGTTGGATGTCACGTGAATGGAATGTCACAGTATAGTTGGAACATTTCAGTCTTCCAGGTTTATGGCAGCAGATAATTATTCCCTTTTGTCAATTATTCAGTGATTGTTTTTCTGATTAGTTGACTAAATGGCTACCTTGTGTATTTGCTTGGACAGGGAACACAATATATTTATGTTTTGTTGATCACTGTTTAAAAAGGAAGGGTTTCCATTATCTTGCAATATTTTGGACTTTTAAATTTGGTTGTATTTTTTATATTTAATATATTTCTCTTGTCCACATGTAGGACTTTATTTAAAGTGTAATATATCTATAATTAGAAAGAAATAGCTGTAATTTGTTGACAACAATGTTACTGTTATTTATAACTGATTCGGATGCGTTTTTGAATGGAGAGTTTGTAGACATCACTTACGAAAAGACTGTGCAACGCAAGTGAAATGTTCTTAGAGACACATTTCTGAGCTAGTTATCAAGATTATAGATATGCAGGAGAACCTGATCCTGCACTTAACTGCTCTGATGAGCATGCGTTATCTTTCCTATGAAGCTCTTTTCTATTAGCGTAGCACACCCAAAAAAATCAGATTCCCTTTCCAGCACAACTTTAACTATAGCTGGAAGCTTGTGAAAGTAATATAAGATTACTTCCCCTCGAAAAATAGGGTTCAATTAGAGTTTCTTTTTTGATATTTTGTCAAATGTCATTCAAGTTTTATAATCCATCTGCTTGGAATTCTAAGGTAATTTCTGCATTGAGAGGGGTTTTGAGATGTCGAGCCTCAAAGTTTTTGCATCTTCTGTAGCAAAAAGTGAATATGGAGCAAGTCTCTTTCATACATGAGACAACAGACACTCTAAATATATTATAAGTAGAGATCATTTTCTGCTTGGAATTGTAAGGTCCCATCTGCCATTGAAAACCAATGATTTTATAAAAAAAAATGGCTAAAAAACATTAAAATAACATTTGAATTAAGAAAACACATTAATTCAATACAAATACAGATATCACATCGTACAACAAACAACATTTAACTACTAGTAAAAGCTCTAAAACCGAGTGAAAACCATACTTAGTTGTCTGGAGTTTGCACTTTGTCTGTGAAGTGATCCTTAATAAAAGTGTCAATTTTTAGACATATAAATACTTTATTTTGTGTTGACTGGGGATTTTTATACTGCTGCTCTTTCATTTGTTTTCCACTGAAATAGAGCAGTCAGGAACCTGGCAAGAAGGGTGATGCCGCTGACGCCATTGGTTTACTTGTAAGCTTTTGATTTGCTGGTTGGCTCTTCAGATATAACCTTTATTATTTCTTAGTTTGAATTTTGGTTTGTTTTTAATAAAAAGTCATAACCTTACAAATATAAATAGGACGTCAAAACATTTGAATAACTAAATTTTGAGGAAAATTGTCAGATCGAATCGAATACGAAAACCAAGGGGATGATTTGTAAATCATTACAGTGAGGCTGTTTCAGTAAGTTAATTAATTCTATACTCTTCTAAACCACCCAGTAAACCAGTTGAGTCTGCTGGACTCAACATAGCTCACGTTGTGAAAAGGGGTTATTCTGGTGTTGTTGTTGTTGGCTATTTGGAATCAACATTGCATTAGTCTTCTAGAAATGCAAACTAAATATGAGACTAAAGGAAACGAGCATATGCCTTAAACCGAACCGAAGGAACTTTTGCATTGAGGAATTGAGCATGATGCATGTCTTTTTTTGGGGTCATCCCACAATAACCACCTTCTGAAACCAAACTTTTTAACTTGGATACCATGGCAGGACTCCCTAAAAGAGCTTAACTGTCTTTCAGGCCCTTATCAGGTACAGATTATTATAAGGATTTTCCATTACATTCTAGATTTTTCTCGCAGATCTAGCTCAGACTTCTTATAGTCTTCCTCTTTTATGTTCGTCAATTTCATTTATAAAAGCGGACACTACACAACCAGTTGATTGCCCAGGGTTCTGAACATATGAAACAATAATAAATAAATAAAAAACATTAAACAGAAAATACAACAAAGCATCATCTCACACAACAGAGTAGAACTCGCAGGCACCCATCCGGCCTCAAATTATCCAAATGCTAATTTAAAAAGATTGGTCTTCAAATTAGATTGAAAAGAACCATATTCTGATAGAGCCCTGATGTCTAGTGACAGTGAATGCCAGAGATGGGGTAGAACTGCAGAGAGGGCACGACCAGCCGAACGCTTGTAGTGTAGCTTTTGATCACTTTTCATTTGTTTTGGAATAATCCTAACCATTTTAATGGTGCAGGATCCTTGCTCAGTGCTGGCTCAGTATTTTCTTTCCGTTGACCTTTCAGTCTCCATTATTGGGTTGTTTGTCAACCTGCTGCCACTTATACAAATATGGACTGGAATATAAACGGTGTCTTCGTAACTTTTTATTTGTTTAATCATTTAATAACAAAATAAGGCAAACTATAGTACAAAAAGAGTAATGAATCTTTATTTAACAACAGTGAAAGCTAGTAAAGCCCTACATAAAGCACTCCCACACATTGACATTTTCACAAGAAAGTTAAATGTCACCATCAGCTCACAAGAATAGTCATTCGGTGCTTGACATGCTGTACCAACCTCACAGAACCTTTGTGTGGAATGTTTAAGCTGTTTTAAATGTATACGTGGCGGAAGAAACTTGTGTTACACCATGGGTAACCATCACAAGAGGAATTTGTTCTTTCCTCATATCTTTTAATTGATAAACTTTTGTGTTAAAACTTGTTCAGATCACACTGCAGTGCTTTAATTTCTCAGGGGTCTGTGTGAAGATAACACTTTTGAAAAAGAAAAAAAACAAGCTGTAAAGATATAGTAAAGCAGGTTTTTACAATACAAATTAACTGTAAATCATAAGCATGGCATAGTGAAGATATGCAGACATGTAAACATATTTGTTTTGCTATTGCATGTATTGTATTGATACATGAATTGAAGTATTTTTGCTCTTCCTGCATTCACAGAGCATCATTCTTACCGCAGTACCAGTAATTCCTGCTCCACTTCATCTGCACGGATTCAAAATCAGGTCTTCCAATTTATGGAAAAAATTTTCACATATTAATGACTTTTGCAGTCTTGAATTTTTTTCAAACAGGACGTGGTTTGTTTCCTTACACTAAACTGCTGCTCAGAATAGATTTGGTTTTCATTCATGGCGGTTTGTAAACCACATAATTTTTTTCAGCTCATGCAGGGTATGACACAACACAGATACCAAAGAAATTATCAAAAATTTAGGAATAATATCTGAAAAATCAAGATCGATATATCAGTAGTAATAATTGAAAAGGTTTACCTTTTTCTAACTGATGAACACATATTTATAAAATATTTTAAAAGGGGGTTTATGGTATTCTATTTTACCATAATAAAACCGTTTTGACAACAATACTGCCATACCGTTTATTGTTCTTTCTATAGCATACATTGGAAAAAAAAAAAATCAGACACTTCTTTTGTCATACATTTTATTTTTTCTCCTTTACATATATTTATAAGTCATCATATATACATTTTATTGTTCCCCTGATGTGGAGAAACAATAAAGCAAACAACTGTCACTGCAATCAGTGTTTCATCTCCAAGACCAAGATATTACAGTCCAAAAGTGCTTGAGAAGAATTCTCACTTGATCCTGATTTGGCTCGCGCAAATGGACCAGTTCAAAAGAATAAAACATCACCTCAATACTTTACTAAAACATTATGTTAAAATGTCAGTAAATGTCAAGAGTTTCTTTAGCCACAGATAAAGATTCGGTTTTTAACATTCAGGGCTTCAAGCACTTGTTTGTAATACAGTGTTAAATACTAAGACAACTGGTGGGTTTAACAGTCAGTTCACAGGCTCTATAAGCACCAGTGTGTTACTGTCAACAATTTTTGGCAACCATGAGTTGGCCTAGCATGCTAATGGCTAGCAGAGTTGTAGTCACTAACAAAAATACATTCATCATTTAGGGACGTTGATTATAAGTTTTATGATTGTCTGATTGTTGTTGATTCTGGTTGAAAGTCATCCTTTACATGTCAACTGTGCTTTAATATTTTTCTGTTCTTGTGCGAAGTGTAGAGTAGCAGGCAAAATGATTGTTAAAGTATATTTTTCCACTTGTGCTTTTCCAGTAGTTTTGTATCAAAGATCTAATTATGCTATTTTGGAACGTTGAAGGAGGAGTCAACATTAGCTATGAATCAGGGTCAAACTGAATCCGTGTAGGTACCAACCGTGCCTCAACAAACAGAACCTAAAGATGGGCAGACATTGTGCGATTTTTCAGCCATTTTGGCAGATTGTTTGGTTGTGCTGAATCATGTGTTGTGGCTCACGTGGTGTTCCTGTGGTAATGAGCAGTGAATAACATCTCACAATCAGCTCCCGAACCATGATTGTTTGGTCTCAAGATAGTCAAACCGGATTGAAACCCTGCTCGCTTCTCGTGAGGACATTGCACTGTTGAAGCTGATTAAGAGCCGATTTTATGCAATATCTCACTCTGCACTAAGAGTGGGCGATATGGCCCTTAAATAATATTAATAATTTTTTGGGGAATTATGGCGATAATGATATGAGACAATATTTTGGATGGCAAAATGTTAAATACAAATATTGTATCAACTTCAAGAAAATGACTGTACACAATAAGCGTCATTACTTTACTCGCATACAACACACACATTGAACCTTATAATATAGAAGAGAACGTAGTTAAATAACTAAAATAAACAAATATTTGGTAAATATTAAACCATTATCTTCCCAAAGAAATCATATATGTTTCTATCTGTGTGATTGGGTTTTAGTGACAGTGATTCTATAGCAGCAGCAGCGAATGTAAGATGTTTAATAATGGTAAATAAATATATTTATTTTTTTTAACATCTGTGTGTGTTACAGTATTTTAGCAGTTGACATTCACATGTCACAGTGACATTGATCAGTTCAAAGGCAGCGCAGACAGACTGTACAATTATAAATTATTTTTATGACAATGACCAATTTGTAGAGTTGTTACGCTGTGTTAGCTTTAACTCAGCTATAAGTTTTGTGAATCATAAATAACATTACGCTAACATGTAATCAGGAAAAAGTATTCAATATAAACTCCTGTGAAGGAGTGTCACTGTGCAGGTACCCGAACCACGCGTTCAGTTGAACTGGTTTAATACTGTTTGCCTCGCTATCTGTACTTGTTTCTTTTCATTGAGTTTGTATTATTTTTACTTCCACGCCACAAAGTTGATTCATTTTTGGGGATTTAATACGTCCTCTGAACTTCTTAAAGCCCCGCTAGCTCTCCAGCACTGTTCTTTAGCATTCTCCTTTGAGTTTTGGCCGGTGCATACCCGAGCTGCATGACTTACACGAAATGCATTACATCAATACGGCAGAGTACCGCAATATGAACATTTTTAACTGCATTAATATTTGTAACGGAATAATAATGGACAATTCAATATGGCCCACCCTACTCTGTACATGTCCTCTCAACCATTTTCTTGGCTATATACATTTTTCTTAATTGAGAAATGCAGAAATCCCGATGGTAGCTTGTTTGTTTTTTCTCGTCCACTTCCATGTTTTTTCCGTGTTATTCAGGTGACAAGAGTCACATGTGTTTGGACCTAATATAAAGTCAATGGTTTGGAAGACATACAGTTGTAGCAGCCGAGTCTCATCTGAGTGTAAAGCATGAGAATATGAATCATATACTTTGAACTTTTAATCCCTGCAATTTACTCATACAGTGTAAGCAGGAGCAGAGCCAAGTAACTGAACAATCATCTGCCCTGCTTCAGCTTTCCATCAGGTCTTAATTGAGGTGATCAGGTGTTTATTTAAGGTTGCTGTTAGACTTCTTGGGGTGTTTGTCCTCCAGGGATTCAGTTTTGACATGAATGAATATTACATAATATTTTACTCACTCTCGAGTAGAATCAAGTTCACATATTAATCAGTTCTACCTATAAGAGAAATTATAAAGTTGTGATGTCACAAGATGACAGCAGCTTCATAGCAATACATTTTCCTTTTTTTTTTAATCGAGAGTGAGAACTATTGAACAGAGAGTGTTGGAAATAAAATCACAATTCTATTTTAAGATGTAGGATTAGTAATAAAATGGATATAAAAATAAAAAAATATATTTATAAGAAATGTTTATCCCTGTTTGGTAAGTTTTATCTATGTTTGTAATTTTCTCTTGTAGTGTTGTTAAATAACAGAACAATTTTAGCCTTTGACGGAATTTATTTAAACTTAAATAAGTCATTTCATCTAACCAAATACTTTCTTTATTTTCTAAAAATGTAGGGTATTTAATTAAAACTTTGAGTACATTTTCTGAGTGAAAATGTGTGCGGCTGAATTTCAGGAATATCAAATTGCTAAATATGTATGAAATATTTGCAAGTATAAATTAAAAAGTGGATTTGTAATTTTAGCTGCAACTTGGACTTCATACAATGATTACAATTGAAGTAAATAAAATAGTCCATTTTAAGTTTGAAAACTTACACATTTTGTAATCAACTTCCATTTAAATCCAAATTAAGTATGTTGAAAATTAATAGTAAATTTTAATAGTAAAAGTTAATAGTAAATTGATTTTGATGCTTTGACAACTAAGTTTTCATTAGTTGCTCAAAAAAAAATCTTTTACAAAATGGTATTTTCTTTTCCAAATCAAGAATGGCATTTTTCTTGAAACCCAGTTCTCACGTTCTCAGTGCAGGGCTCTGTTTTTCAGTAGCAAAAGAGCGGGAAGTTTTAATCCATTAAATTAGGCGATTCTCCCATCACATAATATCCACAAAGAACTCGCAAGGGTTCCCCATGGCATGCTGGAAAGACTGCCGACTCGCCGTCAGTTCTGGAGGTACGCTTCCCAGTTCTCTCACTGGTGGAGCCCCTGGTGGGCTGTTGCAGGCAGACACTGCTTTGGGGGCAAGATGTGCTAAGCAATACGGTGGGGGGAGACCCGGTGGGCCGTACGATGAGCCATGACTTCTCTCACTGTGTGCGCAGGACAGGTGCGTGGGCTGCAGGGCAGGAGCGTGGCTGTAACTAAAGCTGTGGCACTGCCCGTGACTGATGCCCACCCGGCTCTGGCTCAGCTGACTAGGTGCTCTCTCACCTATTCTTCCTGCCCATATTACCAGTTCTGATTCGCTGCCTCCACAGCAGGGGCTTTTGGGCTCCTTGTCTCGAGGGGAGACTCTACGTCCTTTCCCAGCACTGGGGTTTGATCCACTGCTTCTGCTGCCTGACGATACAAAACAACAGTGTTATTAACAGTGTTCGTAATCTACATCAACAAGTAAGACAGGCATGCCCACATTTGTTATTTATATTATCATTTCAAATCACGTATTGTATTGTATAGTATAGTGTATTTCTAATCATTTTCAACAATACCTTTACACATAGTTTATATCTATAAAGAAATACATCTTTTTTATATGTGCTTGAAGAGGTTTCTCTTGTTAGATGTCCCTTTATGAACAGTTTCTGAACAACATCTGAACACATTCTGGTCTGGAAACCCATGTCAATTGTAAATAATATGCATTTCATTCAAAAATAATGTTTGAAATAATGTGCAACTGTTAATAAAAAGAAATGAGCATGAACACAAACAGGAAACATTGAATCATATTAACACAAGTCCTCCCATGAGAAATAACCCATGTGTTTCACAAAAAAAAACAACTGGAAGATTGAAAAACACCTTACCTAGAAGAAAAATCCAATCAGTCTACTGGGAGCCAGAAAAATACAATTTAGAGAATAGAGAGAATTATAATGATATACCTCAACTGGTCTTTCATCACACAATGAAAAAACAAATTGTGTAACAGCAATCTTTAGGCTACGAACTTTCCAGTTTTATCATAGATCATAGCTGGACATGTGCTCATTGACTATTGTACCTAAACAAAATTGTCTCGAGTAGATGACGCGATTGTGATGTATGGTGCATTAAACAATTCTCTAGCTTCGAACGACTGAGCCAAAAGGTTATCTAAATAAGGTGATATATATCCATAACAGCGCCATTCGAAGTTGAAATTTTTTAAATTTTGTTTTTGTTAATTTATCGTTTCAGAATAATATGTATGAGAGCAGCAACTGACAGAGAAGATTCTCATCTGAGGGCTATAAGCAAAGGAGAACACTAATAAAACATTTCAGCAGCCAACATTAATACATAAGGTGTATAAGGTATATTGACACTTTGAGAAGACGTAAGGATTTTAAGGGTACTTATAGTGTGGAAAGTACAGTACCATTTCCATGTTTAGAGTTATATTGTTAAAGTCGTGGAGTTTTAGGATCTGGTTCTTTTTGTGCACTTCTCTGTCAAAAACACCCCTCTGTAAATTAAAAGATTAGAAATTCTAACTAGCTCAGAAATGTCACATTTAAGTAACTTTCAAGTCATCCTGCTTAGTGACATGTTCCTCTCTAACCTATCCTCATCATTTATCTCTCCTCCTGCAGCTGATGCTGATCACCTGTTTGTAGTCTGTGTTACAGTTTTCTAACCGTTGTTTCTTCATTGGTTAGTTTCTGTTTTGTCTTTGTTTTGTTGTTTTTTCAGGTGCTGTCCGGCAAACCGTTTGTCGCTGGATACTAAGTTTGTATATTCTTTATGCTGGGGAGGTGACTAGCACCGGCCGCAGTCAGCGAGGCTCCAAGGGGCCTCACAGAGGGACTCCTATTTACTCTACCTGATCCTCACGAGGACTTTGTGAAGTTGCTTTGAAAGCAACTGCTAATATAAATGCTATATAAAAACTTGATTGATTGAGACGATTCTTTGTTTTAAAACCACATAATATGTACTAGTTTATTTTAAACAAATTTAATGTTGCAAATATATTGTTTCTAGTTTCAAATATGTTAAACTATCAATATGAAACGTAAATCTTGCATTAGAGTTAGAGAGAGGGCAATAGAATTTTTCAAATTATACAGGAAATGTTTACAGTAAATGCAATTATTTGTTACTCATTTATCCAATCAGTGGACTAAACGAAACAATAATCACTGACTAGCCAAAATGGAAATAATCATTAGCTGCAGCCCTTATTTACGCTGTGGCTTTTCTCTCTCATGTGGCACAGACCAGTTATAACAAGTGACCTTAACAACAGGAAATAAATAAAGAAATGTAATCGATCGTGTTATTCAAAGGTTGACCTCTGGGTTCATTTGTTTGTAGAAATTCCATTTCTTGTCTCTACATCTGCCTTATCTTGTTTTCTTGACGTAAATGCAAATATCCTGTACATAGTTTTTAGAAGATGATGACAAAAATATCAGATATGTTCACAAAATTTCTAAATGCCATCAGTATCTGTAATCTAAATGTGATTATAGTAGGTTAGAAGTCAAACTCAATGAAGTCACTCTAACCGAGAGCCTTGTTCATTCAGTTCCCGAAAGAAAATTCTGTCATTGTGAATTTAATGTGCAACACGTCCTCCAACACATATTTACAATAAACCCATTGACTCCTTCCTTTAAGCTTCTAAATTCCATCTAATCCTGGAAACACTGAAAGACCAATAACCGGAACTACAGGACTTTACTGTTACAACCATCTTGAAACTGAAAAAAAAAGTAAAACAGGAAGCTTGTGGGATTGTGTGACGAGGGACTTTCCCTGTCTTCTGTTCTTATAGACAGTGTGACACAAACTTACCTTCGCTCTGCTGGCTGCCTGCACTGCCGCTATGGAAGCTGTGGCAGGGATCTGTGTACCCTGGGGGGAAGCCTGGCAGAGGGGTGGGGTAACCTGGATATGGGTAGGGCTGTCCACCCAGAGGCCATGGATTTTGTGCAGGAGGGGGAAGTGGAGCTAGAGCATCCTGGTCAGAGCCTCCACCACTGGATCCCTCGTTCAGGTTCAGAGAAGCCAGGTCTGCAACAGAAGCGCACAGCAGAAACGGCAGTTTTATAAGAGACCAATAATAATTCATTTCAAAATTCAAATTAAGACAATTCAAAGGTGCTATTTCAAATAAATTGTACATTCAGAGAAACAAATAGAAAATTAGATACTTCACAGTTAATTGTGATGTGGACAGGATTTATGTGAAAGCAATGGGTGAGTGAATTGGTTATCAAATATGATGAATATTTAAAAAAAAAAATAAAATTTTTCTTATTTTTATCAAAAAACCTCAATCCAATTAAGTTGTCAAATGGTGTAACCACAAAAGTATGTCAAATAAGAAATCGTTTACTCACTAGAACTTAAATTTATTCATGATTTGATAATAAACACTTCGTTCTTTCAGTTAAGTATATTACAAATATTACATATAAAAAAAATTGTTTTATCAATTACTATTAATGATGGAAAAAAATCTCTTTGTTAAAAATATGTATGTGTCTGGGAACAGTGAGAAAAGCTTTGCATTCAAGTGCTTAATGCAAAAAAGTTTGGGTTATCACTACGAGTTCAAAAGGAGAGAGTTAACATGATTGCTCTAGTCTGGTCTACCCCACCCGTCCTTCCATGATCACGTAAATGGAAAGCACTTGTTTTCCTTGGGATAATCGTATACTGTTTTCACAAAATTCCAGTTATTTAACTAATTAAATCTTATCCTATATCTAATCCTATATCTAAAATAGAAGAGCTAAATATATAAGATCTACTTGGTACTGCTTAAAGCAGCTGAGTGGAGGATCTTGTTCAGTTCCTACACATCTGTCATATATATCCCTCTGAAGACTATAAAGTATAAACCATGAAATAAACATGCTAAGTAGATCAGAAATATCTAACGTAAGCAACTTTTAAATGACGAAACTAAAATACTATAACACTATACTTTTAAATGACAAAACCAAATACTATATACTATTTTGGCAAAAATATTAAATGAAATCTGGCAACTGCATATTATTAATAGTGAATTATAAATATGATAAAATCTTGCACGAGGGGGTAAGAGAAAAGGGCAAAAGTGAAGAATACATATAAAAAAAAGCATAATTTCTAACAAAAATGAATGCAAAATAATATAAATTGTTTCACTATGTTTTGGTAATTATCCAAGCAATTAAACATATTACCCATTTATCTGATAATTCAAATAACTGACCATGAATCCTTAATAAATCAACCTTGATTTCCTTTTCCTTTAAATCATTTTAAAATATAAAATATTCCAATTCTGATCCTAATATCAATCATGTCAAATGTGTTGAATTTACTTTGGCAGAGATCTCCGAAAGTGTAGTAGCACTGCTCCGAGAAGGTGATTTTATTGACGGTGTGCCTCAGATAGCCGTGCTTCAGTAAACTGCTGGCGTATTTCCTCGCATCACGTCGATCCTTGAATCCCTCCACCCGAGAAAACAACCAATCAACAACATCTGCGCCTGAAACACAGAAAACAATTCTGCACTTCAGACAATGACTGGATGCTAGCGAAAAAATAAATCAAAGTAAACAACAAACCGATGACTGCGTTGGCTATCGTGATCTTCAGCCACATTCTGTCTCGGATCTCCAAACCCGAATCTGCTAGCTTCATCACTTTAACTATACTTGCCATGTCTGTCTTCGAGACTGAAAGAGGGAGGTCATCGAATTCTGTAAAACAAGGGATAATAAATTAAATCTGTCTTTTCAATGACCCAAAAATAAAACCTCATGGCAGTAAATGTGAACCGGATGATACCATAGTGTGGGAATGGCCCAGAAAGTGCTGTAGTGTGTGTGATCCAGGCCGCCGGATCGATGGGTCGCACTGGCTCAGCTGAGGACACACATGAAGACCATTCATATTCAGGAATGAATTACAGATTCAGTTCAGATGCTAGGCACAGTACCTCTGGGGATTGTGAAGTAGCTCCTAGGTGAGGGATCCCAACATTTTGCAACTGTTAAACTTATTGGCCTAGAAAGATAAAATAAAAAAATGACAGATATATTACAGGCCATCATTAGTGATGTCATTCATGAACAAATCTTTCTTAAAGAATGAACCTTCAAAAAGACTGATGAGTAACAACTCTCTTTGTAGAGTGAATTTTTCTTTGATGTATGCAGATTTTGCATTTCCCGATGTGTCCCCACCAGCAGAAGCGTTGGTTCATTTAAAAGAAGGAGCTGAGTTCATTCGTTCTCTCAAATCAACTCGCTCCTGAGACAGCTCTCTAGTATGCTAGTGTCCACCCTGAACCGGATGGAGTAAAGAGCAATTCTTCTGAGTTGTTCTTAAACTCGTTCAGTGCTATTTCCTTTCAATAATTCCTAATGTTTATTCCTCTGAATTGCTCTTTTTTTACAACTCGTTTAAAAAAAAAAAAAAAAAAAAAAAAAGAGTATGAATTGCCCATTAACTGATTCCTCTCAATTGACCATGCAATTCAGCTTTGCATTTTTTATAGTAATTTAATCAGGTAATTTAATTATGTAGTGTATATTTTACTATTACACGATTATGGCAGGGACGTTATAAAAATGAAAGAAACAATCTCATGCTGATGTTTTGGAAAACTAATAATAGCCCTATTTTGGGCCTTGATCAAGTTGCAAGTAAATCAGAAATGTTTATTTTTATTAAAATATATATATTTTTATAAAAGGTACAAATTAATTGTTCAAATGTTTTGTTCTTTTTAGCAAATGATAGTCAAAAGAACAAATGACAAAAATGAACAAAACTTTCCACCATTAGACATCGACGACATAGTACTCTACATAGTACAACGTTCCACACAAAATTTTCTGTTACTTTTTTTATGTCCATTCTTACAGTTACAATGCACATAAGGTAGTAAGAAAGTTTTAATCGAGAATTCATCCACAAAACAACAGTAACAAGAGTTCCAGCCTTAAGCAGTTAAGCAGAATTCCGGCAGACATATAATTCTAGTGACTTCAATTGTGAAGTGAAGTCTGCACCTTTTCACTTCCAACTACTGTAAATATAAAAAAAACTGATATTTTTGTTGACCATTTATAAAAATAAAAAAAAGGGAAAATGAACTAGAATCATTTTATACTATTGAACTAGATACTACTATCAAGAGTAAAGTATAGAGTACAAATAACACTAAAACACAGTTCAAATATCTAAGTGTCTCAGTTTCAGCCAATTTTTTACCCAAATCATCTGTTTTGTAATTAACATTTGTATTTCACTGAAAATTTCAACTTAATACATTTAATTAACTCTAGATTTCACAGTGTAAATTTGCAAGATAAAATTTCTAGCAACTGAAAGGTAAAAAAAAGCCCCTCTTTAATCCAGACTGTATTTTCTGAACCAAATCTTACCCAGGTGTCGAGACAATCTCTCTGAGAATCCTAACAGCGTCATCATTACTCATGTTCTCAAAGTTCACATCGTTCACCTGAGGAAACAAAGGGTCATTTACATCATTCTGTACATGCATCACTTCATGTATATCATAACTCATATTTATAACTCATAATAATAGATTATATTAACATGTAACTTTTTTTTTCAATTATACACCATATTATAAACCCCTTAATTCACAATTAATAACCTCTAAACTGGTGGGTAATTTTTTCCATCTTGTTTTACCCTCATCTCACCAAGATTTACCCTCACCAATCACAAGCTTAGCAAAAAATAACACACAAAATATTTCTCTCTGTTTATGACTTTTGACAGGTTACAAAACTGTTTAGCATTTTCTGTTATTTTGTTATGAAACACTGAAAAACAACACTGTTATCTTAATAGTTACAAGTGTGTGCAAAGACCAGAGAGCCAATTTTTTACGTAAATTAAGATGGGACTGAGGACTTTTATTCCTTAAAGTTGCATCCAATAGATTATGACTCCTTTTATATCTACATAATTAACTTAAAATGTTGTCTTTGTGAATGCATTCTTTAAAGAAGTCCAATTTGAGCTTTTTTGATGGATGGCCTCTTAAACTCACTCAACAGCACAATCTCTTTGAAACATAAGAAATCCCCTCAGATCATGTGAATAAATGACGGAAGAACAGAAAGCAGCTGTCTGTCCTCTGTGATACACATCTGAACCTTAAATCCGTCAACATGGAAAGAAAAAAAAACTGGTATAATCATGTAATCCGCATTGAGAAACCCAACGACTATTCATTCACTAAAGCTAGACTAATTCTGACAGAGACTCACGTCAAAATAAACTCATTCATTAATAGAGGAAAGGCTTTGATGATGCATTCTAAAAGATAAGAAATATACCTCTGTTTGCTCAGGGTGTTACAAAGCAAATATTGTTTTACTATTTCCTCATAATTCAATGATAATAAATTATCAGTGGATGAACTGTGGAATTTACATTTTTGGATCATGTGTACTAAAATTATTTAAAAAATGCTTAACGAGGGGAACATGATTGAGGGGTTATCCACCCAGATTCACAGATAGTTCTCAGTGAAACTTAATGCTTCTTAATTTAATAGGATAAAACAGATAAATAGACCTTGCTTTCAAAATTAGCTTCTAAAGTAATTACACATGTTTACCATTTATTAACTTAACACCGCATGCTATTTTTGACACACACAAACAAATATTATCTGGAATGGCATAAAGTTTTATAAAGCAATAAAAGAATTTCACCTCATTAACAAAGCAAAGGATTATCATATACACGATATATAAAAAAATGCTTTATTTTAGTCATTCTTTTCAAAAAGTGAAACTTATGTACAATATTCATTCATTATTACTGATATATTTTTAATGTTTCTTTCTTTAGTTTCGGTTGTTAGAACAACTATTGAAAACCCCCAAAAAACAGTCTCTCAAAAAATGTTTCTTACTTAGGACCAATACAAATAAAATATTTCTAAATATCTTCTTCATTTTTTAAAAAGATGTGATGTCATACCACTGAATAAAATAGAAAATGAAGATTTAACCATGCATTCTTACTGCATTGACTCGACGAGGATGAGGATGGATCACAACTGGATTCAAGAAGCAAATTTGTTATTTGTTTATTTCAAATTTATTCTAATTTGTTATTACTCTCTTAATTTGTCTCTTTCTTTCTTTTACTTTCAGCCTAACAAATCTGAAATTGAACACGCCATTTATAAAAAGATATCCTTTCATTTAGCTCATCACTTTATTTGAGGGGCATTGGAAAGGTCTTTTTGGTGGAGGTTAAAAACATGATCATGCTTTATAGATCAAAAATCATGGTGTGGCTTAGTTTATGTATTTATTAATGTGTTTTTATTTCTGGAGTCATAATCAAAATACTTTGAACTCATGATGGTTCCTAATGACATAATGTGTTGTTATTGCATGATCTAATGCTTAACTGATGCAGGAATCAATGATAACTTGTGTACCAATATTTCTGATTCTTTATTAAAGGAGCGATGTGGTTTATGATTTCTTTACTATTACTTTCATTATAGCTGAAATGTCCACATTTCACATGCATCCCTTGACAGAAGCTCTTGACAAGGATGTGCTCACCTGTAACAACATATCTCCAGGTTCGATTCTACCGTCAGCCGCCACCGCCCCTCCTTTCATTATGGAGCCAATGTAAATACCTCCATCTCCTCGATCATTGCTCTGACCTACGATACTGATTCCCAGAAAGTTGTACTTCTCTGAGAAAAAAAGTGGGAAAACTGATTTAACGAGGCTTACTGAATTTCAAGCATACTAGACTTTGAACTACATTTTTATGAGATGGGAGGTTGGCACATGCTGAAAAAAGAAGGAACAGCGCACAAGGTCTTACCCATGTTGAGAGTGACTGTGATGATGTTGAGGCTCATCGTGGAGTCTGTAATGCTACTGAAGGAGGACGACTGTGAAAAGAGCACGATCGACATTAACCCAGATTAGGCCACTATTTGGTGAGTTGTTTTGCTTGTGGCCTCACCCGGTCCATTTTCGTGACCTTCTGTCTTCGCCGGCGACGTTTGTGTCTCCTCATGAGGTGTGATGAAGAGCTCTGGTCAGTCGAACTGCTTAGCCTGTGACTGCGGATAGAAATCAATAATATCTTAGCTACTTTGCATTGAAATTCGGTAAGAAGCTTATTTCTGTGGATTTAACAGCAAAACTAGTTTAGCTTTTTGTAAGTGGATTCACAGACCTGGAACATCTCAATAGAAAGTTTTATTGAGTTTTTGACCCTAAATTACCCCTTAAAGAGTGTAAAAATGTAATGAATGTGACCTTTTGACTAACTTTTCGGAAACTATATGCCAGCTTTTGTCATGAACACTAGCAATAGGAACCATTAAACGCTCTCAACCTCTTAGATTAATAAGCAGGTATAGGGCTTGGTTAAATTTGAACAGTTTTGCATTATGGATGTTACGTTTATAGTCCAATATGATACTAAAATATAGATACATTAAATTAACTGTAAATGTACAATTATTTTGTCCATTATGTCCATTATGATTTTTTAAGCCACTGTTTATGGTGTCTGGGTATAAAAACATCTGTCTTTACACATTTTTATGTATATGAAATTACAGAAGAATACATTTGTTATGTATGTGACAAAAAAGGATGAGCAATTTAGGGAGTCAATAGGTTTTCCAAACATTCTGTGAAAAAGGCAAAAAAGTCTTGTAAAATTTAAATAAAAATGTATTTAAAAAATATAAAGGTCATTTTTAGTTAAACACAATCAGCATCATTAAATTGAAAATAAAAATAGTCCAAAACTTGAAACTATTTTATACATAGAAAAGCAGAAAGGACTGAAAATGATGAGGTTTTAACATTTTACTGAATAAGCCTAAATTCAATAATTATGTATTATTCATTTACAGTACTAAGACCTTATCAAGTTCTAGTTGTGGGTTTTATATGTGAAGAAACCTAACCCTTATTAGTTGCATTAACTGTGCACCCAACCCGACCCTCCAAAGGTCTGACCTGCTAGCATCCTCGTCCTCCTCACTGTCGATGAAGGAGCTGGACTCCAACTCACTGCTCATCACAGATGCGCTGTCATACCCGACAGCCGAGTCGCGATTTACTCGCTCCGCTTTTGAGTGACCATTCACACGAGGGACTAACAGGAAACAAACAAAACTAATTAAAAATTAAATGCAAATGATCTTTTCAGAAAAAAAAACACAGTAAACATTCTAAACTCTTATCTGCAGTCACCATGACTAGCATCAAAGAGGAATTCGTTAATATAACAGAACACATACAGAGATATGGACGTAGCCGAGCCTCTGGATGACACTGGATGCGCTTAAAAGGATTTCTCGAACGATTAGAGCACTGAGGACTTTGAGAGCAACCAAAACACTCTAGTACTCCAGGACTGGCCATTTCTAAGCACAAGTTAGCTTCAAAAAGCTAACTAAAAGATTACAGATTGAAGTCTGGAATAAGATCAATCATCCAATCAGGTGCCATCCACAAATGTCTTTAGAGCATCTCCATTGTTTCTAACTTGTGTTTAACAACAGGATCTTAAATGCAGATCTTGGAGGACACGTATTCAGCTGCTTCAGACATGTTCACCCAAACAAATCTCCAGAGATCTTCCTCTACATGTGGCCTTGAAGTTGATGTTATGCCTGTGAAGGGCAACATCTTTATTAGTTACCTGCTTGCCACAACATTTCACACCAAGTTATGTCAGTAGCATTTATGGGACCACGATAACGAATTTGGAAGAATTTCTTTTTGTCATGATAAATCAAGAAAACAAATATCCCTATCAGTTTTGAAGCAAACTTAGCATAACATGTTACACAAAACACTTATTTGAAAAGTTCAGTTTAATTTGGCCTTAAATGTGAAGCAAGGTTTCCAAAAATGAGTATATTTCATTACACTGGTGGGAATTTATCCAACACCTAATTCTTAAAGTTAGATAAATGGCAACTAGTTCAACTTTCACACCAGTTAACATTGCACACATATAGCTAACTGAATTAGACAGTGCCAGGTGGGAGAGGCTAAGAACAGCCTCTTGCTTCTGCGGTTTCATTAAAATCATCCTTTAAAAATAGTACAAAAAAGTTGTTTGTAAGAATGTTAGCCAAATTTATTTATACCACTATGGATGACATTTAACGAAAAAAAAAAAAAACACTATTGTAGTAGAGTGGGCCTTTTAGAAATTCATCATTTGCTAAAAGCTTTATATGATGTTAATAGTTATACATTTACAACATTATGGCATTTTGAAATGACAATGCTAGAGAAATAAGTCACACTCTCTTTATTATCCAACATGAATCCACTCAAGTATTTTGCATACATATAACAAAATTACAAAAGCATCAAGCTTTCTTTAGAGAAAAAAAAATGTGATGCTTTTTTTTAACAAAAGCAAGCGCTAAATGCTATTTACTTTTGCCAACAAAAACATTTTCTCAAAACCACATGAACACTTCCTTTACATAAAAAAGTTCAAGGAGATAACACTGAATCTTTCAAATTAACGCCTTAAGCATTCATAAGCTAAAGGAGGTTTTTAAACATTTCAAGAGAATCTAAAATTCAAATAGTGTCCACGTTTACAAAGACAATGTTAACTGGATTAATACAAATATCACCCCTATTACCCTTTTACAAGGTGGGAATAATAATACATTAATTTAACAAAGAAACATACTCTTGGAGTTAACAAAAACTTTGAAACTAGCTCAATAATTATCTGCAAATAAAATCTAGAACATAGAACTGCACTGGTCCTACCTCGGCTGCTGCACATCCCTCAATGCACTCCTGCACCTTTCGTTCACTTGTAACATTTGAAGAGCCCAATGAAACATAACCTCGTACCATCTTTCAAACATTCCTGGAGATCATTTTCCCCTGGAACCAGTGTAGGAGTGTGTGAATGAAACAGCCCTGAGCAAAGGCGTCATTTGAGCTTCTGAGTTGTGAACCTGTGCGCTGTCACCACTGATAACTCCTGAATTATAGCTCAAACAAGCTGTCATTTATTATTTTTCCACAGACAACAAAACCGATAATTGAAGGTGGGATGTTTACCCTAAATGTAAGCCAAAGCCATCAACATCTGCATGCACAGAACACAGCAAGATGAACACACGGCGATAAGAAACCAAATATCAGTGGAGATGAAGCACCAGGGGCTAGAAAAGCAATATCTTACTCTGTTGCTGCATGAGTACTCGCACGCCTGCCTTGTTTTCTACCCACATCCCCTTTACACACCCAGCACACATTTCCTGCAGTCACTTACAAGAGGTCAGCGCTACCAAAATGTTGCACTTAGAGGATGAGAGAGTTAAAGGTTAAAAATAAATCACATGAAGGAAGGCATATTTAATGCAACAAACAATAAATATCAGTCCATTTGTCACCTTAAGAAGCAGTTATTATTGGATTTGTATGAACACAATGCTGCTAAAATGAACAACTATAGTGTGTATATCAAATTCAGTAGTACTATCTGCCATGTTGTTGATGTCATGATCTCAAATCAGTGTCTTTGTCAGTTGAAAACTTTAAATAAGAACAATTAGAGCCACGTCAACATTTTTGCTTAATGAGCTGGTATAGCATGGTGAATTTCTGAAGGAAAAGTACTAAAAGCCAAAGAAATCACAATCTAATTCATAAAAATACATCAAGAAATCTGTTTAAAAAGTAATTTGATAAAAGGTAAGTAAACCAAAAATTGGTTCATGAACTCTTTCAAACCTATTTTAGCTTTTTTTTCTTTATTCCAAAAATTTAAACAATGTTATGCGTAGTTCTTCTTTTTCTTTTAATTTTCCTGGCCCTCACCGTTGGTGGCTTCTTTCTGCTTTATTTCAGGATTGGGTTTTTGTTACTTACTTACTTACTTACCTACAAAACTGGTCTTAATAAACCAGTTGGATACAATGTTGGCTTTGTTGATTAAACAGTATTCAATTCAGGCAAACTTGTATTGATAAACAGGTTACTACTAAAAATGTGAACTAAACTAGACAGATGAACTTAAATTATATACGAGACTGTGTGACATAATTCACCTGTTATCATTTTAATCTGAGAAAAACATGATTGATAACCTACTGTTTTGTAGACCAGTTTTTTTACAAACCAGTTTTGAAACTAAATTTTAAAAAATGTAAGACAGTGTGATTACATTTATTTTATACAACATTGGAAGCAACCAAAAATCAGATTTCTTTAATATAAAAGTGACGTTTAAAAAATTAGCATGAGAATATTTCTTGGTGGGAGAGTGAAATTTTATCAAGCAACTGAGCTGCGATAGAAAATAAAAGTTATTTATAAGAGTATAATTATTTTGTTAATGTCAAAAGGTTCAGCAGATTTTACAAATGCAGGTTGAAAAGCAGATCTTCTTTGGCTAACATCTAAAAGTAATTGAGGTTACACCCAGCAAAACAATGACCAATAACTCTCAATAATAATCATCAGCAATTCAATTAAAAACCTTTATATAAAAATAAAAACAAAAAAAAACATCAAGTGTGTTGTTACTAACTGAAGCTGAGCTTATGAAACATCAGAGGCTGCACATGATTATTCAAAATCATCAGCATCTTTAACTTCTGCCTCTCTCTCACTCCCCATCTGTTCCTCAGGGCTACATGTTTCTCTGCTAATGAAGCTGCACTAATTAAAGCACCTCGCTCTAATGAGAGAGACACACGGAAAAAAAGCATGACAGCAGGAGACTTTCTAGAAGGAAGAAAGCCTGTCGAGTAATTTATCACCATACCATAAGAAACATGATTACTCTGCTCCAACAATGCAACCATTGTAGACTTGAGAGGAAACTTCTAACTCACAGAAGAATCCTACAAGAACGCTACCATCAAAAAATTTCTTTTTAAAGTACACAAAAGCCTTTACAATCTTTTCTGATGACCTCAACTTTTCTTTTCAAAGTGGCCATTCAGGAGTCATCTTTCTGTAAATGATTGGTTTAAAAATAGCAAACCCACAGATGGAAACTTTGTGACGGGAAAACATGGTGAAAATAAAGGCCAAAGAAAGCAATTCCTAGAAGGAGAATTACAATTTCAAACTGAAGATTGGAATTCTGAAAATTCCGTTTGTTGAAAGGTTAAAGAAACTTGAATTTACCTCCACGTGAAAATGCTTTGTTTTATTCCAAGCACTAAAAATTGTCAATTCTGAGGTTTATATTGTTAGTGTCTGCTTTCTAGTTTATGAAGATATAATACACTATTTAAACATTTAAAAAGGAATTTATACCATATGTAAACTGTAAAAATAACTATTTAAAAAAATGTATTCCACAACAAAACATCATATTGCTAGAACTTCTTTCTTTGATTAACCAACAAAAGTTAACCATGATAAAACAATACCCTGGAAACCTTCAACAAATTCCTTCATTAAATTATCAAAACAACCCTTTTTGGTATTAAAACACTAAATAAAATGTTTAATCTTAAAGTAAGTATAACTTACTCTTATTACTCTTATGAAATAAGTAAGTATTCATAAGTATTACTTATATTCATAAGTAAATACTCATAAGTATTACTCTTATGAAATATCTGATGTTAATTCTAAATGTACTCACTGAATATCATAATATTGCCAACTTATATCAAATAGGTAATAATAAAAAAGTTTACAAAAAATAATTCTAGCAGTAACTCCACTCAAGTCAAACTCCAGGGTATTCCACATTCATCGCTTGCAGGAAATAAATCACATGTAGCAAGTGTTTCCTGCATGACATGATTACTCACAGACACATGATCTGTGCTATGTGCAGTAACTTTGTGTTTTTAATTCTCGTTGTTGACTCACATTCAGTTTCCCGAGGTCTCCTGTGCATTCGCTCCCTCCGCTGGCTCTGGAGAGACTCGCTGGCTGTCTCCGTGTCCAGCCCATCTCGTACACTCACTGCGTTGGCACTGTAACACATTCAAAAACAAATGAGACTCTTTTCTTAATCTCCCACAAAATAACTCACTTTTTGGGGGGATTTGGGTTTGAATAAACACAACAGATTAAACCTGCTCCAGTACTTGAAAAACTTGTCATAAGAATTTGTTTGGCTAGATCTAGGGAACCAGCGGAGAATGATTTTGCAGTCTTCACTAAACGTTGATTTGCTTTGATCAGGAGAGACGTGGTAGGTTTGGACTTTGAAACAACAATGACATTCATCAATCATTGAAACACATATTTTCTTTCAATTTTTTGTTAGGAATAATATTTTTGCCCATAAATGATGGCCCAAGAATGTTAGGTTTAAAAAATAAAGCAGAGCAACGTTGATGATAAGAGAAGATGATTAGGCCAGGTGGCTCTGAATTTAATGGATATCATATACCTGTCTAGTGTACATCTTTGTCTTTCACCTAGTCTAAGCTTGGTTAGGGAGCACGGCATCCCTCAAGACCCTATCTAGTTAATCAGTGGGTATAAAAAATGAAAAGTGAATGAAGTAATAAAATAGCCAGAATAAACAAAGTGCTGAGTCACAAAAAAATCTTGGTAGCAAATACACAAAAAAAAATAAAGACATTTTGAATTTCATGGCCATCAGATGTTTTATTGTCTGGGTTGTATAATTTACAGCTCTACATTTACAGCAGCTGTCATCAGTTATTCAGGCTAGAGAATGTAGAGTAGCATCATAAGAAACTGAAATCATTTGCACCCCAGGGGTCTTCTAGGCCCATGTTTTTTTGGCAAAGCCCTTGATAAATGCACTGTGAAACTGTCATTTTGTTTTTGAGAGTTTTTATTTTATGCGTTGTGAGAATGAAGCTGATAACACAGATGTGCCAAAGGCCAGTCATCCGAGTCGAGGCGGTTTGATGCTTGCACTCCAGGCAGAAAAGAAACATGAGGTTGGTGAGAACCATTTAATGAGTCGACATTTCAGACACTCACAAATCATTGTCACTTTTGCAGGGGTTTTTTTTTTTTGAGAAATGTAAAACAGAATCTGCAATTCTGTATGAATATGTAAGATGGAGTTGACTTTCTTAATATCTTGGAAAAAAGTGAAGAAATGGGAAAGTATGGATTTACCCATTTAAGGGATTTGTGCTCTGCATTACAAGTATCCAAGGGCACACTCTTAGAAGCGACAGCCATGAGTAAGATCAGGAATCGGGGCGGGGGTGTCTGGAAAAATGTGTTTGATTTGGGGGAAAATGGGTCAAAAATTTTAATCCATGGTGCTTTAGGCACTGTTTAATGAAATACTACTGTTTAATGTGTAGACAGGTTCTAAAGATCTCATTTTGGCTCAAAGGGCTCCTTAAATAGTTTGGAAGCATTTAGTTAAATCTAAGAAGGAATATCACATTAGCTTTTGTGAAGCTGCTTTGAAGAAAAAGCAAAAAAGCTCTGTATAAAAACATTTAAATTGATTCACTGAATATCAACAAAACCAAACTTACCGACAAATAGAATGTTTAAAAAGTAAATTATAAAATTTACATTGTGGTGCTTTTTTTAAATCAAGGAGTTAACCATACGATTTTAGACACATTAAGACACATCTCATTCTTCTAGTCCTTTCACAGCCCAGCTTAACATAAATAAACATTTATATTTTTAGAAATTGCAACTAAAAAGAGTGATGAGCACCAAAGACACATAGAGCTGCTTTGGCTCGTAGATACTCTATTAAAACATACATGTTGTGAATCTTCAGGAGCTATTTAAATAGCTACCAGTTGCCATTGGTCTAGGGTTGTTTCTGCTTTTAAGGTTTACAAATCATCACCTTAAAATGATAAGATTCTTTCTCTTTAGCTCAATATCTCGAAACCTCTCTGAACAAAATTTTTGCATTTCATATAGCAAATGCAAAAACCCCAAAAATTAAAGCCAAACTTTAAAAATATATATATATATAATTGATGAGATGCCAACACTAGTCAAGGCAATTCTATTTGTATAGCAAATTTTTGTACACATTGACAAGTCAACATGCTTTAAAGAAGAATACAGATCATATATAAAACAGGCAATAAAAACAGATCATAGATAAACACAAGGGATAAGGCATTCAAGCAATTAGAATTGATAGCATAAAAGAAAAACAAAAAGTTCATTGGTGCAGTGCTGTTCGGACAGCAGTGCTCAGTCAGTAAATGCACATTTAAATAAATCTGTTTTTAGTCTAGACTTAAAAGTGACTAAAGTTTTAGCTCGTCTAATCTCTTCTGGAAGCTGGTTCCATCTGTGGGCAGCATACTAACTGAGCTTGAAGAACTTGAGCTTAAAGTAACACTAGCTTGAAGAGATCAAACTGAATCCCTTGCCCCTTAAGCACTATTAGAGCACTGAGCCAAGGTCTCCCTCTGCTGGACACAGCTAACTACATCACGCAGAACAGTTTCATAGATTATTCTCAAAAGAGATAATCATTTCACCACACCATGCAGTGCATGCTGACTTTTATTCTGATTTGTTTAAACTTCACTACAAAAAAAAATTGTATTCTAATAATTTACTCTACCTACAAGTTCTCATGGTTACACATGTCTGCTAGTGCCTTTTTAAAGGAAGGGGAACATACATCCTGGACCGGCTGAATGTCCTATTCTCTCAACATCAACCGCACCAAATCCTCCTTAGGAAATTGCTCATTTTAAGCCTGCTATTTTGGACACAGCAACACAGGTATTTTCAATAAACTTCAAAGTAGTTTTCATTAATTAGCAGGGGAAAAAAGGTTCGGCTCTACACAAAACACAGTCTCAAGTAGTTTTACAGGTTGTGCCACTAGTCTGATTTTATTTTATTTTTTGGAGACGTTTATGGTTAATCTGGTTGGTTAACAGGCGGGGAAGGAAATCAATGACTTGTTTAATTTTCTCTTGATGTTTTGAGCTCCCCAAAAAAAAAAATATTGGATTATAATAGCTTTTATTATTTTTTTTTTTTTATAAATTTCATTTATATGTAATTAACAAAAATAGTTGTGCATTTATACAAATAAAAAAATTAATCCATCTAAATCAATATGGGCAAGAGATATTCTGGGCTGGTGATACTCATTTTTTGAAAGCAGCAACACACATAAAACTTTTTTTAATTGAATCTGAATTAAAAAGGATAGCCATTAAATCACTCTGAGAGGGAGTATATATTGTGTTTTTCTGTGAGGGAAAACTGATGGGATGATCGGGATCCCAGGGGAGTCGAGGCAGCTGTGTCCCCCCGCTGAGTCCACAGGCCAACAGAGACGAGGACTTTTAATGTCCACTAATCCGGATTAGCTGCTCAAGGGATTCCCAAAAAACCATCCTCACCCCAACGAATGAATTCAGAAGCACCAATAAATAATGCAGACCTCAACGGGAGCAGGCAGGGGATAACATTTGGTTCCTCACTGATGCTTACAGTGAAGCTTTTATAATGGAAATGAGGCAGACTTCTTGTGGGAGAGACGAGCGAGAGGGACTTCATATCCATTTCAAGCTAAGGCTTAAGAAAATATGAGTGGAAGGATGAGCTTGAAAGAAAAGAAACCGGAGGTTATGCTGTGCCACTAGATGGAGTTCAACACAAGATAAAATTAGAAAAGAAAGAGAACACAAAAACATTTGTGAAAGTCAAATATTAGATAAAGAATTTGCCTGGACTTTCACAGAGAGCAGGTGCAATGGAAATCTGTTAGGAGACTCGCTTGAACTAAATTTAGCTTTCATCATCTAGAATGAGAACAAAGAGAATATTTAATCTGCGTGTTTGCTGAAGAACTGCAGCGCACAGCTCTCAAAGCATAGTTCAAGCAATGAGGAGGCTAATAACGCATTTAACGCAGTAGAAATAAATGATTTGGATAAACGTTAGGTGCAAAACCGTCCAAACTTACTGGATTGATGAATTCTAAAACGAGAGACAGAATGACAAATAAGTGAAAGGACAAAGAAACAAAACATTAGACAAATGGATTTACGGAATCAGAATCATAGTTATGCAAACAGACAGATCTGGTTTAAAATATTTAAATATACATTGTGACTATTGGACTTCACCCAAGATTTTTGCAGGGAAAATTATGTAGACGATTAGAAAGGGTAAACAGCAAAAAATATAGTGAACTTTCAGACCTCTGTAGCATTTGCAGAACAAACCTACTCTGGGGTGAGACTAGCAGAAGAACAGACCTGATGCAGACAGCTGCTACTGCTGTGTCTGAATTCATAAACAAACAGTTAATCAAATCAGTGCCTTTAATTAGCTGAGTAGGAGTGTATTTAAAGGAACACTCAGTTTTTTAGTTCATTACATTCGCTGAGATAATGAGATGTTTTTCAGCCATTTTCCAGATCTGGAGATAACACTTAGATCATTGAATCAGATTAGACCAATAGCATTGCTTTTTGATTGACGGTAGCAGGACTATCAGTTTTTTTTTTTCAATGTTGCATCCTATTTCTTGACAATAAAAAAGCCTATTTTCTGGTCACAGATCACTTTTGTGGCAAATATTTAGCTTGTTTTGTTGCGGTTTTCATTTATACATATACATAGTTACATTTTTGTGAAAGTCATTGTTAAATTGCTGTTACAAAATTGTAAAACATTTATATTCTTTAATTATTTATGTGCTTGATTTAAAGTACATAAATAACTTAAAAACATACAGTAACTGCTCAATTTCAGTTATTCTTAAATAAGGTCACATGCTGTAAAAATGTTTTTTTAACTAAAACTAAAGGTAGTGATTTCTTAAAGTAATTATACGAAAAATACAGACTGTTTACATTCAGATGAATAATTCAGAATTTTTTGTGCATATGTAAAATTGCAGCTTTCTCCAATCTTTTAGCAATACAGCTATTCAAAGCTTAATATATAAAGGCGCAAACATTAAAAACATTACTTCCAATAACTTTTTGATACATTTTTTTTTCAAGTGAATTAGATACAGCAGTGTTTCAACCAAGCACCAACCTCAAGTTCTCCCTCATAAAACCAAAATCTTAGGAATACCTTTCAATTCATCATGAGTCAAAAGAATAGGTAACATAGACTTCCCATTCCTAACTAGTTTAGATTTCATATTTTGCAGTGTACCAGGAACTATGACATTAAAATATTCTCCCTTTTTAATGCGACTCAGGGGTCTCTGGACAGTTCGAGATTGACTCTTCAAAATGTATTCCCTCATCAGAAACCCAATCTAACCATTCTTAGATTTGTTATGATGTACAGTTATGTGAAAACTTATGCAATCTGGGTATTTTGCAACATTTCGTAAAATAAATGGATATTTATTCTCCAAAATTAACAAAACTGAGACCAAAGATTTTTCCTCTGATTTTGATATTTCCTTTGTTCTTGAAAACTATTTTCTTCAGTCTTAACTGTTTAGTTAAATTACTTTACTCCCAGTTTTGTTAGGAATACAAATTAAATATCAATATATTTAAAAAAAAGAGACAAAATAACCAAAATTCCATAGGGTGTCCTAATTTTTTCACATGAGTATTTGCTCACATCAGATCTCTACAGCCACAGGCCTAAAAACAACTTTAGCAGAAGTTCCAGAGGAAAAAAATGCATGCCAGTACTCACTGGAACGAGGGAGGTCTGGAATCTCCAATCCCTCCGGTTCTCTCCAATGGAGGAAGCAGCTCTTTGTGGCTCTCTGTGCACTGAGATCCGCCATCCGAGTGTGCGCCTTCAGCCAACACCAACTGCAGCCAGACACACAATTACTCACAAAGGCTTCAGGAAGAAACTCTCCAGACTAACTACTAGCGCTGCATAAATAAGTAGTCCCACAGAGACAGAAGAAGAGTCTGTTTGTGTGAAAAGACAGCCGTGCAAAACTGAGTCAGTTCAAGTTGGTAGGCTTCATCATGAAGTCCTTGGGCAGCTTTTTTCAACATATTTCACTTCAGAAAATTGTCTACAATGTCATAAATGATGCATTCTTCACTCAAATCACGCAGAAACTATGCTGTTTTTAAAGAGTGGCGGTGTTAAATTGCATTCAGTTTTTTTGTTTTAAGTGGTCCGACTCTGAATTTTCAGCACTTTAGAAGTGAAGAGATGCACAATGTGCAGCTTTCATGATAGAAATAACGAGCAGTACAAGAACCCAAGGCTGCACCAATTAAACACGGTGTCTATGCACAAATCAATGAAACAACCTTGGAGTTGCAAAGATTCAGGGCAGAATGGAATGTAAAGCAGCGATCAGCTGAATGTGTTGGTGTGAAGTACATATTTTAGTGCAGGAGAGTTCAGTTTCATGGATCTCAGCATGTCTGTGCAGCTCTCGGCAGCTGAAGCCTCACCGGAGTCCATTAACCTGTGTTTAGCACCTCAAAGACACTACAGATACTGTACTGAAGAGAGCACTTTTCTGAGTGGTTATTTTTCACTGTTGGTCAACTAATGATAAATATTTAAAAAGTTTGATACATGAGAGAATTTACCAAGTAATGCAGTGAAATACAAATATTTTCCATGTTTTGTTTGTCAAGTGGCATTGAAACACCATGAAAAGGTCAGGTGGAGCTATTTCACAAGGAGTTTTTATTATTTATTAGTGCTTTCAATAGGAATGGCAATGACATTGTTATTAAGCATTGACTGCATTAACATCAATCCAATGACTATAGACAAAGACAAATCTAGTCTATAGATTCACCGCTTGTTTTAATAATTAAGGTCTATTTCAACATAGATGTTTCATAATTTTTTTTCACCTGTCAAGAATTCTTGTCTTCTCATAAATGTGAAAAATCCACAAGTAAGTTTTATGCGACCCTTTCAGGTTTTTTTTTCTCCAGGTGGGTTCTGCTTTGTTCCCACATTAGTTATTTATTTATTTGTTTTTATGGAGGAGGCTGTTTACAAAAAATAAAGTACAATGCATCTGTGGCATTGCAGATGTAGCAAATTGCTCCATGCGGTGGTTAATATGCAGTAATATCTACATGAATCTACTAAAGTAATATCTACTTTAATATTCAGATGCATTATGAAAAGTGGCCTTAAAAAGTAAACGGTGAGAGGAACTGTAAGAATCTACTTCCAAAACTGAAATGGGTTTATGCGACAAACAGGGTAGGTATCTTATAAGTATACTTACTTATATGTATAATACTTATATATTATAATATACTATTATATTATATATTATTATATACTTATATGTATTATAAGTATATTTTTATGTAAATTTTTATTCACAGAGATGAATCAAAATCTCTGAGTTTTAGCAAATCAGTTGAAATAACGTGGGAACAAAACTCCTTGGAGTATCTCAGCATGATAGTAAGAGAGCACCTGGTCCAATAGAACTACCTTTTTATTCTAAAAGTATATATGCCATTTTTGAAAAAGAACAATGATCTGGATGCATCCAACCAATAACTATAAAAAAAAACATAATTAAGTGATTAGATCAGGGGTGTCAGGTTTTGAAAGGTTATCTTTATATAAATAAATGAATAAGATCTTTAAATTATGAGGTTTTTGTCAATATTCATAGTCTATGAAAGTATACTTCTTTTGTGTATGTGAAGAAAATTTAAGATGGTTTTATATTGAAATATTTAAATTTCCTCTCTATTTAGGAAGTAGTTTTCTCGAATCCCAATTTTTTTTTATAACATTCATTTGCCCTTGCTAAACATGGATTTTTTAATACAAATCCCAATACACTACTAATTAAGCTTGGATGACTGTTTGAAAGATGTTGGAAACTTCTCCGATTACTGTTACTAGAAATAATCAGAGTGAGTGCAGCGTTGCTCAATCTGCTCAAGACAGGAGACCACAAATCTCACGCACCCAAGCCACCACTCTCCCGTTGAAGCAGGGCAGTTTGGCATTGTCATCTGAGATTTCTTCTTTGACGACTCTGCAGGAAAGAACACAAACTGTTAGAGACTCTGTGAGGATTGCACACCAGTCTGCGCATCTATTTGCAAAAGCTGAGGCAGACTGAAAGCATGTCATGCTCAAACAGCGGAATTTTCCACTTTGCTCTCAACTGCTAGTCGCTCATGATGAGAATGCTGAACGACGGTGTTGACCGACTCTTCAGTTAAAAAAACAACTTAGTTTTACAACCGGACTTCATTAGCACCTTTTGCAGAGTTCAGATTATGTACTCAAAGAGCTCCTGCTAGGCTCAGACAGTACTTAGACTTGGTTTAAATGATATTTGTGTTCTGAGGATTTTAGAGAATACTAAAGGTATTTCAATGTAAAACTTGTGTGTGGGGGTCTACATATTGTGTGAAACCTGAAGTAAGGGTGTCAGGGCGCAGTAGATATTAATAGAGTGAATGTGTTAGCAAAGTGTCCATCCCAGGCTGTAAATTCCCTACATAAATACCACACAGTTACCCTTTCAACCCCCATACGAGGTTCAACAGTCGCACACCTGCTGGTCTCCTGTCAGTTTATGCAAGCTTAACGTCAATTCACATTTACAAAAAACAAGAGACTGAGAAAATAATTTAAGAAGGATTTGATCTCTGGAATTAAAGTGGCATAAGTTTAAATGAGGCTGTCAGAAATTGTTGAAAGCCATAAAAACTAGAGGACAGTTTAGAGGATGATACTTCAAATAAGACAAAAGACTATTTTCACTTCACAATATTCATCAATGCTCGATAAACAAATTAAAGCTGATTCAGATGTTACAACGCAGTTTGAATAATGCATTGGACTGGTTCATTATAGTTAATCAAATGATATCCTCTTGCACACTGCTGCAATGAAACTTTGAACTGATGACCTTTGTGTTTTATTATCTGTGAAAGTCTAGTATGTGAATAGAAAAGGTCTTGTTAATTGCTTTATTTTTAGTGCACACTTACTAACTGAGCATTGTTGTACAAACAGATCCTTAATACCTTTACATTTAAATACTCCTTCCAATGTTTTAAAATAGAATATACATAACAATTTCTTTTTACTTTATATAATTTATTGAAATAATTTCAAATCTGATTTAAGCCCATATCTAATATTACCTTAATTCGATTGCTCTGTGTGATGTGATGAACTTTTCAATATAGAAGTGTACGAAACATTAACAATTCTCAAGCACAGACAAAATATATCAAGCTAATCTGTTTTTTTTTGCTAGCTCACTAACCCGAATATTTTTATTTCACTTATTCATCTTATGAGAAATCTGATCAGAGCAGATGATTTCTCTTACGTGAACACCTTAACCAGCATTCTACCCATTTTCTAAACCAGAATTTTATAATACATTTCTCTAACAGTTTCCGTAAGAAAAGATGCACACCTGTACACCTTTAATACATTTCCAGCTCTGATACTTTTGTGCTAGATATGCCTGTGTGAGAAGTTTGAAAACCAGTTCCATGTAAACATGTTTTTTGTGAAGCTGGTTTAGTGATTAGCATGCAAATGCACAAAAACATTTTTGAGTGTAATCTGCTTGAATAGTCCATGGAAAAAAAGATGTCATTTATAACAGTTCTGGATAGCCTTAATTCCTGAGTATTTCATGAGATTTAAAACCACAGTACCACACAACATCTAACATCACAACATCTGTCAATATTATAATCTAATCAAAATTGTAATCATCAGTTGTCTTATTCTTAAATTTTTTTGCAAGAACCTTTAATGGAAACACTGTGTGCTGTACAACAAAACAGGAAAATGTCTTTTAGGTTAATTATAGCCTCAGCTATAGGCGTCAGGGCAACAGACCACTAGCGGAACATCTGGTGCTATACCTCTGTCAGTCACATGACCTCACAGGGTAACCTTGGCTAGAGAAATCATCAAAGGTTACCAGAGTTTCTGCAGTCAAATGGAAGTCCTGCTACACCCGACGGGGTTAACTACAAATAAACAATTACTAGTCAAAATATAAACCCAGGAAGAAACTGAAAGATGAATGAGGCTTAACTCTACCAGTGACAACCACAAACACTATTGGATTTGGAAAAATGTAGAAAGTGATGTTCCGTGTTTGTTTAAATACATAGTATTCCTATTCTCACTCTTTTATAAATTAAGTGGTAAAGACTGGAAGAACACATAAGCTAGCAAATACTGCAAGGGTTGAATTCAAACACCAATCTCCAGACGTGCATGTCTCTACCCTGCAGACCATCTTTTATTCATTCTACTTTAACTTTTTCTCTTTGATTATGTTCTTAAGGCAACTGTCTCTTCCAGGGGAGAGTTCTTATCATATAACTTCCACATGAATTATGGGACCTGCTACGTTATTAGGATAGCATTTGATACACAAGAAATACAACTTATTCAAAAACTGCTTGGCCAAAGCATTTCTGTAGAGTTCTGTAGGCTGGAAAAAATAATCCCACCTTCCTATCCACTGGTCCAGAACTTCCAGATCACATGACTGGCGAGTAGGTGACTGGACTGAAGGCGGATGATAATGTGGTCTTGTGGAAAGAGTGAGAAAACAAGGAGAGTTTGAGCAGGCTGTCCGAGCCTCGCGAGCCTTGCACAGGAAGCTAGGGTGTAGCGCTCCTCACGGGTAGGAAGTGTTCGTGTCCTCTCAAGAGCTCTTTACAATGTAAGGCAACATAACATATCAGGAAGTGTGCTCTGTTGATATGTGCAAGGAAAGGAACCACCTTTGATTAGACAATAAAGCAGAAAACTTGTGGGTATTATTAATTCATAACGTCAATAATTAAAATCCATGTTTGGTTTAAAGAGTAAATATTAAATATTTAAAACCCTGCAGATAATAAAAACTTTCAAAACGATAATAACATCGTCTCTTTTTGGTGAGAACTGGAAATAAAGGCATACTGGTAAATTTAGCTTACTGGTAATTTTTATCTACTAAGCATTTATTTATTCAGGTGATCAGCTAAGATTTCTATATGAACCAGTTCCACTGCGCATTTGTAACAAAATTCTTAACATCTCTCCCTCTAAAGAAAGTTAATTTGGATAAGTGTCTGCTAGTTGAATAAAGGAAAACGTAATGTAATATTTATTACCACGCCCAGTTCTATTGATAAGTGGATAAAGCAGCTACTTAGGCCCAGAGCAGAGTAGTTGCTAGAGGAAATATACATTGATACACTATATATAAGTGAAAGAGACCTTAAATAACAATAAAGTAGAATGTTAATATTCTTGAAATTATTAGTTAAATTAATATTATCATTGAATCATATTAGAGAAACATTCTGTAGTCAACAAGCACATGCATAGAGCAATCGTGAGGGTTTTTTTTTTTACTGTTTGGTATGCTTGGGTGAAACAACTGTAGTTTTATGGTCACCTTACTGATGTACTGAATATGTAAATGAATGAATTTATTTAGGCTTTTTTATTGTGTTTGTTCTTTATAATATTTACATTGTTTTGCCCAGTCTAATTTTCTACATAATTTTTAAACTGTGTTCAATGCATGTTGTCTGCTACCTATGCTGCTAGTTTTCTTTTTTCTTTCTTTTCTTTTTTTCTTTTTTCTTTACAGCCCTGACAGCAACATGGACATTTCATGGCTATCCCCATTTTAATTTTGTTAATATTTACATTTAAAAGCTCATAGGATTATTAAAAACTTCTTTTAAAACTACATTCCAATTCTCAGCACAAGTCTGTCCTTAGTAAAAACTTTTTTGTATTTCTTTGAGATGTTGTCCAGTCAGGTTCCTTCTCCTCATGGAATTATAAATTGGACATTCTATCAAGATGTGTTTAATAGATAAAATACATTTGCAATGTCTACATTGTACAATGAAGGCATTGTCTCACTTTTTAGAAGAAAACTATGAGTTAATCTTGAGTGCCCAAATCGACATCTGGTTAATAATATTTGACCTCTTCTGGTTCCTAAAATTGTTTGATTTACTCCTGTCTCTCGATATATTTCATGCAATTTGTTTTTTTTGGTTTGTTGGTTCCCTTCTTGCTGCCAATGTTTCACTACCTGATGGTTTATTTTCTGTTTTAGGTCTGTTGGAGGTATAAGATCTGCTAGTTTTCAAAAGACCAGATAGAAATTGCTTGTGGATTTGCTACTTGTTGTAAAAACAAAAGACGAACAGCCATAAGATGTAATAAACACAAAAATAACAAACACAAATTATCAATTTCATTTACTTTTAAATACAAAACTTCAACGGTAAGTCTGCCATTTTGCACATCCAAGTTTTGTAATATTCTTACAAAATACTGCTACTCTATTGACCTGGCTAGAAAATATGCACATACTCCAATTTTAGCTTCTGTCCATTGGCTTCCTGTGTGTTAGAATTAAGTTTAAAATTGTAATGTTTATGTTTACTGCTTGAATTTGGCAAGATGCTTCACACATCATCCAGGTACTGACTCCTCTAAATACCTTCATCTCTCTGTGGAGTCATTGGTGGTTCCGCAAATTAGATTGAAAACTAAAATGCAGGGTATTAGCAGTGGTTGACTCTAATTTCTGGAAGGAACTGTCTATAGAAATTTGCCATTCTCCTAATAGCAGGGTTTTTACATCCAGACTACTGAATGATCAATTGCATTTTTTTAATATATATATATGTATATAGTGTTGAGATGTCAAGCTCTGCCGTTTCAAAATTGGTTTTTAAAATACATTGCACATACTTATGTTTCATAAAGTTCCAAAAAAACTAAATACAATTCTTAGCAAAACATGCCACAAACATTTCATTAGCAAAGAATAATTAAAATACATATACAATCTTAAAAATCAAACAAAACCCCTTCCCTCAACAACGCTCAATTTATACCACAGGCAATATTCATGAGCAAACTGCTACAACATTTAAAGTATAACCAAAGCCGCAATGATAACAGCATAGTGTGATAGCAATTTAAGATCAATAATTTTCTACATGCCCTAACTCAATTCTACTTCCTGTGCTTTCCTCTCTCACTAGCACATGCTCCTGATCTCATCCATCATCAGCTTCAAAGACTTCCTGTGATGTCTGTCTGTTCCATCTGTGAACAGCATCCAGCAAGCCAAGATCCGGTAACAAATAATCAGCTCTGAGGCCAGTTAATGCCTCATAATCAGTCGCAAGACTGTTGACAGTATTTCACCTACAAGCTGTTAAGGGTAACAGATCTCTTTCAGTCAATTACCGGCCACGCGACACGAATGTCAGCAGCCTTTTTAAAATCGAACACAACTCAATTTTTATGAAGTTGGTGGAGGGGTGGTAAAAAATACAATAATGTAGACTGGGAAATCCATTAAATAGTAATACATTAATATAAATCAAGTGCTCTGATTACATGTATTGAACGGAAGGCAATCGATCTAGAGTACTCAGGAGCAAAGTAGGTGCTAAACATTCTGAAAATGTATCATCATTATGTTAAAGTATGCCCCGGAAAAGCTCAACCCCAAAACTAAGAGGACACTGAGGGATGCTGCTTGGGATTAGGGAAATCTTTCAAAAGTTGAGGTTAGGAAAATATTGATCTTTTAATAGTTGGGCTTAGGAAATGGTGGTTGTTTTGTAAGTTGGAGAAAAGAAAAGATCTAGAGTCTGTGATGGGGTTAGGGAGAGTCTAGTCTCAAAAAGGCTTCTCAACAATGCATTGAAGTTGGAGAAATAATTGTCTCTAGTCATTTCTCTAGCAACACATTGCCACCTCTCTCTCACACGTGCCCTGAAACTGGTACTCTGTGAAGCCATAGCTGGTTATATCGCTCATTATGTAACATTACTGGAGCAAATTTTGTTGCTCTCTTCACCATTATGTCTGATGATTGATGACTCTTTTTTTTTTGTTTTGTCAGAGGCCCTTGTCTGCCTAAAAAGATGGCCATGGTTAAGAACTTGAGTATATTTAAGTAAGTCAATTACTGCCATTTGCGCTACAAATGATCATCCATCATTTCCCAGCAATGGGTTGTGGCTGAAAGGGCATCCGCCGCATAAAACATATGCCGGAATAGTTGGCGGTTCATTCCACTGTGGCGACCCCAAAAGGTAAAAAGCCGACAAGATAATGGGTGGATAGATGGATGATAATCATGAAGATAGTGAGAGAATAAATGAAGTACTAAATGTTTCATTATTAATTTAAATGTGCAACTTTTACATTAACATAACATTTGAGCAAAAAGAAATCTATTGCATAATCTATGTGGATTTTCTCTATTGACTAGCCATAATACACATAATATGTGTGTAAACTGTGACAAATTTAATACAAACACTTGTTTTAACTCCCAATGATTTGAGCTATTTGTAGCTTTTTTCTTTGCATGTATGCAACAAAGTGCTGTTTCATTTCTAAACTTGAAAAACAGATCACTCATCAGACTTGTATAAAGATAACAATTTCGTACAATCACACAGAGCAGCAGAAGTCAACCAGGGGTAACTAGCACACATACAGCCTCAGAGGACATGTGTTTGGGTGTCTGCTGCTGCTGTGTGTCCTCAAAGGAGCTATTAACAGCCTTTGCTTGATAATATTACAAGATAGCATCAGAAGCTGCTGAATGTTGATTATTATTTTGGAGGGCACACACACACAGAGGGGATTCAAATAGCAGTAAGTAACAGTGGGATGTTTATATAAGACAGTGACTCTGTAAGGCTGTTTATGATGTGGTGATCCCAGAGTTCATAGTTTTTATTGCCAATTGTAAAAAGTCTACATTATGTGTGTGCGTGTGTGTGTGTGCGTGTGTGTGTGTGTGTAGATCTCTCAAGACATGTACTGACTCGTTTTTTTTTTTTTTCTTGTTATGATTGAACAATGCAAGGCTGCATAAAAACTAATATTATAACGTATATGCATACGTTTTTTAGAAGAGCATGCTAAAACTGAAGTATTTTAACAGGCTTCATTTCAGACTGTCGCTGTTCTGTCTATTCCTCACATAGTGGATCAACTTCTGCATCCAAGACAGCCAAACTAAGTTCAGAAAATGCAGGCCCTTTGTTTGCTTTAAAAAGTTGGATAATATCACCAGTTGTAAGTGTTTTTGCAGTGGAAAAAAAATATTCAAAACCTACCCTTATATAGGCCCTCTCCCTCAACAGAGCTAAACCACTATTTAACAAGAAGGATATCCTTGCGTGACCGGTAACTGGTATAAAACTGTGAAGAAGAAAAAACTGAAAAAGAAAACATACATTTGAAACATTTGAGTAAAAATGCTTTCCAACATAATCCCTTAAAAGTCATTCATATACCCACTAGTTTCTATGTAATTAAGTGTGACCTTTACAACAAGCTTCAGAGTCAAAATAATTTCTCTCAAGCACTTTATCTGCTTTGTACAACTTCTTCACATTTAATCAAAAAATAAAGTATCCAAAGAGAAGCCTTCAGAGCCATGTTCATATAAAGGTCAGGCATTGTTTGTTCCTGCAATCTACATTACGGTCATCAGGGTCAACTTGGCACTCAAAGCTAGGTGCTACAGGAAAGCAAATCTGTTAGTAAACTTGCCTACGCTAACAGGAAAAGCTTGTATTTTCTAAGCTTTGCTACAACACCCCCGTGTTGTGGTGTACACTGAAGGTTGAGTTTTATGACGACTGTGATCAATAGAGATTAAAGACACCTTGATATTCTGACAAATTAAGTACATTCTCTTCTGAACCGGAGAGGCTCTATCCAAGATAAATCTTTGCATGTTTCAGCGGCTTTGCAGATCAATCATCTTCAGAGACTTCTTTTAAGTTAACAAGGGAAGCCTGTCAACTCCACCAATTTATTCATCGGTCTGCGTACAGAACGTTGCATAATTACAAGTTATACTCATCACTGTGAGAACTACGAGAACTATTCTGAATCTTTTCACCTGCGTTTGGCAAGTTGTCTGAGATCACATTAAAACCTTCCTGGATATCAGTTTTTGAAATCAGTTCTGAAGAGTTCACATACACAGTGGCATTCTCCTGAACCGAATGTTTTCATTCCAATTAAGCTGAAGAGGAATATGGGAGGGTTAATAAAATACATATGAAAAAAATTCTGATGGCAGGCATAAACTTTTGAACTCTTCATCTGTATCTCTCTTTTCATAAAAAGCAGGACTGTTAGTGGTTGCTCAGACAGAAGTTCACTAGAGTATGCAGCGAGTTCTTTCACTTAGTTTCAAAGCTCTTTAACAATGTGACAGAAAACTTTGGGAGATCAGATTCAGTCTCATACATCAAAACTACACACAAACAAAAAAATGTGTTTTGGTGTAAATACCAGCTACATTTGAAGCTTTCTTTGTTGGTTTACCTTCTTCAAGGGTCACCTAGATCTCTCTAGGATTATTCTTCTAACTCATAGAAGTGAGCCAATCAGGTTTTTTTTAATCAATCCCCAAACACAAGGGTTTTCTGTGGTCTTCACAGAAACATAATGAGAAGAAGACTTCAGTGCTGGTCGTACTTTCTGAACAGCGTTGTTCATGTTTTATAAGGTTATTATTGTTTGTTTGTTTAAAACAAAGGTCTAGACCTATATCTAGTGCAAACATCAGCAGAACCTTCAGATCTCTGATGAAGTTGGAGGAGTTAAAATGTTTTTGGTGTCTCTCATCCCTCAGAATATTCTTTGTTAGGATGTAAATGTAGTCTTTACCAGGCAGGTGAGGCCATTACACCTGCACGCAAATATTGCCTCATGTGATCGGCTGTTCTTGATCATTCATCAAATAGCAATTATCACCCAATCATCATTGAAATGCTATTTATCAGAGCACCCTTGCTACTGGATGTATGTGTGGCCAAGGCAACACAATGGGACCTAATTAAGATGCTTGGAGAAGTTTTTTGGTTGCTCATCACCAGTCGCAAGTAGAGAAACTATGGCAAGACTAAATCTAAAACTAGATGAATTTCAAATAAATCTTTATTGGCCACTTTCAAACCTGCTTTCACAAAGAGGCATTATTAAAAAGAACCACCCAAAATTGAATTAAACTTGTCTCAACAAGAGCTCATCAACCACTGAAAGACAGCTGCTCATTTATGCGACACTGGAAATTATATGGTAAACTAATCCCATCCTGTCGGGTGACACTGACGAATCAGAAAGTGAGAGTTATCTCGGACAGCTGCAGGGTCACGGTCTCAACATCTTTGCCTCCGTCTATTATAGGTCCTTCTGTAGTGACAGAAAGTCTGGGACACTAATGAGTTTGCAGTTTCAACCTCTGACGACCTCTGAGATGTTCACTAGCTTTAAAGATTATGTTTGATGTCTTCCTTTAATCTAGACAACACTGGGTGAGCACTAATAACAAAATTGCAATAATCCACCCCTCTAGGTGTATTGAAGTGTGCTTCTGCTGGAGTTACGAAAGGTCCTGTAACCTTTAAATGTCCTCTACACTCAATAATAGCTTTTCTTCATTATTTCTCACTTTACATGTCTTTAAGGTTTATATACACAAGATAAATTTTTCGTTCTACTTTTTTTGTACATTCTACTTCTAAAAAAAAACAACGTATGGAATAAAGCACACAAAGTATATCCAGATACAGCCACAGTCTTAACCGTCCCATAGTTAATTTCTCGTCAGCCATGTGCGAGTCTGATGTTGATTCAATCAAACAAATATGTTTGAAAAATTCAGTGTGAAATGTAACATGTATGGTTCGCTAGATCTGAAGGCTGGACTTCTTTGAAGCATTTTTGAACTGGTAAAAATGTTTTATGACAATTTATTACTAATGATAATATGTGTTTCAGAGGTGAGCAAAGTGGGGTTTTTTTTTGTTTACTTGTTTTTTTGGAGGTGGAATTATGTAAATGATGCAAAAATACACATAATACAGTAATACAAATTACTGTCAAATCATATAAAACAAACAAGTAGGTTAAAAAAATTGCAGCTGGATTTTGAGGGGAAGAGATGTTTTCGTTCGACTCATTATAAAACTACGTCGAATGTCGAGAACTTTTAAAAGTCAGACTTTGTCTTATTTTACGTGGCTCATGCCATTACAATACCTCTGAAGGAAAAGCAATAACTTCAAAAGCTTCAAAATCAGCATACACCAGACACGGCATTAGGAAACAACATGATATATTTGCATCATTGGATGCAATTCTAAGCATGCAACAAGAGATGACAAAATTAGCCATGTTCCAGTGCATGTGGGCTACTGTGGCAAGCCAAAAAACATTTGTGTCAATAAAATTAAATACTAGGTATGCAATGTAATATCCGATGCAAAACAACAGCCTTGCACGCCGCTCATAAAACTTAAAAGATATCACACAACATTGCCTAAAAAGTCTGTGATTGGTCAGAGCCTTTACATGTAGAGCTGTGACATGAATAAAGTGCATTAATACAAGCATCTGTTCTGTTCGTCATCGATGATGATGATGTGTTACAGCTAATAAACAATTCACTAATGTTCAGTTACTTAAAATCCTTTTACAGGTCACATGATGAAATAATTGAGAACAATCTTGCAACAAAATAAAGAGATATCCCCCATTCATTTGGACATGCCAACTCTAAATGTCTGTCTGTTGCGTTTACGGTTGAACTATTAGATATTTTATAAGCAATACAAAAATATTATCTATAATATGTTAATTAATATATAACATTTAATTTATATTAAAAAACCACAAAAGATTTTCACAGTCTTTGATAGACTATTCACTTGCGTAGCTTGACAAACTATTAATTTACACCAGACCTGCGTTGCCAAAGTGTCCACGTATAATGTCATCATTTTGTACAAACAGTAAAAGTGTCTATAGTCCCTTCATACTGTCATGTATGTGACGTCAGACTTTGGTGCCTGAAGGAATTGCGTCAGAATTAAATGTACAATTAAAGCCATGCAGTTTTGCCAATGTCCAATTTAATGCCATTTCATATGAATTTTACTTTGAAGCAGGGACATGTTAATGCGGCTTGCCACAATGGTAGTGGTGGTGGTGGGTTTTGAGTCGTGAACGCGCAAGACTTCAAAGCAGGTGCCAGCAGCAACAATATAAGGTAGCAACGTCAAAACGAACGAACGAACGAACGAACAATCAACGCTTCCGAACGCTTCCACCGTTTGACAGCGTCCCCGAAACATCCGCCAGCAGTCGAGTATGGGTGTGATCGTGTTCCTCAATACCAAACACACATTTACAACACGTGAAAATCAAAATTGCCTTCACTTACCCAAAATCCTGATCCATGGATTTGAAGAAGAATTTGTAACTGTTAACTGGTCGGTTGTTGAGGACATTTTTAAAATCTGCCAACGTGACTTTTTCCGGAGAAACCGTCAGTTTCACTAAATACGGGGTTTCTTCTTCGTCGATATGGTATATAATTTTGGTCTCCGCCATGAGTAGGCTTATACGAATAGGACAATCATTGACAGGAGGAGCAAGGGTTGCAGCCGCGCGAAACAAATATATATTTGTACATACATTTAAAACTCGACAACTGCCATAAATGCGCTTTAAGGCCACGTTTGTGGTTGCCAGCTACACGTCGGTAAACTAAAATCTCGGTCTTGAACGGAGCGAGCTCTTCCAGACATAATCGAAGCGTGCGCGTCTTGGCGTCAATGTTTGTGATCGCCAGTAAAAACAGGAAGGGACGGTTCACATCCCTCAGAGCCGGAGTTCAGGAGATTTCACCGGGTCTGCTTCTGGTGGAAGCACGCTGCCCTCTAGCGGCAGCAGGAGACACGTCGCTGACGGTTCTGCCTTTATTTACCTGAACGTTATATTTATTGTTCAATCATTCCCAGACTATCATAATTCACAACTGTTGTCACATATTCGCATGGTAAAAATGCAAGTGTATTGTTGGGTTTTAAAACAGTAAATTTGAAAAGAAGCTAAAATGAACCATGAATCTACAATGACGGAATGATTGGATTAAATTTAGACTTTTATACTTTGACATCAGTTATGGATTTACCTACCAAACCAAACATTTTCTTTAAATTGGCCATATTTGGGTGGCGTTCCTTCAGTTCCTTAAATGTCTGTATCTAATTTAAAAAGTATAAAAATCTTAATTTAATTGAATAATTCCTTAATTGTTGACTCATGGTTCATTTGAGCGTATTTTGAAATTTACTGTTTAAAAGGCAAAACTCTTGGTTAATAGTTATTTACCTATAACTATAATAATATAACGAATTCAGGAGTGTTTAATAAAACAAAGCTCTTTAATATGATAACGATAAACTAATAATTATAACTAATTAACTATTCGTTTTCATTCTAAAGATTTCAATTGTGAGATTTGACAGTCAATAAATGTAACAACATCTATTACATTGTTCCATAATATCTAAATATGTTTTTTTAGCTTCAAATTAGTATCAGTTTTTGTTTGACTTTGTTTAGATAATGGTTTTATTCTTATCGTTCAGCACAATTAGTCAATTATTTAGATTTATGAATTTTTACAAATGATCACATACATTTTTAATTATTTTTTTGTTGTTGGAATCAATATTTTAACATTTAAGTTATATGATTGATGTAGCATAAATAAAAATAATACAGTGATTGAACAAATTTGTCATTAAAAGATTCTTTAATCCTGTATTTTTTAACCTTTCGCATGTCATAGTGTAAAGTATTTGAACTGATATCATATTAGATGTTGTATAAACGCAATAGATGTATACAAGTAGAACAAACACATATTAGTAAATGCAGTTTCATATTGAATTAAACAAAACTTCATGCCCCCTTAATTTTCAGTCAAAAGTCAAGAGTTACCTGAACGCATGACTTCATTTGAAACGTCAGAGATGGTTCTGTTCTTCAACAGCAGAGGGCAGCTCAGACTTTCTCTACACTTCCTGTATCACATATTTTTCCAAGCATGACTAAGAAATGTATCCTGACAGTGAGAGAGGGATTAAACACAATACACCTAAATTATAAATCTTTCATAATCTTTACTGTATTTGGGCATTGGTCATCTATACCAACACAAATCAAATGTACACTTCAGATAAAAACTGCATGAATAAATACAGGTCAAATATAGAGACAAAAAAGACAATAAAAGAGCAAAGAAAATGTACTGTTCTATATGGGAAGAAGCAAATGATCAATACAGCATAAAACAAAGACTTAAAAAAAATGATGGACAGAAGTCCTGGTCAATGTACCATAAAATACATAAGACATACATAACATCTAAATGGAAACATTTGTATAACATACTTTTTTTGGTCCTTGTCATAATTTCACATTTATGTCTTAGAAACCGGAACAATGAAATGAACTTGTTGAATATTTACCAGCTAAAAGTTTTAGTATAAGAACAGTACATGGAGAGCATAAAGCATGCTTCAAGACCTGAAACACCAGTTTAAAAAGTCAACGTTCTTACAGATGACTAGTGTAAGTTTAAAAGACTCCACACACCTATGCATCTCCTGCATGTGTTGTCTGCAGCACGCTGGCTGGTGTTTTTTTTTTTTTTTTTGAGGGATAACAGCTTCCCACTACCAGATGCTGCAGTGGACATAGAAATTATTTTAAAAAGTATAACTTTTTCAGGATTGTATTGATTCCTAAATGTACCAAAAACAGCATCATTTATTTCACCTGTCGAGAAATCTCTCTCTTCGGTCTGTAACAGGTCTAGTGTGCTCCTATAAAGAGAGCCACTGCACTAGAGGCTTCATCCTCTAAGACACCACTCGGATACAAGACGATTGCACTTCTGCGTAGTATACAAAGTTGTTCTTCTCTTAAAAATTATTATTTATTTAATGGAATTCGATAACATGCAAAATACAAAAAGGGTGTTGTGAGTTCGAGAGACTATGTTCTGTGAGCAGATCAATCCTTTCACTTCACCAGATGGCACACTTGTGGACTTGTGAACTTGAATAACGCGTGCCCGCGAAGCGCCTGTAATTTTACTCACTGAACTGTGCTCCTTAGCGCCCTTTGTACAGTCTTCGGTGAAGCCTGCATCAGTGAAGGCATTGCACACCCTTACAACTCATAAAAATGTAACAGATAAATGACCTAGAGATAAATTATTATATTATTTGAAAAGTCACGTTGGCAAAATGTCATGTTGATTTTTCTGTCCAAACTAGGAGTGTGGATTGTGTGCCAAAAAAAAACTGAAATTGAAGCAACATTTATCCCAATTCATGATGACGTGAATTAAATAATAAAAAAAAAAAACTGGTGAATTAACACCAGGTAACCTCTTTTTAAACTTGAATCGCAGCTGTAGTGTACACAGCAGTTTTCCTACATCTGGAGAGACGCAAGTCTGGACTCGAGTGAAGTTCACAAGCACGGAGTGTGCCATTTGGCAATTTCGTTGTTGTTTTTCAGCTCACGGAAGAATAATTACATTAGCGCCTTCAAGAGGTGATTAAAGCAACTTCAGTCAACTGAACAAAAGAACCAATTACATTTCACAGATTTGACAGATTTTGACAGCTGTATTTGCTGATAAGAAGCCGTTTCTGTGATGCTCTGTATTTTGAGAGTTGCTGTAAAAGACCTCTTGTTAGTCCTCTTGTTTTTGGTAAGAGGAAACCACTGTATGCAGCAGCTACATAGGTGTGTAAAGGCCTTAAAGTAAATATAGAGGCAAACATTTGTTGCGCTTTTCGTTCATGGTGGTTACAATGAAGAACTTTTGGCTTTCAAATGGACATTTTTATAAATGGACCTTCAGCACTGTACCAGTGATGATCTGTAAAATAATTGTTACTCCACCACTTAATGCTTTAAATCATTGATGCTCTGTTTTCCATCTGGACCTGGGCCAGCCAGCAGCTCAATGTCCATCACTTCCATGACATTCTTTCCATTTCTTAAAAATAGAGACATTATAAATAGAGTGTGGAAATATATTCTGAAATTAATATTGTATTTATACATAATACTGTAAAAAGACTAAACGAACCCAAGTTACCTCGGTTGAGATCAACAGCTTTTGGAGAGGAATAGTTCTTCACCTCTGCTCTTTCTTTCATGATGTTGTTCTTGTAGTCTAGATAAAAACATTAGGGTACTCAGTAATGGCTGATTGTTTAAAGGCACTGCATGAACGTTTTCTCCACTAGATGGTGCAATTTTTAAACGAAACCATCTTTGTTTATATGAAAAGTTGGTTGGCTTGACGATGACTGCCAGGTAGAAGCACAGGGCAACCTCTGGCTTTCTCTCTATATGTACAATCTCTCATTATGACAGTTCATTATCTGACTGCTTAAGGCTGACTCCAGGAATGAGCAGTTTCCCAATGACAGAATTACACCCCTGCTTCCAATAGGGGTTTTTAGGATTTATGCAAATTATTTGAATTGCCCATGACATCATATTAAGATGTAAAATGTTGCATAACTATGGGTGGTGCTATACGGGTGGTGCATAACTACGGGGTTCTGGTGAAATACACATAATCTTTGCGATAATATTAATAATATTTCATTTTAGTTGTAAACACTTTTGTTTGTCAGCCTGCTAGACAGAAAATAAACAATAAAACCATGTAAAGACAAAGTGTAATAAAAAATGCAATAACAAGATCAACAATATTCAACACCAGGCAGACTCATGGTAGGCTTTTTTTTCAGGAATGTATTAAGCCTTTTTTTTAAACAGAGGTTTGAGGAGACCTTAGATGACTTGGTAGGGCATTCCACAGATGGGGAGCATGAGCTTCAAAAGCCTGCTTCCAATCATTTTTAGCTTTGTTGTAGGCTGCTGGATAAAGTGCACCTGACCTGGTCAGGTTTGGGAGTTTTAATGTCTGTTCGAGTTCAGTTAAATAGATTGGATAATTTCTGTACAGACAGAGATGTGCAAGTAGGATAAAGGGCATGTAGGATAGGGGTGATGTGCTCGAATCTCATCAGAATAACGGCAGTGCTATTATGAACTTTTTTATGCTCTTTCCAGAAACCCTGAGGAGTGGTGGAGAGAAACAACAGGATAGTTTTACGAGTAAATTGCAGACATTGTTATCACTCTCAGTTGAAAGATCATATAATTTCCTCTAACCATGTAAGAAAACTAACTTCAGCTCCTTGATTAATGAAAATGATGAGAAATTATTCAGATTTTTTGTTTCTGTGTTCTCATTGAATCCCTGTTAGTCACCGCATACTTTAAACTTTACCCTCTTTACTAAAAAAAGTATTACAGATTATTTTTCTGAAAACTAACCCATGTGTAAACACATGGTTATCAAGTTATTTATGATTTATCACAATTATTTTCGGAGAATAGTGCGATGAATTCGTAAATATTTATAACAATTAACTTAATGAAGTTTGGATAATATTTTCAATATATTCAAATAAATTTTTTTTGTTGATTTATAAGCATAATCAGGGAAGTAATTAAGATGAAATCTATCTCAAGGTATTCAAGAATATCAATAGATGGACCAATTACTCATTTCTAACTCCTATTTCGTTAGTTCCTAAAGGGAAACAGCTTGACCTACATCTTCATCTAAACAGTACATCTTCACCTAACAACATCTAAAAAAAAAAAAACTTTTTAGATGAACCATCTTTTTTTCAGAACCATCTCTGATGTTAGCAAAGCACAAGATATAGCATTCACTGTGAAGATTTTGGGACAATTCCTGAAGTCTGGCATTTTGAAGACATATTTGAAAGGAACACCATGTAAACTCATGGAAAACTGTGGTTGCGCTTACCCAGCCGTAGGTCTTCCTGATTATAGGGTTGCAGTTCTGTGGCATTCAGCTCGATTGAGGATTTTCGAACACTGTTGAATAGAAGTCACCAATTTAACTATTCCAATCAGAATCAATGAACAAAATACTTTTAAACTAAAACATTTTATCCCTTACCGCTCAGGCCTGCTGACCTCGAACTCAAGCCCTGAAACTGATATGTATTTAATGTAAAAAATATAAAATAAAATAAAACGATTTCATAATAGGCACTTATTTAAGTACTTATTTCAACTCATCTCGATAAATGAGTCACAGTGTTTTTTTGACCCCATGTTTTTGCTCTTGAAGTTGTGCTTTATTCTAGTACTGACAAAGTTTGATGAGTGAAAATACACTTTGTCAATGCTGTGGCAGATAGTGTACCTTTCTTGCAGTGTCTGGTGGTCATGATGATGCCGATGAGCATTAGAAGAAGCAGGAGGAATACTGCCAGGATGTAGCCAATTTGATGAAGAAGGTGATTTTGGTTCTCAGGGAGAATTACATTGAGAACATGAGGAGCTTCCACCATGTTTGTGTCTGGAAAAGTAAAAAAAAAGAATATGAAAACACTGTCTACATCTAAACAGGAAAGAAAAACCAACCTGAAAACAAACAAGTCATCTGCATTTCATTTTACGTTTGCTTTTCTCATTTCACCAAAGCCTTGTAGAGTAGAGTAGAGTAGAGGGGAGAGGAGAGGGTTTCATGTCAAAATGGCCAAAACAGGCGTAATGAGTTCCAGACTTGATGTCATGCCGCAGCAATGGAGAAAAACACACAAACCACTGAAACGGGAAGTGAAAGAGCAAGAGGAAAAAAATGCCACCGCTTCACAGTCTGGAGATATTTTCTTCATTTCTTCGATGCCCCACAACAGCGGGGGCAATTTAGATTTAATCTTCACAAGTTGCATGTTAATAGGGTGCCTGCAGTCTGAGAAAGAAAACAACTGAAAGCTCCTCTGATTTAAAGAGGGTGCTGTACGTTGGCAAAAAAACTGCAACCAGAATTATTGCAACCAGTCCCTACTAGAAAAGAATATACACTTGTAACATTTTTATTCTTGTGAAAATTTGAAACGGGTCAATTTGACGCGAAGGCCACACAAGGGTTAATGGTCCTCAGTTTAATGTATGTATAGACAGAGCTTAAATCAAATGCCTTGATTTTTAATGTTATAATTAATAATTTTCATGCAATTATTCCATCAATTATCCCATCCCATGTAAGAAATCATCATAAAGTTTTTATGAATAAAGTTACTAAAAATCTGATCAAATAACACCTATTCTAACCTCTAACCTTCTGATTTTTTTAATTATAGTTTGCATTTATTACATTTGACAGACATTTTGTGACAGTGACCTATATTTCTGTGAAGGACTACATTTGACCAATTCTTGACCAATAATCCATTGGTTGCAAAAAGGACACTTTTGCTTTTAAATCTAAAATAAAAGCCTTTAGGCTTCATAATAAAGCTTTTTGCCTGTTCATTCACATTTAAAAACAAAAGGAATATATGGCTTTTTCAGCTGCATCGAAAGTCAAATATACAAACTTTCAAACAATGCACAGATTAACGGACTTAAAGTAATTAGAACAAGAGCATTTCGTGCAGCATGTGAACCTGTTGAAAGTTCACATTCAGATGCAATGAATCATTGCGGCGTCTGTCTGATGTTGTGGAATCTTTTTCTTCTTAAACTTTACTTCATGGAGCACAAATTCTACCAGACATAAGATCTGAATCTAACATGAACCATTCACTGGTTGGGCTTTCATGATAGAGAGACCAGATGTTGTACAGCTGTAGCTTTCCTTCTCTGAAAAACAGGCCATTCCAAAACACGAGATGGGAACCGTGTTTGAGCAGTGATGGTAAACTCACATATGGTGCTATAACTTTACAAAAGTGAGCTCAGACACTGCTAAACTGTGAAATATGAAGCAGTCTTCCAATAAAACCTCCCCCACCTCCTTTATGACCTATTCACAGCCCTTCTGCGATGGACAAAATAATATTTACAAGGGTTTTTAACACTGAGACAACAAGGAATGAGCCAAAATGACTGGACCAAGTCAGTTTGAACAGAGACTAAGACGGCAAAGAGATTTTCAACTAGTCAAAACATAGAAGGAGAGAGGGTGAGCGAGTTTACTGTAAATTTCCTGCTGGAGCCTGGAAAATACCAACTAGGGGTGCTCAGCAAAAAGAAAACAAAAAGAAAAGCGCAAAGAAGAAAGCAAAGTCCTGTTTAGAAACAACATTCCAAAGCAAAAAAGCAATCAGTGGGAAGACACAAGCAAATGAAAAGCAAAGTTTCACACAAAAAATCCCCTTGGAATCATTTTTTTCATCAAAATGACAATTTTTGATGTTTTTCCAGGCCATAGTGTGGTGTGTTGTGTTGTGTTGCATTCGAACTTCATTTTCAAACCAATTCAGCTGTTTTTGGGATCTCAAAGCTAATTTTGTTTTGACATTTATTTAGTTTTACTAACTAAATGAGGGAAATTTTACTAACAAAAAGAAAAGCTATTTATTATTATTCATGTTATTATTTACATTCAGCCATACTCAACAAAATTCTAAAAGTAAAATTATCTCTATTCAGAGTATTTTTGGTCCTTCTCTAGAGTAAAAAAATAACAGTTGAGTTCATGTTCTTTCTTTTCTCAACGTAACAAAAAGGTTTATCTTAATAATTCTCAATTTAACTTTATATAGCGAAGGTTCTACAGAACAGAGTAAACTAAATTGTATACATTTTTAACTGTCCATGTTTGATCCGTTTCCTTTTTCCCCCGTGCATGTGTGTTTAATCAGCATTTATTAACCCATAGATCCTCTTGTTAGTCAGACAGTGTGTTCTCCTCAGTTTGTGATCACTTGTTGTAGATGTTTTCTTTATTAGCGTAGTCTTCTATGAGTCTGAACTCATAGCCTCCCACCATCCCACTCTGTCACCTGCGCCTGGACACGCACACATTTCATCACCTTGCATTTATGCACTTAAGCACACCACACTTTATGTATTTTCCTTCAATTGTTTACATTTAATCAGTCCTTTACAATACTCTACCACTTTACTTATTCTACTGTACTTATGTTGCTTGCTCTCAGTGTGCTCAGTGTATCAGATTGATCAAAAAAAATCTTTTTTTCAACAAAACAACTTTCAGCTTTTCAACTTGTCTCCAGTGTGAGAACCATTAAGTTTACTTCATATTTAGATTCAAAGGATAAATTCTCAAAAATCTCTTAAAATCAAGATGCCACGAACTTGTATAGTTATACATATAATAGATAAACATCTCACTTGGATCATCGGCAGGCAGAACACGATACGATGGTATCCTCTGTGCTTCAGTAGATGGCTGCACTGTAGGCAAGGGTGGGAGAGAGGGCCCAATAATCACCCTGAAGATCCGTCTCTCATGCAGGCCACAGTAGTGATGATGAAGATGGCAGGAGTACAGGCCTTTATCAGGGGGTTGCATGTTCTTGATGCTCAGGGAGAAGTCCCCGATGGAGAAGGCATCAGTTGCGATGCTCATCTTATTCTGAAGGAACATCGGCCCATACTGCTGGTTCTCACCAGATGCGTACAAGTCGATGAGTCGGTCGGCTCTGTCGCGGGTGACCCCTGGAGCCTGCCAGTCCCAGTGAATCACCTGCTGCTGGCCCTCGTCCCATTGGCCATCCGTCCACATACGTCTGCGGTTCACGCAAGGGAGCACCACGCTCTTTCCCACCAGCACGACAAACACAGGCTTCTCTCCATCCCAGACTCGCCTTTCCTTTCGAGCTGCAAAGATTGATGAAGATATATTTCTAAGGCATTGGATGAAAGATTGAAAATATTTTTTAAAAGCTCAATTGTGTGCCTGTAATTCACACTATTTTCCCATTGCTTGGACAACCAATGGAGCTGCAAATAATTAGAGGTGGGTAGACACAGTGAGGGGGGTTTATGACTAAATAATCGGCTTGATAGCAAAATGGCTGAGTATTTTAGATGCAATTTATCTTTTATTAAATGTAAAATCAACTTGATGAATTGTAAGTATTAATGCACAAATATATGCCTAAATAACCTCCAAAGTTCCCTTTTTGTCTTCATAAAATGCACTCTTTAAAGCATTTAGGATACTTTACAACACTTAATACAGTGACGTAAAGTAAAACAAAAGAAAACACAGTATTCAGGCGGAGTAGTAAGTACAAAATCAAAGTAATGCCAAACATTTGTACATCAGACAAAAGAATGAAAAATGTACATGGTTTCTAAATTAATTAAAAAAAACGGCATACATCCATACCATATAGTACATACATTACAAAGTCCAAGTTGTTAAGTTTAAATTGATAAGCTACACATGCAGAGAGGGGTTCAAGAATCGACTGAGTGAACTTACTATGAATCCAGCCGAAATTAGGTACTTCCCCACTTTATAGTCTAAACAATATATTATATACACTCAGCAATGTATTCATAATCAAAGTTTTGAACAAAATCACACAATGAAAAGTATGGTGCACTTCTCATTATTACTGCACACTGAGTGATAAACAGAAATGTTGTGAATTTAAAGACCAGAAGGCCAGACATTTCTGGATCACCTTCTGCAGAGTTAAGTCTTATCTATCATGAAACTCACCTGATCAAGCTAGATCAAATCACCTTGAATATTCTGAAACCAGACAAGTATGCATTTTAGGAGAAGGGCTATGTCCTTCCAGGGTAGACTTTTGACACACCTGTTCCCATTTCATATGCTCATTCTACAAATTGCCTGGCTCGTGTACTGTATCTTCCATACTACCTCGTGAAAAAATAAGATTTCAGATTCATTCCTAGACCCTACTGTTAATACTCAGATATTCCTCACAGTTAATTTTTACTGAGAATTTTACACATACTTGTAGTAAGGATGTATGCCATTTTTGATCTATTACAAATCCAATACATTTGTCATTCTCTTGCCTAAATTACAAATGTATTGCCATATTTTGATTTTGGACTTACTACTGTATATTGGGTTCCCCCAAACAAAGTTAATCTTTAATTTTCTAGCAAATTATCTATTATAAATTGTTTTGAATAAAAGCATCTGCTAAATGCATAAATGTAAATGTAGACGTATATACTTCTAATGTACACCTAATATTAACAAAATCAGTGCCTGCCTATGTGCTGTAATATTACGCCCCAGGTTTTCTCTGATGCTTATTTTCATCTGCTTTTTGGATGAGACGAGGGTGTCTGAAGAGAAAACACTATTCTCTTACGTGATTTGGTGACGTTGAGCTGGATCTGAATGGATCGGTGAACCTTGCAGTAGTGGTGGTGTAGGTTGCAAGTATAGATTCCTTTATCATTTACATCGACATCTGCGCAAACAAAACAGCATCACAAGAGAATTTCATAGAATTCATGGAAACCTTGTGAAAGAAGGAAAACCCACTATTAATGACTAGAGAAAAGTTTCCATCACTGAAGGCATCTTTGGAGATAGTGACACGACCTCTGTTGTAATCATTGTACAAACGTTCCGTTCCTCCCGAGAATAAATCTAAAATACGTTCCACGGTGTAATCAGGCTGGTTCTGGACCAGATCCCAGTGCACAACACGCTGACGGTCCCGCAGACGGTCTTCTCTCCAAATCATTCGCTGGTTATGACATGGTAAAACCAGGTCTGAGCCAGCTGGAATAGAGATGTTCCTTGCTTCTACAACCACACTTGGAATAAGGTTTTGTGCCCAAGCTGAAAGACATTGATTAAGGTCAGGATAGCAACAACTGTATAGAAAAAAGTGCTACCAAAAGATTTAGTCAGTAACTCACCACATGGTAAGATCAAAGCTGCACAGACTGAAATGAGAAAAAGAACAAAAGCATAAGTTTGAAGGTAGCTGCAAGTCACATTAAATTACATTCAACATATCAATATTACATTTGACCAAACTTTCTGCACACCAAATGCAGATGAGATAAAACAGCTCATAAAAGCAGAAGACTCAGCTTAGCACTGCCAAAGTGAATCATTTCATTCACTATGAGAAATCAGGACTGTGAACTAGTATATGAACACTGGTCTGCACAAGCTTTGACAAAATAAATGAAAGGTTAAATGGCATAAGTTATGGATGCTTGCTGTCTCAAAGGAATAATGGTCATTTTCCTCCATGTCCAAAAACTGATGACTGTTCAGTCAGAATGTATTTAATGCATACAGTGTGCACTCAAAATAGCAAAAGAGATGCAATGGTTTTTGTTCAATTCTTTTTGTTTAATTAAAAACAGACAGCTACACAATCCCAAACAATAACAGTCTGCTCTCGCCAGATGTGAGGTCATGAGAATTTAATATTACATTTAGTTTCATGCATTACACAAAAGAATACGTTTTCATCTTAGCATAGCCATGAGGCAAATGCTCACATTATTTAAAATAAAGTATCATTTTGGGACTTGGTCTAGTAATATTGCAACGAAAAAAAGTTGCAGAAATGTATGGAAAATGTCCAAGAAAAGTCAATGAAAAAAACATTAATGAAAATAATAGTTAAAGAATCTTATTTATTAAATCCCTGCAGCACACCAGATCCAATGAACTTAACTGTAAAGAAGCAACTGGTCCCAAGAGGAGACACCAGAGCCTGTGAGTGTATATTTGGATGATAGTGTCTAAACAAAAAAGTTTAATTAAATATACAAAATCAGACATCCCAAGTTTAACGTCTACATTTGAAGATAAATATGAAATTAAATAAAGGAACATTATGTTTTGTTTGATGTTGAAGAGTAACCGCTGAGCCACTATTTTACTGACTTTTATAACCCACTTACTTGTTTGTAACCTACAAAAAACATGTAAATTTTGAAAAAAAAGGTTACGTTTTGAGGAAAACAAGGCAATGCTCTAAATTATGTAACAATTACCGAAATACATTAGCTAAAGTAGTTTTGACGCTAAACAAATTGTTAAAAATATACGGTAAGTTGAGTTTGACACAATGTCATTGATGTAAACATGATGAAAATGTAAAATGGTTTGAGGTATTTTACTTACTGTAAAGCAGAAGACACATGTCCGGGGAGAGGAGACGTTTATGGATACTTCCTGTGTGCTCTAGAGGAAAGTTTCTTCGCCTCTGGACTGGAGTTTGTCGACCAGCGGCAGAAAACAGCAGTGCTCGGCTCGGCTGGACCGGGACCAGTGAGTCAGCTGCGGGTCCGAGAAAGGATGCAGGACGGAGTACCGAGGCGTGCCGTGAGTCATGCGGGGCGTTGTTGGTGTCACATCTGGGCGTATTTGTAGGTCGGGCCGAGTCCTAAAGTAAATGATAGGATCTTCTCCAGTGACGCCTATTCTAGACTTGCAGCCATCCAGACAGCAAGCTCCTCCTCAGAAATACTACACTACACAATAAAACACAACTTCTTACTAACATAGAAACGAATTTGTAAGTACATATATGCGTTAAAAAGCTTCTGAAGCAATTTAACCAATTTTTCAGAAAATCTTGGCATAGCATAGATGTATACAGCTGGAATTTTTTGGGGAATTTTAAAACGTGGAGAACATGCAAATATTTTATTATTTGAAACAAAAGCTAAAAAGGGTAATGAGGTAATTATCTTAAAAAACTTAAGTGACGTTTAAAGTCCAGTTCTTCTAACACAAGGGAGCATTAACCTACAATGCAGAAGCGACTTTTGCTTCCCTCTATTGGTGACTACGGAAATACACTGACACGCTGATGAAAAATATGAAGGGAATGCAGATTGGTCCTAATTGCTAATAAAAGAAACACACAGCACTGAGAGTTAAAGTTGGATTTATTTCCACAAACATATTTGTACAACTGATCATTGGTGAGAATGGCTGAGAATTTAAATGTTTAAGACACTAACAATGAAGTCAATAGTCATTTAAAAAAATCCCAAGCAAGAAAACCTTCAGCTTCAGCGAAATCTCATTTAGATTGACTCGTTCTGACAAAGACTTTGGGTATGTTGCATCCATCTGGAGCTTTCTTCAATCCAGCTCGTCTCAAAATTCGAGCAAGATCTTTCTCAAACTTTACCTGTAAAAACATTAACAATCATTTCTCACAGATATGCAATATGTTCAATTGTTTTTATTTTAACATAAAATAAATTGTATTTGCTGACCTGTTTGGCCTTTCGTCTAGCCTCTCTAAGCCTCTTCCTAAGGAACTTGGTCCGTTTTTGCAGCTTCTTATATTTGTGTCTGTTCATCTTCCTTCGCCGGATCTCCAGCACATTCTTGCAGCTTAGCGGAGTTGAACTTTCCCTGTCCTCCAGTAAAGGTACCACACGTGAGGGAAGTACCACGGATTTGCCCGCAGCCTCTTCATCGAGAGATGGAGAAGCATCCAGCGCCGGTGGGAGAGAGTAGCGCAGAGAAAGCCAGCTCTCCAAGGGAGAGACAGAGAGTTTACGGGGCACAAGTGCCTCCTCTAGCTCTGGCTCAAGTGAAGTCCATAGTTTAGGTGGAAGAGTGTTGTCAGCAGCTGAAGTAAAGCATCTGGTGGTGTGATGTAGAGCTCTGAGAGCATTAAAATGACAGTGTTGCACAGCACAACATAACACCTGACTTTGCTTCTGAAGGCAATCTGGGGGAAAAAAAAGAATTCAACAATAAAAGCCTAACCTGCTCATCTAAAATATGTTAAAGGTACACCTAACCCTAAAGTTAGAAAAGGCACACACTAAAAATGAACTATGATCATTTGCATCCATTCTAAACAGTGATATGACCAAGAACCTCTAATAGATTGGCAATAGACGTTAGATGTTTTTGGGGTTATTTTTCAATGTTTAGTGTTCTCTCAAAATGTTCTAGGGTTAGACTATGTACAATTTTTGTGTTGTTAATTTTAAGAGAGAAACTACTCTTTAAGCTTACCAGACACTTTGTAAAGTCTATTCAATCTTGAAGCCACTCTTGGAAAAAACATGATGACCAAATTTACAGATGCTCCACTCTCAAAAGCATGATGTACACTGAAAAAAGAGAGACATTAGAAAAATATAACAGCTTTGTTTCAGTTCTATTTCTTTGTGAAATGTCAACTGACAGCGCAAAATATTACTATACTACATTACGATTAAAACACCTACAATGTAAACACAGTTAAATTACAAATGGAATACAAACAGTTCCTCTACAAAAACGTTTGGGTTAAATTCAATGAGGAGCAAGTAATCCTTATATAGCGTCAATTTATAAATTCACCCGCAACTGTTAGTTGTTTTCAGACATTAACATGCCAGCCGCTAGCACATCAGTGATTACAGCTCCAAATGAAGTGTGTTGACATTAACAGGATTATGAAACATACATTACATTAATTACTCAATATTTACCGAGAACGTTAGAAACGTTCAATGTGACTCTACCAACTTCCGGTCTGTCTCAAATAAGGATCCCACTTACAACTGATTTGATCGACTAAAGTTCCGAGTCTGAACTGTCTTCAAAATAAAAGTCTGTTCTGTAATTTTCTCCTTTATTCTTTCGGGGTTTTTTTTTTCTTGTTTTTTTTTTGTTTCTGTTTGCATCCTTGTTTATGTTGTATTACCGACACCATCTATCATAGTTTGTCTCTAGTTTGTAATACGAAATGATAGAAGGAAAAGTAATGTTAATCACATGTTCTGTAATGAATTGATTATGTGTTGGTTTTTTACATCGGTATACTAATTTTTATTTTGGTAAAATATACTAGTTTATCATATACGAAGCTACAAATCGTCAAAGATGGACAGCCAACATGTTTTTATTCACTGGAGAGATTAAATATTCTCAACTAGAGCTAATATTAGACTCACACTCTCAGCTCTCATTCATAGAGTTAATCAACAACACTACTGTGTCTTGCCAAACAATGTTATGCAACTCTTTTAACAGAACTTGTCTACCATAAAAAATGCATGTGACTGAAAGGTCAGTAACCCTGAAATGTAATAACCTTGGTGTGTATATATATATAACCAATACTGAAATAAACAAAATGCAAACCAATATAATTCATTATGAAAAAATTATAGGGACACAAACATATAAAAGTGTACCGTTTAGTTTGCATATCAAATTACTGTGTGACGTCACGACCAACTCCTCCGTCCAGCCCCTATGACGTAAAACCAAGGTACTTCTCAAGTTCTGCCAGCGCTCTGTTTCCAAAGCTGAAAAAGCCGGTAGAGGGGCAGCATCAGGCCGTCGGCCTTAGAGAACAGTTTCATTTATTTATAGTTTAACGTCTTAGGTGTGCTACAATGGCTCTCTAAAATGGCACAGAAAGACACGTTATTACATCTCTTCGCAGGGGGGTGAGTAGATGTTTGTTTTATTTTTTTACAAATAAAATCTTTGGTCAAGGTTGCTTGATGTTTGATTACGTTAGATCGCTCGATCGAGACTTTAAATTGATGTACTTGAATATGGGTCAAAAGGGTTTTAGGATCGTTATTCGTTCTTTAACATAATATTAGTTCTATTTTAATTTCTGCCTAAGTATTGTTAGCTGTGTTAGCTTTTCGCTAGCGGTGAAACTAGCCAAGCAGTGTTGGTCACGCGACCGCTGCGCTTCCGGTTATCTTTAACGTGAACCTCAGTTAGTGCCCAGACTATCGAAAATCGTGATTAAGGTGTCTTTCTGTATTTGTTTTAATTGGAAATTTAAAGCGAATTTTTGGTTCAAGCCTTCAGGGAGACAGAACATTACGTAATCGTGACATGATCCACGAGACTCTTCTCTCGCGAGCTTTTTAATCACGCTTCAGCTTAATTCTAGCACACGTGTACCTCTAATGTGTATATATCGAATATGATGCTTTACGCTAGGTTGGATCATTGAGTTTTTAAATAGACCTAATCTTAGTTGAACTCATTCAAGGTCATTCAGCTCTTGTTACTTTCTCTTACGTTACATTATATAATTTCTACTTGTATCGTTTCTGTACAACATATTTAATATAAGGGGGTATGTGTTTTTCTCGCGTTTTCTCGAAGATATATCAACTTCATTTGAGCGTGTTTAAATACAAATCAAAGACATGTATAGACTCGTGTGTGTGTGTGTGTGTGTTCGTGGTGAAATGTGGGGGAAAAGATCAACTCTTCCAAGGACAATATAGAAGTGAATGCCAGACATGTGCTCTACTTTCAGAAGAGTCAGGAATGTGAGTGAACGTGCTGCACATGCTTAAGTTCATGGTTACTTCGAGGACCTTTGCATATTTAAAGCATAAAATAATATATTCAGCTTTCTCGAGAACAAATAAGGCTGTGTTCTTTCCGTTTAAGTTAAAATAATTTGTCATGATCAATTGAAAACATTTTATGAAGAAAGTGGCATATAAATCAATACATTAGTGTTAAAAAAATTTATTAATTAAGTACATGCACTTTAACAGATGTCTGAAAAGTCAAAGTAAACGTCACTTGTTTCCATTCACATTATTAGGTGTATTAATAATTAATAAAATGAGCGTAATTAGTTGCTTATGTTCATTTGACTGTTAATCTAGTATTATCAATTGTTTAAATTATATTAAATGTGCCAGTGTTTAAATGTGAATAAATGCAATTATTCTCTGTTAACATTGTCATGTTTTAAATGTAAATGTTGTACTGTAATTTATGTCTATTTTTGGCCTTCCGTCATCTGTGTTTGGATTCATATTTGGGATGTTGGGTTCGTATCCTTTAATTATTGGCATTCAATTGCGTTATGTGGAAATTTTATTTGTGAAACAGCCCACTCTTCCAACAGTGATAAGAAGTTTGGTTCATCTTTGTCACTGAAAATAATCTGTTTTCTTTTGATCAGAAAATCTTATTTAATGATTCCTTTAATTTATTCAACTGGCACACTATCATGGCAATGACCCTAAAACATAAACAAATCTGGGGAAAATAAATTCTCTTATTTGGTTCTGTTGATATTCAACCACCCAAACTAAACAGTCTCCTCAAAGACAGCAGGATTGGGTGAACTGTTTCATTACAATCCATGATTTGCTGATAATGTCCAGTGAAAAATGTACAAAAGAAGTTTGCAACAAAAGAGCAAATTGTTTCTTCAACATGTTTTAAAGTGTGCTCTTATTTTCTTTTTCCTATAAACTAAAAAAAAATAACATGAAAACCCATGTCAGCTTGTTTTATTAATTTCATAAAATCAATTAAAAAAATGTGTTCAAACTTCATGCACAACTTGAGTTCTTTTCGTACATAGAAATGAGGGGTAAAAGCAATAAGGCAAACCGTAAAACACAACTCTTCGAATACACGGTCAGCGCATATTCATGTGACGCACCACTGAATTCATGAGTTTAAAAAAGTTTTTAAGTGGATCACAGCAAACAGCATAGTTGTGGACGTCTTTGACAATCGTGTAGCAGAATGTCTTATTATGTAACTGTTCCCCAAGCTTTGTGTATTTGTGATAACAGTAAGTTATTATAAAGCATTACTCTTGGTGTCCTGTGATCTGGATCGCTTCATGGCCGTCTGCAGGTTGTGATTAGGGTAAATCAAGGGAAGTGATTCAGTGTTTAGCCTTAAGCATTTTGATGATGGTGTCCATGTTCTAGTTACCTAATGTGCTTCCTAAATAGCATTAAGAATAATCTAGCCCTCACATCCTTTCCTGTGGGCGGAAGTTTTCTGCTGACTTGTTCATTATGGAAACTTGTGACGAGTGCCAGCATCTTGTGGCTGACTTTTGTGAAATGTTATGAGAAAATTGCATGATGTAAAATTAAATAATAGCTTTAGTTTGTGTATTCCATTTTATTACATGTATATAGCTATTTTTGCTACTTTTTTCCTTGGACTGAGTCGGTGTAATGTGGGCAACAGTGGCAAGTGCAATTCCTGGTCAATGTCACCTGCGTCAGATTGTCAGTTTAATCAAGTTAGGTTTGTTCTCCTCGACCTCACCAATACTGAGAAGGTTGTTCAAGCATTGCTGACGCAGGTGCATGTGTTTGGGACTAAAGTTTAGTTTGAACTGGATTTTTGTGCTGCCTCAAGCAAGTGAAACATCTGCTGGATTTTGTAATCGTGTTGATTTTGTCTTGAATACTAGGGTCTTCAGAACTTTGGGAGCTAAAATGTATGAATATCTCACTTAAATGTATACCTCTGACAAATTAAATGCTTGCATAAAACCATTTTGTTAAAGCAGCCAGCATTAATGACTTCTTTTGTTTACAGCTGTGGTGGAACAGTAGGTGCCATCATGACATGCCCCCTGGAGGTATTGAAGACCAGGCTACAGTCTTCAGGGATCACCCTCAGACCTGTTTTCCAGGTGCAGCTTGGCACGCTCAATGCGGCTGGTGTAATCAGACCTGGAACAGTCGCTCCTAGCTTGTTACAGGTGCTACGGTAAGCAAGATAGGATGTTTAGTTTGATCTAGACATTCCCTGAATACGAGCCTAGCAGACTGGAGAGTTGATACCTCTGTAAGGGGTGTGACTCCTGTAATCTGGGGGCATTTCCCAATGGGATTTGATACTCTATGTGAAAGCAGGTTACATCTGTGCCCATCTTCTGTTCCAGGAAATGTTTAGTCACCTTTTACTGGCAGCCTTTTGAAAAGTTCACAATAGTTGATTTCTATTTTGAGAAGTCAGGCACTGTACAGCGGTTTGTGGTGTCACATGATGGGTGCAGTGCTCAGCTTGCTACACGTAAACAAGTGTTTGAGGGACCTAACTGGTCTGTTCCTACAATCCTCACGTTTGCTCAGCATCCATCTTAAAAAAGGGATGCCATTGATTTTTTGTTGTCAAAGATGAAGCAATAACGACATGTGGGGTTGTTCCACCTTCATAAACTAATTCCCTTCTGAAAACAACTTGCCACACACTTTGGCACCTGTTCCAGTTTTGGCTTTGTAAGTGAACTTAAAAAGCATTTAAGTCAATATTTATGGAACTGTAAAGCTCCTCTTTAATCAAGTATTTGTACTAAATATTAAAAAAAAAACAACTGTTATTTAGAAATTTGAAGATTAATTCAAACACCAATTCAAATGTCCAAAAATGTACCATTACCTGGTCTTTAAAGAGAGTGAGTCGGCATATATAAACATTATACACACATTATGCATATTATACAAACATTATGCATATTATAAACATTATATACAGAATGCTCTAAGACAGTTCTTCCCAACCTTAGTGCGCACCAGAGTTCACACAAGGGGTGCGGGAGCACATAGGTGTCGGGACAGAAAAATATAGAGTAATTTAGCATCACTTTTCTGAGCGTAATTACATATGTGTGAGCTGCATTTTGGGACTGAAATGCGAAAAATCAATTTTGAGCGAGCAAAAATCAATTTTGAGTGTATACGTCTGTGTGTGCAGACTATCCTGTTTGCTCCCTTAACAATAAACCACAGTTACAAAATACATAAATTTCACCAACTCCCTGCTGAACAGAAGTGCGCTGCTGGCTATCGTGTGGCAAAGTGCTCCTGTGCTTTCTAAACCTGCGAGATACAATTTTGGAATTTCTGCAGGGAAAAGGTTGTGAACCACTGCCCTAAGAAATCTTTTAAATGTGGATACCTGCGTAACGCTCAGTATGTAAAATGCAGTAAGCTCGCTGAGCAGTACGTTCAAATTCAGTGTATTAAGCTGTATGAGAAAAATTTCCAACTTTTTATGTGGTGAAAATTTACAGTGCCATAGCTATGTAAGTGTCTCTGGAACGCATTTGAAGTTAGTATATGAACACAAATCTGCAGGGCATTGAAAGCGGGAGTGGCCATTCTCAGAAAAAGAACAGATGAGATGCTCCCAGTCTGAAAGTGCCCTAAGGTTCATCTGCACTGGGTGAATCCAGAGCTTTTGGTTCTTTCCTTGCCCTGCCCCTTCGCTCACTCCCAGTTCTGTCCTTTCCCATTAAAATCTTAAACAAAGGGTATTGTTAAAAATGGACAATGCTTGGAGCACATTTCATGCGGTTTATCACATTTCTGGTGGAATGAGCTGTTGAGGCAATTACCTTAAAATCAAAAATATGTGTAGACCTCTGTAGTAATCAGATTGAAAATGTCTGAAGCTCTTCTCTTTCTTCATCAGGTCAATTCTTGAAAAAGAGGGGCCGAGATCTCTTTTCAGGGGATTGGGTCCAAATCTCGTCGGTGTTGCTCCTTCAAGGTAATGGTCAATTGAAACATATCCATATCACTGTTAGACATTTATTTTCTAGGTTAAACTGTATATGAGCGACTGCAGTGTATTGTGTATCATGGTTTGTGAATTTAATGAGTAACCTGGAACCTTTTCTTCCTAGTACAGGTCTTTGTGTGTAAACAAAGTGAAGAGATTATTGTATCTGTTGTTTTCGTTATTTGAAACAAGATTAAAGAGATGAATAAGTGCTGGTCATAAAGCAAAGCAGTAAAGATAATTCTATGACGTGTAACAAACTTGTTTTGATGTGTCAACTGTGTTTGGTTTGTGAAAGCATTTTGCTTGTTTTTCAATGTATACAGCGTGGATGGTATTTTTATATTAGGATAAATATGCTGTATTTTGTACAAAAAAAAAAGTTTTTGACCAAACTAGAAGGATTTGTTCAGCTCGGTGTCCTTCATGGTTCATGACCGTAAGAGCTTATTCAGCTCTTAGTGCAGATTGTTCTTTTAGCAGGATGTCTGGAACTGATGGCACAGTCAGGAACTCTCACTGCAAGCTGTTTTGTTCAACAACCATTTGCAGCCTTTTAGTGCCAATGGCTGTTTTTACATTAAAATGAACTCTGCACTCTCATACATTGACTAGAAAAGAAGCGCTAATGTGCTCTTTTTCTTCCTGTTATTCTGCAGGGCAATCTATTTTGCAGCTTATTCAAAGTCAAAAGAAACGTTCAATGGGATCTTTGTACCAAACAGTGGAGTCGTCCACATGTCTTCTGCTGGCTTTGCAGGTGAGAGCCTGAAGATTTTTAGGTGAACTAAAATTCAAATTATGTTCCTTTAGTCTCTGCAGAGCGATCAGGATTGTGTGAGCTGAATGGTGCCATGTTTTATAAGAAACTAAATAAGGAGTTTCCAAAGCAATAAAGTGAAAAAAAAAACAGGAAAAAAAAACATGAATGTGAAACGGAAAAAAACCCCCACGAAACTCCAATTCTTAATAGTTACCATCACCAACCTTACCGCATTCATAGCATCATTAACCAACACTGCTGCTTGCATTTCCCAGAAATTAAGTGAAAATTTCACTAATTACACATGTGTTGCTTGTGTAAAACAGATCCTTATTTTTGCTGTTTTTCTTTCAGCGTTTATCACAAACTCGCTGATGAATCCCATTTGGATGGTCAAAACAAGGATGCAGCTGGAGAGAAAGTAAGTTAACTCTACGGTGCTCAATCTCTGAAAGGTTATGAAATCCAAAATGTACTACTAGACTACTGGATCTGATTTTGCCAAAATGAAATGTGCTTTCAAAGTATTACTTCACAGTGCAGTATTCAATGCATACAATAGAATTAACTGTTTTTAAAATTATATCATAAAAGGGACTAATGGTTTTATTGAAAGTCAGGCATGATTTTTCTTTCAAGGACAATCTATTTGGAAAGGGGGAGTTTTTGGGTCGAGCAGGAAAAATCAAACAAACTAAAAAAAAATGGCCAGTGAACCAATTAATTTATTCTCCTGAGCTCAGTCCTACGTCACCTGCTATAGTTAGCTTTAGGACTACAGCTATAGATTTTTTTTTCATAATGATATAATCTGTCACTGTGCTCAATCGATTAATCGTTTAACCATATAAGCTCTTATAGACATAAGCTCCTGATATGTTGCTTTACAGACAGGTAAAAAGTGTATAGAATATGATAGCAGATAAATTAGACGTCCATGGACTATATGCTGACCTTAATGACTGGCACGAAGTTTTGAATTTGCCAGAAATTACAGAGCGAATGAATTAGATAGATTAATTTGAGTAGCTGCTGCAGCTTAGTTCACCTTAGTTCAGGGGAACTTTTACATCTGTATTAGTCCCTTGAGTAACATTGTTTGTGTCCCATGTAATCCATCCCTAGACATTGTGTGGTTAATGAAGTCCTGTAGCAGAGCAGCCAATTAGGATAGTCATTTTGTTATGCAATCTCATGACTAGCATGTGATCTTGTCTGCTGCAGTTAAAATATCCACCTTGACGCACCAGACGAGGCTTAGCCGGCATGTTCTAATTTTGCATTGTAAAAGGGCAGCGGGTGTGCACTGTTGGGGGTCAGATGATAAGAGTATGTCACATGGTATGTTCTGTAAATAGCCTGGCACTATATTCTCTTCTCTTTTACACGCAATCAAAATGGGGCAATGCAAATGAAAGTTTGCATGATTTTACAATTCAAAATAGGTTCTTCTACAAGATTTTAAAAGAAGACCTATTGCCTCTTATTTATTGAAGTTTCTTTTTTTTTCCAACCAGAGCTCGTGGGGAGAAAAAAATGAATGCATTACAGTGTGCACGCTATGTCTACAAGACTGAGGGCATGAGAGGCTTTTACCGGGGTCTGACGGCGTCGTACGCTGGGATCTCGGAAACCATGATTTGCTTCCTCATTTACGAGACGCTTAAGAAGTACCTGACTCAGAGTCGGTTTCCCACGCCAGACACGAACTCAGAAAAAGGAGCTTCAGATTTCCTGGGTCTCATGTTTGCTGCAGCCTTCGCCAAGGGTTGTGCCTCCTGCATAGCTTATCCACATGGTAGGATGTTATTACCTCTCAGCCAGCAGAAACCAGCACCAACTAGTTCTCAGCTAAAGATATACATGTTGAGGATTGCTTACGTTATAGACAGAACACTGATTTACTTTTAAGGCAAGCCTGTTCAAGTCTGATAAATGTAGTAACTTCAATTTGTGTTTAGTTGTTAAAATTTTTTATCCTTTTTATTATAGCCGTAAAAGAAGTTTTATTTAACGTCCATCACTGTATCACTGGATTTGGAGCAGAAAGATTGAAACATTTAAATTGATATAGTTTGGTCTTTTTATCAAAATGGCAGTAAGTTTATAATTAAATGTGACGAAATGCCCTTTTTTATTTTTAAATTAACGTCCCAACTAGAGTGCTAGTTTCTGATGGACATGGGGGTCACGTGAAGTGTTATGTAATGTTATGTCTCTATAGCTAGTCATTGGCTGATAACCTCACACAGCTCTCGTAGCTCCACTACACGTGTCATGAGAAAAGGAACCCCAAATTGTGAAATTTTAGTTTGCCATTATTTTATTAATACCCTTTTAAACTGCTTTTTCATACAGTATTTCTCAAGTGTAAAAATGTACTTATTTTCTAACTTATTTAGAATTTTCTAAATGTATAATGTATAGATATAAAATGTTAATTGTAATATTAGCTAAAAAAAAGCTGGTGCTGCACTTAAGTGTGTTTTAAATAATGTTTCTCTTCACCAAAGGGAAATGTGTGTAAAATGTCTCATGTTTCGACATGTGTCTTCCAGAGGTCATCAGAACACGACTCAGAGAAGAAGGAAGCAAGTACAAGTATTTCTTTCAGACAGCACGTCTTGTGGCAGTTGAGGAGGGCTATGCTGCTTTTTACAGAGGACTCATTCCACAGCTTATCCGGCAGATCCCCAACACCGCTATAGTGCTGTCCACCTACGAGCTTATTGTCCACCTACTGGCTGAGCCCTCCAAATGAACCACACACTTTCACCTCCAGCTACTGTGGATGGGGACGTTCAGCTGAATTACCCAAAGACATTAAACACTTTTTTTATTTTGAAGAGCTTGTGTTTTCTCAATTGCTTTGCTTGTGTTTTGTTTGTGGCACATACTGCATAGTTGTTTAAGTATACTGTATCAGTGTACAGAAAAAGGTCATCTGAATATACTAAAAAATGCTTTTTAAGTTAAACTAAATTATTATTATTAGGACTAGGTCTTTATTGGTCATTTGTTGGACCTGTGTTATGGTACGTGTCCAATGGTTGATAAGTTAATCATTGGTTTTATCAGGTTTTATGTTCTTTGAAGGAAAGCACATAATACTGTTAAGAAGACTTATAGAGTAGTTTACGTGGAGGTCATGCTTTTATTGCCGGTTTGTCCTTTTTTTCTTTTGTGGCACCTAGTAGCATTCTGGAGTCTGACCAATTAATTCCTTTCACCAGAAACGTATCTGTATTTTACTGTATATTTGTTCAAGATGATAAGGGCCTTGCGTATGCTGCTGTTCGGTTAATGAAGTATATTATGTTTTTTTTCCTTGTTTAAAACTTCAATTGAGCTAGATGAATAAAAAAAGTTTTAAAATCTTTGAGTTTATGTTATTAGACAAATGTTAGAAAATAATATCATGATGTGTTTTGATTACTAAAAGTGCTGTGGTGTTCCAGAAGAACGGAATGATCTTTGAGCTACAACAACATACTGCTTATCTGAGCCATACTGCAATACACACAGGTGAATCATTTGTGGAAGATTGAGATCTAGTAATGTCAACAAGTGCCTCACTTTGTGCACTTTTGGCAGTTGAAACTATTAATTTGATTGACAATGAAATGTGTTGAAAGAAATGTATACACTGGGCTGAGAAAAATTCTGTATTTGTCATAGGGAAATACAATTAATGTCTATCTCTGCATGTTGATTTTGCAGCTTTAAAGCCTTAAGACTACAAGTAGGAACTACAAACTTTTATATAAAATGCTTTTTATTTGTCTTTCAAATAATAGGATTATCAAGTAAGTGTATCATATATTTTATTAAATAAATTATTAGGTGTTGTCAAATGAAGAAACGTACTGCAAAACTTATTTTTATAAGACAATTGTTCAAAAACAAAGCACGAAGTTATCTTGCAAAACACTTGAAAAATGCTGTAATTTGATCAGCTGATTCTGCAAAGCTGTTTAAAAAGTTGTAAACTAGATTGAACTGGCATCTAGTGGACAAAATGTGCTATTGGTTGTTTCGTGCACTCAACTTACTTCATACATTGGAAGGACTTATTTCCTTCACTCTTTTCATTTAAAATCACACATCACAAAATTTTATATTCTCGTTTTACAGTTTAACAATAGTTTTGTTTGTCGTTTGTGACATGCATTTTTATTCAATGCATTATATCAAACATATTTTAGGAATCATTTTTTGGAGTAATTCTTTGTTTTTTTTTGGATTGCATATATTGTATATTGTAAGGTTCTTAGTCTTTGTTTATTGTTGACTTTTATTTTGGCATGTCCATACCGGAAATGAACTCATTGTAGACCTATTTGCGCTCCTGGCGTAGCATGCGCTACTCCAGCGTGTGACTTCTTGTAATTAGACGTTACAATTTACTACATCTGCTAGATATGGAAGCCGTTAATCAAATGCTGTTACAGTACCCACCGTTCGTGGTCGGGAGTGTCGGAGCGACTGCGGTTGCTGCTGGGGGAGCGCTCATCTTCAGAATTGCAACACGGTATTGTGTCCCTGGCCATAAGATGTCGCTGGGCCGTATGACATAAAATCGACTCTTTATGGTTGTAATTTAGTTCACAGTCCTGAGCTTATATTGTCCGGCTTACTTAGAAATATTCCTCTTTAAAATAAACAAATGAAACTGTCTTATATTTAAGTTATGGAAGCAAATGTTCTTGATTGCCAAGATGGCCGTGTTACTTTAAACTTGAGCCTGGCGTGCCACATTTAATGTTATTTTAAAGTGTCATACATCAAAATTGACCAGTCTTCAGATGCAGACCATTTTATAGCTCTTATTTTCATGCATATCTTCTTATCTTGCATCATTTATTGTATACGTTCATTGACACATATGAAAAGGAGCGTAAGATAAAAACAAAAAAATGTGACCTGATCATTTGGTTTTTGCAAAAAGAAATTAATGATTACACTTAAAACCATGGAAACACAAATAAAGTTTTTCTTTAGTTAATATTTTTTGTTGTTGTTTAAAGATAGATCCGATTGGTATATTTTGTGTAGATTTGTGGATGTATCTGACATTTGGTCTCTTTGGATGTTTTCCCTGAATATATTATTTAACGATGCAATTAATACCAATGAAAACTGATCTACATCAAACCCACTTATCTCAAGGCAAATGTAATTACACTCACTGATATGAAAATGTATTGGATTTTATTTCGTCATGCACAGTTGTGAAAAGTCACCTAAGCTGATTTGTAAAGCTAATAAACGATTGCGGTGGAATGGCTGGTTTTGCTCTTAAAGTTAGTTTCTCTTTTTTTCTACAGGAAGAAACCATCACATCTTCAAGTGAACTGTTGGTTTTGCAATCAGGACACAATCGTGCCCTATGGAAACAGAAATTGTTGGGATTGTCCAAACTGTGATCAATACAATGGCTTTCAAGAGGTATAGTATTAGTTGTAAAATATCTATAGTTTTGATAAATGTATTTATTTAAATGCATGATTTGAAATGACCTCTCACTTTTACGGTTTAGTTTAACAAAATTCATTATTGATTGTTACATTTTTACTATTCAATTCACAAATTCAAGTCAAGCATACAAGTCAAGCATGTTTTGAGTTCATGAAAGATCCAAAGTCTTTAAGCACCAACAGTTTCTGTTTAATTTGCACAATACTTTGTGTAAGCGTTAAAATGTGCATGTAATTTGTACATTTGTTTCTGATCTGCAGAATGGGGACTATAATAAGCCCATTCCTGCTCAGTACATGGAGCATCTCAATCATGGCGTTTCAGCCGAGGTCCCAGAGCCATCAAACACCCTGCAGTGGGTTAACTGCCAGATGCTCCTGTGCAAGAAGTGCAACAACAACCAGACACTAAAGATTAAGCAGCTCGCCTCCTTTATCCCCAGGAATGATGTAAGTTTCTAATTAAACTTATCCTCTTTTACTCTTTCATTTTGAGACCTGTGTTATGAAATTAAATATGCTTATTTATAAATATGTTATTATACAACCAACAAAAATGTGCTCTGTGTAATATTTGATTATCAAATTAAGGGCAAGAACATGTGTTTTCAGTTAATGACGGCACCATTGATATGCCGCCTTTCCACCTAATTTTTGTAAAGACTCGGCTCTACTTGATTTAGCTGTACTTGACTCGACTCGCCTTGGGTTCTGTTTTCACTGATTTCCAGTGGCAGATTTGAGTGTTTATTTTTTGACACGTCCATTAAAACGTGTCACTAATGACCTCAAAACCATGCAGAGTCGAGTAGAGCTGTTACTAAAGAGCTATAGTGTTGGAAATGACATGCAAGTTGTGTTTTGTTTTTCTTTAAATAAACTGTCTAAAACGAAATCAATGGAAATTTAAAGTTAAGTAGTATGTTGGGAAATCTACAATTCATCAGTGATCTAAAACATATTATTTAATTACTGAGTTATTAGAAATGTTTTATTTGCTAATAGCTGCATGTTATTGCTATATAATATTTAAAATTTCAGTTGAATACTATGCCCATTTCTATAATAGTTAAAAAAAAAACTCTAAGCTGGGATAACTTTTATGCATTACTGCATTTTTAGTTTTCCTCCCATCTCTCTACAAATGGGACAATATATATATTTGTACAGTATGTGTGGCACTAAACAGCATGGATTCCAATCATTCAGTTGCATAATTGATTTCACTGCATCCGTTAGCTGCTGATTATTTGGTGGAAAAGGCTCAGAACACCTTCAAAAAATTATCTTTAAAAATAATTTCTTGGACACAATTTGTTATTGTGGCATGCCTATAGTACCAATAAAACTGAATGCCACCAGTAAAACTGAGTTTACCGCTATGGCAGGAAAACTATGATGAGGAGATTGAGGTGTACAAACACCATCTGGAGCAGACGTACAAGCTGTGCCGACCATGTCAGACAGCCGTGGAGTATTACATCAAACACCAGAACCGTCAGTTGAGGGCTCTGCTCTTCAACCACCAGCTCAGACGCACAAGGGACGCAGACAAAGCCTTCATTAAGGTGACTCTTTCTGCTTACATCATTGAATGAACCCAGAGAGTGGAGTTACACGATACCATTTTTTAAAGACAGAGTAGAAGGACCAGTATCTGTATTGGTGCATCCATACCAGGGGTGGGCGATATAGGTTAAAATTCATATCAGAATATTCTCCACTGTCCAAACTGTATCTGTTAGGGGTGGGCAATATCGTATTGTTCATGATAATATCAGTACAAATATTAATGCGGTTAAAAATGTTCATATCGCGGTACTCTGACGTAATGACGTCATGCATTTTGCGTAAGTCACACAATTTATGTACGCACAGCCCAAAACTCAAAAGAGAATGCTAAAGAACATCGCTGGAGAGCTAGCATGGCTTTAAGAATTTCAGAATGAGTGTTAAATCTGAAAAATGAATCAACTTCATTTTGTGGAAGTGTTTTGAGTACAGAAAACCACTTGCAGAAAATAATACAAACTCGATGAAAAGGAAAAAGTGTACAGGACTACAGATAGTGAGGCAAATTATATTAAACCATTTCAGTGACACCAGGCAGTTTATATTGAGTTACTTGTTCCTGGACACATGTTTGTGTAATTTTATTTATGTATCGCTAAATCTTTACCGGAGTTAAAGCATCAACAATGTGAGCATGCGCTGCTGCAGAAGCACCGTCTCTAAACTGATCAATATCACAACTTGGCAGGATGGCCATGCTAATTTCTAGCTAGCTAAAACTCAGCACATATAACAAAAGAAGGTTATTTACTTTATCAGAAGGTTTTACTTCATTATCCAGAGGTTAACATGGAGTGAAAGCCCATGAAGAGGAAGAGCTTGCTCGGCTCCACTTCAGCCAATCACGGAGCTCGCGTAGAGGGCAATTCGTCGATTTGAAGCAAAAGTATAAATGAGGCGTAAGCATTATGTGTACTGTAGTGCTTATAATGCAATGTCATCAGGAAACATGCCTGCCTAACATAAAGAAAAAAAAACTAACAAAGCTGTCAAACATTAACACTTAATATCACTATAGCAATATTGTTAGTTATTTTTCACTAAAACCCATTCACACAAATTAAAAAATATTTGATTTCTTTGGGAAGATAATGGTTTGTTATTTAACTGAATATTTGAGTGAAACTTTTATTTTAAATCTGTTGCAATGTTCTGTTCTATATTAAAGTTAAGTGAATGTGACCAGTTAGCCAGATACGGAGTGACTCATACCTGGAATTTGTGCTCTACATGTAACCCATCCCAGTGTACACACACTGCAGTGAATAAACACACGGTGAACACACACATAGAGCAGTGGGCAGCCATGGCTGCAGCACCCGGTGAGCTCTCGGGTAACTGGTGCCGTTCTCAAAGACAGCTGTGTTTGTTTAAGATAGAGAGCAAGTGTTTCATCGCCACCTACAACTTGGTTGATCTGGGGATCGAACCGGTGACCTTCTGATCACAAGTCGATCTCCTTATCCACAAATATGACCGCCAGTTTTGTTCATTTCTACCAGGTTTACTTGCTGATATTTCACCTCAAAAACGGCACTCTGTGTTTAATTCCGAGATGTTCTCACCTAGATTAGTTTTGAAGTCTGCTACCTAGAGCCTGTTGGAATATTTTCATGATGAAACCCAGTAAGAGTTTATACTTAACGACAAATGTGACTGTTTAACACTTTCTCCGCCTAGTTATAAACAAATTTCCCTCCCGCGGTTTTTACTTACCAGTCCAGGCTGTTTCCTACTTTATTTCTTGCTCTCTGTTTGATGGAACTGGACCCAAAAACTTGCAATACAGACTGTGCGTCTTTATTTACACATTTTCAGTGATAACCCAAGTCTTAATGAGAGAGAGAGAGAGAGAGCTGACGGAAAGAGAGAGAGTCCGTGCGTGCTGAGAGACGCACCGGCAGCCATCCTCACTGCTCGTCAAATGTTGCCAGTTTAGCGACTTTGTCGCTGAATTTAGCGACTTTTTAGGCCGCCTAGTTACTTTTTATAATCCAGCGAATAGTGACAAATCTACTGACATTTTTTGCTGCTCCTGGGGACTTTTAGCAACTATGTTCTTTGTGGATGACTCGGTTTCAGATGGAGCAGCGCTGATGTAATCCCTACTTGACTAGCTTCCCCCTCTCTTCTCTGAACAAGCGCTATTGTAACAATTTTAGCATCTCCTTGTCTAAACTTCAAATAAATTGAGCGTGTGCAAGCGAAACATCAAGCTGAATTCATGAAATTTATGAATGTGACGGTATCCATGGTATTGCCAAATCCATATCATGGCACAACACAATACCGCCATTCACTTTAATACCGGTATAGCGCCCACCCCTACCAGACAGCGCTCTTTTATGCCATTCTGAAGTCTGTTTTTGAGGAAACTTTGGGATATGTGGAAAATAGCTCTGCAGATTAATTGTGATTAATGACTAGTCTGCTTGTGGTGTTTTCTTAAATAAAAAAAGAATGCTCTCAAATGATTGCTAGAGATAAGAAAATACCTGTTCTCTCTTGCTTATTTCATGTCTGGAGAAATATATTGTTCTACCACTGCTTATTCATGCATAGGTTTAAAATAAGCTTGGCATTCCTGTGTCAAATGCTACTCTTGTATCAAATGATCAATCATTTACTTTCATTTGTACAGAACACCTACTCACTTACCACACCAGCCTGGCTGATCTTGCTACGGGTGCTTGCATTTCTTGCGTGCGCCTTTCTGGTTGCTGTGGCTTTGTCTGGATTTGGTGATGAGAAGCCGCCTGTCCCTCAAACTTTAAGTGGGGGAGTCACGCCACCTAAAGGAGTCATCCAAAATGACAGTGAAAGCAAGATTGAGGAGGGCAACAGAATCTGGAATGATGTGGTGGGTCTTTTTCCAGAACAAGCTGTGGAAAATGCACGTCTCGCCTGGCAGTCTGGAACAGATCACCAGTTGGCTGTGGCCTCTGTTGGACTTCTGACTTGCATCACAGGAGTCTTGATGGCAGGACCTCTCAGGTAAAAACAAAATGAAAAAATTAATTGAAATCAGCAGAGTTGAAGAATTAATCGTTTTTCTTTACTAATGTGGTGATATTGGGATAAAAGCCTTTTTTATTAAAAAAATAAACAGATCTCGAAAGCCAGCAGAGTTCAAGTTTTAAATAAATATAATCTCAGCGCACATGTCTTTCGTTTGAATAGAATTTATTATCAAATTCACAAACAACCCAGTAATTTTCAAACAAACCAAGGAGGCATTTGTTTTTTTCCAATTGATTTCAGTTTATTTGCAAAATGTGAAAAAATGCTGGGTTTGTTTGTGAATTTTACTCAAATGTATACTTCATGTAATGTGACTTAATGTAATATGCACATCACCAATGGAACCTATGGACAGTCACAGTCTTTGTCCCTCCCACTGGTCACATAAACATTTCTTATTGACTGTTTTGAAAATGTGATTTATTCAGGTGAAATATAGCTCAGCCTAACGTATTTCAGGATTCCTCTGTAAACAGATCACAGATATAAGTTGTGATTTTCTCATCCATATATGAATTCCTTATTACTTTTCTTCAACACACATTTTTCTGGAATTAGAAAGAGTCTGCATGTAAGTCAAAACAAATTTAATCTGAATTAACCAAAGTTACATCCTTTTTTTTTTTAGGTTGAGGAGGATTGATGCGGTGGCTTCTGTGCTTTGGCTCCTGGTGATTTGTTTTTTTCTGGCCGAATGTTACATGAAGGCAGCGATACCAGACTGGTTTCAAACAGTCAGGATTGGCATCACTTCTGCATGTTGTCTGGTGGGATTTGCTGCCGCTGTGGCGACACACAAATCTACAAGTCAGAGAAGAACCAGAGGTCGCAGGTCAGAATCTGAGCAGTAACACCAAACTTTCAAGATGTAATCAATGGTTTTGCTTGTCTCAGATTGAAAGCTTTTCAATTAATTGTACTCATTAAAACCTTGATAGCCTTTAGCATACCAAGCAAATTGGGTTATGCTACCTTAGTATTAAGTATTTACTTGATCCTTACTCTACTGAATCTGATCAAAACACTAAAAGGACTGACTAATTGCCTTCCTGTAAAAAAATTTTTTTTTACATTACATCAGACATGAACATTTCTTACTGTATTTGCTCTTAGTTGAGTTAATTGGGACATCTACAGCTATATTTAACCATAATCTCCCATGTTGTACCAAACCCAAAATGTATAGAAACCTAGATGGAAGAAAGTCTCACATATACCTCACGTCAGAAATCTGCAACAAAGAACAACATGATAAAGAAAAGGAAGTGCTAAAGAGAAGAATATGTACATTCAGAAGCTTGTGTCTGACCATTGCTGTTGCATAAAGCCCTCACAGACTATAAAACAGCCGCGTGTGGGGCTGTTGTCCCGAGTAGTGATGGGAAGTTTCCTTCATTTTGTTGCATTTTTCTTTTAACTCATCAGTTAAAACATTTCGAACTATTAATATTGTTCATACGAAGAAAAAAAATCTGATCTGCTTGCAAACTGTTTTTGCAAACTTCTTTTCACGAATGACACATCACTACACATGAGCGCCAGCTAAGGGCAAGGAGCATCACTACAGCAACATTAAACAATAGCATTGCACCCTCCAGAGAAGCTCATGTGAATCTCAGTTCTTATATGTGTGTAGAGACCTATACACTAAAGTTACGTTTGTCAGTAGTATTGTAAAACAACTCTCTTTACAGTATAATTCTAGAGGGTTTTATGTCTGTTGGGTGGTTGTGTACATTGCTTAGCTGAGCTCCCTTTAAAGGGTAGTTAAAGATGTAGACTAGTTTTTGATTGATGCAGCCTTTATTGTGCATTTACTGTTTTGTGATGGAAAAAAGTTTTTAGTATATCACTACTTCACTAAGCATCTGCAGGAGTGCCAAAACCTTCAGATTAGTGTGCAACAGTGCCATCTATTGCCATAATGTAACATTTTATTGAAAGACAAAATGCCTTTTTCTTAGCACTATGTGTAAATTATGGACAATTCAATAACGTTTTTATGCACTGTAACATTTTTTTTAAAAGTTACTAACAACAACTTATACTTCAAGTATTTTACACACCTTCTTTGAACTTAAAAAGAAAAGCAACAATCTTTTTTACAATCTTTTATGTTACACATAGTATTTTTCCTTTGCTTTAGAAATATGTGTTGTCTTTTGACGGTGTGATTGTATATGTTTTGCTTCACTGAATTTCCCAAGTTACTGTGTGCATGAGGCATATGCTGTGAAGGACTTAAGGTGTTTTTGCTGTGATCCAAATACTTATTAATGTGACATTTATTTTCTGTAATGTCTCTGCTTTTTTATTGAGTATTTTTTTCAAATTGTACCAGGAGCACATTTTTCATTTAAAGGTCCATGAAGAACATTGAATTTTCATGAAACTTGGCAAATAAGGTCACAATAATTATTAGACTTAGAATGTGTTCCTTTCATGCTTAAACATGATCAAACAAGGCTTTTATTAGTTTCTGAGTTAAGTTCACAGCTTACTTTACAAAGTTTGGCATACAAGTCTAAAAACTACAGGGTGATTCAAAAAGAATACCACTTTGAAAGTCTGTTTTTAATCAAAGAAACATGATGGAACCTTGGGTAATTAGTCAACATAAAGAGTAGTTAACAAACTTAAGAGCTTCCTTAAATCGATGACAGAAAGAACTTAGCTCTCCTTTTCTTCTCGGCAGAGTTCTTGATTTTCAAAGTTGTTGTATTCTTTTTGAATCACCCTGTACATTACTTGTTATATGCTTTTATGTCTACTTTTGAACTACCAAAAACTAAGCATAGCTATGAAAAACGGCAACATCAATCAAAAAAAATAAAAATAAAAATTTGATGGAAGTGATCAGCAGTAACGCCACAATTGCTGATGTGAATAATAGTAAAATGAAGCTGAATGATACTGACTGGAAGCAACAGCAGCGCAATAACTTTTGTGAAATAATTCTTGAACTTGTATTTAAGCTAATATTATAATTGTTCCTTTGCCAAAGTAGATGTGTAAACTCTAATAATTGTGTGTATTTAAACAAATTTCAACTCTCTTAGTGTCTGAAATTAACTACCTATCTCTTAAACTGTGAGATTATTCATTAGAATCTGTTTGTGTCTGTGATGAGAATCTGTATGTGATGAGATTGTACCTGTTCGTTATATCAGAAAATGCATGGCGATGTCCAAGACTGACTGAAATGTAAGTTCAAATGTAAGTTGAAAAATTCTCAATTTTCTAATCAAATAATCTCAAACTAATAGAAGCACTTTTATTTAAAAAACCATAAGGGTTCTATTCCATAAGGGTAAACTGGTACAGCTTTTGAGAAGCATCTGTTGGAAAAAGGTTTTTGACATTGCTATGATCCTTCTGGCGTGGATCATTGATTTCTTTTGGTTTTGACAAGGAATAACCCAAAATGTAATAATGTACTGTAAAATTATTGGGACATTCTTCAGTCCAAAAACTTTGAGCTAAAATTTTATGAAGTGTTTGAGTGTTTTTTATATTGTGAGCTGCATACTAGAGTTGCTTTTACTACTTGGTCGTATTGGATTTTTATGCTTTTGTTTTTGTTGAACTCTAAACTAAATAAAACACTTATACAATTTGAACAGTGTGTTTACTTCTTCCAAATTGTATTTTGTCAAATGTTAACCTCACAATTATGTGGTAACATTTTGTGTCTGCAACAAATACATTGATGCACATTAACAAAAATGACAAAACAGCTATATTTTACATCAACTTCACAATCATGCTTCTGTGACTCAGTATTGTTAGTATTTGCTAGCTTCTGTATAACAAGAAAGTAGTGAGCAATCACATTAATAATGAAAAACTTGTAAATAAAGAAAAAATTGCATCAAACCAAATGCCAAATAGATAAAAGTACCTAGATATTTAATTTAAGATCAGCTTAATGGTCTAGCTTTAGTCTTACATTTGATAGACCCATATATGTACATCTAAATATCTTAACAAAGCAATTTGGCTTGGTTGAAAAAGTCACTTTTTTGTATGGATGTGCTATTTTAAATAAAGCTACATTCTACAACTTTTACATTTAATGCTGCAGCCATAGGCCATATTAGCAACTGAGAAACTGTCCTGGAAGTAATCAGCCGGATTCTGTTTTTTTGTGTGTTGAAGGTATTTGTCAGGTGGTTCTTCGGGATTGCACTGCAGTTACTCTGGAGCTCTGATGTCTGAATCCCAAAGTTTCCTCCTCACGCCTCCTCCAAACCTCCCTCAGCTTCTCCTGCAGCAGCAAAGCCTCCGCTCACGTAAACATTCGCCCTCCTCTCTGCCGGGACGCCTCAGCAGAGCCCTGTCATTAGGAACCATTCCGTCCCTTGCACGAGCAGGTAAGAGTTTGGTAAAGGACCTTCGGCTAACTTAAAAAATATCCTTGAAATCTCATCATTAGAGGCAGTTTGATTTACATTTGTTTATTATATCCAAACTATGTTTAAATGTGTCATTATTTTTTTATTAACTGTTGTTCTACTTAAAAAGAGCAGGGGTGGGCAAAATCATTCCAGAGGGGCCACATCCACTACGGGTTTTTGTTGCAGAAACATCTGTACCTTCAAACAAGTTAAGAGGGGCTTAACTAGTGGAATCAGGTGTGTTACATGAAGTAACACAAGTGTTTGCAGGACTGCAGCCCTTCTTGACCACCAGCTGCCTTTGTTAAAATATGATTTTAAATCAAAGGTGTATATTTTCTTAAATTCCAAGTTGTTAATTTCATATTGCATACACTACAAAATACATATACATTCAATAAGTGTATTGCAGAACTGGATAGAATTGTTAATTTGTTAAGTAAATAAATTAAAGTACACTTAAGTGCATTTAATGTGGAAAGTTAGTTGTTCCGAACCTTTTCTGGTGGTGAAAGGCTCCAGGTGCTGTTTTTGTGGAAGCAGAGGGGCATGATGGGAAAGATGTGGGTCATTGACTGACTAAATGCATGGTACACGGAACTTCGCTCACTCTTCACCCCAGACGCTGCCGCGCCTTGCAGGGGAATTTTGCAAACTGCCAAAGAAAAAGTGTGATTGAAAAATGGTGTCTACCATCTTTAGCTACCTGCATGCTACAGGGGTTTTCCCACCACTTGTGGGTTTCAAGTTACAGGATGTAGCTTCTTCATGTTGTTTTATTCAAGCTGGTCTTTCATATGTTATTCCATTCAGTTTAAAAATAATGAGCCAATTAGGATTTCTTTTATATATGACTTGATTGATTGACTTTCATTTTGTGGATTAACTAATCAAATGTTTCATGACAAGTTTAATTCAGCTATGTTTGTTAGCCCTCATTTTAATTTTGATACCAATTATTATCAACATTACTGTAGGGTAAAACTGTTTTTCCATGTATTTGGAAACCAGAAATATGGTTGAAGTCTATATTTTGTGTGGCATACCATAATTTTCTCTTTTCTACCTTGTACATCTAATACTAATGCATTTTAAACCTACTACCCTGGCCTTCTTTAACCCTTGTATGGTGTTTGGGTCTGTGGAACCCATTTTCAGTTTTCATCAAAAGAAAAATTAAACAAGCATTTATTATTTGAAGCTGAGATTCACTGGGCTTGGCTCATTTCCTGTGAAAAACATACATCAGAACAGATGTTTTATGACCCCACACGTACGCCCCCCTACACATTTATATTACACACAAGGTGTTTGGGTCTACTGGACCCGGGGCATGTTAAAGTGTGAAAATGGTAGATTCTATAACCTTAATTCTCTCTTCCCACACAAACATAAATCACACATAAACATAACATTTTACATATTAGAATAAAATTGTGTGATCGTGTGAATTAAAAGCGCCAAAATGCAATGGGTCCAGCAGACCACCCAACCCTGCCAAAGTAACAATAATGAGAACACCACACATGGTTCAAATTCTAAACGTGAAGAAATCAGGTTAAAGAAAAATAAAGTATATTTGCTGTTTATATCACTGGTTTCTTGGCTAAAGGAAATATTGTTTAAGTTTTTAACATAAAATGTTGGGTGAATTAAAATCTGCAAAAGGCAATGGGTCCACGAGACCCGCAAACACCGCCTGAGTAACAATAATATGAACACCACATAAGGGTTAAAACATGTTTTAACTTAAGCCAATTTTAACAAAATAAGTGTAAATGTTGTAATTGTTTTAGAAAGGGTCAGTTTGAATCGATGTATTTACTGTTAAATTCATTATACCATAACAGTTCTCTCCCTTAAAATATCCTTAAAAGAAGCTAAAAATAAAGAAAAGACAACTTCTCTACCAACATATGTTTTATGGGATGTCTCTCAGTGGGGCAGTGGCTCACTACATCATATCATTTAACTTGGTGCTCTAGGTAAATGGGGCTTTGTAATACACTCAGAATTTAAAGCCCAGGATCAAGATAATGTTGGGAAGGGCGTTTAAATGAGTGCTGTGAGACAGAGCAGAATCTCGGTTTGTTTCATGTGTGGATCTTCAGACGAGCTGCTGAATGTTTACCTCCTGTAATCAGATACTGAGCTCCGCAGGTGTGATGAAGAAGGACAAGAGCTTGATCTTAAAGCTCTTGACTTGATCGCTCTTTTACACACCTGTCTGAGAGTTTTTTTCTGGTTCTTTAATATTCACTTGGCTCCCAAATGGATGGATTTTTTTATTTTTTTTTAAAGTACCCTATAAATTTATAAATCGCTGATTTTTGTTTTTTATTGAAATAAAATTCACCTTAGTTTTTCAATGTGTGATTTAATTTGGAGCATTTATGAAGACAAAAACAGTTCTTGCCCCGTCTACTGTCAGATAAACCAGGAGTGACCTGAAGGGCCATAGCCCTACACATTTTGATTGCAACTCTGGTCTAGTATGCATATGAATCTAGCTTCTAATTAGTGGCTAATCTAGGTGGCAGTTGTGTTCCGGTGGATAAGGAGATCGACTTGTGATCTGAAGGTCGCAGGTTCGATCCCCAGATCCACTGAGTTGAAGTTGGTGTGAGCGATGAAATACTTTTTCTCCCATCTTCAACAACCACAGCTGTGGTGCCCTTGAGCACAGCACCATTTCCCCGACTGCTCCCTGGACGCTGCGGCCATGGCTGCCCACTGCTAAGAGTGTGTGTTCACGGTGTGTTTGTTCACTGCTGTGTGTGTACACTAGGATGGGTTAAATGCAGAGCACAAATTCCAGGTATGGGTCACTCCATATCTGGCTAACTGGTCACTTTTACTTTCAGACAACCAAAATGACCTTAATTAGTGTGATTATATGTGTTATTTTTGGTTGAAGATAATCACTGGACCGTTAGAACGTACTTAACACACATACTAAATAGCTAATGTTTGTTTGGATAGTGGTGACATTTTTTACTTTAGTTAAAGGTATCATATCATGCCCATTTTAAATCATATTTGACCCCTCTAGACTATCATTGTACTCTTAATAACATTCAAAAGGCAGTTAAACAATGCCTTTATATCACCTCTAAAGATTATGCTCTACCAAACTAATTGTGCACCTCATGTTCCACCCACTGACTTCCGTCTTCCCTTTTGCTGGTTTTAGCTTGTTAGCACATCGAAAATATACCCATTACCGACTAATACATTCGTCTTTTGGTAAGCCAAAAATTATTTTGGCCCGGGACACACTTTCTTTTTATTGTTTATCTTACACAGTTCCACTACGAGTACACCTCCAGGTCAGTCAGCGCATATGTTAGTCATTGTGATATATTAGCAGTTTATCTGATTGGTTGTTGGGTGGTGTTATACCCAGTTGGTATGACTACAGCCTTTGAGCCACTTTGAGCTCCCAGGAAGTGACTGAAGTCCTTTTTTTAAGGTGCAGTATCCATTTTTAATATCTAGTTCCAACAAACTAACCCTTTTTTTTTACTAAATGCTCCCTTAGATGTTGTTTAAAAAATCTAGATGATGCACTACTTAATTTTTTTATATATCATTTTTGAAAATACCGTGAAATTTAGGGCTGCAAAAGCTAATTCCAAGTAAATTATTTCTTTCAATCACAAAAATAATGCAGACATTTTGTTTTTCTTAAGAGAAGTGATGGTCACATGGACATCTCCCTGTCACAGTTCTGCAGGAGCTCTTGAAAAGGCTTTTGTGTGTGTCGAGCCTTTGCCTGCTCTATCACGAACCGTCACCCATCTGCTCTTGTGCTGCTAGAATTGCAGCTGTGAGCCACACATTTCAGGAATGGTATTGGAAAGCATTAAAAGGCTGCAGAGCATACCTATGCTTGCCATTTCCAAAATATTACTTAAAATGTTCAGAAGTTTTGTTTGACTTCTAGTATTTGTAATTTATAGCAGTGAGCCATTTTCAAAACATTCACAAACAAAGTTTGTCATAGATACATTTTTTATAATGTGTTTTAATTAAAACATTTATTTTTTAATAAATGTTTTTTTTGTGTGTTTTTTTTTTTTTAAACCTACTTAAGACTCAGGTTTCCTATTCAGCGGGAGCAGGCCATCTTCACAATGTAATGGATCCCCTCCATCAGGTATCTTTTTTTTTTCTTCTTAAGTTTAAACATGATAATATTATTTTCACTACACCAACTAGATAGGTGACATTTTATCTTTTCTTAATAGACTACTACTCCTTAAAATCTGGAAGCCGTCCATCGTCTCCTGGACCGTCTCCTACACCTTCAGTAGCGGGGTCGGTCACTTCTACCTCCAGCTCCGCCAGGCAACGCCGGCCCCTCATCAGCCCGGCAAGGCTCAACATTAGTGGACAAAAGCTACAGCTTTTTTCCTCCCCTCAAGAGCCCTTCAGTTTGGCCTCACCACCTCCATTGCTTGCAGAGCAAAGTCATATGCACAGTGGAGCATTTCTGCCAGAGGCTCCTCATATTCAGTCACAGAATCATGGTAAGAGATGTACGTCAGATTGAAATGTTTTATCTGTAACCCCAACCTCAGAATAAAAATTTCTTCTGTACAGCAAACATAGTATTTGCTTCATAACAGAACTAATGTAACCCCCATTGTTCAAGGTCTCGTCTTTTAAAAGTCCATGATATTAATTATTTATTTTGGGACATATATTGTGTATCTATATTATTTGTTTGTCTCTCATCTTGTCTTTCTGCCAAAAATATGTAGGGGAAACATGTATAATTTTATCCAAGCTAAAACATAATATTATTATTTCCCTAAACTCCTGATTCAAAAACATTAATTTTAAATTGCATCCAAAGAAAATCAAGTCTTATCTGTAAAGAAGTTTCACATCACATGGCAAACTTATTGTAGATGGAAATGAAATAATGTCATGAATTCAATTAAAATGTTTAATTGACTAATTTAGTAGCCATTACATTTAAAAAGTGTGTGTCTATTAAAGTGATATGTAAAGTAAAAACTAAAGCCATCGTTATTTGTGATTTGGGCTTTAGGTTCTGTGATCGATGAGGGCAGTGTATTTGAGGGTGTCCATAACCGAAATGGTAGCTCCTCTGGATCTTCTAACTGCCAAGTAGATACAACTACAGGAAATGGAAGCGAGGAAAAGCCTGAATGGAAAGGTAAGAATGGACCTTTTACAGCAAGATGTAACTGTTAAAATGTTAGAATTAGTTCCCAACCGGGGTCTAGGCAATATTTTTAGATAAATGGATCTAGCTAAGCAGAAGTAGTAGTTATTTTTTAACAACTACAGTTAAAATACTTGGCAAAGTTTACTATAGCTATGTGCACTCAAGGCAGCATCATGTAGAATAAAAACCTTTTTCAGTGGTGAACAGAAACTTCCTGTGGGTAGCAGACATTGGCAAGGCTGTGTGTGCATGTGGATTGTATGACCACAGGGGTCTAAGAGACCAGCAACAAAAGTCGAAGAAGGTTCAAACTACTGTAAATGAGAAGCGATTTTTGCAAGTGACACCCAATAGAGGATAACATCAATTTAAATTATAGCTTGGCTTGTCTGTCTCTATCTTAATATCATCCCTGGGCAATGTGAAAGAAGACAACACAATCAGCTGATTCACAAGCAACTTGCTACAAGCAATGATTTGGTGTGCATGCAGTGAAGGGAAAAAGCAGTGTCCCATTACTTTCTTTGTAACCATAGCGGTCATGTGATTTGTGATATGATTACTAAGCATTTATATGCCAGTCATTGACAGGCACCAGAATTGGAGCAGAGTTCCTGCATCCTTCTTTGATAAAACAAGCAGGAATCATTCTTTTATTGATGTGATTAAGATTCTGTCCTATAGTGGTGAAACATCATGGTGTCATTAAATAATGTAGCATATACCATATTTAGCCAAAAACAGAAGTAAAAAAAATCATGCTTCTTGCTCTGGATATCATCATTGCAATATATAGTATACCAAAAAAAAGTTTGAGCTTAAAATGTACCTTTCTTCAAATGCTAAAACAGTTATTTTTGTTGTTTTGAACAGGTTTTTTGGGTCCTGGTCTGCTATTTGCAAGTCTATCTATCAATATATCCTTCATTTACATCTACGCATACTACAATTGGAGATGAGAACCTTGGTCATTCAAAATGTGTTCAAGTTAAGACACCAATGACTCGTTGTTCCCTGTCTGCTTTGGGAGTTAACAGAAAATACATGGAGGAATTTACTGTTGTTGAAACACCTTCATTCTGCTGCTGAACATTTCCAACAAAGTGCTTTAATGCCTTGTAAAATATGAGACTATATTTTCAGGATTTTTCAGTTCTCTTATACTTGGATCAGGTGTTTTGTGAGCTTTGTAAAGTATGTTTCTGGACATGCTCACACATTTTGTTCGGTTTTTAAACACTGGATTCACAGTAGGAGTGAATGGTTGTGTTTTTTTACAGACTGGTAAGCATGTGAAGCGTTATTGGTGTATTTAATTTTCTCCTACAAAGGACAAATGCTATTTCATGTTGTTAATGTAATGATGTGATGTTAAAAGGTGCAATATAGTTGTGCTCGTTTACTTTTGTCAAAAATTGTATGCTTTTTTTTGACTGATTGTGGTAAGAGTACAAGCAGACGGTGCATAGCAGATGATACATATTTGTTCATATGCAAATAGTGTAAATAAATCTGCCCTGTAATTAATACTAATTTCCTGGCACTTCTCTGTCTTGCTGTATGACTTGAAAATGCCTGAAGTGTAAAGCAATTCAATTCACTTTCGATATTTAGACCATTTAAATTTCTATTTGTAAGGTCTTTTGAAGGTATGGTTTTCATTGAACCTTTGATTTATAAGGTTTCGAGTCGTAAATGTTTATCATGGTAACCTAGAACATTTGCTTGTTCTTTCATGTTACATGTTCATTAACTGATTTGAAGAAATCTAGTAATTTGCATATTGTAGCAAAGGTAAACAGTATGAAAATATGAACAAGGTTTCCATGTTAGAAAAGATTATCTTTCCCCATCACTGGTTGAGCACAGACATTTTGTCTCCTGACTGTGATAATATCTTCATTCCTTCTGTATGCAGCTCCCTCATTAGGTTTCATTTTATTGACAGAAAAAAAGAACCATGTCAGATGTAGTCAGAGACATTTGTATGATTTGTAGAATAATTCATAAGTCTGAAGTTAAGTGCAAATATTTTCAAATTTGAATGTTATTAATTCTAAGTGTGCAATGAATTTGTAGATCCATTGTAGATTAAACTAACAGAGGGGGATTTTTTCAAAAATTAGGCAAGTTTAAACATGCATCGTGCAGTTCCAGTATTTAATGTTATCTTGAGAAACATTTAAGCTGAAGATATTGTCAGTTTCAGCTATGTAATTTGACATTTGAGTTGTTGTCTTCTTTTCACCTTAACATATTCGGTAACCGATGGTCTTTGATATTTAATCAGATGGATTTTTTTCTGAGAGGAAAATAAGAACTTAAAGAATGTGACATATGTAAAATAAAAATTCAATTGAATTGTCATGATAAGCTGCTAGAGCAATTATAACTCCCTAATTTAAATAGTTTACAGGCATGTTGGCTCTTTAGCCCATTATGGTTATGGTTAATTCGTTATGGTAGTACCATTTCATAAATGACAAAAACAAAAGTTATGGTAGTGGAGATAAAACATAATGTGAAAGCAACTTTAGCATTTGAATTGAAAGAGCTGTTTACTTTGTGTTATGCATATCAAATCTCTCAGTAAAATAAAAAATGTCTGTTTTTTGTCAGCAGTTTTGTTCTCACTCATTTAATTATAGCAAATAATTATATTTTCCAAAAGAAGCAGCAATCCACAATAAAAATAGGCAACTGCATACACTACCACACATAAAACAACAAAAGCTTAAATAACCTAAAACATTGCAAAACCCAACATGACCAACAATCTAAATTATTATGTTGTGACGAAGAACATATTAACTTCAACGAATATTTAAAGTGTCAACGATGTTAAATCCACACGCTAGCTTCTCCTGGGAACCAAATCTCATCGACCGGGGGTCTACGTTTGGCGGTTTCTTTGAAGGAGCTTTCCCTTGATTTGATTGGACGAGGCTTAGTGTGGGAAAGCAGATTCGTGGATGAAGTTTACAAACTCTTGCTTTGTTCTTCAAGCATCAACTCGGTATTTTTTTGTTTCGACAATTAAACACCCAGTGCTCGCATACCAGAAGTAGCTTTATTTTTATGAAGAAAAATATTTAAGGTAGATTTACCGTGTTTTCAACCGTCGTGTGCCGCTGACATCAAACCTCAAATACACGAGTGCAGTCAAAATACACCTGCACCCCGCGCTCCCTCTTTCATGTTGAACCTGTGAACTTCAGACCTGGATTGGAAGAGCTGCTAGAGATAGAGACCGGGCGGGAAGGAGGAGACAGACCCGAGGCTTACCTGAGCACTTTCATCTTGCAGTTTGCACCTGCAGCCGCACCACAAGAGCTCCGTCTTCCTTCCATCGGCTTCAATGGATCTCTGCCTGAAGCCGGGCACGCTGCAAGCCCTCGACACCGTTGACGGTGCATCTGATTCTCCAGGAGCAGCTTCTGTCACCGAAAAACCGCCGTATTCATACGTGGCTCTGATTGCCATGGCTATTCGAGAAAGCGAGGAGAAGAAGCTGACTCTGAATGACATCTACAGCTTCATCATTTCCAAGTTCCCATACTACGAGAAGAACAAGAAGGGATGGCAGAACAGCATCAGACACAACCTGAGCCTGAACGAGTGCTTCGTGAAGATTCCACGGGAGAGCGTAGGGGAGAAGAAAGGCAACTTCTGGACGCTGGATCCGGCGTTTAATGACATGTTCGAAAAGGGCAATTATAGACGCAGGAGGCGAGTCAAGAGAGTCTACCGAACACCGGCTTTGCCGACTGGATATAACTTCCCCGACTCGTACTGTCTGCACCAGGAGCCGGTTTACTGGCAGAGCGCGTTTGTTGGCAGCTCCTCGTGGAGCCAGCAGTCCGCCTCTCCAACGCACATCTCCAGCTATCTTCAGCCCGTGCTCGGAAACGCGCGCCCGCTGTCTCCAAACGACTACGCCAACTCTCCGGTGAGCTGTTGTCGCGGTCACCACCCTCATCTTCATCCCTACACCGCGTATCACCGGCACCATAACGCCTTGGTCCCTCTGAGCGGCATGACCCCTCCGGTGAGCCCCGGAGCGAGCTCCATCTCCAGCGTCAGTTTCGCGCCACAGAGCAACCGCCCCGAAATACTGCCTCATTACTGACTGAGGTCCAGGCGAGCTTTCCCTCCCCCGGAGGACTAGACTGGCTGTTCTTGTTCTTTAACAATTGAGTGTTGTTGCGTTTAAAACACATTTTTACCTTTTTTTCAAAGTGTCTGAATGAAGTAGAAGTTCATTTGCTCTCAGAAACTGTTCTTCACAGTTTTGTTGGCCACAGTTCTCCCGCTTTTTATAAATGTGTAATATTATTAAACGATTATGACCTGCTTAAGTTCATTTCATGTTTCAGTGACAGCAAGGTATGAGAAAGTTTTACCTGGTATGGATTTCAGTTGAGATTAAAAATCCTGTTTTTAAGTTCATTAAATATTTCAATGACAGCAGAGTATAATGAAACTTTTGGATTTGAAGTTTACTGTTCAAAGATGTTGTTTTTAATGACAAGTTTAATTTTCAACGATTAAACATGTTTTATATGTGAGTTTTTAATAAAACTGGCTCAATTGTATTTGTTTTGTTCTGAATTTTTAAATCAATAGGTTAATATTTAATTTTTTTTTTTTGTAAAATGCTGGGAAATAATAGTAAAACACTTTTTGTCATTAGTTAAATTTGTTCATGAATGGTAAAATGTGTTCATTCATGATTTTAAAATATGTTGCATAACTTATGCACCGAAGGGTAAATAAAAGCAAGTTTTAAAATTAGTATCGAAAACTCCGTTACATTTTCGTTAAGTCTGGTTTTAATTTTAGCTAAATGTTTACTGAACATTAGTGGACTGAAAAGACGTCGTGTGTCACTAAAACTATCGTTGTGTTTATATTTTTTAAGAAGATGATGTTGTAATAGCTTATTGTTGAACTTTAATATACATTTGGTTGATCTAATGAAAGAAAAGTACTGTCTCTTTAATTTTGTTCAAGCGAATACTTAAAGTTTTAAAGAGACAAAACCTTTACATTTCAGAACTTTCTACGGAGAGATAAAAACGGATTGTCACATTTTAACTGATAATAGAGTTCTACATTATATTTTAGAATGTTCAATGCATATTAACACTGAATCTGAGAGAAAAAAAATCTAAATAGGCATATGAAGGATATTTGTGGAGACAGAAAAGTCTGAAATTTAGGATTAAGGTTGATAAGAGTGAAGTCATCAGAATTAAAGTAGGACTGTTTATTGCAGACAGTAAGAATAAGAAAACAACATGAGGGTAATAACACAGAAAAAATATAATTCATGTCAAAATTGTATATTAATTATTGCTCATTATTGTTGCCATCAGATTTTGTACATTTAATAACAATATTATTATCTTTAGCTCAAACCAGTAAAAAACAACACATTTTAATGCTCCATCTTATTGTATGTTCTCTGTGCTGACAATGTTTGGTCAAAGTGCATAATGCAAAATAATTACATTTAAATAAACAAGAACGTTGTTTCTTTATATTTTGAAAAATATCTATTTGGCGCCCTCTTCCGTACATAGAATGTATAACCACCAAAACATTAAATTACGTTTCAGTTTTTGTGTCAGTTCTAACGTAAACTGCTGTGATTCTACAGCATCAAATGTTATTGTGTCCTCCTTCAACATAAAAATGTGGGATTTAATCAACACACTCTAATTTAGGTTGTTCAGGTGTTGTCCAAGATCTCAAAAAGTGTCAAAAAGCCTTTGAAAAATTTACAAAATGCAATATCATAATTGAATATTGCCATGATGTCCCCAAATAGATGAATACAACTGGCAATACAAACTTGATTAAAAACAGCTTACTGAATAAACATAAATCATTTGGCAAGAGTCTTGACAGACGAAGCGGTTCAATTCCAAGGATGGATAAGGCTCTGTATCTGTTTCCATGGTGAGGAATGACTGTGCTTTTACCGTTTTTTTTTTTTTATAAGAGTTCATTCATTTGAAGAGACAACATGACTCTAGGACCTTGGTGTCAAATTTGAACTCCTACCCCGTTTCCCTTCAAGGCATCCAAGGCTTTTTTCTACATCTCTGTTGGACTGGCTCAGTGGCTGTAATGAGATTGTGTGTGCTTGGTTTTCGCTGTCAGCTCCAGTAAGGTCCCTCCGGTGATGGCTTGTCTGGCACAGACATCCAGTTCGGTCCACTATGGCTGGTGGCCAGGGGTTGAAGGTGCAGGGGTGGATGTGGGCACAGGGGTCTATGGCTTTATTTCACTCAGTTTCTGTTCTGCACAGACTTCCTGTTTTTTCACAAGTCGCTCAATTTTTTCATGCAGTACTAGCAGTGCATTTCAAAAGCTTGTTATCAACAAAGTAATTCAGCAGTCAAGTAAATGTCGGTGTATGCATCCAGATGACTGATTATGCAGGTCCGTGCAAGTGTATTGATTTCTTTACCAGGAAACTGTGACCTGTTTTTGCTGTTAAATTAAATAATGTGACAAAGCATATCACTTCTAGCATGTTTGAGTTTTACTTGCTGTGTTGTTGAAAGACATGTTTGTCTGCATGAATGTTGCTTTGAAGAGACTTCCCTGTGGACTCATAATGTTCATTGGTTGTCAGTAGCATCCAGAGTTAGAACTTCCTTAGCTTTCTCCCATACAGGAAGACACGTCTGACTAGTTTTTTTTTTTAAAATGAGGAAATGGTAGCTTCAGTAATTCAGAGTGTTTGTGTACACATCTCACATCATGTGGAAAGTGGATTTTGAATATTTTTCTTCATCTTTATCGGCAGAGACCACATTGTGATAAAGTGATGAGCTACTTTTATTTGTTATTTTAGTCATAAAATGACACGCCAGTGTAAATCCCATGCAGTTCTGCTTAATATAAACAGAGGACTTAACTAACAGGTTCCTACAAGAGGTTTAGAAAGTAAATTCATTTTCTAATATGCTAGGACGTGAAGTTAACTACCTTAAGTAATTAATTACATAATGTTTTTGATGCCAAAGTGCATTACCCTGTACCCTGCATTACACTATACTACACTACACTACCCTGCTTTGCAGTACTTTACTTTACACTACTCTACTCTAATTTATCATAGTCTAATTTATGCTACTCTATTCTAATTTAAACTATACACTACCGTAATCTGCACTACTTTATTTTACTGTACTATATACTACTGTACCCTACACTGCTCTACTCAACACTACTTTACACTACTCTGCACTACTATACTCTACATTACTCTACACTATTATACTCTACAATACTTTAATCTGCACTACTAAACACTACATTACTATATATTAAACCAATCTACACTATTCTACTCTGCACTACTGTTTTCGAACACTACTCCACTCTACTCTATTTTACTAATTAAACTAATCTACAATACACTACTCTCTACACTTCTTTACTCTACACTACACTACTCTACTTTATAATACCCCTCTATACTCTTACACTTTACGCAACACTACCCTAAACTAAGCTGCACTACACAACACTACACTATATTCTACTATACTATACTATACTATACAACTGCATATGAGCCAAGCTCGTATCTTGCCAGTGGCCATCATTTATATTAGTTACAGTATTGTTCAAATAGGTTGTCAGTATACTATGCTGTAAAATAGCTTACTTGATTGTACTATACTGGATAATAAATTTAAAAACGTTGTATTTAGTTTACTAGTCTATACCACAACAATCTACACAAAAATACTTTTCTGTACACTTACTGTAGAAAGAGAGAGAGAGAGAGAGAGAGCGAGAGAGAGAGGGAGAGAGCGAGCGAGAGAGAGAGAGAGAGAGGAGAGAGAGAGAGAGAGAGAGAGGAGAGGGAGGGAGAGAGAGAGGAGGGAGAGAGAGAGAGAGAGAGAGGGAGAGAGAGAGAGAGAGAGAGAGAGAGAGGGAGAGGAGAGAGAGAGAGAGAGAGAGGGAGAGAGAGAGAGAGGGAGGGAGAGAGAGAGAGAGGGAGAGAGAGAGAGAGAGAGAGAGAGAGGAGAGAGAGGGAGAGAGAGAGAGAGGGAGAGAGAGAGAGAGAGAGAGAGAGAGAGCGAGAGAGAGAGAGACGGTCGGTGCTAGTTGTTAGGAACGCGCGGTGTTGGCGGTGTTTATAGCTCTTTGACGCCTTGTTCTATTTACCCGAGGATTATCAACACTTCTGTCTATCAGACGCGGAGACTCGGTAAGAGACAGGAATCCTCTGGCGGGAAAGAGACTCTCCGTCAATGTCAAAGTAATAAAGCAGCATCGCTGACTCGGAAGATGGAGAAATGAACCGGCGGTGACGCTTGAAGGTAAGTTCTGTGGATCAGTCACGCTTGTGTTTCTCTTCAGCAGAATCGCCCGTCTTTTAATCTGCTGAAACACGCGTTTTAGTACATATTCTAATCAGACGAGATGTTTTACACAGGTTGACATTTTCTTTTCAAAAGATGATGTGGAGATGTCCATGTTGATGTCAGATGATGTGCGCCATGCACGTTTCTCGGATACTGGCCCTCCAGCCGGCTTTGTAACCCTATACAGTCCACCAATTCATCACTGAGCTGCAGTGTGAGGCAGCCAGAGACTAATGCATAGAGTCTATGATATTGATTATATACAAATCTCACAAAAACAACACCATATTTATAGCATACGTTTCCTTTTGGTCAATATCGTATTCATAGCATAATGTAAAATAATAAAATAATATAGTGTGTATAATAAAATGTGTACATGTTCTATCAAAAGTGATGCCTAGGGTTTTATTTTTAGATGTATTTTGAATAAAGCTTGTTTTTAAGCAGTTCATAGGGTGATGGAAATCAAAATACTACAATGTTTATCATGTAAACATTATGTCAGCACAAGGAGAGAGAATAGGAAGTACACCGTGTAGACATTTTAAAACCATTTTTAACAGGAGCCTTACAACCAATCTATTGTACTTGATCCACAAAAATCTAAATACATCTTAATATGTGTGTTTTTCAATAAATTAGGAACTAGTTGAAAAGTTGTAAATACTGTGTTAAATAAATTCCGTGCTTACAGACTGTTGTAATTAATCCTCATGTTTTTATTTTTATTATTTTATATATGGATATTATATTGGATATAATACACATAATCAATTCATTATCCAAACATATGACTTTATTTAAAAGAATAAAAAATATTGTTTATTGATGGCGTCCTTGGAAATACCTTCACTTACTGAAAGTTTGTAATAGTTGGTTTGCTGTAAAAATGTAATTCTATCTAGACAAGAACCAAATACACACTCAATAGAGAACAAATAACATTCATTCTAAGTTAAAATATCTACACTGTTGTGATTTACAGTTTTGGTCATCATCTAAACAGCTAATTCTTCACTGAAATCTTATTATAAATGTTTGTATTTCCATGCATAAAATTATTTTTTTATATCACAGGTAAAAAAGAATACATTTTAAGGCACAAGTTGAGAAAGTGTGGTGCAGATATTGACTGTGGGTCAAATACTGCCTCAATTCAGTGTGGGGGAGGGGTCTATCTGTTGCGCGGCAGAGCTAATATGAAAGCCCAGAAATTGAAACCCCCGTCTGTTTGTAGACGAGAGGATTGACTTTGGTTTTCTAAAAAATCAGCTGACCAACAACAACGGACAGACACGACACCCCAAATCATCGATGATTTTGTAAACCTTGCACCATGGGCTATGAGATTGCAATCCTTGCTTGAGTGTGATGTGCTCAGTCTATACTTTTAAACTCTTCCCACATTGATTTTGCATAGCAAGCCTTTAAAGGAACAGCTCTATAAAACATCTATTTCCTCCAAATCTCTTCCTTTCACTTCACTTCCTTCTTGGACACACCACTCTGTGAACAGCCAGCTTTGGCATTGAATATTAGTGGCTTACCCTCCTTGAATAGAATGTCATGGTTTGACTTCTGGAGAACTGTTAGATCAGCAGTCATCCCATGATTGTGTTGCAAAGTGAATCAAGAAGCAAATTTTTTTTTTGTGAGTTTACGATTACATAGGATTAAAGCCAGTGTCAAAAGTGTCAGTGTCAGTGTAGTGAGCACTGGGCCATTTTTCTGAGGAGAGGAGTATCAGGACCTGGAAGGGTAACCCCCAGTCTTGTAATAATCATGTGAGGAGTAGGGGAGAGGAGGAGGGATTGCTGTTTAGTCATCAATAATGCTAAGCTTATGTGTTGCTTATTTACTCTTAAACTAATGAGCTGGGAGGACCACTTTGTTGGAAGAAAGATTAAATCTTTCTTTTAAAACCAACAACTAGACTTATGCATTACTTTTCACATTCAACTCAAATTGAATGTTCCTCAAATCGTATTATAAACTGCTTGATTTATAATAAAAAAAACTGCAACACATTAATGTATTAAATTCATGTTTATTGAATATTACAAGTACTAAGTTAAAAAAAATGAATATATGCTATTTTTCTCTAAGCTCATGACATCTATAAACTGACAGATAACTTTACATCCACCGTGTTGTGCTGCACATTTACAAGCAAATTATTAATAATTATTTATCATGCAGCATATGTCACACACTCGCTCTCTCTCACTCTTCGCACTGAATATTAATTTAGCCTCTTTAGGTCACCCGAGCCTCTGTAGCTGCTTGAGGAAACACTTCGTGCATGCTGAGGGTGTCTACGTTGTTTTTAAGCTGTGGTCTCGCTGTCGATGAGCTTCCTGCACGATGCCGCCGGGGGTCTACGGCATGCAGGAGGTTTGGGAGAGCGAGGGTCGCCAGCAGGTCAGCATGGAGTTCCTCCTCCCGACCGGCATCTACCTCAACTTTCCCGTAGCTACTAGTGACACCATTGGATCCATCAAGAAGGTAATATGCAGAACATATGTCCAACAATAACCCAAGATCAAACATCAAAATAAAAACAACCTATATGATGGTTTATAGCTCATATTGTTTTGCTGGTTTCGCTTGTCCTCAACATGTTTAAGAGATGCATGTTGCATTTTGAATTTCACTGATAAATGCATCATCAAGATGTGCAAAATAGGATGTTATGAAATCTTTGGTGTTTTTATAGATGGTGTGGAAGAACGCCAAGAACGAGCCGCTCTTTGGTGCCCTGAGTGACCCAGATGCGTATGTTTTCACCTGCATCAGCTTGAGCGCTGAGAGGGAAGAGCTGGAGGATGAGCAGCGTCGCCTGTGTGATGTTCGACCCTTCTTGCCAATTCTCAGATTGGTGGCACGAGAGGGAGACAGGGTTGAGAAGCTCATCACTACTCAGATCAATCAGCTCATTGGGAAAGGTGTCACTTTAATTCTTTGTGAAGCAGTAAAAAATGCACTTTAATGCTATAGCTTTGCAAGTTGCAGGAATCATTCTGTGAAGCAGGTTTTGATTTAAGTCATTTGCTTTCTTAAAAAAAAAACAATTTCCTTGGCTATGCTTTCCTAGAAAAATCTTACAATTATGCATAATTTAATATCGTTTATTTAATATTTTTTACTCTTAAAATCTAGTTCTATAAAAGTTTCTTATGTTGGTTGACTTGATCTATATTTTTAGTTGGTCAGTTATGATTTTTTAAAAAGGTTACTAAGTCAATTTATTCCACATTACTTTCTTTCAATCTTTAATCCCTGTAATCTTTTACTTAACATTTAAAGTATAATTTCATTTTATGTCTAATATACATTTACCCCTTTTGTTTATTGTTTGTTTGTCTTTGAACATATTCACTTACATTAAACCTGATTCAAATTTAAAAAGTTTAGATGACTTAGGTTAAATATGTGGCATAATGGAATAGATTTAATCAAACCCCAAAATAATTTTCAATGTGATGAGATTTGAAAGAACTATTTGTTTGTATGGTTAGAATAAAGATAAACAGTTTCTCCTTTTCTTAAAAAAATTGATGATATCATGATGAACTACTCTTTAAATGCCTTATTCAGTACGGGTCTGTATAACACTTTGCTTTTAAAAATCGTGTTCATCTGTCATGATAAGTGCAATAGGATATTTCATTTTGTAACTGAAAACCAAACTTTTTATTTTGAAATAAATTCTTAAAACATGGAGAGAAAGGAAAGGAAATATTGGAGCCTAAATTAATGGAGCTGTTTTGATTATATTTCTGAGAATATTTAACATTTTCTGCTGTTCTTGAACTCTTTGGTACAAAAATTAATCTGCATGCTTGAAATAGCATGTTTGACAACCATTCTTTTTTTAGTTTACCATGATATTCCATGCACATTTGTATACGTTTCTTTTTTTTATTGTAATTTCTTCAAGGAAGACCTCAGAATATGAGCCTCTTTATTTGTCATGTATTAAAAAAACATCCTATCATACAACTATATAAACAACGAAAGATGTTAAACTTGGGGAAATGGGGCAAAAAGCCCCAAAACAAATAGTTTAATTGATAAGAAAGCTAAAAAAAAAATAACATTTGTACTTTTTAGCTCACAACGAATAAACAAGAATTTGAACTGCACAGCATTACACGGACCAGTACCATAAATATAAATGCATGCTATTCATAAATATAAATAGACAAATGTTTTTGACTAATTTTGCATTATGAGGTCTATTTCAAAAATTCTCTTCTCAGACTAAAAGTTTTTTATTTATTTGCACTTGAATGTTTTGTAAAGTAGTTTTTAGTTGTTAATTATGTTTTTAGCTCAATAGTTTCTGCGAAATACAGCTGATTAAAGTTTTTTGTAAACTATTTTCTTCTATATCAAATATTTATATATTTTACTTTTGTTTTGTTTTATTTATTTTTTACACTGTATAGCTTTGTTATTTTTTCTATCGAAAAGGTGGCAATTCTGTCTATTTGATTTTGCCATCTTCTATGAAATGCAAACTACAATAAAAACATAGATACAAAGTATATTTATAACTATTACTAAATCATCCATTCACTTATAATTGTGCATTTTATATATATAATTTAGCATTGTGTCTCTTTCTCGACAGGTCATCATGAATTTGACTCTCAGAAGAACCACGAAGTAAATGAGTTCAGAACAAAAATGAGGACATTTTGTGAAGGGCGAGCTCATGGTCGTCAGATCTTGCCATGGTGTGAGTGGATGGAGTATAACTTCCCATGTGACCTAGAGCCCTGCTCTGTCGTGGCCCAATCTGGGAAATCCCGCAGCATCAAGAAGATCTTTGTCAATGTGAAGTTTGAAGGCAGTGAAGTGAGTGCACTCTTGTTTCCAGATTCAAGTCAGTGTTTTCTCATGTGTAATATTTAAATAACTCGCTACTAGAGGAGAGTTCTGTTTAACTCACCTTGAGTTTTTTGGCACTTTGAGTGTGTATGTGACATGTAACTGTTTACATCAGAAGGAGTTTGAGAGGGTGAGGATGTCACTGTAGCTTCTGCAAACACATACAAGTCTCACTGACCCAGATTTCCAGATTAAGGGCTTTGATAGTATTTGTGCACATGTCGTCTGTCTACCCCCAGTGTAATTCACCTGTGATCTTTAACCTCACAATGAAACGAGTTCGCTGTGTGTAAAACTCCAGCAGCACTTGTTTTTGTAACACACGACATGAAAGTTTCAGTATTACATCTGCAGTGCAAAACACTCACATTATGAGTAATTAATCCTACAATTGAAGTGAATGTTGAACCCATGTATGCCACTTTTTTCAGTTTTACTATATCAAGAGCCAAGCACCCCGGTCACAGCAAAAACTGCTCACCGACCTCAGAGAAGTCAGTTACCATGGAAATGCAAATTGTGGCAAGCATGACCACCCACTGCCATAAAACAGACCCTCAGTTACGTTGCCAGTCAAGCATTTGAGTTTTGAATATATTATATCATGTTCTGCAGAATAGGTCTTGGTTTTGCGTGAAAGAAATTGAAATTAGGCAATACTGTTTTTGTTTTTACATAGTAAAAAATACAATTAATAATAACATTTTGAAACATCCGGTCCTTTTCTTTACTCACTCGCTTCATGGAAAAGCACTCTTTCTGAATGATTTTATTAAATGGAAACATGCTTTTGGAGCTTTATTCAGAAAGGCAGCTGCTGAATTTCAACCGCCACCGTACAGCTATTTTTTTTTCAGATTTGTTACTTTAAAATAGAAAGTTTAACAGTGTGAAATTAAATATTTGTAGAAATTTGTTTGACATTTTTTCCTTTATTGACATGACAGTTGAGAGAGGGATAGGAAGCGAAGGGAGAGAGAGCGAGGAAGCAGGGCCAAGAAAGGATTATTTGACCTAGATTTTACTCAGCTATTACTATACCAGGGAGCAAGCTAGTCTCCATTTAATCATACTATTAGTGTGATTTTTATAACTTTGGTAGGAAACATAAGGGCCTGAGAGTGAGATGTTTTGACAATAATTTAATTAAAAGATTTTATGAAGTGAAGTGGCCCAATCTTTATGGGTCACAAGAGGGCTGTACACATGATCACTTTAATAATAGAGCTTATTACCTTAGCTTATAACTCAAAATTAATTAATTAATTGCCTAAGCAAACAATTTATCATTACTTCTGTTGATTATAATTATGTCAAGAATTGTTGGTCATTTGGTGGACTTTTTTTCTACAAAAAGTAATACTTTAAAATGATAAAATTTAATTATTAAAAATTTAATTAAAATTAATACTATAAAATTATATACTTTATTTATCCATTTTTTATGCATTCAAATTTCAGATATACTGTAATGGAGTATACTACTTGAATTCATTCCTATACAGCTATACAGCTTTATTAACCTTTAAAGCATGAAATCATCCATATAAACATACACGTCATATACATGTCAAAACCATGTAAATCATTCACATAATCAGGGCAAAAGAGTGTCTCCTAAATATCATTCATAATGGTTCAGAAATGAAAGAAAGATAGGAAAGAATAAAAAAGGATAATAAAATTTTACGTAAAGTCAAGATTAGCAGATAAATCAGAGTAAAAGAGACCTCTCAAAAATTTCAATATTAGACCAATCAACTGACTGCACCATCAAAATATGTATAAGTAAACGTAAAGGAGACCAAGTTTAAAAGAATTTACCATCTGGACCTCTAAGATCAAGCATAATTTAGTCCAGATGTTTGAAAAACATCACCTCTTTGATTCATCTACTGTGTGTTAAAAAGAAAGCAATTACTTGCTGTACTCCTTTTCTGAGCTCAGTTTTCCACACCAAGGTCCAACGGGTAATTTCTTTCATTATTTAAACGTCAATGTTTTTTAACCCTAGTGAGGGTCAGGGTCAGACACACTAGTTAATCTAGGCTAGGACACACAGGCGATCCTGTACGTGTGATGTTGCTCCTACTTTGTAAAGTGTCATTGAGTTCTGGAAAGGCGTTATATAAATTAAACTTCTTAGTAGTATTATTAGTGTTGATCATTTATTACCTCAACTGAGGGCCATTGAGCCTTTAAAAATATTTTCTATTGTCACTGTCAATAGTTCTAATTTCAAGAATTTCAATAGTTGTAACTCACATATTAAATCATTTGTAACATATGACATTTCACAGAGATGTTAAGAGCGCAGCTTCAACGCAACATGGAGTATGCTGAACCTGATTTTTTCCCATGTTTGCCCTTCAGGAATCCTTTGTACTCCAGCAGGATCCGCAGGACTTTCCTCAGGTTTTGAAACACAATGCTCTCAGAAAGAAATCGAAGGTCTTCAGGTCGACAAAGCAGGAGAAACCAGATGACTACACGCTGCAGGTCAACGGCAGATGGGACTTCATTTATGGAGAATATCCACTCTGTCAGTACAAAGTAAGTCTGTAACAAACTCAAAAGTATTCTTCAAAAGACGCCAATCTTTTTATCCCTTGTTTTATGGTTAGTTTGATTTCAATTTAATTTGTGTCCCAGCTTTAGTTTCATCTTGAGACTTCACAGCTCTAAAGAGTTGTTGATTTAGAAACGACTTGTACCTGTAAATGTGAGTCATCCATTTCTCAGAGCCTTCAAAACATTGACTACATTGGAGATAATTTGATTTCTGCTGCATTACCCTACCTCAATGAACAGGCCTCAGGATCTGACTGTGATTAGTCCAGGAGAGCTGGATCTGGTTAGGTCTTTATAGTCGTTTGGGAAAACAGGAACTGATAAAATGATCTGTACCTCCACTACTACTTAGCTCAAAAATATTACAGAGAATAATACATTTTTACTTTCTGTCCTTTTTCCTAGTATATTTTCACATGTTTGCATGGAGGTGTCACTCCCTATCTGACGATGGTGCATCATTCAGCCATTATCAGTTACCAGGGTGAGCAAGGTGGCCTCAGTGACCCAGTGTGCAGAGCTCGGACTCTGGCCAAACCTCCCCCCCCTACCACTGAAACGGGTGAGAACCCACTTTTACACTGTAACATGATGTTTCATAATGTTTTCAAGGCTACTTTTTTATTATATCAAAGACAATTTGCTTATGTATTTCATTTAATGATGTGTTAGTTCATAGAAACTCCAGTCAACTTCAATGAGAGCCAATCTTTCCCAAGGTCGCTGAAAGTTATAAAACATTATTTATGACAGGATATGTGATTACTAAATCGCCTGCTATGTGGCATGAAACAAAAACTTTTTAACGTCACATGGTTATATAACTCTAATGTAATCTTAAAATGAAATGCCTACGCATACCCGTGCTTTTAAAATATTCAACATTAGTCCAGAACTTTATGGTCTTTTTAATATATCCTATATTATATTTAGATTTAAAGCTGCAACAATAAAAAAAAACGGATGTAGTTGTGCTTAACCATCAAAGAAGTGTTTCTTATTTGTGAATATATGAAGTAATAAAAGTAATCAATTTGAAAGTATTGTATCTTAATTATTACGTTTGTTTAATGTCTTATTGTTATTAAATTTGAATTGTTTTAAGTACTGTTACAAAAATGTAAAATATTGAAATATAGCAAGCTCAAGCAGTGCGCTAAAATATGCAAAAGAATAATGTTTTTTTTTATTCATGCAAAAAAGAAAGATGTACAATAAGGGTTTGTGATTCAAAAGTGCTATTGAAAACAATCTGGTCGACTTGCAAAAACGATCTAGAGTAAGACCAGTGGATAGAAAGCATTCTGAGGACATACACTGGAGGAGAATGAGAAAGATAATAATGGAAGATTTTAAATGAGCTAAACCATTTACTTTACAATGCACAATAATACCCAACCACATTTGTTATGCATTACCATAGCAACACCAAATATTAATTCTCTCATGTTTGGTGGAAATCTGCTGCTCAGTCTAGTCAGCGCTAAGCGAATTTTGAAAGGGTTTCATACATGGTATTATATTTAGAATAAATATTGAGTATTTTAATAGTTGTTGTGTGAGTCATGAACAAATGTGTGGGGTGGAGCCACCAGAAACAGGGACAAGTATCTTCTGGTGAAGGGGTGGGTTTGTTTGTTTAGGTGATTTTAAATGTTAACGCTGGGTTTTAAAATGGAATTAAAGCTGCAAGCAGCGATGGGAGGGGTCTCGCACGATGCGTCCGCCGGAGCGAAGGCACCAGCTCCCGGCCTTTTTCGAGTTTTTTCACTCGTCGTTGTCGAGAGCTCGAAACAAGGTGAAAAGGCACTTTACCTAGTGTCCAACGTTACAAATCTTTAAACGTGAAAACGATCCTTATTGTTACAGAAACAATTGATAAAAAAACAAGAATCAGTGTCATAAGATCAGCATAACATTAGCATATCAATCTGTTCAGAATCGCTAGATTGACACGCTTCATTTTTTTCATGTACGTTGGATGAAGTATGATACAGCCACAAAATATACACAGGCAGTAGGTGGCGCTATACGCGTCTATTTGGTCAGTAACAAATCCATTTAGCCCTACACGCTTATAAAAAGGTCAAGTTCGTTAAGGTGCCACAGCAAGACCGTGAGACGAACTTCTACGTTTTTGATAAAGTTTGGTCCCAAATGGCTTAAGAGTCACCACACCAAATTTCAGCTCAATCTGGAAATTTTCCTAAGAGGAGTTCGTTAAATTGCTAGTTAAGCTTTTTCGCATTCAATGGGGCGCTGCAGAGCTGTCGTCCAAGGTACAATATCAGTGACAGTTTTAAATTATTATACTTATTGAACATGACCTTCGAACAAATTTTAGAGGGCTTTCTAACATGTTCAATGGGTCAAAACAGCTAAAAAGAAGATTTTGGTCACATTTAAGGGGGCAGGAAGGAGGCGCTGTAGAGCCAATTTTTGGAGCGCAGTCACAGTGATGCTTTTAGGTGATTTGAAATGTTAACCCTGGGTTTTAAAATGGAATAAGCCACAGAGAGTCCACAGTATCAGTCTAATACTACTGGTCTGGACCTATTTAAGCTCTGGAACTGTATAAGTGGACTGGAATACAATGTCAGTTAAATGAACACAATACTTAGTGAATAAAACTAAGTGAACCCTGAGAATTTTGCTTTTTATAACACAGCATTTCTATTATTAACTTGAGCCAGTTATAAAGTAACACAGACTGGTTTGTTACATTTATGAATTGGGGAGTACTTATTTAGATCCACACCTTATTATTAATTTAACACTGTGAGTTTTTGCTGGGTAAGTGGACAGAAAGCACAGTGCCTGTTTAAATTATGCAAAGTTTAAAGATGAATCATTTTTAAACAATATTATTTGATTGAAACAGGCTTTACAATTACAGTTTTTTACAATTACAGAAATGACACTTTACCTTCTTTTTTTAATCTCATTTTCATAGCTTTGAAGATAATTAATTCAATTGAGGAGGTTTTTATCTTTTTTCCGGGCAAAATCACGATTTCATTCTCAAGGGAACCACTTAGACTTTCTCTGCTACGTAAAAGGGATTTGTGTGTGTGCGCTTGCGTGCGTGCGTACGTGTGTGTGTGTGTGCTGAATTGAAATCCTGCTCAAGACTGCAACAGTTAATACTTTAGTTCTGCTTTGATGAGTGTTAGAGTGATTCATTGCTATTCAGTGTAAAACATCAAACGACATAAGAATGTAAAACACACTTTTATTAAAAAAAAATGTGCTTACATAGCTTAAAAGTGTAGGGATTTGTAAAGATGGTAGACAAATTAATTTCATATAGAAGACATATTAATAAATCTTTTAAATGTAGAATGTGTTTTTAATGTTCTTATTTGTGGTGTTTTTTTTTTACCTTTTGCGAACTTAACTACGAAATTTGTTTCAGGAACAGTTTAAGATATAATCAGCCATTTAACCTCAGCTGTTTCTATTCTACCCACTGAAAGTAGAACCTACCTTCAATTTACCTGCTCACTGCTTCTTCCTATGAACCCGGATCGCTTCCTGACCTTTTCTGATAGCTCAGCTAATACTTTACTCATATGCTCACCTAAAGGTACTTACTGACACACTGTTAAATTTATGTCAGCAAAGTAGCTGCTAGTCTCTCTTAAATTAATTGTTGAATGTTAACTTCAAAACTGTTTCATTTAATTTAACTTATTCTGTGTTTTATATCTAATTTAATTTTTTTTTGTTTTACCTTCAATGTAAATGTCTGTTTTAACTTTGTTTTATGTATTTGCTGCTGCCTATGGTGGCCAGGAAAACTTTGATGAAGGTGTTTTTATCCTCACTGGTAATTTTCTTGGATAAATAAAAATAATAAATGAATAGATTTTATCTCGGGACTTTGTTTAAGTACATTGATTATCAAGTTATAGTGTGTTAGACATTGGTTTTCTCAGTAGCATATTTTTTAACATAGATAAATGAAACCTGACCAGAATACACACACTAATTTCTCCTTATTTCTTTTTTCCTTTTTTGGAGCAAATCTTAATTGAGCTCATTGTCACTTTCAAAACTCACATTTTTATGTACTTTGAAAATAATTTTTTCTTTTCTCCTCAACAGCAAAACACGTGTTCACTGTGGTCTATCCAAGAGCCTTTCCATATTTATCTCCTTCAGGGCAGCCGAGTGAATGCAGACGAGGGAATGAAGGTAAATCTGCTCGTTTGTTTGTTTGTTTGTTTGTTTATCTACATTTCTCAATTGTTAGCCAGATGCACTCTATTATGTTTAGCATCTCAGCTCTGACAGGTAGCGAGGGGGGAAATCATGAAGACTGTGGTCATGTGACCCTGACCACATATTTCCCATAATTCATCAGAAGCGGTTTAGTGAAACATCAAAACAGGAAGTGGGTAGTGACTATATGGCTTCACGGTTCTTTCTTTGGGCCCTAATTCTTAGAAGAGGCCAGGACTGTTGCATCTCCTTCTTCCATTTTTTCTTGAGAAGTCAACAGTGGCTTGGCTGTTTCTATTTTCAAACATTCATGAGAAATGCACGTCGACTTCAAGGTTTTCTAATCATTCCTGTTTGCAGTCATAGACAGTTTTATTTAAATGTATAAGCGTGAATTTGTTCACAGCTTTCAATCAGGAACTAGCTATGTCAGTATGAACTGCTCGCAAAATTTTGACACAAGTTCCTTTTCGTGTGTTTGTGTGGGTGTGCGCCTGCATGTTTATACCACATGCTTTCAGGTTTTGTTAGTAAATGTATTTTGAAATTTGACTTGTCCTTAACCACTGAGAATATTGCGAACAGGTTCAGTTGGCTCAAGTTGTTTTACTTTACCATTTTATCATTAATAATTTAAAATCCTTAAGATTTTTAACCCTATAATAAAATAGTAAGCTGTATTGTAATTAGTCCATGCTGCTGGAAACACCCATTCGTCAACAAAAGCATCTATAGTTTTGCCATCTGTTGCATTTGCACTTATCATTATTGGCATGATAAGAATGCTAACTACAAGCAAACCAAAACACAACTCTGATGTTAAACGAAGACAAGCTTTATTTACCTCGTTAAATATCATATAAATACAGTGATACCTCAAGATACGAAATTAAACCGTTCAGGGGTGGCCTTTGTATGCTGAATTTTTCTTATGCTGAAGTAAGTTTTACTTGTAAAATGCCTAATCTGTTCCAAGCCACAGAGAAACAACACAAAAAAAAATTAACTAACATGGGAAATCATAGATAATTTAAAAAAATCCTTAAAAGAACATATTATAAATCTAAAAAATAATAATAAAACAATGAAAACTAAATAAAATAAATGAAAAAAAAATAGCTCTTATTTTCCGAGTGAGGCGATGTGGCGAAGTGTCGGAGGAGGTGATAGCAGAGGAGAACAGATGTAACGGAGGAGAACATTGACCATAACAATACGCTTTGCCAAAAAAGCAAAACGAAAATATTAATGAATTTAAGACACCAACACAAAACTGGAAGTGTGCATGAGGCAAGGAGAGCTCTTCCGTGAAGATGTCATGGGGAGTCAGGCGACCTGCTACGCACTGCTTTCGTATCTTGAATTTTCCATAATGTGAAGCATTCGTATCCCGTGGTACAACTGTATAACTCCATACATATATCTGTTGCCTCTGTAGAAGAGGTTATTTACTTTATTGCCAAAGTTTGACTCTATAATCCAGTGTTTAACAGGGGGCACAAGTCAAGACAGAGTGTTAAAGCACTTGCTCTGCACCACCTCGACCAATAACATAGCTCGCGCTCTGTAAAGCCTTGACAAGGACTTAGAACTTTTCAGAGGCATGCTGTAGGCTTCACAACAGGTTCAGCCAACCTGAGGTTATGTGAATACGCAGCATTCCAAAAGGGCAAATCATAGGCTAGTATAGATTGACCTTTAGGAGGAATTATAGTTTATTTTTGTTATAATTATAGTAAGTTTTTACCCAGTTTAACCATATGTTGATACCAAAAACAGAAGTTGCATTATTTTCAAGTCTTTCACATGTTAAGTCATTGAGTTTTGACTTTTAGCTAGATAAAGCAATTATTATATGTTCTGGGGTGTGGATAATGCGGTAAACCAGCAGCACTTGAACATTCCTGCCTGTGCTTACCAATCAATAGCTTCCCAGAATAGTGTCACATTTATTCCTGAGGAATAGAAGGACAGTTTCATGATTTACTCGTAATTTCTTTGTCGAAAGGCTATTTTAAGAATTCAGTTTCGAAAGAACTAATTTGAAATTTGGATGAACGCAAAGCTTATTTATTTTGAAAAAGGTACGAAAGTTGTTTTGAACACAAACAAATGAAGTAATTGCTGTAGGAAATATGTCATGACAACTGTGAGGTCTATGCTATTTACTTCCTCATTTCTCACAACATTCATTCAGGATTACAGAAAATAAAAATTTACTTCCTTCAACTCAAAGCGTCTCACTTCAAAGCAGATTTGACTCTAATTCTGGTGTGTTTTTCTCAGCTGGTGGTGCAGGCTGGCCTCTTCCATGGCAGTGAACTCCTGTGTAGGGTGACCAGTAATGAGGTCAATGTTTGCTCTGATCCTGTCTGGGACCAGAAGCTAGTCTTTGACATCAGCGTGAGTGACCTGCCTCGCATGAGCCGTCTCTGCTTTGCTCTCTACGGCATCATTGAGAAGACCAAGAAGCGCCCTACCAAGAAGAAAAATAAAAGAGCGGTATGTGCCCAGAACACTTGTCACTTAGCAACCAATGGTGCGACTGATGAGAGATTCCACAGAGAGCAAATGTTGTGCATGAAATGCAAAGATGCTTGATAATGTTGCTTCCAAGCCTTACACTTAAATATTTTGTTGCTAGTTTAGTGAAAACTATGAAATCAAGACCCCATAGCTTGCTGGTGTTCATCATTTGGTTATTTGGTGTCAAACAAAGTCATTCATAAGCCAGTGTCATACTTTTTATGGCTCACTCTGTGTCATGCAGCATGCCGACGCAAGTCTGTTGAAATTCTCAGGTGTCAAAGCATGTGTGGCTGTGAGTATGGCTCAATGCCAACCCATCAACTTCTGCTTTAAGCGGAACTTCTCTTTTAGTGAGCTAGAGAAGTCTCCAACTATGTAATACTTGAAAAGAATGAAATTCCTGTAACTCACTCAAAACTTGTTTTTCCGGAAGAACAATTGTGACTGCTTTAAAATATAATGTTTTGGTTAGGAATCTAAGGGCTAATGACTTTTTAATGGCCAATATTGTTTTTACACATTGTTTAAATTCGGTAGCATTTTTTAGATTGTTCTGTTATTGCTGTAGTTGTAAAAAGAGTTGAATTAAGGTGCTGACATGACACATGCTCAGAAGGGTTGCCAGGAGAAACTGAAGTTTTAGACCTCCATCATGACAGTTCGATTATTCCACTTAACGGTCCCTTAGAGCCACACTTTATCTGAACTAGCTTTTTAAAGACTAGAAATGCATTGTTGAACTTAGTCAACTGTGCAAAAAAGTTAAAAAAAAAATCTGTTAAGAGCTACAGAATTATAGAGGAATTAACTAAAGTCTGGTGAATTGTGCTCTTGTTTCATTCCAGCTGGTCAGCTAATAATTTCTGTTTGTTTGTTTGTTTGTTTGTAAACTAAATCTCAATTAGTACAATGAAGTAATGTGAAATGTTTCCTAATTAAGGTTCTGACATCTCTGTGTAGTATATAAAGCAACAAAACCAGACTGATCAGCCTGGTACTAGACACGTTTTTTTATTTAGAAGTAAAGTTACAATCTCTACAATGGTTCTGGAACATTAAGTGGTTTCTTTGCTTTTCTCATCACCTCCTACACCTGACGTCTTCTACAGTTTTGTTTTGATGACATCTTCACCTCTCCCACGTGAAATGCCACTAGTGTAGAGTCAGAATGTCAGAATGTTTACTAAGCCTTGAATGACTCCTCTGTCTCAGGACTGTCCACTGGCTTGGGTGAACACCATGGTCTTTGACTACAAAGATCAGCTGAAGACTGGAGAGTTCTCCCTGTCCACTTGGCCTTCAGTCCCAGGTGCTTAACGTTTGCTTTTGCTTCTTTTATTGTAACCTATTGATTGTAAAAGATTGTTAGAAATCTATCTGTTGTTCCCACTGTAAATAAAACATGAGCAAGCTGTCAATTTAACCAGTTCTGACCCAGAAGACGTCATGTCAGTATAGACATGAAATCAATTTATTTTTAATCTCACATGTTTCCTAGGTTTTATTCATAAAAATTGTATGTAACGCTCCTCACTTTAGGTTTGCATTGTTTACTGTTTTCAGATGATAAAGGCGATCTGTTGAACCCCATGGGCACTGTGGAGAAAAATCCAAACATTGACAGCTCAGCTGGTCTCCTCATTCGCTTTCCCAACATTAGGCCATACCCCCTTTACTATCCACCAATTGAAAAGGTGCATTTTCGGGGGATTTGTTTAGGAATTGCATGCTTCTGTAAACAGCTTTGGGTAAACTTTAGAGTGCAGTCCACAAATTATGGTGTAAGTACAGGGTAATTGTACATGAAAAGGGCAAGTACATTTCTAGGAATAACAGGGTAACAAAATAGGAAAAATAATAGTACATATTAGGTAATTTTTTTGTATAGTGTACTTTCACAGTACATGTAGATGAATTACTTGTAGATTACTTTTAGTTTTGATAATTTGTAGTTACGTAATGTCAATGACCGTGTTTCCAGAAACAATGTGAAAACATAACAAAAATACATGGAAATTATATTGGATCAAGCTCCACTTTAGATTACAGCCTGTGTCCTATGTATTTACAGGGCAATTACACTCTAACTACAGATAACAAAGTAAACTTTAGATCACAGCCCTCATTTTCAGTACAGTAGTTGCAGGGAAATTACATTTTAACTACAGGTAACAATTTACACTTTAGACAATACAATACAACCTGACTGATTTCCTGTAGTTACAAGGTAATTACATTGTAATTAAAATGAACAACAAATCTCCACTTTAGATTACAACCATCAACCCTTGTAGCTGCAGGGCAATTACATCGTAACTATAGGTAAAATCATTGGTAGTTACAGGGCAATTACATTGTAATTACTAGTATTACACTAGACTTACAGACAAAATTATATACTTTACTAGTACTTATTTAATTATTTTCTTTTTTTATTCCTGTTTTATTATCCCGTTATTATCAGAAATGTACTCGATATCATATAATTACAATTAATTATTGGTAACTCCACCATTTTTACTAATAATTACCCTGTAGTTACTATATTCTTAGCAAACTGCTATCTCAAGTGGTACCTGTTTTTTATTTAGCCTCTCTTTAATTTTCAATTCCAGCTTAACGAACTGGGTCTGAATGGTGAAAAAAGTGTTGCAACTAAAGAAGAGGTGAGAAATATTTACATACATCATTATCCCCTAATTTAGTTTTGGGTTGGTGTTCCTCATGAAACTGTTTAATGTCACAGTAGCACTAAAATTTGCATTTTAACATTTAGACCATAGACTTTAACAAATATGGAGGATAAATGATCACATATGATTAAAAAGGATTTCTGGCACAAGATCAGAATAACAATGCTGATGTGTTGGGCAGGTGTTTTTTTCAAACAGCTTAAACAAAACGTAGGATTGAAATTTTTATTTTATAATTAAAGAGTAATTTATGAAATATTGTTTCAAATCACATAATAACTGATGTGTTTCCTGAGGTTAAACCATTTGCCTGCTCTAAAGTGCATTTCACTATTGTATCATGAGTGAATTGGGTGATTTTCAAGTCAGACATAATGTGGGTTTGTTGTTATTAAACTTTCCAGTGATATGCTCATATGACATAAGACATTAATCAGCAAGATTTGTGAATGGTTATAGTACCAGAAGTTGAAGGAGATAGTGGACAATAAAAACTACACAGAGATCTTTGAGGATGAAAAGGAGCTGCTGTGGAAGCTGCGAGAGGAAGTCAAGCTGGGGTACCCAGAGAGTCTTCCCAAGCTGCTGCTCATCACTAAATGGAACAAGCATGAGGACGTGGCCCAGGTGAGGTTTACCTTCAACTGCTCGAGGTAGGTTTCATGCCAGCCTTTAGGAGCAGTAAGAGCATCTATCTGGGTTCTAGGCAGAAGACACTTTTTATGTGAAATTTGGTGTGAGTGTATTATATGACTAGCCAACAATCATAAGGTGGCCCTAGTTAAGCCTATCCACATCCTAGTATAAAAGCAACCTACCCTAACCTTCTCATTTGATAACTGTATGTAATGCCCACTTGCACAGTCTCAAGGTCAGTCTCAAGCTACTTTCTTGATTGACTTTTTCTCTTTTTCCCACTGCCCTTCCTGTCATTCTCAACTGTCCTAATTCGAATAAAAATATTGTTAAAAGTTACTTTTCATTAGCATATTACAAAATTGTTGTATTAGAGAAGAAAAGGTTTAAGCAACATTATTTATTTTCAACAAAAATAAATAAATTCCAATCAATTCCAATACCAACTGTAATCAAATGCCTTTGATGTTTCTGAATGACTACCAATATTTCAGTAAGCACAAAAACGTAAACAAAGTTTTATATTTGTCCAACACTTGCATGCATATGTGTCTGGAAGTGGTGGCTAAGTTGAAAGCTAAGTTGGCTGACGTTTTGGTCAAGTGTGGATCATCTTTAGCCCTTGTCTGCAATCAGGACCTGACTTGAGTGAAACAGAGCTAGGCAGAATAAAAATTGGGAAGTGCGAAAGCTGCTATCTTATCACATCATCTGGAAGTAACAAGCAACAATGAAGTAAAACGAGAGTAGCAGGGGTTTTTTTCTCACATAACAAAACATATTTTATAAATCATCAAAAGTTTTTACAATTGTGTAAAGAACTTTTTGAAACCTCTTCAAATGTAAATTAATTTCATGTGAATTTTAAAAATATTGCATCTTGTACCTGAGATACTGAGTAAATGCCTCAGTATCTCTGAAATTTTAAATAAAACTGAAATCAACCAAAATTATGAACAATTTAATTTATGAAATGAAAATTAAACCAAAAATAATGATTAGAAAGCACCTGTCTTTGGAATACTTGATTTAATTCCCTTTTTTTGTAAGGATAATGTAGTCTCCCACTCAGTGGCTTTGCTCTTTCCACAGATGGTTGGTTTGCTTCAGAGATGGCCTGAATTGCCCGTTCTGCATGCTTTGGAGCTTTTGGACTACAGTTTTCCTGACCCCCATGTTCGCTCCTTCACCATCCGTTGCCTTAGGAAGCTGCGGTGAGTCAGCCCTCTGCAATTCTGCAAACCTGATTCTGATCTCTGGAGAAAAGCTGCTTTCTCCATCGCTTTATCAAAATTCATGATTTCTCAAGTTAAAAGAATTTAAAGAAACTCTAGATTCAAGTTCTAAATACTTGTAAATATGATTTTTAAAATGTTAAGAGAAATAAAGATGTGCCATAGTTTTCTTCACTGAGTGTACTTATAAAGACATTTTCTCTGCGATTTAGTGATGCAGAGCTCTTCCAGTACCTCCTGCAGCTGGTTCAGGTTCTGAAGTATGAATCATACCTGGATTGTGACTTGACCAGTTTCTTACTGGAACGTGCTCTGGCCAACAAGAAAGTAGGTCACTTCTTGTTCTGGCATCTCAGGTAAGAGTTTCACTGTGCGCTATAGAGATGCCCTCCTCTATCCTCTTGGTGTGCTTAAGGCTTTGTTTTTTCTTTCTCTAAAGGTCAGAAATGCATGTGTCCTCAGTTAGCTTGCGATTTGGGCTGATTCTGGAGGCGTACTGTAGGGGGAGCATCCATCACATAAAGGTTTTGATGAAACAGGTTTGTTACAGTTATTTTTCTGTGTGAAGAATCTGAGTTGTTATTTTAACACATAAACCACTGTCTATGCTGTTGCTTGACTTTAGTGATCTGAGGTGAACCACTCAACTTTGCATTTTTTGTTTTGGGGGCTTTTGACTTGACTTGCTTTTGATTGATAATTTTGACCTTCATGAACACTCTAAGAAGTGAATTATTTTCAAATTCTATGTCCTGCCTCTATGGTTACCGGGAAATTATGCACTCCACGAAGGCGATGGTTGGCTACGCCCATTTTATCATACTAACAGTAGCACATACTACATCCATGTTATATACAGTCAATGGTAAATCAGCACAAGTAAATGCACACATAAACAAAGGAATTGTGTGCGCCATATTTTCCCCTCCGGCTGGAAAAGATAATGAGGTTCTGCAAGGTAATGACCTAATCCATCAGTGAACCAGCGAGAGAGATTGCTGATTTAACGCAGCATCCACTCATAAATAAAAGGGAACAACTGTTTTGCAAAATGCACTTGAGTAAAAAGTAATATATTTGACTTTGAAATGTAGTGAAGTAAAAGTAAAAAGTTTCCCCAAATGAAAATACTTGAGTAAAGTACAGGTACTTGAAAAAGATACTTAAGTACAGGAACAAATTTCCTTTACTTCGGTATTGCCCACCACTGGTATTTACTGGGGAAACTGTGTGCACTGTATACATGATATCCTGTCTCTTGCAGAACGAGGCTCTGAATAAGATGAAGGCTCTCAATGACTTTGTGAAGTCAGCCAGTCTGAAGGCTACTAGGATGCAGACCATAGAGGAAATGAAAGTGTGCATCAAGCAGGACACATACATGGAGGCTCTTTGCGAAACCGTTTCCCCTCTCAACCCAAGCATCATTTTGTCTGAACTCTGGTACCTTTCCATTTTTAATTCTCCTTCTACAACAAGAGATTCACTGTCTAGGATTGTATCATTCAAGTAAAGAATGCAAAAATGTTTTTCACTCTTCAGCATGATGTTTTTAGTATTTTTTCTACAACTAAATTTGAGAGAAAATTGTAGGACTGTTACTTCAACCCCTGAAACCTATGCAAAAATTAACCTGTAGTTACTTTTTCACTATGTAGGTTAAACTAAAAAGATTCTGCTCATTCCTATTTTGTTCTGAATGAATTTGTTAAATAACGATTACATACATCAATATATCTAATTGAATCACTTTTTTATTCATAATTTTAATTAATGATTTTAATAGGATTTTCAGACTTTTGGCAGAGGTCTATGTTTTGTATTTATTTATCCACTATGCCAGGCAACAAATGTTTTTATCATTAAGAAAATCACAGAAATTTAGATTTTGTTCATTGATCTAGTCTCTCCATCAGCAGTAATCAAGTATGTTTTAGCAATGTTTGATTACCATATTACTGATAAGATATCATTTTGCTGATTCTATAAAATAAATTCAAGCGATATTTTACACTTCTGCTCCATATTATCTCTGATAGGTTTGTTTACACTTTATACTTTTGTTTCTGTTTCAGTGCAGACAAGTGCAAGTACATGGACTCAAAGATGAAACCTCTGTGGTTAATGTACAGGAACAAATATGATACAGTTGGCATTATTTTCAAGAATGGAGACGGTATGAACATTTCGTAACAATATCTGACACAGAGGTTCCTCTTTTAGTTTTTTTGGTTGACTTTGACTCTTGTTTTGTTGTAGATCTGAGGCAGGATATGTTAACTTTGCAGATGATTCAGCTAATGGACGTTTTATGGAAAACCGAAGGTCTTGACCTCAGGTTTGAATTGTCAACTGTTACTCAAACTACCTACGTTATTTTCCATGGTCAAATAGAATCATTTTTCTCATGATTCACTCTTGTGGGCAATTAAATGTCATAAATTTTGGGCAGAGAATTAAAACTTGTGATTAGATGAAATACACATCTGTCAATCAATCCGTGACTGGCATTAATTCTGGAAGGCATTGGAGCTTGCGACTTTACCATACTGCCACCTATAGAAAATACTAGAGTAAAACAATAACATGGAATACGTATGGATTGCTTGATGACATACAATGTTTGTAAATAATACAAATCTTTTCCCAGAATGCAACCATATGGATGCCTTTCAACTGGAAATAAAACAGGTCTCATCGAGGTGGTGAAGAACTCAGACACTATCGCCAACATCCAGAGAAACAAAAGCAACAGCGCAGCCACCGCAGCCTTCAACAAGGACGCACTCCTCAACTGGCTCAAATCCAAGAACCCGGGGTGAGTGGGTGATACACACCACCTAACACCTCAGCTACATCTCAGTAGTTTTAAACCTTCAAGGGGTGTTTGACTTTTATGTACCTCAATTGCAATTTTGATGTACATCTGACTTTATTTATTGTTTTCATAGACATGTGTGTTCTAGTAAAGTATTCTGTATTGTATAACAAGTTGTTGGAAAATTAGAGAAGTGCTGGGGGTCATTAGGAACCAACACTTTTTTACACAGATTTTTGTATGACCTGGGGCCTCATGTATAAAACTTTGCGTAGATGTAATCTTTAAAGTGTGCGTACGCACAAAAGGCAGAATTTGCGTACGCACAAAAGTTTTCAGATTCAGAAAACTGTACATACGCCAGAACCTGTGCAAGGTTCGCTTTATAAATCAAAATGATCTGAATATTGTGCGCAGGTGCAAGTGCGTATTCCTTACCCCAATCTCCTCCCGAAATAACCATATTTGGAGGTTAAGACCGCCCATTTTGAATATGTATGATCTCCCTGCATATTAATACCACCAATAATTCGGTTAACAAAAGCTAATTCATTCTCAGATGGTGTCTTTATTGCAACATGAGTGCAGTCAACAGCACCGATTACATTGGGAAAACCGGCGATTGCTCCAAATCGCATTTTCATGTTGGGCTGTTCAGCTTGCGCGTAAGGAAAACGGATGTATCGGGGTGCCATCCCCACTATGGCATCCCATACATATGGCATCACACGGCTCAGGGATGACTGCGACATACCCGATCGGTCTGCCAACTCTCGCTGGAAAGTACCAGTGGCCTAATGTGGTCAATACTTGCCACACACAGCGCATGGTTTCTCCGCGAGGGTCTTTCCAATACTGGCCGTAATTCAGAACACAATTCCAAGAGGATGGCTCTTGGAAATCGAAATCGGCTCATGAGCCAATCATCATCATGAGCAAGGAAATCTTCACGGTCTCTGAAAACACGTTCCCTCCGTAGAGCGTCATTAGCAAGGTCTTCTAACAGTGCTAGAGCATCCATTATGATGACATGTTTTATACGCACATACCTTTTTATAGCCCATTCATTAAAACAAATGAGTAAATTCGAAGTATTTGCACCTGGTTAAGAATGCTAATAATGATAATTCAGGTTGATACAATTTGATTTATTGGGTGATGTAATAGGATAATTTAGAAGTTTTTCATTTTAAATAGCTATTGCTATTTGGGACAGTTGGTGTCACCAAAACACATACTCTTCTAAAAGAGTGCGTACGCACGGTCAAGAGCATCCGTACGGTGCGCACTTATTTACGCCAAGTTTATTTTTTATAAATCCCGATATGTGCGTGGAAAAATGCGTACGCATATTTCTATGCCCATTTTGTGCGTACGCAACGTTTATACATCAGGCCCCTGGCCTTTATGCAACTAACTAATGATTGTTGAGAACTTTCCACTAAAGAAGCGTAAAACAAGAACATCAACTCTCCCTGATGTATGCATGGTTTCTCTTCTAAAATCCTGTTTGTAGTGACTTCTCTGAATCTTTTTAAAGGCGTATACCCTTTTGGAAGGTAACCTTTGGCCATTAATGTGTGTATGAATTGACAGAACAAACACGTGTTATAGTGGTGTAAATTCATTAAGTCTTGGATTATATAATGCTTGAGAAAATGCAGTTATGGCTTAATACATCCCAATGTCTGACAACAATGCCTGAGGCTCCGTCAAGGGGGGCGCGTTTGACCTCGGGTAAAATACTTTTTATTTTTCTATTTAGTTTTTTTTTTTTTTTTTTACTGTTCTAGAATAAAATGCAATACCACTCCACTACATTGGCAGAGTATGAAGTGTAGAATTGAAGTGTAGAAGGCAGGCAGAGAGAGAATCAGACAGAGACAAACGAAAGTCTCCCGAAAGCAAAGACGAGGAAATATGACGCGTATGTAGCGCTTGGAGACAGGTGTGCTTACTGAATCTATGAATTAAAAAATCAAATAAAGGCGTCACTTAAAGACATTACACCCCAATCACGCTGAATGAAAAGCCGATTTAGTTTTTTTTGTCGAAAACCTGCCAAATATTGCCAGCTATTGTGGTCAGTCAAACAATGTTTATAGTTTGACTAAGGATTTAATGTTTTTTACATTTCAGTTGCACTTTGAATCTTTTCTGCTACAGTTAATAAAGCTATTCTTTGTTGTAAGTTGGTCCATATTTCTGTCTTTTTTCTCTAATAAGTTAATAAGGATACTGTTTTATGCAGAGGTGTACTTATAACAAATTTAAAGATAAATAATACTATTTACTATTATTTACTATTTATTTATAGTCGTGCATGGGGCGCGAGATGTTTTCTTCTTCCTAGGGGGGGTATGACAGAAAATAATTGAGAAACACTGCAATAGACAAACATTGTATTTTTAAACAGCAGTCTTAACGCACTTAATTATCAATAGGTAAATCAATTTATAACAGAAGTTTTTAAATCATTCATTCTAAACAGGCCCTGAAGGGACAGCTCATATAGTATTTACTTGACTTTAAAATATTATATGTATTAAGATTACCTGGCAATGCAGATGCTTTTTATTTTGTTTTGAGGATTTAGCAAGAACTGCTCAAATCAACGAGTTTTATAATGAAAACAGCTCCTAATGGACTTAATGGTTAATTTTTGTACAATGTCCTGGTCTTGATAATCCTCTGATTCTGCTTTACTTCACTGAAAAATAATTATATGTACTATCCTCTGCTATACTGCAGGCAGTTACTGTACTGTTGTTAACATGATGTTCCTGGCCCATTAAAACAGAGCAAATCAGACATGCACCCAATATTAGAATTTTTAAAACATATTTTGAACTAATAATACAAAACTATTTTGAACAAAAAATTTACTTGGCATAATATAATACCCTTAAGGTTAATAGTACATGCAAAATGCCATATTAGCTGCCATTTAAGTCCTAACACTGAAGTACAAATGATCTAAAACTGATAGTGGTCTTTTTGTGGGATGAGAATGGTTTATTCATTAAAGCATTTCTCTTCCTTTATTCAGCGATAAACTGGAGCAGGCGATCGAAGAGTTCACTCTCTCTTGTGCTGGGTATTGTGTAGCCACGTACGTTCTGGGAATTGGAGACCGTCACAGTGACAATATCATGATCAGAGAGACAGGGCAGGTGAGGTCTCTTTTTGCACATCGCTGCAATTTTTGGCACTAGAAACACTTAATGGAGCTACATTCCAGACTTGGTCCACTAGAGAGTGCTAATGAGCTTGCACAAATAAATGTATTGAATTTCTTTAAATACTGAATTTTTAGGTGCAGTGTGTAACATAAAATCAACCACAAGTAATCATAGAACAGTTTTGGTGTCAAGAGATATTTAGGAATTATATTTAGTATTATTATAGTATTATATTTAAGTACTGTTGTTACTGAAAATATTGGTATAAAGACAATATTTGCATTTAAAATGCACTGTCAATCTCAAAGTTTTTGTTTGTTGATACATTTAGGGTTTTAACAAGGCCTGTTTCCACTCTCTGATTCTCCAACCATTTAAGCATAAATCTGGTTGCCAGATCACACACGCTGTGAACAGTGACTGTTATGTGTGAGAGTCATTAAACCTCAAAAAACTTATCAGGATTAAAAAAAACATCAAGATTACATGAAAAATTAAACAAGGACACGTTCAGTTGTAATTTTTTTCTTTCAAAGCTACTTTGTCATTTAAGATTAAATGTATTTATTACTGACCTTAAAGGCTAAATAACTATTTATAATTATAAGAATGATCAATAGACAAAAAACCTACAGAGTATGTGGCGCCATTTGCCATGTGATATGTAGCCTGATGACAATCTGGCAACCTGTCACCGAGAGGGGAAACTCGTACCTGGCTAGACTGTACTTTTTGTTGCAGTACCAGTTTTGTCCACAAGATATTATACAGCACTTATTAATTATCAAACCTATGTATTCGTTTTCCCTAAAATGTTGACACAATTAATGTTTAGAGTGCTGTCAAATGGAACAGTTAGAGGTTGTGGACAATTAAATGCCCTACAAACAATCCAAGATCTTTTTGAAGCACAGCGAACACAGTTTGTTTACATTTTGCTCTTAAAAAATATTATGTTAATCTTGGTTAAACTTTGATTTGTAGGGGTCAGTGCAGACATTTTAAATCACAAAAACAAATACGCCCATACCAGTGGTACCTTGTCTAGGTACGACATACTGCACCTTTATATATGCTAAACATTACATGAAATAAGTGTGAGAGTCATTGTTAACTACACTTGAGATGTTATTAGAATAAATTGTTACCTTGATTTTTAAAATAATGATATGATATGTGTTTAAAAACAGACATCATGTTACTTTTGCTCTGAAGCACCTCATGGTATTTTTTCAGAAATTCTAAAATTGACTGCTCACTGAGATTACAAATCTTGATTAGAGCTACTCTAGTTTCTTTCTTTTTTTTTCAAACTGAAGATTTGTATCAGTGTATGATAATTTGCTTTGAATATTTTTTTACAGTTATTCCACATCGACTTTGGACACTTCCTGGGGAACTTCAAGAGCAAATTTGGAATCAACAGAGAACGTGTGCCTTTCATCTTGACCTACGATTTCGTTCATGTAATTCAAGAGGGTCGCACCAACAACAGTGAGAAATTTGAAAGGTTGGTGCAAATTTTTAAGAGGTCAACTCAAGAGTAATGTTTGTACTTGATTAGTGTAATAGCTTTCCTTTCTGTTGTATACTTTTATATTCACAAAAGATTTATTTAGGAATAAAAGCTTTGACAAATTGATTCTGATAATAATCATGTTATGTATGAGTATAACAAAATTTGGAATATCATTTACATTCTCAACAGGGTTAAAAAAGAGTTTTATCTTATGTATGCTGTTCAGTTTTTTCACTTTTTGCTTTAGCGAGTTTACAATTTTGAATCGTAAGTGTTTTACAATTAATGTTTTATCTATAAAAGCCATTTTATGACCATAGATGATGACTTACTTAAACCTGTGCAAAACTGTACCTATTTTATATATTTATATATATTTTTTTATCTTTCAAAGTAGGTCAGCAAATAGTAATTTTTTTTCATTAAAACACATTAAAGTGTTAGTAGAAATGAATGTAGAAAGTATTTATGTTGCCAGGTTTCGAGAGTGCTGTGAACAGGCCTATAAGATTCTCTGCCGGAACGGGGCTCTGTTTGTGAATCTCTTTGCCTTGATGAAAGCGGCAGGACTCCCTGAGCTCAGCTCCTCCAAAGACATTCAGTATCTCAAGGTAAATTCTATTAAAATCCTTATCATATGTCCTCTCTCTAGTGATTTATAGGCATGAAATCTCACATCCAAATCAAGGACAGTATGTTAAAGGTGGAGTGTTTGATTTTTAGCCGATTAGCAGGCCCTTAAAAAATATCAACATAAGTGACATAGGTCCTAAGGGAATTTTTCATTTTGGGGATTTTAACCATTAACAGGAAATTCCAATGATCACACACACCACCTTTAACAGCTGGTTTAAAAAATAGGCATATTAAATAGTACAGTGATACCTCAAAATACGAAATTAATCTATTCCGGGGTGGCCTTTGCATGCTGAATTTTTCATATGTCGAAGCAAGTTTTACATGTAAAATGCCTAATCCATTCCAAGCCACACAGAAACAACACAGAAAACTGAAAATAACATGGAAAACCAGAAAGCAGAATAAATTTATAAAAAAAAAACAATAACCTTTATCTTTTTGAGATGTGGCGAAGTGTTGGAGGAGATGGTAGCGGAGGACAACAGATGGTAGCAAAGGGGAGCCACGGCAATAAAAATACGCTTTGCAACACAAAAATATTCATGAATTTAGGACACCAACAAAAAAAACTAAATTGTGCATGAAGAGAAACAGAGCTTTTCTGGGAAGACGTCATGGGCCATCAGACGACCAATAGGAGAGCAGTATACTACACACGAACACACAGTATCGCGGCTGGAACTGACCAATAGTAGAGCAGAACATTTGGTGACTCGTTGAATGCAGTCATGTGATGTCCAGTGTTCTTTTTTTTATTTTATTTTTTATTATTGTAGAATATGTGTGTTTTTCGTATGTCAGATTTTTTTTTCGTACCACGAGGCAGAACTAAATATTCTTCACATGGCCTTTCATATCTTGCTTATATTTACATAAAAATATAAGTATTAGAAGTAGAAATTAGGCTGAAAATCACAACTGCAACAAAGTACAGAATGTCAAAAATTAGTATTTGTACACCTCTGTTTATGCCTCAGAAAAAAAGTCAGTTCTGCTTTGACGACTGGATATAGAACATCAGTGCATTTCCTATATTTTATTCTTACCGTCAAAGAATTAGACTGTGTCGTTCAAAGCTGTTTATGAGGGTATTCATTTTCTCAGGAAAATGGCCTTTCCTAGCATTGCTGACCTAAGCTTTTTGACTATCAATGTGAATGGAACAATGTATGGAATATATACAGTGGTGACACTTCATCTTTAATTAAAGCAGATTGACATTTTCTCACAGGACTCTTTGGCACTTGGGAAATCAGAGGAAGAAGCTCTAAAGAACTTTAAAGTGAAATTTAATGAAGCTCTCAGAGAGAGTTGGAAGACTAAGGTGAACTGGATGATGCACGCTTTTGCCAAAGATAACAGATGAAGGTCGACGGATCAGAGCCTGCTTCAGGAAATGCACCGATACTTTTATCAAATCAAACCATAGCAGCTTTGGACTCAGTTCAGTAAAATGTGCACCGCTCTCTTGGGTATTTATTTATTCTTTTGTGCTGCATTGTCAAGGCAGGATGTGAGCAAATTGTTAATATTTTAAAAGAAGTCTCTGGGTTTTAACAGGGGATTACTGATAGCAGCAGCCATTAAAGAAATGTTTACATCTCTAGTATGATATGATAAATAGTTTTTGAATTGAGAAGGGTTTGTTATTTTTGGAACACAAGGCCCTGGGAATATAGATGAATAGTTTAGTCAACTATTGTGTTTGACTAGTTGATTTAAAATATGTTGTGCCATTTTTCTGTGTAAAAGTGTGTATATTTTTGCCGTTAATCATGTATTTTTTATTTATTTTTTGTGGGGGGAGGGGGCTTTTTAATGCCTTTATTAGATAGGACAGTAGAGAGGAGACCGGAAAAATATTTGGAGGAGAGATCATGGTAGATTGATCGGCAAAGGACTGGTGGTAGATGCTAACCCTTGTCACCGCTACGCTATCAGTGCTGATGAGAGTCATTTATTTAATACTTACGAACATATGGTTTACATGTTTATTTCAGGATTTTGGTTTCTCTGTTTACATGAATGTTTTGGTTGTATAGATTTGTATTTGCAGTATTATTTCTGCTGAATAGTGTAAATGATGGGATAGCTGTTTATCAGGAAAGACTTTGTATATATTGTGTACATGACGGGATGTTTTGTACATCCATGTGGAGGAACCCTAATCTAGTTTTTGGGATTTCTGTGCCTTTGGGATGAGACACAAGCCTTGTAAACGTGTAAACGTTTCTTGTAAACGTGTCCAAAGAGTTTGCTTCTTGTTCCGTCTAAAGGACGTATGCCTTCTATAATGCAGTGTAAATCAGGGCAAAATTAACCATGATTGTTTTGTTGGTGACCTGCACCTGTTTAATGTGTGCCTATTTCCAGAGTTAGTGAAGCTTGTATTTTCTCTTTCAGAATGTATTGTTGCAGTCTTCTTAGAAATGCACATGCTTTGTTTTCTGTAGGTTAAATGTCTAGTGGGTTGTGAAGAATGAAGAATGAAGGGTTTAAACATTGATTGTACTTTTGGTAATGAAGAGAAGAAAGAATCAGGAATTTAGTTCTTCAATCTACTGAATTGTGTTGGCCTTTCAACATGGAAGGGTTGATATCAGGTTTTGTAATTGTGCTGTTCATTTTCTTCTTTTTCCCCATCATAAATTTCTGAATACAAATAAGTACGTGTCGTTCTATATATTTTTTATTATTTATTTGTCTAAACTCTCTGACTGTCAGGGGGAATTTTAAACAAAATGATAGTGACATGTTGGCCAGATATGGAATGACCCATACCCAGAATTTGTGCTCTGCATTTAAGGATTCCTCACTGACTGCTTGAGACAGCAGTGAGTAGATTTCCATTAACATCCATGGTACAGCTAAAAAAATCATTTTGCTGGGTCCTTCGTTGTTGTTTAATTCCAATCGCTAGCTTTAACCTGCATGACAACTTTTATTATTATTTATTATTATTATTACTATTATTATTATTATTGTAGATGTTTTTAAAAATGTTCGCTTCCTCACTTATCCCTGGATATTTGCTGTGAACTCAGTGCCCTGTAAGCGCTATGACGCCCTCTGCTGGCAATTTTAATCTTCGCGCTGTGTCAGGAACTGAATCGGCAGCAGCCCTTGAGTCACTCCAGCGCTACCAGACTGTAGGGATGTGACCCCGGAACAGGACGCTTCTTTATACACAAAACAGCTCTAAAATACCACGAAAACGACAGAATCCTGGACCAGGAGAGGTAAGATATCAAACCGACTCCGTTTTGTGAGGACTGCGCCCCGAAACGAGACGTTATCTACATCGGGATTGCTTTTTTTTCGGTTGCTAGCTAGCTAATGTGTGTATGTGAATGGGAATTGTGGGAACTTCATTCAGGGCTTTGTTACAGCCCCGCTGTCCAGCTTGACTGTTTAAAGTCATCTTTTATTATCCGCACGCTAACTTTCTCATGTAAATGTCGTGGTTTGTGATAAAAACATAATGTTTAGTGAAATTCTTCGTTCGAACAGTTACGAACAACCGAAGAGCTTATTTTACAACTGAACGAGGGTAACTTAGAGATTGCAAAATGCAATTTAACGTTCCCATTTAATGTTTACGTAGTTTAAGACCCACCAATTAACAACTTCGTTATCTCGATTTGCCTCGTAACAATTAATGTAGGATGCACGTTGTTGTGTTTACCTTTATAGATTTTTTTATCTAAACTCGATTCTGCTTGTGCGAATACTTTTCTTTTTTTAATTGCTGATTTGTGGCTGTATTTTTTCTATGCCTCCTAAAATAACACAAGTTATTGGTGTATGTATATGAATGTGATTGCTTGCTTTGATATCCTTATTTGATTATCTCTGGTGAAAAATCTGTCACTTGTGTCACATTCACATCTCTGAGGGTCTATTTTTAGTCCCTCCACTCCCTGAACTCATTGTGAATACAGAATACATCTGTCAACTCCAGTGAAGCTCAAAGTTTGCCTCTGAAACTGGCACTCTGCCTTTAGTGGGTATTTCCACCAGGGCCAAAGAACAGAGTAAGTTACTGATGAAATTAAGAATATATGTATTTTTTTCCCAGTTACTTCATCCTTCTTGAGGGAGTTGTATATTAGACCGTTTCAATCCTCTGTGGTGGGGGGCAGGTGGTGTAGATGGATCCCTTCAAGTGTATCCCAAAGGAAGATCATCTGCTGTATTTGAGCTACAAGCTTATGCATGGTGGCAGGCCTCCTGCCAAGCCCCGCTTCAACACATTTTATGTTGTTGTTGGGGAACCCAGCCCCCCTGGTGTCCCCTACCCCCTCTCGCTCTTCCCCATCAGTTACAACTCTGTCTGGGTTTACGCCTTGAGGACTGTCTTCTTAGATTTCAGTTAAAAATGTTCTCCTGACACATGCTGCCATTGTAACTTTTTATTCAACTTTTTGCTAATTGTAGCTCTGATACAAAAGATTTAAAGGAGCCCTCCTATAAAAATTAAGACTTTATATCTGTTTGGATAGAAACATGGCTCGTTATTGTGTGAAAATCCACCCTTAAAAGATACAGATCCATGCAGGGGTTTGATTTTAGTCCCAACAAATGCTTTGAACCCTCTGAGAATGAGCTGGTGTGAAACTCGCTCTAAATGTTAATGGCAATTTTGCTCATGACAACCGCTTGCTTCAAAGTTCTGTGATTGTTTTGGTATGTAAAGAAATACACGACTCTGCTTGTTTACTGCCATCAAAGGGACCTTTAAGGACCTTAAAAGTTTATTATAAATAAACTTTTATTTATAATAATGGTAAAATATAACTCTCTTCTGTAAAATCACTGCGGAGGCAGTGTTGCAGAACAACAGCGCGACGGCAACTTTATTTTGCGTTTCTCAGTTAACAACTGAAAACACTGAAATCAAACTCTGATAAACCTGAAAACTCTATGCTTGTGCCATAATCGAGAAAGTGGGGAAAAAAGAGAAAGCAAACCCTTCGGGCAGGCTACTTTATACCCCCTCAAAGGTGATACGCATCCTACCCGGAAACTCCACCTTCTTCCCCACTCGCCCATCGTAGACACGGCAAAGACACAAAATCAACAAACATTCAACATAATTCATAAAATACTAATAAGTATAATCATTACTCATTATTACTAATATAAAATATAACTTCTTGAACTTTCTATCACATTATGGAGGAAATGCACCGGCAGATCTACCAAAACGCATGTTTGTTTGCTCGAGCCATTTCGCGAGGGTCAATACAAAGCAGGATTTGCAAGGATGTTGAGTATGGCGGAAAAAATAAATGTAAAGCAAACAATACGGTTGCTAAAAGAACCCAAGTTGAGCGACTCTGTGTGCAGTGCAATCTTGAATGAACAGTCAACGTGAATAACGGCTGTTTGTGATTAACGTCGAGCAAGGATACATGGAGTGAAGAAACCGAACTCTGTATCCACCTCCCAGCCAATCAGAATGCAGTATTCAGACAGATCGCGCCATAAAATGGATTTATTGTGTGGGGTGAAGCGGCTCACACAAAGATGATAGTGACATTCCTGATAAATGAAAATTCTCCCACACAATTCTATGGCAATTGTTTTCTCAAAATTTTCTTACATTCTTGAAGTTGGATCCAGTTTTTTACAAAACCTCTATAGTCTGTGTGAAATCAATGATGAGCACATCTCTGACATTAACCTGCATATTGTTTTAGTCTGTTCTGTCTGTTCCCTTTTATTTTCTTCCTGCTATGGTTGATTGATCAACTGGTGCAACTTCTAGTACAAACAACCCGAGTTAGATTTGACTGTGTAACAAATTGCATATTATCTCTCCCCTACTGTAAGTCACTTTGGACAAAAGCGTCTGCCACATGCATAAATGTACATGTCCAAAAAACAATTTAAAGTGTTTTTGACAATAATCAAAGTTACTGCTCCAATTAATTTCAATGGCTGAGTGTGTGATGTAAGACGAAACATCATCATAAAGTTGATTTAAGCAAATACTGTTAGATTTAACTCTATTTAAATAAAATTGTAATGAAGTCATTTGCTCTCAAAAGGTTCTCATTTCCCTGTTGAGACCTTTAAATGATAAAACAGCAGTTTGACTGCAGTATACTTCTGTTATGAGTGGAGTATTCACTTCCTTCCTTGAGCAGAGTTTGAGTCTGTTTAGATAAATTTGACAGAATTTTCTTGCCATTTTTCCCATAGCTGGATATATCTGACAGTCAGCACAGCAGTGGTCCCAGTGGGAGCTTTCACTGCAGTGAGGTTTAACTTGTGATTCAAAACGAGAGCTCTGGTGCTTGACAACCATCTTGTGACAGACTAAATCAGATCTGAAAACCATGCAGATGCGCTGAAAAATGTCACATCTTCACACTTTTTTATTTAATTTGTTCAAGGATTTAGGCTAATAAAGCCTTACTATTGCAAATTTCTACAGCAGCATCTGAACATCCATGAAGCAAGTCAAATATTTGGAGCTGCTTTTGAAATAGTCGTTTATTGGGTAAAGCATGTCGTATCCAAATGATTTAGAGCTTGTATATTGCTTGCTCATGGTGCAGACATTTCGTCAAGTCTTGACCTTGTTATCCCGAGTCTTGCTGCCTTGTCTCTATTGTTGTCTAACACAGTAGCTGTTGTTTCACTCTGGAAATGCATTTGCTAAGATTAGCTTAAACTCTGGTTTGAGTGTGTCAATTTATGCGCTCTAAAGGAGTAATGGTAAACATGTGCATCCTAGTTTTACCCTTACATCATCTGTACATATCCTGATTTTGCATACTTAAAAAAAATTTTTTTGAGCATCTGTTGAATAAGATTTCCTTAGATCTTATTCTTTTAATTTCAACAGACACCTTTCATTGAACAACATGTCTAATTTCTCCTTGGGATCCTGCAGTCTTCTTAAGGCAATAAGTCACTTGTCAGCTTTTTTTCTCGCATTACATCAAGCCACTCATGATTGGTTCTTTTGTTCACATGACTGAAGTTGTCTGACTGTGCACGGCTCCTTTGAGATAAAAACTGAAAAAAGACAAAAAGAGAACTTAAGCCATTGATCTGCTCACTGAGAGCATAATCTCTCAACACACACAGACCGCCTTTTAACTTTGTGTGTTTTCTCATTCTATTAAATAAAAAAGCAAGGTTTGTTAAAGTGAAAAACCGCTTTGTATGCAACACGGAAGTGCTGTTGTCAGGATCTGAGAGGATAAAGCTTCTCGCACAGCAGCTCGCTCTATTTTGGGGGAGTACTACATTTGTTTTCGGCACAATCTTTTTTTGTTCACTCACTCACTAATATGAAGAGAGCAATTATTTTAAGATGGTTTGTATTTATCTCATGTCCAGTAGTCACCATGAAAAAACACTAAATATGATTTGCAAACACTGCCTATAAAATGCCATCAGATCTTTTTTTTGCATGAGTGAGTGACTTTGTCTGTGTATACACATTTTTGGAATAGAATGCTCTATACAGTGATACCACAAGATACAATTAATCTTTTCCGAGGTTGTCTTTGTATACAAAATTCTTCGTATGTTGAAGTTTTACATGTAAAATGTCTAATCTATTCCAAGCCACACAGAAACAACACTAACAATTGGAAAAGTACATGGAAAGTTAGAGAAACATAAACTAGAATTTTTCGATCCTTAATATACACATTATAAATCTAATAAATAATAATAAAACAATAAAAATGGAATATGAAATAAATGTAAAATAATAATCCTTACTTTTCGAGTGAGGCAATGTGGCAAAGTGTCAGAGGAGGTGGTAGTGGAGGAGAACGGATGATAGCGAAGGAGAGCCATAGTCATAATAAAAAATACGTTAAATAATTAACGTATATATAAATAATTTGTGTTATGGCCTAGAGATGGAATGTCTAGGGAGGACAGTCATAACATTATATTTTGAGTAATCAACCTGGGATGAGTGTGCAGAAAGAAGGAATACACGCCTTAGCACACAATAACAATTTATTGTTACAACCAAGTTCACTGTAACACAAACTTAAGGAAGACAGCAAAGAACCAAAACTTAGCAGGTTGGCTATTGTAACAATTAAACAAAAACTTGCAGGAACCTCCTGCTTCAGGGCAGTTGCTCTGAGCCCTTAGTAACCCAAACAATGAAAGCAGCGTGAAACAAACAAATTAATGAACCCAATGAAGAATAACTGAGCCCCACTCTCATCTTCGAAAAAGTGATGAATGTTTCTCTGCAAGCTGTTTGTAAGGATTCAAATGACTTGATGAGTCTATAAATAGAGTTGCTTTCTGGATTGTAGGTCTGCTCCTTCCCTACATGGGTAGTGGTACAGATGAACTTTGTGCTACCAAGTGCATTCGAAATGTCATTCAATTACCTCAGTAACAAGAAGATAATTCAGTTTTAATGCCTTTTATATTCTCTTTAAAGTTGTCTGTATTCAAAAACATCAAAACAAACCAAGTTCTGTGAGTCAGTAAAAAGGTGTACTAATTTTTTGTAACCTTCATATGACTTCCACTGTCAAATTATAAAAGTCTGAAAATCTGATGGCAGTAAATCCAGACTCTAGAATGACTAAATGAAAAGGCAAACAATTTATAGGTAAAAATAATTGACTAATAGTTATTGACTTTTATTTCCTATTTTTGATAAATTTTAATTGACTCATCACTAAGCCTTCTGACTCTTTGACAGTGTAGTTAAAATCAAGTTGTTTTTTGTAAAATTAGTAGAAAGCCACAAAAATTCTGAACTTTTTGTGGCTGAGTGATTAACAACATCCCAAACCGGTCACTACCATCAGTGCCACCCACCACTAATGATTTCTGAGAATAAAATAAAAGTGAAATATCTTTAAAGTGCTATAAAACCTAATAAACTTGAGAAATAAACCAAGGTGTTTGCTTCTTAGTTAGATTTTTTTCAGCACAGACATTTTAAGAAATTTTTGACATTACATATTTTTGTAAGACCTTTGTGGATAGGAATAGCTTTTAATAAAGAAAAATTATAATCGAGCACATGGGTTTATACACATAGCACATACAGTCTTATACAATTCAAACAAAAAATGTTTTAACAGAATGATAAAAATACAAGTTTTGAAAAGATCTCAATACTGGAATGGTTTTACTTATAACTCAAACCAAAACACCTGAGACAGTGTGTCCTGAAGATCCCTTTGCCTGGAAAAAAATGTTAATTTCCACAAGTTTGAGAAGGGATGGAGGGAAGCTATTATTCTGCAAAGGCTGTTAGAGATGCACTGAACGAGTGAGTGAGTGAGTGAGTGAGTGAGTGAGTCAGCCTGCCTAGCTTGTCTCGTTTCCAGCAGGAAGGACAGTCATGATCAAAAGCATGAGAGGGAGAGTGAGCCCCCCCTGAAGGTGTGCCGGGTGTCACAGAGCTGCCAAACTGATGCTTCGGTCCCTCTCAAGCCTTTCATCTGTGAGCGCTCCTCGCTTCCCCCTGTGGCTGCCAGCGAGACGCAGCAGAATAAAGTGCATGCTTTATTCAATATGAAGCTCTTTTGATGCCATGGCGCTTTGGTGACTGATGAGTTTGTGACCGAGTTCGTATTTTGCCAGCTACCTCTATTTCTGTACCACTTGGTGCTTTTTATGGAAGGCATCAACCGCTTTTAACATTCTCAATTGGGCCATGGGGAGGTGCTGTCATGCTTGAAGTCAGAAAAATTAATTCTGTGCAAGACAATGTATTGAAAGCTTCTAGTTAACAATAGGGTTACTCCACATAAAACAAACTGCTGATGAGGTGTTTTGTGCCGATAAAAGGGTGGGAGGCATCACAGGGTTGATGATGGTGTAGGATTCCCTTGAGAAAACACCCTTATTAAGATTAATGTTATTCAGTTTTCTTTTTTTGTAAACAAAGGGTTTTGATTGTTTATTCACCTTTCATATGGCCGTGTCTTTTACTATATAACTAACATGATAATTGAGGAAAAATCTTAACTCTATTCTCCCTCTTGAATTTGCTCAATAAGCCATTTTGTAGAAACCCTATTCTTTTGAGACACTTTGCTGTGTATTTATATTATTTGTTTAACCCTTTGATTAATTTAAACTTAAACTAAAAGATGTACATTTACATTTAATTTTATATATTAGGTCAAATAGATACTAGAAACTAAGGTAAACTAAATTAGGCAGAATTCAGAATCCAGTTAATTAATATCAACTGTAAAGCATTTAGTAAATCACATACCATATTAAACAAAGGGCACCAAAGCTAGTGGGCAGGTGTGTGGCCAAATCACCTCGGTGTATCAGTTTAGGCCCTGTTTAGTTACTCCAGGAGTTAACGAGCATGTCCTGATTTCAAACATGAGCCCTGCTGCAGAAGTTGAGTGAAACGCACACTTTGTTGTTGCTCGGCTCAAGCACAAGACTGTCTGAGATGAGCACATTGTCCAAAAGATGATAGAAATGTATCTGTAAAGTGAAGTTAATACATTTCAATAACTAAGCAGATCTGTATAACCTAATAAGTACAGGCCTTAATTATGCAGTTACAGTGGTTTATATTCAGTTTGCTTCTTTAAAGTATCTCACTCTGAGTGCAGGTTGGAAAATAGGCCATTAGAAAGTGAGCAGACGTGGGAAAGCTAGGAACCTGGTTTGATCATCTATTAAATATGCATGAGGGCCATTTATTATCCTGTCTGCTCCATGATCTGACTTCACACACACGCTGTCTCTATGTATAATTAGACTCTTTCAGGAAAGGTTGAGCCTCATTTAATGTTCACATCAAGAACTTGGTTGGTATAGTATATAAGATAATCATTAACTATAGTGTGTCTGATTTCTTTATATTTATTGGATTGTGCGTCTTTATTTTGTAAGCTTGAAGTTTTGATGTGAAAGGCTGACTTTCTCTCTGTGTGGTTGACCAGCGGTGCGTCAGGAGCAGGGGGGATGAACCGAGAGGAAGCCCCTGGCAAGTCTCCTGAGGAGATGTACATCCAGCAGAAGGTCCGGGTGCTACTCATGCTCAAGAAAATGGGTTCAAATGTAAGTGTGAGAAGAAAATACCCTTTGGTGGCATTGCAACTTCAGTATTACATCAGTCGAACAGTTTTCGGATAGCTGTGTTTTACTGATTTTAAGAGGTCATGAACTGGGGAATAATAATGTGGTTGAACTGTTATAAATTAAATGGGAAGGGTGGTTTTGAAGTTTTTTGAGCTAATGGCCAATCTGTAGTTGTTGGTGAAGCCTACAAACGGTCCTTTGCAGAGGCTCCACACACACACACACACACACTCATTTGTCAATAAAAGCCTCTCTAGTTCTGTGCTCAATCGTTCACTGTCTTTGCTCTGATCAGTATTGGCGGGATTAAAATGAAAACTATTAGCTAACCAAAGCACAATGCAGATGCTAACAAAAACAGGTTTTATTTACCAAGTCATTTTTCTTATAAATAGAACTCCATACAAACATACATCTATTGCTGATCGATGTTACAACATGGCACGATAACAGTGTTAACCTCTAGCTAACAAAAACACAACTCCGAATACAAAGAATGCTTATTTACATCATCGGCAAAGTTTCACTGCATTATTCAGAGGTCAATATGGGGCGAACCTCGACCAATCACAAAGCTTGCACTTTTACACAAAGTTAGAAAATTTCAGAGACATGCTGCAGGCTTCACAATTGGGTCAAGATTCGTAGTCTTGATGTAGGCTGAAGTATAGATTGGCCTTAAAACTAATAAATCTGCAGAATGATGTTGATGAAGAATAATAAGTATAAACCCAGTGCAATGCCAGCTCAGTATTGTAGTTTTGTGGATATGTCAAGATGAGATATCATTTTACTCAATTATAGTAGTTTATTTATTTATTTAGAAATTGTTATGACCATATAACAGAACCTCCATTAAGTTTACCTGACTCAAACAAAACAACATTTTTCATGTATATTACAATTGAATTTCTAGGTTTTCTTTTTCAACTCGAAGTTTAAATGAGTTAGAATTTTTCGTCAAGGGTTAAAATGTGTTTTTATAACCACTCCTACAGCTGACACCAAATGAAGAGGCGTTTCTGCGGAATTATGCAGGCGTGGTGCACAGCCAGATGAGTCAGTTGCCACAGCACCCTATTGATCAGGGTAAGTCAACTTTTCTAACTTCATCTTCCTAGCTAAACCCATGAAATCCCACCACCGCCCTTCTTCACAAAATGTTATAATTTTAGTAAGTGAGGTGCGCCACGTGTTTTTAAACAGGGTTCCAGAAATGGCATGTAATTCATGTTTCTTTTTTTGTGTACTGTAAATGAATGTCCACAAGAGGGCGCTAGTGAAACAAAGATAAGTCAAACTGAGATGTTGAAGCTTTAATGCTTTAATGGGTGATAAGCTGTCAGAGTTTGTATCGGGTGATAAAGGGTTTGTTTTTTATGAAACAAGGGACGAAAGTAGGATGCTCGTTGTAAAAGACACACGTTTTGCTTTCTTCAATTATGCATAAGAGCCACTTGCTTAGTGTGAATTGAAGTGCGGTGCTTTTTTTGGAAGCATCTTTATTAATAATGCAGTACCCGAGGAAATATGGATGTGCGATAAACAGTACTTCAGGGTTTCAGCCTAAATTCAATATGTTTGTACCATCGTTTAGAAATCTGTTGTGGATCTGGTTGAGGATATACACAGATTCAAATCAAAGTGATCTAGCACATTGAAATGCTTTGAAATGAGATGAAAGAAGAAGCAAGGCTATGTGGTATAATGATCTTTTTTTAATGCGCTGAAGAGTGCTTTCAGGAATATATTAGAGAAGCTACAGCAATATTTATTTGCTTCTGTTTGGAGAAATTTGCATTCTTGTTATGTGTTTGATCAGGCTTGATTATAATATGATTATATTATCTCAAATTGCCACTTAACAGATAGTCCCTACACGCTTTACCCAATGTAATATCAGTCCACTTTTCCCCTTAACAATTCTCTCACACGTCGGGCAACACAATGCTGGATCTCAGGAGACAGTACTGCAGTTGGATGAATTATTTATGTATCTAGCTGTCTCAGAGGACTGACTGTGTTTGCTTCCAACACCTTGGAAAATGAGTCATCTGGTGATGAGAATATTTTTGACAATACTTACAAAGTAGGAAAAATAGCCTCATTTTAAGAAACGGTTTCAAATCCTTTTAGTTATTTTGGGGTCAATAAAGGAGCTTGTTTGCTTGAGCAAGGGCTGTTTAAGAATGAAAGTTCATTTGTAATGTGTTCATGTGCTCAATAGACTAATTCTATAGACCCGGACGCTGCAGATTTCGCTTTCACAATGGCCATTGTTCTCACATCTGAATAAACTCCTCTGTGTGGATGTTTCTTTCACTCTTGTTTTGAGATGGTAGGCTCAAGGCTTTTGTCATTTTTTGTGGTCATTTTGTTATCTCATTTTGCATTTGTCTCAGCCACATGCTGGACATTTTTATATACCCACATATACCCATGTGTAGTTATACCTATATATTCAAGTATTTATAGTATTACGTGTAGTTCAAGAGAGATATCTCATTCATCACCCAAACTAATCCCCAAAAAATGATTGTGTACTGGGTGTTCAAGTTACAGATAAACTTGAGTTTAGTGCTTTTAAGGTGTGTATGCCCCCAAGCTTTAACCGCTGTTAATTCTGTTGGCCCAAAACAATATTTTGCCAGTTTCACCTAACATAAAGTACTCCTGTGAATATGGTGTTTGTATTCCTGGTTTCAAGTCTGATGAAACATACTTGCAATGCTCCATGAGCTCATCAGGTTGAGTTATTTTTAATGGCTATATAATACATTTTTGTCTTTTTTTTTTAGTGAAAAAGATTATTTCAGTTTTGTTTTTCATGTACTGTGGTGATATCAATCTGTTTCTTCCAATTGTGGTGATAGCTTTGTCAAGGCATGTTGGACTGAGATATGAAGTGTGGGACAGTTTTTAATCTCAAGACCCATCTCAATTTAAGTCAATGGTAGAACATTTTACTTCCAATTTGATTTGCTCAACTTTCCAGAAAATTGCAACAAAAAAAAATCTTAAGTAGTTTAGATTAAATGCTGCAAGGATTTTTAAATCCTGAATTCACTCTTGAAACATTCATCAAAACCATTCATCATGAATGTGACCATTCATGGCAACATTCATCAATACCAAAATATGAGTTTGTCATATGCAGATTCTCTTCACATTTTCATAAACTTGTTGTGTTTACTCCTTCAGATGCTCTAAACCTGGAATAAACTCATGTGCTTTTTGGCAATCTAATTGCCTAATTTTCATAGGCACATGATCTAAATTTTCTAATGCAGTTTTAATCAAGTCTGCTGCCTTGAAGTTAGAGTTCTGATCTGGATCGAGGTGTTTGAGGGAGGACGGGAAGCCTAGGCAGAGTGTTGCATTGATGCCGTGCCTGACACTCATTAAGTACCCTGAAAAGATCTTCAGTTAAAAAGAAATGTAGCTTTCTGCATACATATATTAAGTAAAAAGTTGGATTATTTAATTTAGAAATGTACTTTTTTGTATTCATTTGAATAAAAAATTACAATAAGATAACATCAAGCCCGTATTTAAGATGTGAAAGAACTCTTTCACGAAAGCCTTGGGGATTGAACAACAGAGTGAGTACAGTAGACAGTTTCCATGGTGATGGGATGGGTGGTAAGCGGGCGGACGGAGTCTCTGTGAATGAAGGAGAGGACGAGGCCTCATTAGAGGATCCTCTGTCAAGCTTCATTGTTAATTACAGACACTCTCATTCATCCTGTTGTCTGATGCATTCTATTTGAGAGTAAAGTGTTCATTAACTTCCTTATACAAGGATTTGTTGTGAAAGTACCTGCTTTTTAAGGTAGTGCTTAAACTTGTAGATTATTGGTTGAATGCCAAGAGAGCCAACAGTCTTTAGTCTTCAGTGTGCAAGGGCAATCCTCAGACCATTTAATCCTCCCTCTCTCTGTGACTGGACAGATGTGAGATCTTTTACCACTAAACCAGCCTCTGGTAAAACATCCTAAATCAGTAGAGAAAATATAGAATCCATTGGTGGCTTGACTCATTTTTGACGCAAGTTAATACCAATGAAACAAATACATTAAATGTTTTTAAACAGTAGTTGGTAGTAGCTGTTACTTTTACTTTATCTGCTTTTATTATTTTATGGAGTCAGAGAGGCTGGTTTATAGGGGTGTCTCCCAGAGATAAGTTAGAGGAAAAAGTTTGTTTGGTTGTAAGTCTGCTTTTGTGAAGTTTTAAATAGGTCATGAACTTGTTTTTTTTTATACTGTACTGTTAATTACAGAGCGATTAATTTGATATCGAATCAAATTTTATATAACGACCAAATTATTTTTGGTTTGGTAGGCAGGTAGTGGTCAATTTTATATAGTTTATGAATGCATCTTGAATGTTGTTTAAAATTGTTGTCAGCCAGTTTGCTGCTCTAATGTAGCTTGGTACTTTGACCCACAGAGTATAACAGTATTAAAGATATGAATCTTTTCTGTTTTTAGTTGTTGTTTATTTTAGGTATAGTCAAGAAATTGGCAATGTCAGTACTTCCTCAATTGCCCTGCAGGCTAGCTAAGTTTCGCTACTAAGCCAAAACTGTTACGAAGCTGGTGTTAATTACTACAAGGAGAGATGGAGGAGAAATGTTTTTTTTTTTTATAAACATTACTGTTTTTCCACTTTAATTTCTAAACTCAGAGTCTTCTTCACTAACTTGTTCACTAACTAATAACAAACAACCCTTTTTGAGCTCTGAAACAGTCAGTGTTATATAAAAAGATGAATCAGTGTTAGTTCTTCAGCTCAAGATCCCTTTAACATGTTTTATTTTTCAAAATATCCAAAAATATTAAAGCTTTAAAAACCATGACTCAAAACCCAGTCCGGACTAAAATAGACTTATAAAGCAATCCTTTTTTATCTTTGACCCTTTTATGTTTTGTTTACTAAAGCTGATTAGTCAAATAGACTGCTTTGCCCTCATTTAGATCTCCGGTTCTCCTGTCTTTGCTGAAGTAAAATCAAACTTTGCAGAAATAATTGGAGCTGAGACTTGTCTTTTGAAGTTCTTGGCATCTTGCAAAATAATCTTGTTAGCTCATCATTCTTCACTGCTTCTCTAAAACTTTTTTATTTTTTATTAAGATTATCTGGTCTTTTCCATGATCTACTTGCTTTCATTCATCAGTGGTTTAGAGGTCTGTCCTGTTTGCTGTCCATATTTTATTATTGTGATAATTTACGATGGACTATATTTTGTTGTTCATCATGACTTTTGAGGAACACTGACATTGTTTCACTGGTGATGAGATTTAATCTCATCAGATTAAATGGACCAGATACGGTTGGCCACCAATATGAAACTGAAGACAGACCAGACCACCCTAAAGTCTATCATGTTGGAAAAAATGTAATGTCCTTAAATGATTGTTTACATTGCCTGTGAAACTTTTAACCCAGTGAAAAGTCAGATTTAATCTGTTAACTCTATATCTGGAAAGTGTTAATAAACGGAATTCAAGTTGAGTGGGAAGTTGGATTTACAATAAAGCTCCTTTGGCTCAGTCGTGACACCTTACCTTTAAGGAGGCCTGTTAGTTAATTTAGCTTGTTTGTCAATTTTACTATTTCTATAGTAAGAATCTGGTGGGTACAGGACTTTCTTGGCAGAACTGACAAGCTTTTGCTGCTGCTAGACATCAACTGAACTTGTGACCCTAACCCAGGGGTCGGCAACCCGTGGCTCTGGAGCCGCATGTGGCTCTTTAGCGCTGCCCTAGTGGCTCCCTGGAGCTTTTTCAAAAAATTTTGAAAAAGGAAAAAATAAAAGGAAAAAGGTAAATATGTTTTTTGTGTAATATGGTTTCTATAGGTGGACAAACATTCTTAACGTTTTCCAATGCTGTAAAGAGTGTAGAATAAATATTTAATTTCAACATTTCTGTCAGCGACGATTTGCGTCATCACCCGCGACACAAGTTTCTATCAGCGGGGCGGGATGCCAGGTAAGGTGGCTGCTGTAAACAAACCAGCGGCTGTGTGGTGGGCCATGGATCCCAAAGAGAAAAAGAGAAACATAACTGAGGAGAACAGAGGATTCAACGGTTCTTGAACCGAATTGTTTGCATTCAGTGCCGATGCGGAAGGATTGCCTGAATGTTTGCTCTGTATTGGGAAGTTGTCTAATAACAAGAGTAAAGTGGAAAGGCATGCACGTATTTAGTAACAAAGTGGCTGTGATTTTATATACTTCTTTTCAAAAGGCTGCTGTTTTATTTGTATAAATGTATGCTGCGTTTTTTTCGCATTGTTTGCTGCCCAGTTAAGGGGCATGTTGTGCACGCTCCATTTTGATGTTGTTTTTGGGAATCCTCAAAATAAAAATGACATCAAAAAATCCGATTTCTTTATTGCATTTCTCTAATTTCATCAAAGCAATGAAACATAATTCCTTAATATTGTAATCGTACAAAAGAGTAGTCACGTGGTGCGTCGTTCTTTACAGGATTCACAGCAGGGAAAATAAGCATTTACTCATGAAGGCTCATTATGTATTCGTAGCAAACAGTAATTTTTATAGTAGGCTAATATAGATACATTAAGCATGTGTTGCCTTCATTCTAAGGCTTATACAAGGCTTTTAATTTTTTGCTGCTCCAGACCTATTTGTTTTTTGTTTTTTTGGTACAATATGGCTCTTTCAACATTTTGGGTCGCCGACCCCTGCCCTAACCAGTCCTGAGCAGGTAAAGAAATTGGATAGAATCATTTCTTAAAAGATTTAATCGTTGTTGTTTTTGTATTTCAGGATGCAGGGGTTTTATTTAAATGGCTAGGTGATGGACCTGGTGCATTCCTTCAGAAGCTTTTAAAGGTTGAGAAAGGAAAATCTTGCAGAGAGAAGAGATACAGGAAGTCGGCAACTGCTGTTTGTCCAGATTGTGATGTAGCCTGATTCTGAGCTGTTGCTAGGAAACAGCTCACGAGGCCTCTGACATCAGCAGTGGGTTTGTGCTCTTGGGACATGCTGTGCGTTTCTGAGGAGTGGCTCTTTCTTAATGAGTATAAAGAGGGGCTCATCACAGTGTTGTCCACCTGAATGATGTTTCTTTTCTATTTAGGCTTTGGAGAGCAGCTGCTTGGCTGAAATAATGCTTTATACTTTTCTTTAACCCTTCCTAATCACGATCTGGCCTTTATACAAGAATTATGCAACAAGATGATGATATGGGATCAAAGAGAACCTTCCAGTTACCACTATTATAGCCCATCAATCTAGCACAGAGTTTAGTTTTTCTTTCAGACAGCACGCAGCTTGTGAAAAGTGTGAACTTTTTTGTCAGTTTTGATAAAGGACTGTAAGGACCTATAAAGACAACAAAAACATTTGGAGAGATAAAAGGCTCTTGTACATCAAGCTCAAATGCTTTTAATTTAAATATAACGTGGATTGTTTTACCCTCATGGCCTAAATAAATTTCAAATTGAGTTTTTGTTTGGAACTGAATTGGTTCTAGTTGGTTTTGTTTTTGTTCCTATGAAAGTTTCTCTCAATTCCAGTATTATGAACCGGGTTAAAGTCCCGTTTAGAATTTAGAATAAATGTCACGCCCCATTCTTTTTTAGCTAACTTTGACATCCCCTGACCCTCTACTGTCTTGAGAACAACACAATTGTGGTTGATCAGTTATCATGTACATTATGTATATTATTCATTCTTTCTGACCTTTTGGATTTACACATTGTGTTTACTTGGATTGCAGAGGTTTGTTTTCCCTCTCCAGGCATTATTGCTAATGCAGCATTTGAATTGATTAGCGCTCCCCTCACTGGGAGTCTAGTTTGAGCTTAGCTGAAATCTCAAATACACTAATTTCCTCTTTAAACACCTCACAGTGTCAGTGATCTGCCTGTGACATTTTCATTTCTTTAGAGGACATCTCTGGCTGTGTTTGGTCTGGCACACACTCTGGCATTTTAGTTCCTGGAGTCTTTATTTCAGATTTATTTCAGGCAACAGAGCAGTAGAAGTGGGTTTAAATTCAGTTGCATTTCTTATCAGTGTTGGACAGAAAATCCAGAGCAGTGGTCAATACTGCATCTCCAATCGCGTGATTCACAAACACATGCTGGTTTAAGTTGCTTCCAAAACAAAAATATACTCACGGAAAATGCTTGTTATATTCTTTATGGCATCTGGGTTTGGCCTGCTTAAGTTGTTAACATCTTTCCCTTTTCTGTTCCTTTTGGTTTTCTGTGGAATTTGGATTGGTGTTATGTAAAAAAATAAGCTCATTGTTATTGATCGTACATTCAAAGGACAAAAGTTTGGTATAAAAATGCCTAAATGTTTAGCTTGGCTGGTTAAAAAATAGTAAGTTTCTACTGTACTGATTTCATATTTATCATCGGAACACAGCAATCAAAAAGTAATTAGCAAATATTAACAATTGGTAAATGTAGATGCACTGTAATGCTTTTCTTTGCTTTTTGTATACTGTTCTTTGGATGATCTCTGCAAATGAAAAAAGTCCAACAGTACATAATGTTAAGATAATTAACATGTATAATTATTAAGATGTTTTTCCATGCAAGTGGGTTTTCCAATCCTCACTTTGCATTGGCTGCACATATTTTCTACATGCATGAAATCATTGTGTTTAAGTTTTAGGTCAAAGATGAGGTGTTTAAATGGACAGAGAATGTCAGGGACACAACATTTTTTATTCTCTACTGAAAGAATTAAACATTTGTAAAAGAGTTCCAATGAGTGGGAGTCTGGGTGTTCACTCAAGGACTTCATAGAGACTGGAGACATCTTCAATGTTGTATATAGAGCATCTCCTCACTTTAAAAGACACTGTTTTATTTATAAAAAGAAGAGAAAATGCAAAAGAGGTGTTGTATGTTTTAGGGATTATGCTTTTAGTAAGTGAATCGATCATTCAGCTCAAGGTTACATTTTGGCCATTGGCACAACCAAGGAGCGAATAGTCATGTGAACAAAAGAATGAATCGAGAAGGATTCAAGCAGTGCATTGTAATTCAGAAACTCAACTGAGATGGAGACACAACTCTGCACACCCTTAAAACATAAGACATTGAATTAAACAACATTTAAAACAAAACTACTTTAAAAAAAAAAAGGTCCTGGTGTGTTTGTATGCTCTCAGCTTTTTTTATTGTTAACAATTGTCAGTTTGTGATTGAATTTATTGAGGTCATAAGGTGGATTTACTTCTGCTTTGTACCGTTTTTCTTTTTTTGCAAGAAACTTTTCGTTAGTGTAAGTTTTTTTTCAAGCCACTGTTCATCAATGGATCTTAAGTTAAAATAGGTTTTATGCTGGAGAGGTGATTAGCACCAGCCTCAGTCAGAGGCTCCCTGTGACCTCACTGAGTGCTTTTCTCTGTCTGCACGTGTGTGTTTTTACTCTGAGTTCTCCTGTTTTCTCCACATCAATAAAAAAAAATAAATGTCTTGTTTGCTTTATTCCACCAAATAATTTTTTTAACCGGGCTTTAATAAATAATTACAGATTATGTGTTCGTTTAAGTCAACAATTTCTTCAGACTAATAAACTTTACAACCCCTAAGGTAGCATTATATGGTAGATCTATTTCTACCCATATAGTTATCCAAAAGGAATTCCTATCTAACTCTAGATCCACAGTAGACCTTTGTGAAGCTGCTTTGACGCATCTGCTAAAAAAACGCTATATAAAAACTGATAGATTGATTGATTGATTGATAGGTGTTCTAAAACTCTTCAACTGCTCTCTGATTGACCAGATGTTTAGTGCAAGGTTCAATTCAGTCTGACATCACAAAGGGAATTTTTGGCTGGATCGGAAAAAATGAAGCTCTCTTTTTGGTTTCTCACTTAACGACCCATTTAAGCTTGAAGCTGTAGTTCAAATAGTAACAAACAATGCTTTTAATTGTATTTTTCTTGTAGAAAAGGAACTCAAAGAAATCTACCTTTTTCCCCAGGAGCTGAGGATGTGGTAATGGCCTTCTCAAGATCAGAGACTGAGGACAGAAGACAGTGACCTCACACCTTCACTCACTACACCTGAACAAAACACTGTTGACTGATGGAGAGGGAGGAGGCTGAGCCTGGAGAGAGGAAGGGTTCAGCTACATGCAAGGTGTCCCACTTCCCTTCTCCTCCGCGTTTTCCTCTACTTCCTCACACTAACTGTTACACTACCAGGTCGTGTGACCAGACTACCTGGTGACTTAAAGCAAAAGTCGAAAAGAGGCCTGGTGGGTAAATATCTTAAATCTGGGGTTTCAAATCACAGGCATTTAATATTTGTTCACTTGAAAGACTTCATGGACCAAGAGCTTGAATTGTCTGGTCAAACAAAGAAAAAAAAGATACGACCTGATCAGTTATGTCATTACAAACCAATTGCTTTCTCTTTGTCTCTAGTTTTCTGTGTAGTTTTCATCGTCCTGCAGGTAGTTTTTTTTTGTTTGTTCACTTATGATTTTCAGGGTTTTTGGATTGTAATCGAGGCCTGTATACTTCACTGAATGATCTACACAAACGACAAGATCTCTGCTTCAATGTTTGCATTAATGTGAAATTTTATAGCCTCTTTTTGTACAGAATTTGAGGAGAAAAAGTAGAATCGTGAACAAGTTGTGCCAACTGTGTTTTTTAATGTAAAATATCCTTAAAGGTATCTAATGAATGTCTTAGGTCCTTATTTATTTTTTCAATGTCTTAAAATGTAGACGACACAACCCCTTTTTAAAATTTGTAACCATGTTTTAATGTAAAGGACTTTAAGTTATCGGAAACATTTCTTAACTGCTATGGGAATGATATGAGCAATTCCAATGATTTAAAATGGAACATGTTAGTCATTAATTTAGGCCAATTTTTTTATTGAAGAGTTCAGTGAGAATTAGTCATGGCCTCTAACCTTTATATTAAGATTGTCTCATGTTCAGTATTTAATGCGGATTCATGTTTTGATAACCTGCGTAACATTGTATCCTGGTGTTTTGAAATGACGCATGCCTGCATTGTGATCGATGGTGTATGTTTAAGTAAAGGTCTCAAGAGCCTCGCTGCCTCAATCTGTGGATGTAGGTTCTTTCAACGAAACCGGCTTTTATCAACTGTATGTATTTGAGTGAATGTGTTCCATCTTCAAGGTCACTGTCCATGTGATGGCAGTCTCAATAATGACAGGACTATTAAAGAATTAGATAACCAAGAAGAAATCTTGTTAATTGCTCACTCGCATGATTTTCTGCTAATCTAAAGTCATACTCACACCATGACTGGTAAGTGAGCAGAATGTCTCAGAATTGGTGCTGAAAAGCTTTTTCCACAGGTGAAATCTTCTATTACCATGGTGTCTGCCATTGCTGTGTTGTTTTCCTTCTGCATTATGCACATCACAAGCATAAACAAAGCTCCTGATTGGTTGGTGCAGCTGCGAATATTTACAAAAGGAAAAGAAACCACGACATTTACACCGCAATCTCAAAATAGAATGTGGTGTTTTACTCTTGACTTACTTTATAAATTACTGACAAATCATGGTGTGAACAAGCGGTGTTCTACAAGATGGACGATATTTGAATTACTATTGTAAGTTTAAAAAGAGGAAATTATCAATCTTCCACACTAGTGGTCTGGAACATATTAAATTCAGGAAGTGGTTGAAAAAAGCAAGCTTTTCAAGTGGAAGGAATTTATATTTTTGCCAAACAAAACATGGATCTATTTCTTTGCTCAAGTTAAACCAGTGGTCAGGACTTCTTCCAAACCTGTTTTGGAGCCATTTAAATCTTGTCATATTGAGTTTAAAGATAAAGTTGTGTCAAAAGGGATTTATTGTCATGCGTTATATTATGCTCAATTTTTTTCAGGTGAACTTCATGACTATTGATTTTGCATGCCATTTTGCATTGAATCCACTACATGCTGTCTTCACTCGCTGTTGATAATATTTAATGTGAATAGCTTGTTTTATTGCCTTGAAATTCATTTGAATGGACCTTTTGTGCCATGTGGATGTTGACCTCAACTCTTAATGCATCTGCGATTTATACCAAATGAACCATTAAAGGTGTTGAATTTGCCTTGTGCAGTGAATGTTTTGAATGCATTCGTTGTGAAGTCATATCAACTGTTTGAGCTGACTGTCTATGATGAGGTTCAGCTAAAGGAAAATATCATAATGGAAGCATTTTGTTTTTCATTTTGCAATCTTTTCAGCGGATGAAAAATAACATTCCAGCAATATATCTTGTTGCAACTTGAGAAAAAACAATCTGTTACAACTGTAGTGGCGAAAACTTGCATAATGTAACAAAAAAGCTAACCATTTTAATTTCATCATTTATTATTAAAAAGCTATTCAGACAAATCTTTACTATGAGTACTATAATACAGTATTGGTATTGTTCTGTAGAACAAAAAGCAGATGTTTATGCCATTTTTTCGATTAAAAGTAATCATTCTAAGTAGATTACACTAGAAAATGGAACAATATTATCAACCAGCCAAAGATGAGCTTACAGTATGTTGTTCCAATATTCTGATTACAGAATTCCCTATATAATAACCAACATCTGTTCAGAGTTTTTTCGCGCCATGTTACCCAGATGGTCAAATCCTGTGATTTACAGGGGCTTGCTGGGGGAATGAAACACCAGCTGCTGAGGAATTTCAATGGGGATATATCATGGGCAGCTGATTCCCCACCTCCATCACAGGACACTGATATACAGCTCCATTACCTCACGCTGTGAATGTGCTCCATCATCTGTGATTATGCTAAGTGTTTTACCCCTTCATCCTCTTCTATCTGCCAGAAACTATATATTTATTTCAGGGGTCACAAATCAACAAAAAGTGGTATTTTATCTGTCTTTCATGCACTTTCATTAACATTTAATTTCATAAATTTAAAAATCATTGCAACCAAATGACCATACCTCATTAATAATCGTCTGACACTGAGCTTCATGATGTAAGTTAAGTTTGAGGTAAATGTTAAGGCTGTGTCGTGGAATGGAAAGTTAACAGCCATCGGGGTTTTTTTTTCTTTTGGCTGGAGTAACGTTAACTTATTCAAAAGTACATTTTCATTAGTCCCATCTGTGTTAACATAATCTGATTTGATAAAAATCTAATAACTTATCATGAGTCAGATGGACATTTACATTAGAGCAGTGTGTGAGTGATCTGTCTGAACTTGCCTACTTGTACAATATGCATCTCATGATGTTCATTGAGAGGAGTGAGATTAAAGATTCACACATAGATTGCTGTTACTGACATAAGGACAGATACAAATGTAAAGAAATACATAACGCCTTATTTGTACCGCAAAGTAGGTTCTAATCATTGTTCCTAGAACATACTGTAGTTATGGATGTTGCCTGTTAGAGAGTTGGGGTTTAATATTCTCATCAGAACAGGGCTCGACTTGTCTAACTCTAGCAATAATTGTCCCAATTAATTAAAAACCTTTTCAAAGTATCTGAATGTGCTGACATGTCCAGACATCATGCTCATTGATGAGTCAAGCAAAATCCACCACCCCATAACTTTAAACCACAAAGCAAACCACATCTGAAGTATTCTGTGAGGATTTAAACACTATCCTTTCCTTTCAGGCCTCCCTCTTCCTGCACGCCCATGTGATTGTTTTCAGCCATGTACTTTATGGATTTGTCTCATAATTGTGACTCATCTGTGGGTGGGGATACAGGCTCTGTTTTTACACTTGAGGCTCTGGTCCTGTCCTCAAGCTGTAGCTCAGTTTGAACCAAGAGCCAGAATTCACCCCTTTCTGTTTAACCCTGGGTGTGTTTTATCAGATTTTTTCCTGAATCACTAAGATGCAATTAGTCTGAAATTAGTGTGAAAAAAATTGTTATTTCGTGAAGCAATGAAGCAATCCGTTTTGATTTATTCTATTTAGTGTGGAGTTATTAATTAATTCCAAAATTTCATGGAAAAAAACTATTAAATTTACCACACATAAAATAAATGGAAAGAAATAATAGCATGTTTGCAATGGAATAGTTATGTGTTCAGAGTGTTTTACCTTTCACCTAACGTGATCTAAAGATTTTAGATTATATAATTTTTTGTAATAGGTACATATTTATATGCTAAGTAACACATAGTTACAATGCAATTTTTGCAGAAAATTGAAACATGAGCAATAAAGTTATTTAGAAAAATTACATGTGACCAAAATATGGAATCTTTGAATAGGCATTAACCCAGCACTAAATGTCTGCGAGTGCTACTCCTGAAACTGATTTGTTGAAAATGAATTAAAAGTAATATAGGGACAGGTAACTCATTACATTTCTAAGAAAATTATATTATAGTGTAAGAGATTACTTTTTAACTCCAGTAATTAGCATGCACTTAATTAGTTTGTAAGTAACTTGCACAACACTGAATACAACACCTTTAATTTAACTGCCAGAGATGAAAATACAGAACACATATGGTTACAGTACAGAGGCTGATGGGAATCTGAGTTTTTGGAACGCAGATTACCACATGTTATTTTAACTAGTATTTATGTGAGGCTGTCAGGATGTTGTCCATCACCAATGTTTCCATAATGAACGCGGTCCCCTGGTGGACTTCACACTGTCTCCTTTTTAACCATCATCAGCATGTCCTCCCACCTGCACCACAGGTTCGAGATGTGTGTGGGAAAACAAAAACTCTGAGGGTATGTGAGAGATGTGGAGATGCTTTTAGAAAGCACGTTGCATCATAACACAAGGCTCTCTTTGAAAGCATTTCATTTAACTTGTCTGGGAGGTTGCCGTGGATGCAGGAGATTGTGAGCTTATTATACAAGGGTCACTCTGAAGCTAAAGATCTGAGTCTTTTGTACGTGAAACTTTCACTACAGTGAAGGTTCTTGTTATGTTGTGATTAGAGCTATGCTTTTTGAACCAATTTAACTAATTACCAGATATTTCAGCTCTTAAACTGATATCAAACCAAAGACTATGGCCTTCCTGCATTTTTATAATTCACTCAACAGAAATTCTGCAATACAAGCAGTGACTTGGTTCATTGTCACTTGGACTTGAATCGGCTGAGCTAACCAGTGCTCTGCCTCTAAAAACTCTTGGCCATCAGGTAGGGCTGCAGCTAAATCAGCTGAGGCTGTCGTTCCAGACAGTTAATTAGGACTCAAGTGCGGCTGTGATGAGCACAGTATGGGCATCCAGTGACTCAGCAGACTCCGATGAAACAATTGGCTGATGATGTCTTGTTGGCCACAAGCACAGCTAGCTTCAGGCAGCCCTGATGTTTTTTGCTGAATTCCTGAGCTGTAGATTGTTTTGGGATATGATGTACATGATAGCTTAGAATTCTTTTAGCTTGCTATTTCTGTAGGAATAGAGGATGTACTATTTATATAACTGAAGAATATTTCTGATGTGTACAGGATGACATTAAGGGTCAAAGTTATGTATTTAACTTTATGTGGGATGTTTTTGTCCACTCGTCGGTCTTAATTTGGCTACAATTTTGTCTATGTTTCAGCAAAGGGAATGATTTAAAAAATTTGTATCATATTTTTACACATCATTTTTGAAAATGCTTTGAAAGTTTTCAGAAACTCAATGATATATTGTAGATTAATTACTAGTCTGTCATTGTGTTAGCAGACAAAAATGTTCACTTAAACATCTACAAAAATGTGGCAATTTTTGCTTCTTTCATTAGGTTGTAATAGAGCATTACAACATTGCATCCAAACATGACGCAATTTCTCTGAGTCCTCACCTAGAGTAATCAAATTGACCAAATATTGATTTTAGTATGCTCTAAGAGAAAAATAAAACTATGCCTACTGGTAACTGTGAAGATTTAACTGCATCCTTTGAGTAATTTGACTCCTTTTAATTTTCACCAAGCAAATCGAATGGCTCCTGTACTTTTTTAATATCATAAACCAGTGAATAAGTTAAAGCAGTGTACAGTGAATTCTATTTATAATGCAAGTGTTTAGCATAAAGTTTCATATGACTATGTGTACACCTAAATTTGATCTGATCATAAATCATCCCACATTCAATGAAAACTGTTGATGCATGTCGTATTCCCTTATAACCTAGCCATGGAGCCATGAAGGAACAGTGAACAGACACTGATGGAACCGTTCAGAATAGAAAGGCTCTCAGAAAGGCTCCAGTTGCACCCTTGCACCAAGCTCAAGAGTATTTTGGGGATTCTGCAGTAGGATAAGATAGCGTGTGAACAGCTGCTGGTTAATTTTAAGTTTAGTGTCTGCGGATCTGGCTACAACGAAAACTATCAACTATCTGTTAGCTCAGGATAATGTTCTGGATTCAAAATTATTAGCTGGCGCATCTTCTAAAAAGTGCAGACCATGCAGATCTTTGGTTGAACAATAAATAAATATTTATAAACATTTATAATGTTTTTCTTTGGCCGATGCCAATATGTCATAAATATACACGTCATATATACACACCTGCCACTCCAGATCCTGGGCACTAGGGGCAGTTGGGAACCTTGTAAATGCTTTCTCGGAGCGTAAGAAGGTTGATATTGGTGACAAATAGTTTTGACCGCATGGTAAAGCATCCATAACGTTTAGTTTGATTTTATATTCTATCTTGACAATTATGAACTTGGAATCTTGTTTTTGGAGCGCACAATACATTTTAATTTTCATATAAGTTGGATGTATGGACTATTTGCACATGCTGAATCTGACAAACTTGCTGCTACAGCTCTTATGAATTTAAAGCAAAATGTTGATTATATATTGATATAAATTGTTAAGCACTTTTAGCTCTTCTAAAAAAAAAACCAACAGGGAGAGTGGAAGTCAACCTACTTTGTTTGCGACCAGACATCAGACCCTATGCACAACCCACTGCCTATGTACGCTGCCAAAAATCTCGGTTGTAAATGCGCTTTTGGTTTGAGCTTTCAGAAAGGAGCGTTGTGTTGATATCGTGGGTTGGTTTTTTTAAGAACTGATAATGTGCAGGTGTTAATTTAGTCAGATTTGTAGTTTTACCATTTAATTGTCATAATTTATCTTTGATCCTTATCTCAAATTAATTGTTTAAAAGAATTATAAAAGTTGTAAGTTCCTTTATCATGAAGGTGCGATGTCGCTATACTACTGCGTCTCATTTGGTGATAATACGACGTTTAATTCAGAGATTAGTTTACATACGTTTCCTCAAGACAAGAATACAAGTGTCAAATTTTATGGTGAGTGCATCCATTGAAGTGAATTGAAAAATATCTTCCAGTACTGAACCGGTAGTTGATGAACCACTTATATGGATTGTCATAACAACCATTCATTAAGTTTTGTTTGGTGTTGGTTCCACTTTTCCTTCGCTGTGATGCACCAGTGTGGATTGGTAAGATACCTTAATTCTGCCTTTCTTTCGCTGTGATTGGATGCTAATAGGACATAAATGAGAAGTGAATTTTTTTGTCTCATATGAAATACTGTATTGAATCTTTTCACTGTGATCCATTGCATTTTCAGAGTCACAAATGAGCAGACATTATACTTGACCAAACTTTCATATAAAGGCAGCCGATAACGACAATTTTGGAACATCCTCCTGAATATTGGTTCAGCTGATTAATGGATCTACCTCTAGTAAAGTCTTACGGTTGAGTGACTATCTAACCATAACATAGTGACCAATGTATATGATTCTATTAAACAACATTTTGCAATTACTTAGTAATGAAATTATTGATTTAAAAATGTATTGCTTTAATTGATCAATGACAATTGACAATTCGTTGTCGATATATGTTGTACATCGTTCATAGATTCTCATTTGAATGGGTTTCCATTGCTCCCTTCATTAAATAAAAGCGTGCCACAAAAATGAAAAAAAAAAAAAAAACCTGAAATGAGTAGTAATTTTAGGTCCATAAATTCACTGAAGTATAACTAGCTCCTGCGAACCGGATGCTTGATACAGTCTGACAGTCAGTTCGGAGGGACACAGATCTATATGTGTCAGGGGTCTAACTGCTCTTTGTTGAAACTGTTTCCACCCATTTTCCTGCTTCTTCACACGATGGTGGCATGTACCGTAGCTCCCAGAAATATATCCAGATCATCTAGACGTGAGAAGGATTGTAACAGGCGAGCACATCTCTGCTGCTCTTCAGTCTGAACCAATGTTTGTCTGGTTTTGAGCTAGAGAAATGTCATCTTTGCTCTCTGTGTCCTGTCAGCCACGGATGAATCACGGGCGTTTATTCTGCTGATGCTGCAGGTCTAAGTGAGGCAGGAATTTAATATGCTGCTGCAGGGAGGGAAGAGCTACGGCTGCTGGAGAGGATCAATAATTGAAAGGTCATTGAGAGTAGCTGAGCTGCTGTGTGCATGTGAGGCATGTGAGAATGGTTGTGAGTGCTAGACTTTTTCTCATGCAGCAAAGTGACAGAGGAAATTAGCTTTATTGGGCATGTGGGTATGAAAGCACATGGAGCAATATCACTTTTATCTGTTGTGTCACATTCTTAAATTATTTATATGTTGTAATATGGTTAATTTGTTATTACTGTATAAGCATTACAGGTTTTACAGAAAAACAAATTTACAATTGTTGTTGATACACTCACCGGTGACTTTATTAGGTACACCTATCCAACGGCATGTTATTGCAAATAATATGCTTTAAACATGTAGACATTGTTAAGACATTCTGTTGCAGATCAAACTGGGTATCATAATAGGGAAGAAATGTGATTTAAGTGACTTTAAACATTGGTGCTTTCAGAAGCTGCTGATCTACTATTATTTAGATGCACAACCAACTCTAGAGTTTACAGAGAATGGTCAGAAAAAGACAAAATATCAAGTGAGTGCAGTTCCAGGGACACAAAAGTCTTGCTAGAAAAGGAAAATGGCCCGACTGGGTTGAGCTGACAGAAAGGTAGCAGTAACTCAAATAACTACTGGTTACAACCAAGGTATGCAGAAGAGAATCTCTGAATGCACAACACATCGAACCTTGAGCCAGATGCACTGCAGCAGCAGACCACACCCTGTGCCACTCATGTCAGCTAAGAACAAGAATCTGAGGTGACAATTTTCACAGGCTCACCAAAATAGGACAATAGAAAATGTTAAAAACATTGCTTGGTCTGATGAGCCTAGAACACTGCTGCAATATTCGGAGGATAGAGCCAAAATGTGGCATCTGCGACATGAAAACCAACTAATGGTTCAGGTTGGTGGTGGTGGTGGTGTAATGGTGTGGGGGATATTTTCCTGGCACACTTTGGACCCATTAGTTCCAATCGAGTGTTATGTACACCATCCCTGTTCTTCTGTTTTTACTTATACCAGTGACATATGTTAAATATGTTTTTTTGGATGGCTTGGCTCCGGCCTACCTGAGCAGTCTCCTATCACAATATATTCCAGCTCGCTCTCTTCGATCACAAGAAGCAGGACTATTGATTATACAGATGGTTAGTAAATCCACCAGAGGAGGAAGAACGTTGTCATGTAGAGCCCCCCAGCTCTGGAACAAACAGAGGGACTCCTATTTACTCTACCTGATCCTCACGAGGACTTTGTGAAGCTGCTTTGTAAGCAACTCCTAAAGAAGCGCTAATTAAAAACTTGATTGATTGATTGGTTGAGTTTTTAATGGCATTTCAACTCTGTATTTTACATTATGAGAACTTATAATTCGTCTAGTGATTTGCTGTTATAAACTTTAAAGTAAAACCTTTATTCATCAATGTAAAAATAACATTGTTTACATAAGTTTTACTTGAAAGTTACGATTTTCTTACAGCATTCAAAACATTTAAGTGGAAAAAAACTATTATCTAACTGTAAGGAATGATTTAATATGTTACCACTTAGAAGGCAACTACTTTGCAACTGTCCAAATTTTTACGTAAATTTTTTTACAGGTGTTTTGTTGGGGGCATTGGCATCTTCACAACATGTCCAACGTGTTGCGCCTATACCAAGCTTCTTTCCCATCAAAGCAAGATGTTCTCTCTAAAAGCTTGCATGTGAGAGCTTGCCTTTGAAGATTTTTTTGCACATCACTGTAATATTTACTTCTTAAAAGAAGGCAGTGTTCAGACTTGTAGCTGATAAGACTAGAGATTGAGGACTTTACCTGATTCTACTGAGGCTGTCATTTCTGACTCAACTGGTTTACTCTTCAGTCGGATCATTGTCTTCAAGAAAGAAGTTATGTATTTATTTTCACAGGAAGCTGTAAAAGTTCCAGCCACCCACAAATAGCAGAGGTGTATAGTTCCATAGTTTCCTGTGTAGGATGTAGATTTTCCTCATATATTTTCTGTAAATCTGTATCACAGATGTAAACATTAAACTGGTAAATCTGACCTTTTTAACACTCGATTGGGTAAAAGAATAATGTTTCCCTTTTTGTGGAAAGACAGGGAACTTTAAATTATATTCAACCTAAGGATACTCTAAAAAGAATATATTTTTACCCACTGTATAATTAGTTATTATTATTTCATAAACATGTAGATTTAAAGAATATGTTTTATAACATCAAAGCAAAAAAAAATATAAACAGTGATTAAATGACTTAATAATTCACATAAATTTTAATACCTGGCTCCATTATTGATATTTTGGTTTTACCTTTACCATTATTCTTGGTCTCAAACCAAAAGTTAATTATTAATGTAAAGTCATTTACCTTTAAATTTTACTTACACTTGATGTTGATATTCCTATTGACTCTTAAAAGTGTTTTAGTAAATGCGGAATGGCTGAAATGTATTTTCAACATTGTAAAACATGAACCAAAAGTAAATCACTATTGCCTATATCTAAGTTGAAATTGATTGCTCTAAAAGAAAAGTATTAAAGTTTACTCCAAGGTTACTACATGATAGGGAAGAGCTCTAGAACTCTTATCACTAGTAAATTCTTAGAGAAAGGGTGAAGGACCCTCTGTGCCATATGAAAACCTTCTCCTCCCAGACCAATCTCCTCCCAGAGAGGTGTGACTTAATTAGGAATGCTAACCAGAGAGCATCAATCAATCGATCAGTCAAGTTTTTAATATAGCGCTTTTTTAGCAGTTGCTTTCAAAGCAGCTTGAAGCATCAGAGAATCCCTATAGCATTTAGGGATACTTGTTCTATGAATTACAATATAATTGCACTACACACTACAGAACAATTTTAATTATATCAGACATGAACCAGTTGATCAACCCTTTGGGAATAATTGAGGTGTTTGAAACAGTAACATTCACCATTATGGGGGTTCAGACTTGCTTGGAAACTTTAAAGTTGAAGATTTAGCATAAGAGATTTAGCATAAGATTCAAGAGGAGGCTTACAATTCTCAACCTTAAAACATAGCTATTATACATCCAAAGGATGTTTAATTGTACTACATTTGTAACAACAATTCACAGATTATTTCAACACTTCCTAAATGCAGTATTTCAAGATCAGAATACAAATCTGCTTCAATGAATAAGTACGTGTGCTCTTCGTGCTCTTCAAGATTTGGATCTTATGGGTGCCTCTTCAAGATTTGGATCTAATGGGTGTTGGGTTCATTCCAGAGTGGAATTGACCCATGCAGAGCAGCAGTTGCAGTAATGGGCTCAAAGCCTTTAAAGGTGTAACCTCAGAGCCTCCTGGGATGCTTGTCTGCAGGTGAATGATGGTGTGTGTCTCTGAGAAGGGAAGGCGGGGTGAGTGTACGATACCAGAGACCTTGTCTGTGATTGCTCTGTGTTGAAGCAGGGCATGAAGGGGCATTTGTGTGAAGGGCAGGATATGGCTTGTCCACATATCGCTTTAGTTGGGTCAGAGTTCAGTCGCTTTTAAACTCAGAGCTCTTTTCAAGTGCAATGTATAGAATCCAACCTGACACTGGGCAAACCATATAAAATTAGGATGGAAACGACAAGGTCTTTTTATTTGTCTTTGCTATTTTATTAAGGCTTCAAAGCTGTATACGGATTTCTTTTCATGCTTTTTTCCTTATGCCGTATGAGACTTTATATTAGACTTGGCATAATAAACAATTCAGAGCACAGTACAAGAGAAGGGCGCATCTGATGTAGGTCATACTCCAGTTTGTCTTTTCTCCAGGGATACCCATCCTTCTTTTCCCTACTAAATCCAAACATAGTACTCAAAGCTTCTACCACATACTAGATTGTGGTGTTTAAGAAAACAGCATGTGCCTTCAGTTATGTTTGACTCACTGTTTCTTGTCTCCCAGGACTCCTCTGCCAAGCAACAGATGAAGATGTTTTCTTCTGAGCAGTAGAGAGCATTTCAGTAACGCACTGACAGGTATCTGACAGCTTTGTCTCGCAGTGTTTGCAAGTCTGTAATCTGTTTAAACAAGATCATCTCTTTGGCTTCAACAAAACCTTTAAATTGCTAATGAATTTTTTAAAAAATATTTACATTATTTACATTCATATAACATTTGAGTTGTATGGTGGTGTGAGGCATGTAGGAATGTCTGTCACAGTGCTTAGAAAGATGGAAAGGAAGATACGTGGTAAACAGAAAGATCCACCAACAAAACAAGATAGTGCTAACAAAAAAAATCTGTGCACGATTTCCATTAATTGTTTCACCCCAGAAACCCCAACCATTTGGTTGTTAATTATCTTGTTTTAGAAACATCTGATTTACATTTGATGTTAAAACTGGAATTAATTTGAATCACAATATTGGGTTTTGAATACCCACTGTTCAGTATGCATGAAGACCATGAGAGGCTACACTAACGACGCGTTCCTCTGCATATGTAAATGCAGCCCTACAGCTGCATTTCACAGGCCGGACCAGAAAAAAGAGGTGTTGTATCAGTCTTCATCAGTGGAAACAGTTTCTTTGACCAATTTAAATGGTTGGAACTGTCTTTAAAGTGTCCTGAGATTATTTATCCTTAATTTATGCCTCTTAAGATTCCACACATAAAAGAACAAATGGCTACAGATTACCTTTAGGGAAAGATTTCACCATTTTCTTTTAAAGTCTTTGAGATGAAAATTTACCCTTTTGAATTTTCTCATCTTTTGGGGATTTATAAAAAGCAATTTATCATAAAAACTCAGATGTAAAATACAAACTCTACGAAGTTGTAGTAAGGTAATTTGTGAAATAACATAAAAGAAGATTCATCAAAGAATTGTGATTTGGAGCAGAAAGAGAAAGGACACACATCATTAAGCATTCCCAGTCAGATTGTCTTTGTTTTTTTTAAATTTCCAGTATTAAATAATAGACCCACAAATAAGACTAGATCAAATAGCATCACTCAAACATAAGGTTCAGACAAGGAAACCAAAACACGTTCCAAATGGATTCCACATTCCACCATCGGGAACAGAGGGTAAAGGTTGAGCTATCAAGGCAAAGGCACAGCTGGACATCAAATTTGGAAACGCAAATAATAATGGGAGACATGATGGCGCTCAGTAGATATATGACAGAGTGGACGATCTCTCGTGACCTGTGCAGTCACCATGTCGGAATATTATTGACGGAACCTAGGCTGATTTCTCAGGAGATGTTTTAATAGAAGCTTCAGTATCTGGCGAAATCCAACTGCAGAACATCCTTTTCATTCCATGATAAGACTTTGAGTTTATGTTTTGTTTTTAATATAATTTTGAGGAAAGCAATTTCATGAAATTTGTTTCAGGAGGAGCGTCATAAAATTGGCAATTGGTCTCAGCTGCCCCCTATTAGTGGTCATCTTATGACAATATGAACAAGCTAAGCTAATTTTCCCATCTTGACGCTTAAAGCAAACAACCCCCCACCAGCCCCTTTTTCTCATTTCTCGTGGGGGGAGGGGATTCCCGGGCCCGGGTCGCTCCCATGCTTCGGGGCCCTTCCTTGTACAGCTAACCCAGTAAGCTTATTATTGCTCGCCAAAAACTCATGAAATACTTGTATAAACCTTCCATTTTCCTTTCGTAGATACTTTAATAACACTTTGTTATAAATATTTCAAGCTTTTTATGCAGATTTTTGGATACAATAAAACTAGAAAAGAAAATTAGAAACTGATATGAGCCTTTGGTCAGCACCAAGTGACTATTTGAAAAGAAACAGACAAAAAGTATAATTATGAAAAGGGTTGAACTACACAACATCCAAATGTCGTGTCAATAAAGATAATATAATAATGTAATTGAGACATATTGTACCTTCATCAAACATTAACTTGCATTTCATCAGCATCTCTGCAGTCTTTTAGTATTTATTACAGAAATAATGAAAGGTTGTAGCAGTGGAGTCTGATTTTAGAAGAAACCTCTGTCCGAAATTCCTTTGTGTGTGAAGGGGAGGTTTAACCTGAGCAGATGCTCTCTGGCTTTGAGGCCGGATGCTCATTCTGCTTGTGAATTGAGCGATTTCAGGATGAGCTGGGCTGCTTTGATGTGTTTTTGAGAAGTGCCCTGTTTCATGTTTTCTCCTGTGTGATGACTCACTGAAGTGGTGAAAAATAAAAGAGAAATTTCTCATCATCAAATAAAAATGGCTGCAGGTGGGCCAGGCTGAGGAACGCACTTCATTCTGCTTGAGGTATTGGCTAGAACTTTCTCATTGTATTTCGATGACACCTTAGATGTTTACGTTAGTTTGTTCGTTCACCTGGATGAATCAAAACCATCTGTTGTATTTTATTTTTGTAATAATTAGTTTTGTATTTGGAAATCTATTGCGACTTGAGTGACAAAAGGAAGACAGGCAAAAATTTAGCCTCACAACTGTAACAGTGAAAAACTGTAACCTCTCCCCATTATTGCTTCATGCTCATAATTGGAAAATGAGAAATTGGAAAAGCCAATACATGCAAAACATTTGGGGAACTACTAGAAACATGGCTTTTTAAATTAGAGTTATGTTTTGTTTTCTTAATGAGTCCGATACTTTTTTCACTCAAATTATTGCAAGTAATTTTATACCTTTTGAATACAGATGTGTGTGTGTATGTTCTTCTTTTTCGTCTTTTAACTGTTTAAATTATGTTACCAAATACTTGGAATAAGTTTTTGAGAAAGCTTACATTTCACTTTACATTTAACCATCTGAGAATATGGTTAACAGTGTTACAACGCACAACTGTCTTTCTGGTATCCTTCATTTTGAGCTCATAATGGGACTAGTAAAATCCCCAGCCTGCCGGCTTCAAACCGCTGATCTTCTTGATGAGAGATGACTTAACAATGTTTCAACCTACTGCCCCACATAAGAATCGCTGAATAAAATACTAATACAAAAAGCAGACAATGAAAAGTATATTATGGATGAAAAATATTATTAATGGCTAATTATAGTATCAATTTAGGCTGTTTTGTAATTTGTGGCATAAGCAAATAGTAAAGTTATACTCCAGGAAAAGCCAGAACTTACAAATCTCCCATTTAAATTTTAGAAATGTTTACTTTTACTGAAAAGAGCAGACCCTCTTTAATAAGTAACTCTTTAATATGGAGGAAAAAAATCTTTTGATTGCATGCCTCAGACTATAATGCCGGTCAGCAAAACAAAATGGACTAATTTGGCATTAGTCTGGCACTGGCTTGTGCACCAAACATGGTTCTAGTCTGACAGAGTTGTATAGTTTTTAAAGTGGCATGGGCCAGACATTAAAAGTCCAGAATTAAAAAAAAAATAATGTGCTGGTCCTCCAGCTCAGAAAATTTGAAGGATATATCGATATTGAGACTGTGCTGATCCTTGAACAGTAAAATATTGAGAGCAAAATTAACTCTGTAAAGAGTAGGATGAAATGCACTCTGAATAGAGTAAAAATAACACTAAAAATTAATTACAATTTCCCTGAGTTTGTCAACTAGGCCAACAAATCTTCATTGAAATTTAAACTTTGTGATTGTATTTCACTATTTTAAAAAACTAACAACTCTATTTTCCTCATAATATTGTAAAATAAACGAGTTTTACTTAAATATTTTCATCTATCAAGTAGATGGGCTCAGTGTTAACTTAACTTTATATTGAGTGGAACCAAACAAACTCAGAACAAAGTCAATTGAACTTTGTGGAGCATCTTTGTTAAGTTGATGTATTGTGGCTCTCTTGCCCATCACCTTCCAATATTAAAGGCCATGGTTTGCCCCGGTCTAGAATCCAGACTGGGTCCAGTCCTATTTCTTATTCCATAGAAGTACTAGGGCCAGATATAAATCGCTATGGGAAATGAGTGAATCCCTTTTGTCCAATATTTACCCTTTTTGTCTAGTATATAGTGTCTCACTCTCATCGGGGAACACCCTGAATAGTTCGGCAATGCTACTTGCACATAGAAGTCCTGATATGACAATCAGAGAGAGAATCATTAGATAGCTTCTCACAGCTCTCCTAGCCATTCAGGTTGAAGCGCGCGACCCGCACTCCTACAATAACATGCGTGACGTCAGTCCGTCCCCGCGCTAGCTGGATGCAGCAGCGGAGAGAGAGAGAGAGAGAGAGAGAGAGAGAGACTGAACGGTGATTGAAAGAGAACAGAGCTCAACGGTGGTGGCGGCGGCGGCAGCCATCTTAAAACTACCGCACTAATCCATGATATAAATCTTCTGGATATTTCTGCTACGCTGAGCTAGATTGTATTTATCCGGCGGGAGGAGACAGAACATCACTGTTTTTATCGTTCGCTGTGTTTATCAGGAAGGCGCGATGCGGATCGGTGCGGTGAACCCCTTCGCTTCTGCACTCGGTCTGCTTTTTGGACTATTATACGCGGCGGAGGGAGCCAAAGGTAAGACACGAGACCTTGTATTTATAATAAAATGTTAATATGTTAACCGGCGGTTTATTAAACAGCTGAATAAATTCCTATTTTTTCTCCTTCATGTATGATAAAAAAATGTTTTTCTCTCAGCTTAGTGTCTCTTGGTAAACAGCTGATACGGTCTCTTTACACCCGTGTGTGATTGCTTCTCACCGTGTCGCCTTTATAACGTTACTGGAAAGATGTCATGGAGTATTCGCTATGGTCTGTCAGCTGTGAAATGTCTCGTCTTCTTCAGGGTTCCGCTTCACTTCACAGCTATTTTGAGTTTATTCTTAAACACAACAGTTTTGTGTGGCAACACCCCAAGGCCATGGTTGATTCAGGCATATTGCGGAGAGTTTTGGTCGAATATCCGAGCCATTTGGGATTTGTTTTTATTTTGTAAATGTCTAGAAGTGGAAGTGGGGAGCACGCATTGCAGAACTCGGGTGAATAAACGCCTTTGAAATCCATCTTTTAAATGTTTTACGCGGAGCTAAATGTGACTGAAGGACATCGCTGCAGGTGCACGCGCAGTGACACAAACGCTAACACACACCGCAGGATGTGCGGAACACTCGCCTGGGAAATTAACCAGTGGTCTTTTTTATGGGAATGTTACATTATCTTTTTATGGGCAGTATCATGTTTTTGTTTGTTTATACACATACGCGGAGTTTATATATTGCAAGTCCATATTCTCAAACTGTTGGTTTCTTTTACTCAAATGTAGTTGAGTTAATTAATCAGAACAAGATCATTTCTAAGAAAAGACTTCAGCTTTCAGCCTCGGCTGTAATGTTTCATTTGTTTAAATTGTGACACAACAGGCATTCTTTCAGAAATTCATTATGCTGTTGCCATGAGAAGCAGCTGAAAATGCATGACCAGGCCATTATCATATAACAATATTAACCAATTATACCTTATAATGGTTGGAACGAGACTTCTAGAGCATGGGAGTATTTAAATGTTTGGGTTTTACATCTTTATTCGTTTGGTTTTCAACTTTGGCCTCTAGAATAGGTGTCCATATACAGTTGTCCTTATGTTTTGCAAATAAAGATACTCTTGATCACATACATTGTATTCACCATTATCAGCACTGTATAGTATGGTTTACATCATTTTTATAGTTCTATTATAATAAAAATCCGACTATTTGCGAATTAAAAAATAACAAATCTAGCATCTAACTTTTTTTTATTCAGTATTGGGGATTTTTGGGAATGGGAAAAGTTCTCCCTGTACACACGCAGAATTTTAATATCTGTGAAGTTATTTGTTTTATTTTTATATAACGGATCTTGACTGTTAAAATACTGTTGGCTGTTTCTGGTTTGTGAAAGAAAGATTTTAATTAGCACTTTAATTAAGCTGGTTCTCATGTAAAATGTGAAAAGCAGAATTTGTGCTAAGTGTGAAGGTTTTCCACTGATGTAATTGTAAGTGTTAGATGAGATCTTTGACGAGTTAGCAGCGAATTTTATAGTAGTGCTCAAACCTTATTTTATGAAGATTACATAACATTGAAATGGCAATGGTTTTATAATAGCATCATTGCATTCAACATCAGCAAATTGACAGATTGTTTGGGAAACATGTGCAGGGTTATTCTTTATTGATATACAATATCTGTAACACGCAGATGGTTCAATACACCAGGCAAACAGCTGCATCAAAGGAAAAACAAAGACAATGGTCGAGGCAGCCATGTCAGAGTCCTGAGAACTACGAATGGGTCGAGAGGCAGGCCAGAAGAGATTCAAGATACGAGGTCAGCGAGGGTCAAAAGACAATAAAGAGAAAGACGGAAGTGGAGAGCGTGAAACGATACAAACTGTGCATGCAGAGCTTCCTAACTGGCAATGGGAAAATGGTGTCTATAAAAATGTCTTGATTTATCAAGGATATACAGTCACCCAAGTTTGATTAAGGGGCCCTTCAGATTGGGAACGTCTAGAATGTTCCATTACTGACAACGTTCGCTCTCCCTACTCAATCCCCCACAGTTTTATGTACACATGCTATTTTTCCAATCAGTTTCGGAGACGCTTAAGTACATACGTCACCGGAAACCCGTAACATGGACAGTAGAAGAAGACAAAAGTTCTCGCGTCATCAGTCTGCTTGTAGAAATATACGATTGACTGTACATAATAATGTTAATTACCTCAAAGTTTTTATTCGTCCTGTCGAGCTGAGAGACTAGACTCTCTCCTCTGCCCAAATTCGATCAAACATTGGATTTCCTTGCTCCTCCACAAACATCCTTTTCCAGCCATGTTGATCTGTGTATAAACAGCGAATGAGTCGAGGAGTTTTTACTTCACGTCAAGCACAGGCAACTTCCTCTTTTGATTCACAAGTCCCAGCCATATCTCTGCTAAACTGCACGAACCGTTTCAGAGACTACGTCTGGAAGCACTTTCGGAAACGATTCATGGAAACAAAAGAATTGCTTACACATACACTACAATGAACCATTTACCAAAGCTAAGTGTTTGCTAAGAAACGGAATACAGATGCCAGTCTGAAAGGTTAGCGTTTTTTAGTATTTCGGTGAAGGTTCTCACTAAATGAGGAGGAAGTGTATTGGAAACTGTTACACTGACTTAATGACAATATCACCCACTGACCACAAGATGTCAAGTTAATTAGATCTGAAACAAAATATTTTGTGTTTGGTTTTGTCTTATTTAAATCTGACTAGTCAGTCGGTTCTTGTGTAAGCAAAATGAGTCCTGAAAATGAAAATGGTGTATAGATGTGTGATATTGCAGATTTTTCCCAAAGGATCTGCAACTCTTTTGAAGTGCTGATTTTGTTGCCAGCCTCAGCTTCGAGAGGTTAAGTTTGTTCTGGGAAAAGTTGTAAGAGATAACACCACAGCCGTGTGGATGGATAAAATAAGCAGAGCAGACTTTCTCTCAGGAGGAGGTGGTGAAGTCATTGTTCCTCACGGTGAAGCTGGGAATGCATAAAATCATGCAGAGAAAACTTAATTACTTTCAGGGTTTTGGGTTTTAAATCCTCCTGCTTATTAATTTGTGAGGCGTTTCTTGTGTTTGTGCTTTATGGATACATTTAAATTTCTTTGCTTTTTTAACTTCATATAGAGTTTCTGCATGACTGAGAACCAAAGTGTCTTATGTTGCCCTCTCTATTCCTAGAATTAGTGTTCTGGGAAACAAAAGATCTCTTGGCTGAGAGCTCAGAGCAGCATGCAACAATAAGCCCATCACAATGTGCCTATTGTTGGAATTATTTTACTTATGTATTAGCCTAAAATTCCAAGCATTTCTGTTGAAGATTACCATTATTCTATTTTTGTTGCATTATAAGTTTTGGTACAACATTGGCCAGAAATTTCTTTGCACAGTCTGCTCTCATTCATTGTGGGGGTCATGCTCAACATAATATCTGTTCTTTTGAGTATGTTGATTAATATTTTCAATCTTCTGAAATAACTGTTGGTATTTGGTGTATGATTGCTAAAACTTTCAGTTATGATTTTAAACAAAACAGGTTTTAAAGGTATCCTTTATGTCTATAACCACCAAAACCACTAAATATAATGCAGTAGGACATAGATAAATTAACTAATGAATTAATTATTAATGGCTCAGTCAAGTTTCACCCATCACTGATGGAAGATGCTATCCACAGAAGATGCTTGAAACAAGCTCCTCGAGAGCTCAGTGTGCAAATAACAATTTGAAACTAAGCATATTTTCGAAATTCCATTGTTTTAGTTTTGGTTCTTCTTCTGAAGTCATCTAGTTTAAAAGTAGCTTGTCTACCATTGTTGTTATTTTTTCCCTCAGGACTATACATGTAACTACTCCAAACGAAGCTTCAGATTAGTTGCCGGGGCTGCAAATGTCTGTCAAAGTTTAAATAATTTTTATAATATTTTACTTCCAAATGGTGCAGATTTTTCACAAAGAAATCCACTATTTGCACAACTGGAAAGCATTGTCCTCAAGAGCAGAAACCTTAATATCCACTCCCCTTTGTCTGCATAAATCCAAGATCAAGTTTGCTGATTGACTTCCATTTTCATGCAAATCACCCATTACTGCCTTTTGGTGTGACTCCACAGTTCTTTTTTATGCTGTTAAATGTTGTGCTTATTTGTATTTTTCCTCCACTTTTTCCACACAGTTGTGTTAGAGTTCATCGATGTGTTCGTGACACTGAATACCTTTGCGGTTCTATAAATTGCACCTTTGTTCATGTAGGATGTTGTTCCTAATGTACATTCTTGCTTCTCTATATAAGGTTGAAATTACATTGAAGGACTCTTTGAATTTTTTCTTCCTATTTGTACTGTAACCCTATCCGTGACATCAGTATACCTGCTTACATTTCAGGTCATCCCATTCTACACACTAATGCTCTTTAGAGACTCCATGCATTCATTGTACATCAGAGTTTGTTTAGCATGATAAATGTGCTCCTCTGCTTTTCTGCGCCTCTTACCGTCAACAGCATTGCTCCATGGGAACAGGTAACCAGAGAGAGGGTGTTACCTGTGGAGAGAGATCTGTGCAGCACTGACTCCTGAGACTTGAAAAGCAGATCTGTCTTCCATGGCTACGGCTCACTTTCGTTCTCACTGGGCCTTTGTGCGATCCATACTGAGCTGTGATTGAGCCACATTCACAACGCCCTACCCCCAACCACACTCAAAATACCCAGGCTTGTTGTTCTTTTGCATTACTCCGGTGGACAAACAGATACTTCCTTGAGCACACATTGACCCCCTTTTTGGGTTTGGCTATGAAGCCTTGCTGCAGGGAGAAGTGTTGGCGGTAGACCCTAGAGATTTGCATTGCGTTTGCCTTCAGGGCCTACAACCTCTAAGAACAATCAATTCCCTGACCTGTTTTAACAACCAGTGACTTTTTACATTTGTGTGCAAACATTTAAGTGTGACTACCAACACAAGGCAGACATAACCCAATTATGGTTGATTTCAAACGTTAATGATTTGCTTGTTAGTTTTCATGGGAACATTGTATGGAGTGGAAAAACTCCTACCAAAAATCAAACGTTTGAATAATTTACCCAAGTCAGTGTAAACTGTTGTTGAGATTGGGTTTCATGATATGTGCTAAATCAAGCCAAAGTGCTACTTTTACTGAATGGAAAGAAAGGAGCGATGTGACATCCTGTTGATCTCGGATTGACCAATCACTTAGATCACTGATTGGCCTGAAAGAATGTGTCAAACTCATTGCACAAAAGTTCTTGCTTTCTTCGCTTCTCTGCCATCAACCATATTTTAAACAAAGCATTTCATTTGAGTGGTAAAATTCACCATATACAGAGCCTAAAGAACACCTTTCCTTGTACAGGCTCACTTATTCTGTGTTGCATGAGATTCCTATAGCTACCAAACAAACAGTCCTAAGTGGTGCGTCTTGAGTGACTTGCCTAATTGTAAGCCCATTTTGAACGGATTCTGCAAGTCAATGGAAAAACAGTTGTGAACCATGATGAGTCAAGTGGAGCCAAACCAAGTCATGTCGTGCTGTTACAAAAAAACTGTGGAAAAGTGGCAAAAGAACACTTTTCCCTCAAAATGTTAACTTCACTTTGTTCACATTACATCATGTACAAGTACTTAACAACTAAAATGTATAAAAAACATTCCAGCAGGTATGTAGTCTTAGTTTATAATGTAAAAAGCAAAATAAGCTACAACATTTCTTTCAATGATCTGAATTGGATAAGTTTAAGCTCTTAACGGACACTTTACATTTAAAGTAACCTTTTCATTTCTTCGTACACCATTGATGGTAGAACTCAACACAAAGTATGTGATACTTGTTTCCTTTTTTTAAGTTTAGCCAATTAACTCTTTTATCTTTTCATTTCAGTTTAAACTTCAACTCAAACATGATTCAATAGAAAACCAATGAGTGTGGACCTTATATACATTAACTATAACCCTGATAAGAGGTTGTGATTGGAAATAAAAGATGAGTTGACATCCATAAGCAATTTCCTCCTATCCAGATGCATCCTCTATCACTATTATTTTACAGGTTTACATGGTTTAAGACATGAGAAACAATAGCATCTGACCTGGTTGTTCAGTCTCTGTGAACTATTGTGTGATTCGTTGCTGGAATATTAAATGCAACTGGAGTGACGAACTACATTAAGATTGCAAAAATCATACAAGAAAGCCAGATTACTCCAGATCTCATGAGTTTCAGAGAGTAATGCATCAATGCCAAGATGGCGGAAGCTTTTCTGTGAGACAAGCAAAAAGGAACTAGGCCATATATTTTTCTCTTAACACCTTCCATTATTCATTACAATGTTCTTTATTTAGATGACACAACTGTAAACCTCATAATTGTAGCTGTCCAAGCAAACATGTGATGTCAACAACATTGTCATTCTTTTCTGGACCAGTTAATATAAAACTCTTTTACATTTTTAGTGACTAAGTGACTGTAAAACATTCACACAATTGGTGAAATGGTTTTTATCATGGTTTTTATCATACTGCCATGATGACTTCTAGCTTCATTTAATCAAACCCTGCTTCAGATATTTCCCAGGTGTTAGGTGATTTGTATCCTCTGAGGCCATTTTATTGAGGTCTTCAGATGGCCCATTGTCCCTCATTATTCATAGTAGAATGAGTACTGCCCGAAAAGACATCAAGCCACAAATTTTGCATAAAAAAGATGGTTCTCCATACAAACCAAGATCCTTTGCATGTGAAAGCCAGTACATTTTCATGTCTGCTGAGGTGCAGAACAGCAGTTATCTTTTACTACCGGTGATAGACCTTGAACTGAGAAGCAGCTGTGTGCTCTGTGAGACCTCACAGCTCTATCTCTTGCTCGGGGTGAGAACGGAGGCGTCTGGGGTGTTAATTGACAAAGCCTGTGGTGGATCACACTTTGGGTGTGATCATAAAGATTTACTTACTGGAAATAGCTATCTATTTCCAAACTATTTAAATGTGCTTCATTGGATGGGTATGCATCCTTCAAACTCGTCTTAGTGGACAGCATTTGGAAGTGTTTTTGGACAGTGTTTTTTGTTGTCCAACTGTTGTGAACTCAACTCTTCACACTCTGTCTTTAAGTGATTCTAGCAGATGGATGAACAAGCATGGCTGACACTATAACCTCTAGCCTCCCCTCATCAATCAAATCATAATGCAGGAATCCCGCATTCCCACTTTGCTATTGTTTCAGAGTTCTGCTGGTTTTATTTAGGTCTCCATGAATATAATTCACCCACAATCCGCATTTAAGATGACCATTCACCAGCTCACCCCAACCCCCAATGCCAAATAATGGTCAAAATTAGGCTGAACAAAGTGTGTTGCATAATTGCTTCATGCTCCACTGCCATAGAAACAGTTTTCCATGGTTTACAGAGCCAAGATTAAATTAATTGCTTCCATTTGTCATTACATGACTTCTGGTGGTGTTTAGAGCTATGCCTTTGCCAGTAATAGCAAATAAGCTGTTTGTTTTTTTGTAGGTCCACCCAACAAGTTGTGTTCCTTTATCTTTCAAACAGATTTCAATCTGCAGTAGGTTTTTTATAGAGTGTGTTTTTATCAGTCATGCAATGTTAATGTTTTTACATTATTAACAAGCATATCCGTTATTAATGAGATATAAATAATTTAAAGCAGTGTTTATGATGACATGCCCTTGTAAACAACTCTATATGGTTTTAATCCATGTCATTGTTATGATAGAGAAAGAGAGTTTAGACACTAACTTACTGAATGAAAAAAAGAACACAAAAGAATTCCAACCACTATCAACAGACCATAAACAAAAACAATCAATTGTGAAAAAAAGAAAAAGTTAAGAGTTTGAACAAATATTTTTGATAAATAGAACAAATATCAAAGATTATTGGTGGAAGGAGAGTTGGTAGGATAACCATCTTCCTGTTATATTTTATGTAAAAGACAGTCTTCTTCTGTGACTCATACCACATATGAAACCACACATGAAACCGATCTGGGTTGGGTTTAAAAAGTTGCTATTGAGCTGTTTAGACTGCCATAAAAATATCAGATACAGATAAGCTAAGGGCAAAACAATACATTTCTGTCACTTTGGGCTGCGGTCTGAACTTAGCCAATTTTTAAAGATCTAATATTTCTTCTCATAAATTATAAGGTTGAAATTAGGAATGTTCCAATCAGATTTTTCTGTTCCTGATAGGATTCCAATCATGTTTCTAGATCTGATACTTTTTGGCAAAACAATAACAAAAAAAAGACTAAAACTCATTTAAGTTTCCATTTTATTATCCAGACAACCATGTATGTCTTTTTCACTGTAATATAAAATGGAAATAAAGCTCATACAAAATATAAAGTATAAACAACATAACTAACACTAATTAAGTAGTGTGATACCAAACTTTTTTTTTAAATGTTAATTTTTTAAATGAACAGCAGAAGCTTAACGCAACATTAACAAAGAACATGCAATTCATAACTCAAACAAAATGTAAACATGTAAGTAAAAAACAAGTTGTTTTGTTTTGGGGTTTTCTTAAGTGAAAGAGTGTTTATATAGTTATTATAATTAATCTGCTAAATTTATTGTACTATTATTGTTGTTGTTTTTGGCCCAATACATTTTTCCAGATTTCGATCATTTTAAAATAATGTGATGGGATCCACAACCCTAAATGAAATGCAAGTAGAGCTATGTGTAGAATAGTTGCTTAGAGATTCTTCTCAATGATAAATTGACTTATTCTAACTGCCAATTTGCATTAAACAATAAATAATAGACTCTGGAAATAATAAAGAATATGAGCAATAAAAGTAAAAGTGCACAAGTCTGTGACCTTTTAAGTGAAGAAAATGAGAGTATTTTGTGGGTTTAGATGCCAGTGGGCTTCATCTGATGGGAAACTGAATTGTACATCAGCCATAGAGCAACAGTTCTCACCTGATCTGAGCCAGTGATTTTTATCTAGCCCTTGAAATAATAGTTTTCATCGATTGGATAATAAAGTGACTGCAGAGCATGGTCTGTCTAGCCTGCTGTGGTAATGGTCGATGTGACTGGATAGATGTATGCTGTATGAAGCGTGTGATGGAACATGACTTGGCAATTCAAATGTGTAGCTTGGAATGTGTTTTGATAGAGCTTCAGGCTTGTTCTACATGTCATTGCCTCACTGCCAAGATTTTCAGCCCTTAGACATATTGTAAGGAAAAATCATTCTGAGGACTGAGTTAGTCTAAAGTGCTGCTGTATCAGTCTAAGATCTCATCGTTTTGGCTGCTGCTGGGATAAAGGAAGCTGCAGGGTAGCTCTGTCTCCTTTTTGCGTCGTTAGACACTAATTTATGCCTGCCTACATTAGAAGAGTTGATTAGGGCTAAATGCCTAATTTGTGGATGTTATCTTAATGATTGTAATCTGGAGAATGGTTGGTGGAAAATGGCTTGTTAAGTTATTTTATTGTTAAAAATATTGCTGAATAAGATCATGTTCAGTGTTTCTTTGAATGCAGTCTGAACGGTTTTATTGTTTTGTTTTTTTAATACTGAATTATGAAATGTAATAAGCAATTTGTTGTGTGTTTTTACAATTTACAAAACACTAAAAGTAAAACTTTATGAATTGTTAATTGCAACTCATTCCCTATGAATTGAAATTACAACTTGTAATTTCAAAACAATTAAAGTATATTATCTTATTATATTGACACGATAAGCAAATTGTTATCTTTCACAAGTTTGACTGTTTTGAGATTGCAGTCTGGTTCTGAAAAGAAATCTAACTTCCGATTTTGATCAAATTTAAAGTAGCTTAAAGTGTAAAATGTAAAAATCTTTGATAAAGCTTTATTTAGAGAGTAAAGATGGTGTCTGAGTATTCCAGTGTCATTCTGAACGTTGGCTGATTATGAATGTTTTTTTATAACAACATGTTTAAAATAATGTGGTTTGTCTTAAAATGGACTAAAAGAAATGAATGGCAAGTACAAACTGGCAGATTTTGCTTTCAATCATCAACATTGTTTATTGGCTTTTTGGCTGTGAGCACAGCAATTAAAATAGGACGGTGGGGCATTAAATGGTATTCATATTTGCCTTTATTGATAGAAAAGATAACAAAAAAATATTTTTCTCCGCAAAGGACATTAATTTCTGCCCTTTAAACATGCTACAGATAAAACTGCCTGACTAAAATCGATTAACTTTGATCTTTGCCAGTCTAAGAACATTATTATCACATCGTATTGAAGCATTACAGCTGTTCTGGTTACATAACAATGATCGACAATGATTTTATCTGGAATGCTCTGCAGTAACAACCTCTTCACACATTTAAAACACAAAATGAACCTCTAACGTTGCCTTGCACCTAGCTTTCACTCTTTGTTCACTCTCTCTTCCACTGCTTATTTGCTGGAAGTTGTCATTATTTGTGGTAATTTGATGGAATCTTTGTCTAATAGATTATGCTTAACTCACCACAGTTGCTTTTTGACATTACAGTCCAATTATCAACTTGTGTCTATATGCAAAATGGATGTAAAAAGGCCAACTGGCTGTCTGCCGTTGTAAGCGTTAGTCTGGTGCCAGAGCTGCAGGGCATTGAGGGATTATACCAACCACATAAGAGCTGCTTCAGTAATCAGATTCGTTCTTATTGAGCCTGGTAGCCAGACCTTCTTCTTTCATATGTGGCCATTTAGTTTATAATGATGCACACCAGACATCGGTGTGGGCTTTTCAAACATAAGCTGTTTTTAATGGTTCATTAAAGACCGAAGGAAATTTAAAGAAGGAAGTAATTGAGGTTGGATTGTGGTAAATGTTTCTTTGGCAAGAGCAGTGATGTGTGTGGTGCATGTTGAATAAATTCCGTGGAGGAGATTTACAGGTGTTTTCTTCTGTCTTTAGTGATTTTCAGCAGCTGGGAATGCATCACTTCATGGACCTTCATTGGGACCAAAATTCTATTTATGTGTATAGTTTTATATAGTCTGTACTTAAAATCTGTTGTTTTTGGGGAGAATTGTCATAACTTGTTCTTCTAAAATGAGGAGGTTCTTATAATTTATTTTTATTTGTATTCCATTCATAGTGGAAGAATTTCACAGAAAAAGCAGCTCACAGCAGGGGTCTACAAACCTGGTCCTGGAGGACCGGAGCCCTGCACATTTTTGGTTCAACCATCATGAAACACACCTCTGGCAGTAATTATGGTCCTCTGATTGCTAGATTGAAGCTAGAGTAGTATGCATACTACAGCAGGGTTGCAACTAAAATGTGCAAGGCCTGGCCTACAGATTGTCCCATAAAGTGGTTTCTTTATCATTAAAGGGACTATTATTGGATTCCCTAGCAGCTACAATGATATTGAGGGAAACATACCTGGATTAATGTTAAACATATCTATACATTAGGTATGGGGAAAAATATATTGAAAAATGTGCTCAATATGTATACTGGATTCATGGAGGGGGGGGGGGGTAACTAAATAACTATAGGTTTATTTATTGTTTTAAACATTTACTTTTTCTAATCAAAATTCGAACCAGCAAGAATAAAAGGCGAATTAGCTGGATTAGCTGAATTTGGTGTCAGTAGAATGTTTAGAGTGAAACTATTGTTTGTGTTATGAAGTATTGTTTTTGGGTTTGGCTCTTTGTTGGCACTCTAGTGGCTCCTCTCAGCTGCTAGCACATTGAAGCATTCAGTGAATGCAGAGGAAGGTATATATATTTTTATTAAAATGGCTTTGTAGTGTGTTACCTACATTAAACAAACTAAAAAGAGGAAACTTTTGTTTAATAAAAGCTAGTTATTGAGCTGAGAAACAGTTTACTCCAAACTTTACTCCTAAATCAGATGAGCTGTGCTGTTAACATATATTTATGGTTCAAATTTGGGAAACTAAAACTGTTCACAAACTGTCCGTTTTATGCTTAACTTTAAAAGGTCTTACCTGAGTGCTGGTCTGCACCATTAAACGATAATCAAACCACTCTGCTCAGAAGAGGCTTTGGGATGCAGTCTATTATGAAAGTCTAAACTCTGTGATAAAGTGAGACGCACTAGTAATTTAAAGTGCTTCTCTATTGGGAAAAGTATGGTAATCACTGCCAAACCAAGCAGCAACCCCACACTTTCCCTTGGTGATGTGCAATATTGGCAGGACTTGTAATTCGTTGACTGGACCCTTGAGGCTGGGGCAGTTTTCATTAATATCCATGTTAACAATGGCCAACTTTGAGGCTGAAAAAAAGATGTTTAAAGCCTGAGTTCTCTTGTCTTCTTTGATTCCAATCATTCTGATGTTCTAGACAACTCTGAGGGAGTACATTTTTTAGTATTCCTTTTTTTGTGTTGTATTATACTTTATATTTTTGCATGATTAAGAGCTGTATTAACTGAGTGAGAGCCACTTACTAACAGTTTTCATTGTTGTAATTTTTGATCCATCAATTAACATCTTTTTGCTTATTTTGACCTTTTTTTGCAGTCAAAATAGGAAGTTGCTAATTTACCCAAGTCATTTACTTTCTGCTAAAACCTATGAGGGTCATTATGCATGTTATGTCCATGTGACATTGCGCTCCTCAGTGAAAAAAACATCTGCGCAGCACATGCAATATGAATATTGAACGTTGCTTTCCTTAAAGGGCTGTGGCAACCCCTTTATTGAATAGTAGTATAAAATATTTAATTATGCAACACTTAGCAACTGACTAGATTATTTTGGAAAAACTTTGGTCCAGGATGGCTCTGCCACACAAAAAAGTAATTTACAACATTATCTGAAATGCAGTTATAATAAAGCTATAAAAATGGTATGTATTTTTAAGTATTTCTGAAGTTACTTGTCTGTTAATAATGCTATCGCTTATATTAATCATTTATCATCATGTGTTTGGTGAGGGGAGGGATTACATACAATTTTGTTTATTGGTTTACTCGCCACCTCTATTTTTCAAAAAGATAACAGATAAGGGATGTAAACAATATCTGTTATTGGGTGGTTTTCTCTTATAAGCTGCAATATGTCCCAGGCTGCCCCTTGAGCATGTGACTTACCACAGCTCTTAAGGTTTTATGAACCTGGGACTTAAAAGCAGATTAGCAGGGTAGTCTGGTCTGACAATCTGTCCGGAGAGGTCCTGTAGCAGCAGTGGCAAAGCACCCTTGGGTCAAGTGAATCCAATTGTCTAAGACGATTTATGAACCAGATAACAAATTTTAACAAGTCCTTTTTTTCTACTGAGGATTGATTCAAAACAATGTGTTGGTAGCACTATTACTTGGGTACAAATGAAGCAATTAATCTGGCATCTCCTTGAAATTGTGCAATTGGACTCAGTGTGCAATATAAGAATGCAGGTGAGCATTGTGCGATTGTTGCGGTGGAGGATATATATATCCTTCAATTAGCGTCAGGCATCCGAGTTTTGCCGACAGGCTTTGGTGTAAGACACCAGTGCTGGGAAACGAATCTCAAGCCAATAAATCATCACTGAACATTCTGCAGCTGCTCACAACTTTGATGCCAGTCCATGGATGCTAGATATTTTTTGAAACATGGTTCATGATTTATTTGTAATTTTGTTTGCTATATGTTTGTTTAAAAATGTGTCAGTTGGTGTCACAATTAGAAGGATACAATAGTTTTTACAAATAACAAGTGAATTCAAAAAGCCAAAGGTCAAACAGTTGCATATAACAGTTGCTTTATTATTAAATAAAAGACAAAACACAAAATGGTGTGTCTGTGTGACAGATAATTCTTCTGTGAGCCGTTACAAGGTTTCATGCATGTGCAGAAGGGATGAGAAGATTCCAGACAGGAATCAATGGTTTTAGTAGCAAATACTGATAGCAGGTATACCCAGCAAAAAACGGTGATAATTATTGGACATATTTTAACACTATCAGGAGGATGTAAATTAACATTCTAATAAATTTTAACATGATTGTGGTATTAAATTAATTTGTGGTATGAAAGAGTTTCTCCTTAACTCCAATCCAGAAGTTTAACATTTTGTCTGATAACTAGAATTCTTCGAACCATATTTAGATCCAGATAGGTTAAACACGTGGAATATTTCCAAATGGTCACAAGAAAATCTCTTCCCTAAAAATACAACAATTCATTTAGAGATAATATTAGTCTGCCATTTTAAATTTGGACCCAGTATTGACTTGTTAGGATAGAGTGTAAAAAGAATCCATGTAGAAGACTCTGGGTTGAGCTGTATCTTTAATCATAATTTCAAAAGGTGGGTTTGTCAACACCTGATTCAGTGAGACTGGCATGCGATAGATGGCATCAATCCGCTGAGCTCACCGAGGCTCCCGGTGGCCTCCAGCTTCCTGTCTGCTCAGTACACAATGAGATCAGCACTGCGGGAGGATCCCCTTTCGCCCAGCAACTGCTGATGTGCTCACATTTTGGTAGCAGGCTCTGATTAGCCGCCGAAGAGAGCAATCTGCCCTTCACATAAACCTCTATGTCCATGGTGCAGTGATTCTGCAAAGCACAAGACATCTGTCCAAGACATCAAGACATGCTGCTTTCAGAGCTCGAAGCCTTCTGTCAAAATTAATGAGCTGCAGACTGCACGCACCATAATGCTGCTGCAGATTGTCAGGATAAAACTTTGCCATGAAACTTGTGTATAAATAAACTGACACATACTCAATGAAAATCCAAAGTTTTTCTATGTTAACATTTATATTTGGCTCCTAAATCTGTTTTTGTTTCTTTTCCACCTTATAGTCAATAAGCACAAACCATGGATCGAGACCACCTTTCATGGTATCGTTACGGAAAATGATGACAAAGTGCTTCTGGATCCTCCTCTGATAGCCTTGGATAAAGATGCCCCTCTGCGCTATGCAGGTAAGAATCTCCATCTTCTGGACTCAGATGAGCTTGTTATCCACTTTGGTTTGTTTTTTAAAGCTAAAGAGAATTTTTGAGTATAAAGTCCCAGAACAAAATGTTTTGCTTCATTTAACATAGATGACTTTGAAAATGAAGTAAAGAAGCTCTGAAAAAGCTACTATCTGTTTTGCAGTTATATGACCAGATGGTTTGATAGTCACATACTTAATTTTACCACCGTTTTTGACAGTCTGGAGACATTTACAGGGTCGATATTTCTTCATGTCCCTTTATTTTTTGTCTGTAGACTACCGAGAATGTAGGGATGCCTAGAAAAAGCTTCCCTTTTCTACTGTTGTCTTCTCTAAACAGGGTTAACCTAAAAATAGCTTTAAAACAGAACCTAATTCAATTTTGAACAAAAGGAACTTAATCGGCCTTCTGTTGACCTTTTTAAAGTGTACTAATATGATCGGTGAAGGCAGCCCTTGATGGTAATTAAGTTTTGTAGATAATATTGCAGGCTCTAATGCTTCAAGTTAATGGGTTTGGTGGTTTTTCCGTGTTTAGTTTTATGGTTCTTGACTTTATATTTGCTCACATCTCCAGACACTCAGCAGCAAATGCAGCGCAAAGCCAAGCATCTTAAACTTTCTTATTGATCCCTTTAAAAAGCAATACATTGCTGTTATTTTTCTGCTGCAGTTTATCTCAATTCTTCAGCACTCTGCAGATGTTCGGCCCAGGGATCCAACTGAGAGATCTTTAAGCGTCTTGGAGTAATACACTCATATTTAATCAGTTCAGGCAATCCATAAAGCTGTCACATTTAATAAATTGCTTCTCTGGTTCACCAAGCAGCTGGGACGTGGTTCCTCTGATTTTAAGATCAATGGCGTTTTTTTTTTCCTGTGAGAGGGAGTGAGTAGTCTTAGCATTAGCTCTGGCCATTTTTAATCACTTTGAGACTTACTTTGACCTCATTTGAAATCCCAGTGGTTGGTTGTGAACACACTCTCCTTTCTTTCATTTTCAGGCTTTTCATCTGAATTTAGGGCAATGCTAGTCCACAACAAGCTCTTATGTGGTTTGTGCTGACTTATCCATTTATATCAAAAGCATCAGGCTCATAACTCATAGATGAGCATTCCTTCATACTGCAGCACCTCATAAATAATATGAAATATTATACTTCTTTAAGGAAAAATATCTGTAAGATTTGTTCTGGAGAGCCTTGAGCATAGATATTTGGCTGATTGTACTAACAAGGTCTCTTAAATTCACTTTGAAGCCTCACATGGCTGTGTGGCTGTCTCTGCCAGGATTGGTCATTAGGGAACTTGGCAAAAGCCAAATAGAACCAGAGCAAGCTGTGATAATAGCTCCTTATAAATTAATAATAATAATAATGCCTTCAATTTATATAGCGCTTTTCAAGACACTCAAAGACACTCTACAATGATCAGAGCATTATTCCCTCACTCCACATTCACACTCTGGTGGTGATAAGCTACCTTGGTAGCCCTCAGCTGCCCTGGGGCAGTCTGACAGGACATGGCTGCCATTCTGCACCTACGGTCTCCTGCCCACCACCAAACACACCCCAACAGTCACACACATCCACACTGGGCAATGTGGGTGAAGTGGCTTGCCCAGGGCCACAACGGCAGAATTGCCCTAGCGGGGATCGAACCACCAACCTTCCGTTGTTCCGTTGTTCAGAACAACCAACTCCACCACTGCGCCATCTTTCCAACTTCTGAATGTAAAATTTTGTGTATTTTTATCGTACATTACTGTATAGAGTTTAAGATGTTTGTATTGAAACTACCTTTTCACATTTTAATGCTATTACTTAAACATTGTTTGTGAAAATTATCTTGCTAATGAAATTAACATCATGCTAAAGAGTCAAAAAATATGCCAAGCCTTTCTGTATTTCTCAGCAACTCACTTTAATAAACGTTGTGAAGAGCTTCGAGTCAAGGACAGTGCACAACTTGACTATTTAAAAAAACTTTCAATTTCTCATCAAATGAAAGTGAAACAAAGTCAGCCAAATAGACTTTGTGATGGCAAAGATTCAATGTTCATATTATTTTAGCTTTTTTTAAAAGCATTAGTTTTTACAGATGTTCTGAGAAGGTATACAAGGTAATGATTTATGTTTTACGATAATGCTTTATGGACATTTATTAGACTAATATTAGACATAAACACAAGTAAACAAGAGATATGCATTGGCTACAGCCAGGCTGTGATGAGTTAAGCACACATTTTAAAAAGTATAACATTCAAAGAATTAATCATACAAACAGTAACAGGATGTGCTTACTTTCCTTTATGGCAATGCAGAAGTCTTAAGGCCACGTAACTTAAGGGATGTTTTTGATGTTTAGTTGTTGACAGAGTGGCTCAAATATTTTATATCTGTTGAGTGTTATCTGCACTCTATTCAGAGTTTCTTTGGTCTTGTAAATCTCGAGATTTGTCTGTGCAGTAGAGACAAAAAACAAGTTGTGCCTTTAAGTTACATAATCACTCTTTATTTAAAATTAAATATGAAAAAATAGATAATGAGTGTCAATGATATTCATATGTATTTTCAAAACTGTCAAATGCTGATACAGAATCCAAAATACATCAGTTTTGTGTAAAGTGTACCTAAATAGTTGTTTCAAAGGATGCTAAAATAGGCTGAGATGCTGCCTCATGACTGATGGTGTGCTGCTGTTTGGAAAGCTAGCTCCAGAAATGTATTTCCACTGATATAGCATGCAGAGAGCCTTTACCGTTCTTTCGGTTAAGCATATCTATTTCCAGCCTACTGTCGATTTCAAGATTTCTCTGGATTCTCTTAAGCAAAAGTAACTAAAAAACACTTGAAGCCACTCACACGCCTTGATTTGCATCTTTTTGTTGTCAAGTGTCTGTCGATGATGCTGTGTCATTATAGCTTTTTGGAACGAATCAATAAAATTGTCTTTTGCCTGAGAGGAAATGGAGGACAGTTGGAGTGGGCACGCATGCTGAGGCGCCAGCCAAGTTCTGGGCAAATGTTGGGATGTACAGTCATTAAAGCCTTAGAATGCACTGATGAGGCACAAAGCTTGCTCTGCATGACTTGCTCAGAACAGCAGATCCTAATGAAAAATCCATCTCTAATTGGAGGTGTAAATTCCACCAGCAAAAGCCACTGGACTTGTAATGGTCTAACAAGCAGAAAAGCCCATAGAAAAAAACTGGATCATTTTTTATTACGTGGATTATTTAACTGATGGGAAAAGACATTGGGCAATCTTTATCAACTAACGTGTTTGCATAATTCAATGTTTAAACCAAAACAGGCCCTCCTCAGCAAGTTCTTCTTGTGGTCAAGTCTGCTTTTGGTGTTTTTACACTTGTTAATGTGGAACCATCACTGTATATTTGTGCCTACAGTCATGTGGCTCAAAATACCAATTGACAAGCAGATTGGAAATGCAGTACATGAATGTTATCTAAAACTCATCTTTTCCAGATGTTCTTCTGACTCTTGTAAAAGAATAGGAAAATATAATTTTTCTGGGAAAAGCATAAGCAGAAAAAACATTCAATGTCATTTACACCTTCGCTGTGTTGTCTAATTTTCAATTTGACTTAAATAATCATACATTTTCACTCTAAATCCTCTAGCTTTGTAACAGCATGAGGTATTTTGAGTCCTGACTGTTTCTGTAACATCTGTCTCCTCTGTCTTGTTTCTCTGCATCTCATTCTTTCTCTGACTGACCTGGGTTTATCTTTTCTTCCTTCTTGTAGAGAGTTTTGAGGTGACCGTCACCAAAGAAGGTGATGACAGGCTCTTTCTGCTGCCGTTCGATCTGTTTAATTAACCTACTAACGCAAATACTTATGAAGCTGGCACTTCACTCAGAAACTGCAGCCATCTTCTTTAAATCTCTTTCCAGTTCTTCTTTGTTTTTGGTTGTCCCTCACCTTTGAATTGGTTGGACTTGAAAGTTAAGAAACTGGATGCTAAGTGTGATGGGGATCTAGATAGAATCTAGAAATATCTATGCATGAGACATCCAATGAAGTTTGCAGATGCTAACAGTACTTCAGCTCTAACACTATAACTCTTTAAAGTTTTTTCTTCTTCTTGTAATTGCTGCTTTTATCTAAGGATGTCCCGATCAGGGTTTTTTTTTGCTCTAGATTGATTCGATAATTTTTGGTTGAGTATCTGCCAATCCTGATATTTTCCAATTCCATTCATGCTTCTAGATCAGATACATTTTTGGCAATGCAATAAGAAAAGCTATTTTCCAAAGTTGTTTTGTTTAGGTTTTTTTGTTAATGAAAGAGTGTTATTTTATGTGTTATTATTATTATTCATTTTATGTTTTTGGCTCAATATATTTCCAGTCGATCGGGACAACCCTAGTTTTATATTATTTGATATATCTTAATCAGACACTCAAATATTAAAGAGCTGAGATTGCTGAGATTGTTAAATGATGCAAACTCTGCTGTTTGTACGGTGGTGTGGTTTGATCTGTTTTCTTAGCCTCTCTTCACTTATCTGAAATGCACAGCATGGCAACTAGTGATGGTTGATGGATGTCAAGCGAATGGATATTTCTAACCCCAGCGCTCATCCAGTATTTTTAGTTTCACTGGCACTTTTATTTTTTCATTTTTTTATTGTTTCATCTTTTTGGAAGGTTTGAGAGAGGCAACATTGCACAGGAAGACTTCCTTTACCCCAATATAGGACTTGGTTTTGTTTCTGTTTAATTTGTGAAATTCTAATAAGATCTTAGACCTCTGACATAAATCTTCTCATCCATATGATTAACTTCTCATTTTAACTTTTTGATTTAGTTTGTGTTTTTTTGGCTTACATTTTTGCATAAAACAAAACATTGTTAAAGGATCCAATCACTCCTAAATGTAATGTCTGTCATTGTTTGCTCATCTTCATGTTTTTACAAACACAAAAGACTTGCTATTAAAATATAAATTAACAGATAATAACATTTAGGACTGAAAATTAAGTGGTGCACTAAAAACTTTAAGAGGGAACAATATTTTCACTTTTTACAAACAGGAAGTGTATAGCAGAGATTTATAACTTAGCAAATGTATTATAAAAAAACACAGAGTGGGAAGGAATTTATTTTTTTATACCGTAACACTTAGATAAGGCTCTGAGACCATTTTTAGTACAAATGCAGTACTTCTATATGTGGGAGATATTTGATGGCAACACTAGTGAATGAAAGACTGTACATTTAATTTTTCTAATATGATTTTTTTTTTCAATTGTCACACGACCATATGAGACACCTCATCAATGTAAAAATTTTTTGTTTTTTTTGTATTCTCTTAACATTTACAGAAAACTTCCATCTCAACCTAGGTGGTCTAAAAATAAACAACTTTTATTTCCATATAGGTGGTGAACTAATTTGAATGGGTTTGAAACCTCATGTAGTTGAGCAAATGATAATTTATTTGGTAAACTAACCTTTGGTGCCATACTTTATGCTCTCTACAGCAGATATTTGTTCATTGATTCACATAATTTGTTTCTTGTGTTTGAATAATAAGTATTCCTGTGAAATGCCTGTCCACAATTTGGGTTTCTTACTGCATGAATGAATGCGATGTGATCAAACGGTTTGGATCAGACACTTGGTACATCCCCTTTTTAACTCTCCCTTCTACTTCCTAAATGCTTAACCCATCCCACAGTGCTTCTGGCTTCCTTCACAGACACCTTCACCTTCCACTTCCCCTCAGTCTTCCTCAATCCTCTTGGCTGCCAAACCAGCTTTGGCTGTTCTTATTTGAGAGTGGGGTTTTGTTTGATTTGCCTATTTTTTCACCTCGTGAATGGAAGCAGGAGCGTCTTGACTAAAATGACGTCTGGTATTTGCAGGAGAGATCTGCGGCTTCAGGATTCATGGGCAGAATGTGCCATTCGAGGCGGTGGTGTTGGATAAATCCACTGGAGAGGGGGTGATCCGAGCCAAGGAGAAACTGGACTGTGAGCTACAGAAAGAGCACACGTTCACCATCCAGGCTTACGACTGCGGAGAAGGACCAGATGGCAGCAACATGAAGAAATCTCACAAGTGCGTACATGATTTGGCTTTGGTTAAGGATGAAATAAACAGTAAATATGGATGGATGCTGATGTAATCAAGGGAACAAAACATGTTCAATGTTCTAACAATGTTCTTGTTATTTTACGATATTTCATTTTACGATATTTAATGTGGTAATAATAATAATGCTATTGTAACATAATATATCACAATATTTAGTTCATATCAGTCTATATAGCGATATGTATCGGTAATATAATTTTTACATTAATGTCAGATTTGTATTTCTGGCATAAATATAATGAAGATTTTGCTCGGTTATTATAGTTGTACAGACCTGATAATTAACTTAGGGTTTGACTATTTTTTATTACCAAAACAAGGCAAACATTTTGTTTTATAATCAAAGTCATTACAATAAAAAAAGAAACAATTTTTCAGATAAATTGTTATATAAAAGTATTCATAACCTGTAAAATAACTTCAGACATTGAGTAATTATTTATTATATTACATTATTGATTAAAGAGTTAATTATATTCATTAAGACCCATACATTGAAACATATTGAACAGTGTTTTTATTTATTACAGTAACTTTTTTCACTTCCAGCTGAACGTTTCTCTCTCTCTCTCGCTTTTCATGTTTTCTGCATCTTCATAGTGAGAAAGAACTGTATCTGAGCTGTGATCAGAATGTGATGTTGTGATAAGCGTACACAAAATCAACTTCAAGTAAACCTCTTGTAGAAGACATTTAAACCAGCTCCAGTGGGGCAAATAAACAGTGGGGTGTCACTGTTTGATTTGTATTAAAAACACCTAAGTTTGAGTTCTAAACCGTCATTAAGCACAACATGCACTCAAAATCATAATGGAAAACACTAGTACAAATGTAAATAGCTTCTCATTTAAACGCCATCGAGTTACAATAAAGATTGTGGGTAAGCTATTGTTAGCTTAAATGATTTCTAATTACCAGTTATAATTAAAAGGGGTTTCTGGGATGCTGTGGTAAGAACTTAAAATTTATTTCATTCTACTCTGGCAGAGCATATTTTGGTGTGGAGGGTACAGTATTGATGTGGTTAAGGTATTTTCTACGTGACCTCACTTTTTCTGTTGAATCGTGCTTGTGCTCATCCTTTGCTGCTCCTCAGTTGTGTGGTGCGCTGCATCGCTCGATTGTTGGACCCTTGTTTTTTTAACCATTGCATGAAACCAAACCATTAGGTGACATTATTAGGAGACATACGTTCTCTTTTTTAATGTTTACGTTGACAACTACAGTTATACCTATCTTGAATCTGATAGCTTTTTTGATTCTGCGCTAGATATTGTCTATCAGACAATAAGTGTTGGCTGTTGAACAGCTTTTTCAAAACAGAAGGAGGATAAGATGGATGTGAACATTTTTCACCCTCTTTGCCCAGACTAGAAACCTTGGCTTTATTACAGATCTCTGGGGAAATCAGTTTTTGTTTTTCTCCAGCAAATGATTAATGCCAAATTAATTCTGGTCCTATCTAGCAATAGCCTTGAACAGGTATATAACTTTATCACCTTCAGATGAGCTTATATTGCAAAGATAGCAATAAACATATTAGCAGCTTCAAAAAATTGCGGCAACAACATAACATGAATGTGTCCGAGATGTAACTAAGAGAATCGTTTAACTTTTTGAAATAAACAGATTTTTTCAAAACAACAGTTTGATCAGACTCGCCTAATAAATAAATAATAAATAATAAATAAAGTTTTTTGGATGCTCCGGTACCAACTGATCCATGGACCAGTACCAGTCTGCGCCCTGTGGGTGTAGAAAATATGGTACATATATGTATATAATATCTTGCTCTTGATATATTTAATGTCTTTCATCTGCTGAGAGGTGAACACCCCTCTTGTCCAGTTTCAGTTTTTTAATCTGTTGTTGATGTCCTTCCAGGGCCACCGTCCACATTCAAGTGAATGACATAAACGAGTATTCCCCTGTCTTCAAAGAGAAGTCTTACAAAGCCACAGTGATTGAAGGCAAGAAGTACGACAGCATCCTGAAGGTGGAAGCGGTGGATGCCGACTGTTCTTTCCAGTTCAGCCAGATCTGCAGCTATGAGATAGTCACCCCTGATGTCCCGTTCTCTATCGATAAAGATGGTAAGCAGCACCTGCCAAAAGTTAAGCTAACAGGGCAAACACTAATATTGACTGCTAGCTGATTGTTATTCATGTGCCTTTAAAATGGATTGGTTCAAACAAGCTGTAGCACTCTGATACAGAAGTTAGCTTCCTGTCACCTTGAGATGTGATCTGAATACAAAGTGAAGGTTCGACTTTCAACATCGATTAAGCACACTTTAAAATACAATCATGTTCAAATAAGATATATATATATATATATATATATATATATATATATATATATATATATATATATATATATATATATATATATATATGTGTGTGTGTGTGCGTGTGGGCGTGTGTGCGTGCGTGTTTGTGTGTATTGGTGGACAGAAGGTCGCTGGTTTGATCACCAGATCCCCAGAAGTTAAAGGTGGTGTGAGTGATGGATCACTTGCTCTACACTGGGATGGGTTAAATGTAGAGCACAAATTTCATTTTTCACTTTTCATTTATATAGTATGTGAAAGCACACACTAAAAAAACAACATTCATTTATGAATGATTGCTAGCCACCAACTCTCAACCCCTACTCATAAGCAAAGTTCAAAAGGGTTTTGTTTTCAAGCCTGCTTTAAAGTTTGAGAGTTTCAGATGGTGTGAGTTCCACTACTGGGGTGCAAATACACAAAAGCTATGATCAGTAACTAATCTTTGTCATTTTTGTTTTTAAACAGGCAACATCAAGAACACAGAGAAGCTGAACTACAGCAAAGAGCGCATGTACAAGCTTACAGTGACTGCATATGACTGTGGCAAAAACCGAGCATCTGAGGACGTCCTTGTGAAAGTCAATATCAAACCCACCTGCAAACCCAGCTGGCAAGGTACTGTGACCTCTGGACCTTTTCTCCCTCTTTAACAAATGTAAACTCAGCTTAGGGTTTCTGTTTATTAAAACTAGAGTGCTTCCCTGATGGTAAATTTCATTTGGCCTTTATACTGTTGAAACCTACTTGAGGCTACTCTTGCTTATTGGGCAAGAACTGGTCAATTGTTTTTTTTGGCAGAACTAAACCTAACTCAACCCATAGTGAGCTAGGAAACTGATAAATAAATATGTTTCAGAATCATTTCAGCATAGTGTTTATTCCAATACTTCTTTAACTATGTTACATGCTTGAACGTACATTAAACTGAACAGTGAAATCTTTACGTTTTTCCAGATTGAAGGCACTGTTTTTTTTTAAAGAAGCTAGTTACCCACAAAATTACCCACATTGCAACATGAGCTGAGAGCATATACATGGTTCCTGTAGGGTCTTAAAAGCCTTACATGTGAAAATAAGTCCTTAAAAAAGCATTTGACACATTTTGACATATTGGTCTTAAAATTATATTATTGAAGACTTTTCAGTTTGACATTTCTGGTCTAAAGTTTATTTCTTTTAGCCATGATTGGTGTGATCAAATATTGTAAGTAAAGCATGATATGCACCAATATGCTTGATCCCTACCATCAATACAAAAAGAAGAAAAAGATGACTAAGAAGAAGAAAAAAAGGAAGCAAAAAAAAAAAGTTGCTGGCCACTTGAGCCTTTCGACAAAACACAAAGAAGCTTTTTATGACCATGGGGAATTTAACGAGGTGTGAATGGAAAAAGCATGTTATCTGAGTTCGTTGAAACTGATCCCAGTAAACTTTTTGAAGCGTATTGCTCGGTGTGCGAAAATAAATTACAACTCGACAGTATGGGTATAAAGGCATTAGACTCCCACACACAAAACACTTGATAAATCTGAGCCATATGTGCTATGGTGACATAGCTTTCCCTAACACAAAGACTGAAAGAATATACATTCAACTCACAAAGACACAATATCCTTTAATTAACAGTTTACTGCTATAAAATAATCAGTTTATTTAAAGGAAATAACTATAGTGTACGCCCAATTAAATGGGGGTGCAAATACCCAACATAGTTGCTGTCTTCTCTTCCATTTCTCTCACATTTCCTTGTGTGATTGAGAAGTGTGAATCTTGTTTATAGTTCAGATTCACACAGGAAGTAATAAACCACCAGGAAACTTCTCCCTTAATGCTTTTCATATACTTTGAACGTACTGCTCAGTTGACTTGCTGCATTTCACATATTGATCCATAAGCAAGACCACAGTTTGGAATCCAGCCTTTGTTTTTATATTCAAGTATTTTCATGAAGTATCCATTTTCAGGAAATATCAAACATTTTAAATCCCAAAATAATGATTTCTGAAGAAGCATATGACACAGATATCCATACGGATGTACATTTAGATCAAGACAGTCAAAGCATTTTAAAATAGTAAACATTTAAGAAAAACACTTACAGCATAGTAAAATGTTAAAGCAACAATTTTACTATTTAATTTGAAACAAATAGAGATAGTTGACCTAACTTTAAAGAGATTTCATCAGAATGAGTTTATGAATACTGTTCTTTAATATATATATATTTTGTCTGATAGGATTTAACAAAAGGGTGGAATATGAGCCTGGCACTGGAAGCCTAGCCCTATTTCCCAGCATTCACCTAGAGACCTGTGAAGAGCCAATCACCTCTATTCAGACCACCATCATGCTGGAAACCAACCACATCGGCAAGGGCTGCGATCGGGACACTTATTCTGAAAAATCCTTGCACAAGTTGTGCGGTGAGTAATGAACACCATATTAGCATTTAATTCGCTTTCAACTTACTGCAATTTTGAGCTAAACAACTACTCATTAATGAGCTAAACAACTACTCATTTATATAATCATATGTATGCATAGGTACGCGTTGAATTGCACTAATGTGAGATGCTATATTGAATATCTTTTTGTGCATTCATCCAGGTGCAAGTGCTGGCACTGTGGAACTCCTACCATCTCCCAGCAGCTCTGCCAACTGGACGGTTGGCCTGCCCACTGACAATGGGCATGACAGTGACCAGGTCTTTGAGTTCAACGGGACCCAGGCCATTAAGGTTCCGGAGGGGGTGGTGAGCAGCACTCTGAAGGAGCCCTTCACCATCTCAGTGTGGATGAGACATGGGCCTGGAGGGCGAGAGAAGGAGACGGTCCTCTGCAACTCTGACAAGACAGGTAATCCCACAAACCCACTTAAGAGAAAGTGCAGATGATTGGCAGAGTGATTGAATTGTTTTATTTTTAATTACACTAAACATACAATTAGAAATAAACAATTAGATTATTAAAGAGAAACGATTATACGATTAAATGTAAAAAAAAAGATTTTACAGAATCCTCCACTGTTGGTATCATCATTATTTGTATTGCAGCATGATATTTGATATTGATGTTTTGGATTTGAAAAGAAATGCTTTTTGAGCTTTCTAAATAACCATTCATATATAATTAATATCTATAATATCTAAAGAGTCAATAACAAACAATGTTTTGGCCAATCTCACTGAAGCAAATATAGTTACTATATCATCGTTTAGAAATTTGTGATATTTGATAAAGAAAGATACAGGTTTAGAAGTTTTCCTGAATTCATCATGGGCAGAGTTACGACAAGGCAAACATGAATTGCTACTGACATGCAATCGATGGCAACTGATATAAACAAAACTAGCTTAATAGAACTACAACTGAAATTACATCCACCCATAGAGAATCAAGCGTCAGACCCTTAATCTGAATGGCAAAATGAAGCATGGCTTTAACGATTACAGCAGGACTTGACTGTATGGTGTGGAACTGTACTTGTTTGTTCTTGACATTCTGTATTTGATCGTGTTAAAAGGTCCTTGTTGAGAATGAGCCAGGTTAATGGGAGGTTCAATCTCCTTTTTGGGATCATGCAGCTCAGTGGCATACTTCCTTGAGAAATGTCCATACAAAGAGTTCTGCTCTTTATTGCATCATAGAGAGCCAGCTTTGGAGAAAAAAAAACTTTCAGAAAAGCGGTAGCACTGTTTTAATACAGAAATACTCATAAGAACAGATAACTTTTACACTTAAGCTGTGCTTGATAATGAAGAATACCATACTATTGACAGAGTAAATAACTTTGAATGCATGAAATAGCATTGCATAGTTTCTTTGAAGTCAAGAACACAAAACAGAAGTGGTGGGGAAATCTCAGAAACATAAAATAGAGACACCAGCCATGTGATATAACAGCAGGCACATTACTGGTGAAAGCAATAATAAACAATTAATATAGCAGTACACTGGCAAAAAATACAAACAATACCCTTATAAACTTTTTTTTTTAATAAAACACATTCAAGAGGAAGCTCAGGACTGCCAGTCAGGTGCATGAACGGTTATTTTAATAAAAGGATCCTCAAGGTTTTCACTGGTGCTTGAAACCTTTGAAAATGCTTGATTTTTAATAAATCTTTTTTTTTTAGGATATTCAATATAGTGAACAGTTTCAGCTGATATGCTCCCAAATTAGATTTTTTTTTAATTTTAGAGTTTAATGAAAACACAATAATTTTTTGTTGTTGCTTTTTGATATACTTAAACGTTCGGGACAAATTAAAGTTAACAAAAGCTTTAAATCAAATGCACTGTTAGTAACTCACCACAACTGTAAACTTCAGGGACTGTCGAACAGCTGAGTGTGTATATTTTGGTCTTTAAAATGTAGGGAGAAAAGTTGTTTATTAAAGTCCTGTGACTTGGAAAAAAAAAAAAAAAAAAAAGTCCTGTGACTCGGGATTAACGCAATAAACACAATGCCGTAGTTTAGCCTTGCTTGTGCTGCTCTTTGAATTCCGCTTTAGCAAAACACAATTTCCTGCAAAAATTTCAACTGTTAAATATAATGTAGATGTATAGCAAACATGGGCTTTACAGAAACTATAAGGTCATGGAAATATTTGAAAATTTGCAGTGAAAGTGCTTGAGAAATGTGTAACAACTCTATCAAATATTACATTTATCAATCTAAATGATAGATTGATAAATAACTTACCTATAATTGAATACACATAGTTTAGGAACACAAGGGTTTGATTTAAACATATTTAATCAAAGAAAAGAAGATTTAGCCATTGCTCCACATATGACATTTTTTTTATTAAATGTTTTCACACCATAATCCTACTTTCTGCTCACTGAACTGAACCTCATTGCGATGACAAATGCTCATCATCTGGGGCTTATGTAAGGCTGATTACATCACAGTTATGCCTATGATTATCAGAAGTTACTTCTTTGTTTTCTGGAAGAGAATAGCACTGACACACTCATTAAAGTGGCCGAAAAAACCCTTTGAGTTGAATCAAACTGTAAAAACCCACAAAAAACTGCAGCATGCAATTTGTCATGCCAAGAACAAATGTATGAAGACTGACAGAGCTGTGATCTCGTGTGTCTTGCGCAGAAATGAACAGGCATCATTATTCTCTGTACGTGCATAACTGTCGACTGGTGCTGCTGCTGCGTCAGGAACCTACTGAATCTGAGAGCTACAAACCAGCTGAATTCCACTGGAAACTTGATCAAGTGAGTCGACCTGTGCCCCTCAAACACTGAAAGACACCCTTGTGTGAAACCCAGGGTGGAGTGAATAGGTTACCTTGTTTACTGGATTTCAGCATAAATGTATAAAAGCTGTTCAAATTGCTATTTAAAACAAGAAAAGTATAATTTATCCTGAAAATTGCTACGCTTTCTTAAGAGGCTATGCTTCATTTAAAATGGCCTAATTGTATGCATTTAATGTTCCAGGACCCATAGTTTTTGACATTTAAAATGCTCCTAATTTAATCTGAAGATTGGCAGACTATTAAAAACACTATCAGGAAGCTTTGAGAAACCTTGAATATGCAACCCTTAAAATACTCCAAAGTAAAGTATCAAACCTGAAAATGCCTCTTTTTCGCATGAGAATTGCAGTAGCAATTTTCTAATATCTATAACAGCAGATCTAACAATCTAGAGTCCATTATATAAACACCAAGAACAAATTACATAAAGCAATGTGAATCTTCAGTTCTATTGATGGTGGTTTCTCAGTAATAATCATCTAAACAGACACGTATTTTTAAGCAAAATGATCATCTTTAAGACATTTGTGATTTGTAAGAAGTTGGCTTTAACTGCTGCTTTTTTTCTGCTTTTTGTTCTTTCTCTCTCTTTCTCTTTCTCGCTCTCTCTCCTCCAGGTGTGTGATAAAGAATGGCATCACTATGTGTTAAACATTGAGTTTCCTGCAGTAACTTTGTTTGTGGATGGTGCCACCTTCGAGCCCTTCCTTGTCACAGAGGACTACCCTCTACATGCCTCCAAAATCGAAACTCAGCTCACCATCGGTGCCTGCTGGCAAGGTAAAGCAACTAACAATCTATTGATTCTCCTTCTCTTCAATGATGCACCATCACCCTCTGGCTTAAAAATGTTGTGCTTGTATTTGTAGAGTGCACTGGTTATGCAATGCATAGTCGAACCAAATATTAAAATGTATTAATATTTTCTTTCTTACTTCTTCACTAAACTGAAAAAAAGATCCTTACTGCATGACATTTTCCCTTGACTTTACTGAGCCCAGGTCTTTCCTTGCTGTTCTTTCTTCCCTTCTACAGAGCTCTCAGGACATGACAATGACACTGAGTCCCTCTCAGAGCCTTTTACAGGTTACCCATGACTTTACTAATGGCTAATTGATCAAAAATGCACGTTTGTTAACACCCTGCAAGCAGCTTCAGCCTGCAAACACATAGCATGATGACACTAAGTGGAGAAATGCCATATCATATTTTGCTTTCATTGTCTTTTCTTCTTTTGTCAGTTAATTTACATTTCATTTCATTTTGCCTGCAGAACTAGAAAAGCACACTGGATATAAAAAAACATAGCCAATACTAGTGACCTTAGGGATCCGCATGTTTGTTCAGATAAATCAGAGGCTTTGGCTATGTTCCTCACTGCGGTTTGCAGGATTATTTATGCCAGTGGTTTGAGTGCTGCAGACGGTGTCTCATATCTCACTGTGTGACCTTGCTGTTTTCTACAACATCAGTCAGTGTGGTTTTACTGCTGAGGTCATTTTCAGACTGCTCAGAATCCTTATGTCCTTCACAGATAGCATAACATACAACAGGAAGCTGCAAATCTATAGGTTAATCAGCATCTTAAATAGATGAAAGCTGGCTCAGAGTCAAAAGTGTTTAAAAGGATGGATTTAAAGCGATGTAAACCAGAATTAAAAACCCCTTTATTCAATAATTTCTGGTCCTTTGAAGGGGTTAGTTCAACCAGCTTTTTAAATCTTGTATTCAATTTTGACTTAATTTACTTTTATGGGTCACGTAGTCCTTTTAAAAAGTTGTTAAACTTAAGTCGTTAAAAAGGCATTTCAATTATCCTAAATTGGCTTTTTTCTGTTTTCCCCACTTGTTTTTATTTTTTCTCCTCTCATTGAGAGTTGTATGAGGCCACAGGTCAGGTCATCTATCATCATTGTGATGTGTCAGGCGGCTCCTAACCGGCATGAGAATAATCCACATGATCTCAGCTTCATTAGTGTATAACTGCTTCCTTTCTGGGTTTGTGTTAGGTGGCAACGCCCGCCTGGCTCAGTTCTTCCGGGGAAACCTGGCTGGACTGATGATCCGCTCTGGAAAACTGGACAACAAGAAGGTGATCGACTGTCTGTACACCTGCAAGGAGGGACTGGATGTACAGCTTCCAGAAGAAGTGGCCTCTAGTGTGAAGGTCAGTGACTGAGGAACTACACATATTAGATGAGTTTCATAATAAAATACATTTTATATTAACTTGTTCAAATTCCACCAAAAATCCTGCTCTTTGGATTTATTTACTTTACTACAACTATAATTTTAATGTATCTGAAGTTATAGCAGCAGATAATCTATAAACGTTGAGGCAAATATGTTGTTAAAATGCAATTTTAACATTGAAAAATGGAGCGAGTTTAACATTTTTTTTTTTAAATAGGATCCAGTATTTTTCCCTACCATTCACTAGGCAGTGAAGTCTCTCTCTCTCTCTCTCTCTCTCTCTCTCTCTCTCTCTCTCTCTCTCTCTCTCTCTCTCTCAACAGATCAACAGATTTGGTCTCACGATGATCGGTTTTCAATTAAAATAATTAGTAGTCAATATTACTTTTGCGTAAAACCACTTGATATCATTTCAACTCATTGCAGTACAAAGACCACATTTTGTTAAATAAAAAGGTGTCAGTGCAGCATGTATATATCTGTCTCTCTGTAGGTGGAGTTTAACCCCAACCAGTCTTCTCTGAGCCTGGAGGGCGATGACATTGAGAGCTTTGAGAAGGTCATGCAGCACATCTCCTACCTGAACTCTAGACAGTTTCCTACACCTGGAATTCGCCATCTGCGCCTCTCCACCACTGTCAAGTTAGTCTCCAATAATTAATCTGGATAACACAACGCTAGCTTGGATATATTTAGAAGACCAATTGCCACTACTGTTAAATTTGGGTGGTTTTGGTTCAGCAGACTCTTGACAGCAGAGTAATAAATTACTCAAGTATATAAAATAAGTCAACTATACCAGGGAGATTGATTGTTTCAGCACAATAGTTAACTACTCTTTGTTTAATCTCCAGCTATCTGTTGGTGTTTAAGTAGTTTTAACTTCGTAAGTAATTGTTAAAGTGATGATTCCTTTGATCCTCCAGTGATAGTTTTCCAGACGTATTCTTTTAGTGGTCACAGTTGATAGATTATCCAATACTAAATGTTGGTAAGACAATTTATATAGGGCAAATTCTTCACAACTCTTGTTAACTTTTGCAAATCTTGTCACTTATCGAGTCTTTCATGTCCTCATTGTATTTTTCAAAAATAACAAAAGTAACACTTTAAAGTTTATTTCAAGAATAAGCTTATTATTAAGCTCTGAATCAAGAAACACACTTCTCATAAAGGCTCATTTTTGACCCCATTCTGAGGTAAACACAAAATGTGTTTTTTAAATTATTTAAACCCTATGCCCCATTAATGCTCTACTATTAGATGCCGTTTAAGCTCCTTAAGCATATATGCCACTTTTCCACTGGATTGTAGAATTACTGGATGACACAGCTTGGTTAAATTTCCAATGACTCATCATGGTTTGCATTTGCATTTTCACTAACTTTTAGTTCTGAGTGGGCTTGTTTTAGACATTTTACTCAAGACACATCACTCCACTACATCAGTCTAATTTCACTTGTCTTGTATCTTGTGAATTGGGATCGAAACGCAAACATCTGACCACACAAATGCAGTTATTGAGACCATGAAAGGAGTGAGGTTATTTATCCTGTGTATGTAGTGACTTTAAATGCTGAAACGCTTAAAAGATGGATTGCAGAATAAAGAAGGATGTTTGTGTTTGTCAAAGGATAGTTTATGATTTGTTTATGCAAATTTTATACTTTATTACTTGGGTGTTCGTACTTAATGAACCCATAATAGTAAATTATTTGGCCATTGATTTTATGAATAATTAAGGCATTAGAATTATCCCTTAAAGGACATCTATTAACTTTTGGGATGGTGTTTAGATATGAAGGATGAAAAAACAAGATTTAAGTTGTCAAATCATGTTTCTAACTTTAATAAAAGTAAAATGCATCAAAAATCATTAGATTTTTTTTCTGACAGAGGATCAAGGATTCTGAAGTCAAGGATTTTGAAGAAAATTCCCTACTTCTTGAACCCCCTCCCCTTAATTATAATTTGTAAAACATTCTAATAATTCGGATAAATATTACTTTTATTGCTTATTATGTCCAGAAGACCCATAAAATAATATTAGATCATGAAGGTAATACATCATGTAAAAATAATATTATAGGTGCCCTTTAAAATAAACTATTTGAAAAAACAATTGTAAGCAAAAGTAAATATAGTTATGATTGGATTGAGATTGACCAATTGTATAATTATTTTAGATGCTTCAATGAGGAGACCTGCATCTCCGTGCCAGACTCTGAAGGCTATGTGATGGTTCTCCAACCAGAAGAACCAAAGATCAGCCTCAGCGGAATCGACCATTTTGCACGCGGAGCGGCTGAATTTGAGAGCACTGAGGGCATTACGCTTTTTCCTGAGCTGAGGATTGTCAGCACCATCACCCGAGAGGTGGAGGTGGAAGTAGAGTCCGAGGCTGAGTCCGAAGGCGAGGATGATCCCACAGGTATGCTGGGAATGTGAGATCCACAGGCTGCTCTCAGGAAGTGGATACTAAACGAGAAATAAGAGTGTAACTGAAAACAGACTGACCAGAAGTTGTTAGTTTCACTTTACTCAGAGAGGTTCTGTACTGATACATTGTTTTTCATTTTTGGCAGTCCAAGAGACTGTGGTGTCTGAGGAAATCATGCACAACCTCGACACGTGTGAGGTGACGGTGGTAGGGGAGGATCTGAATGGAGATCATGAGAGTCTAGAGCTGGATCTGACTCAGGTTCAGCAGAGGGCTTTGGAGATGAGTTCCTCGAACGTGGGCTTGGTCATCACAGGTAATATCAGTCAGTCAAAATTTAATTTTAAATTCTATTGGAAAATTCAAAGCAGCTTTACAAACAAGGGGGTTAATTTAATACAAATATATATAAAAGATCACAATAGAATAGAGGAAGAATAGAATTCTGCCACACCTCCTTTATATTGTTGTTGATACCTGCATTGCGAGGATAAAGTCAACATCTTGGTCTCTGTCCTCAGGGGTCAACACCATGGCTAACTATGAGCAGGTCCTGCACCTGATCCGCTACAGGAACTGGCACACAGAGGCTCTCTTTGACAGGAAGTTTAAACTTGTTTGCTCTGAGCTGAACGGACGCTACATCAGCAACGAATTCAAAGTTGAGGTATGGACAAAATTGCTATTACTTCAAATGTAAAATTTAACTTATTGTTAAGAGGATTTCAGCAACAATTCTGATCAGCAGCTGAGTTTTAAAGTTTGCACTTTACATATATTGATATCCTGATAATAACATAGTTTCATTAGTATGACGACGTACCTGGTCTGTAGTGAAGACTGCGAGTGAGTCGATGAGAGATTCAATCTTTCTCTAGCTTGCTTACTTTAACAAGTTAACTTACATTGCAAATGCAAGCTAAAAAGTCCAAACTAAACATTTTTGAAAGTAAAAATGATTTACAATGTTGTAACATTCAAATGCATGTTTGCCTGAAGGGATGTTATGGAGCCAAGATATTAAATGGTTAGATCACATTACTTTGAACCACATATATCTTAACAAAACAACTTTAATTAATTACAGGAAAGTATTTACAAAAATATCTGAAAGGGTCTGGGGTTTTACAAAAAAATTGAGTTTTACCCAAAAAATATGATATCAGTAAGTGAAATCACAGTTTTAATTAAGATCATCTCTTAGACTAGTTTCAATATATGTTGTCAAGAATCAAATGGAAGCATGTTAGTAGCTAAATTTATATTCAAATGTATTTTGCAAATAACTATGGATTATATGTATAAAATGGATGTAAATGATCATTTTTTTCCATACCATATCGGCAAAGTTTGGTGGAAAATAAAAATGAAAGTATATCATTTACATTTGCCATTTACAATTTAGTTTCAGTGTGTAAATTGTGTATACATTGAAATCTTTACAAGTTTTTGTCATTGATCTATTCAGGTTAATGTCATTCATTCTGCCAACCCCATGGATCATGCCAACAATGCTATGGTACAGCCTCAGTTCATCAGTCAGATACAGCATGCATCTGTGGACCTCTCTGGACATAATCTGGCCAACACGCATCAGGCCTCAGGTACAGCATTTCTTCAAAATACCACTTGCTTCTTTTGTTCTCCACTGGTTCACCTGTTGCACTTCTAATTCAGACAAAGAGAATTCCTTGACTGCATCATCTCCCTGAGATTCTTGTCTAGATTATAGCACTAATCTCTCATTAAAGCAAATCCAGACTCTGTAATCAACAAATAATCCTTTTAATGCTGGACTCAAACCTGAAGGCAGTTTGTTTACTTCTTTTTTTTACCGTTTAAAAAGTAGGCCATTCATGGAGCACTGTGTACTCAGCTTGTTTTTAATGGTGCGCTTATTTTAGGGATTATATATGAGTGCAACATCTGGGCTGACGGCAAAGGGAACCTCATTAAACCTTTTGTAGGTTGATTCAGTTCAGACCGAATGCTAATCTGGGGCTATACGCTCTTCACAGTGGTCCCCAGCGCTGCCACCGTTGTTATCGTTGTGTGCGTGAGCTTCCTGGTGTTTATGATCGTCCTGGGTGTCTTCCGCATCCGCTCTGCCCACCAGCGCACCATGAGGGACCAAGAAAGTGGCAAAGAGAATGAGATGGACTGGGATGACTCAGCTCTCACCATCACAGTCAACCCAATGGAGGTGGGTACATAAAATAGAGCTCATTCACTCAGTGGTCTCTTCAGCTAAATCAGGTTATACCGCTATAAAAATTCCAACTTAACGTGGTTCATATAAGTAGATTAACCCCTACTGTTTCCTTGATAAAAGGAGAATTTCATTAGATTTACTTTAATTAACTGTTATATTATGCATACGTTTTTGATCGTATCCTGTTTTGCAAATAGTCTTCTATTAAAAAAGGTTTATTTATAGACAGACTGACGTAGTATTAATAACCAATTGGTAGAATTCAGATTGTCAATGTAGAGTGAGCATATTTTGACAAGGTAACATATTTAGATACATTGCTAGCCTGTTTTATTGTAGATAAAAGATTGTTACCAATGACAAGTATTTATAAGCATTTACAATTTACTAACTAGTTTTGTAAATATGACTTGAATATGGGTAGAATACATGTATTTCTGAGCTTGCATGATAATCAATAGTACAGAAAGGCTTGTATCTAATCTAGTCAAAGAAATGTTCTGTTATAGCTAATGTAGCTTAACTTTTCAGGAGAATTTTGGTACTTTTCTTTTTCTTCTCTGCCTCCAGTTGTCTCAATCTTTCAAAAGCATCACCAATGCAGGATGTTTTGTTTCTCAGCCAACCAATATGTTTTTTTTGAAGCAGAACAAAGTTTTTTAGGTTTGGTAATGCAAAAAATATTTTTGTGACCATTCAGGAGGTTCAGCACAATCTGACAACCTGATTTACACTTCTGAGATAGGATAACCTGAGGGAGTACTGATATTTGTACTTGAACTGAACACAATAGCTCAATGTCTTTTGAAACATGTTAGCTTGTCTGCTAGATATAGCTAACATGTACTCATTAGCTTGTTTAAAGATTTGGCAGGTAGCTCATATGTTCAAGATGTGAATAGAAGATATTTTTATTCCCACAACATTTTAGCACACTTCTAAACATACTCAATAGTCATTAGAAATGAAGCTACTATATAGTAAGAGCCTAGGTAGTATTGCCTATAGAACAATGTGTAATACATTAGCCATATTCTCAGTATTCTCATTGTGTTTCATTCAACATTCTCTCACATTCCATCATGAATTCTGATTATATGGAGATGTTATGCACACTTTAATTGCACACCCTACCATCCAGGTTTTTTGCACATACTACAGATAGGAACATGTTGCTCTGCCGTGTGCACTTAAAAGTAAGGCAGTGCACCTTTTGAAAATGAATTTGTTCAAGTTTTAGTGTGCTTTCAGAAACCATTTTATCCATTGTCTCATGATGAGTCTGCTCTTCTAGACTTATGAGGACCAGCACAGCAGCGAGGAGGAAGGAGAAGAAGAGGAGGAAGATAGCGAGGATGGAGAGGAGGAAGATGACATCACAAGCGCCGAGTCTGACAGCAGTGAGGATGAGGCTGGTGAACCAGAAGACCAGCAGGGTTCAAGCAGACAGCAGCAGCTGGAGTGGGACGACTCCACTCTCACCTACTGATCCACCCGGCACACAGTATACACATCCCACAGACACACACTCTACTCACACGCAAACCACGCCCACCCTCATCGTCACATCCCTCTGCCCATAGGGATGCCTGTATTTCCCCCACCTAAGGAGCCATGTGTACAAACGGAACAATATGTCTACAATATAAACCCGACTATATCCGGTGTCTGTCTTTACAGGTGTTGCTTCATTTCCTGCTACCGAGGCTTCCCTATGACATCGTATCGTGGTGGTAATCAATGTAGCATAGTATATCTGGATAAAAGTTTCTAATTTATTGAACCTTTCTCAGAAAGAGTGATGGCCTGCGTGTGCATTTTCTGCACTTTTTATTTCCTGGGAATGATGTTGCGTATTCCACAAATTGCACATAATGTGTTGGGTTTGCTTCAAGCATTTTTTTTTTTTTTTTTTTTTTTTTACGATTCGTTGTTTCTGTTGCATGGCAAACTTAGTGTAGGGAGGAAAACGGCTTTTTGATATTTTGTAAATAAAACGATGTAATTAGTCAGTGTGTTAGTGAACGCGCAATCTTTGGTGTTTAAAAGAATATTTACGTTAGCATGCTAGTTCAGCTTACCTCATGCTCGTATCAAAGACGCCAGCTTCGCAGAGAGAAACCGAAACCCATGACAGAGGCTGAAGTTTCAATGGCAGGGGGTCTTTTCTCTTCAAGTCTGTTTCGTCCCGTTGGTTCTGTGCTTTGTCTTTACACAAGCTAACGTTAGCTGTGCTCGCATTGGCACAAATGCTACATCAAGGCTTTACTGTTTAGAATTCCGTGGAGATCACTTTCAGGTGATGAATCAACGGTTGTTCTATGCACGTGTCTTGGTATGTTGTACAGGTTAGGCAAACTGCAGCTCTTTAAGCCATTTGGAAGTGATAGTGCTTGTACTTTATTATTCTGTAATAAATGGGATCATGGTATGCACTCACATAACCCAAGTTTGAATTAAATCTAAGACTGAAAGTAGGTGGAAATCGAGTGTCGTGGTGATTGTTAAAAATCTGAGGTGCAACTACTGGCTTAAGATGGTTGCGTATATAATAGGGGTTTATTTTCTTATTTTTAAATTCAGAAGAAATCAAGGAAGAAGAAAGTTTCAGCTTGGGTTAACACATAACCAAGGGCTGTTCTGCCTTTCAGCTCATATTTAACGAATGAATTTCAACTCGAATATTTTAATAGTACCGTCGATTTTATTGTACTATAGAATTGTGCAAGATATTTGTTTACATTTGGTAAACTTTATTCCGTTGTGTGACGTTATCAATCCCCAGATCTGCAGTTCTCAGAATCATCTCTAGGTTTTCTTACTGTGATTGGACGTTGTAGAATGCACCCCTTTAGAGATGGTGGGAAAATAAAAGTGTTCCTCATGGGCTTTGAGAAGAATGTTGAACATTTAGCGCTTTGATTGTTTAAGATGGTACTACGGTGAAACATTTTAACTTTGTTTACAAGAATGTTGGTTCGAATGTAAAAGGTACAGCGCAGAAAGTTGTCCAGAAGGTCTGTTTTTGTGACCCGTGATGGAATACGTTTTAGCGTTTGTTACATGTTTTGGCCATCACAGAGGATTAATAACATGACTAACCAAACTCTCATCCATGTGATTTTAGATTGTGATCTTTTTCAAATATTCAACGCTCAGTTTGATACGGGGAGTGTTTCACTTTTTATTTAATTTCTCTGTTATGATAGGGATCAACAGCTAATTTTTTTCAAACATGGACATTTGAATTGTCCTGCATAGATGTCTTGTGTTCATGTCGACGTGTAGAGTTTTTAGCTCCATGTCATCATTGATGAATATCGTACTTAAACCTGTTTGAACAAATCCAATGATGTACATTATTATTATGATTATTACAGGCAGCGTTCGTGGTTTTGAACTGAGCAACATGTGTATAGTGACGTGTGTTTCTCCTGACAAGCTTTCTTGAGGGCAGAAATGTGCGTTCCTCTCACAAAAAGTAAGTGATAGTCTCTCAGTGTGTTCTCGACTGGCAGACGTTTGATCGGTGTCAATCATTCCATGAGACCAAACGTATATATATATATTCAATGTTTGTACTGAAAATCGCACAATTGTTTGTACCTTCCCTCCTCCCCCCGGATGCAGGTTTGCAAGGGAGTCTTGAAATGGCCTCCGGATGAATAATAATGAATTCTGGTACTGAGGGCATTGTCTTTGCATGTGGAACACAGATCAATGAAAGGTTCCCTGTAACTGGCACTGGTGAGACTCACCGTACTACTGAAGCAAAGAGCTCTGTGCTCGTTGTACACTTGGATTACTTTTATTTTTTTGCTCTAGAAATGAAAATGGGGGATGTAGAACTGCTGGATGCTGCCTGTAAGCGCATTCACTTTTCTGTTCAGAGGAATAACTGTAGTGAAGGCAATGCTTGCTCAAGAACAAAATAAAGGATGAGATGGGAATAAAGCTGTGTTGGAGTGAATTATTTATGCATGTTAGAGATGTGGATATTTTGGATGTATTTACTTTATTTTGTTTTAAAGAATTGAAATAGTATACTCGCACATGACTGTGTGTTGTTATGTTTTAGATATAGTCAAAATTAGATGCCAGACTTGAATGCTCATAGACACTTGGCTGCAGTGTTGGTAGAGCCCAGCGTCGCCATGGGAGCAGAAAGCTTCATCTTATCTTATGTTTGGTGCACAATCTGATAAAAAACAAAACAAAAGTGTATCTATATGATTGACAATTGAGTTGAGAAAGAGGTTTGTCGGCACATAATCTATGAATACTGCACAATCCGTAAATACTTACAGGTTTAAGTTCATGGCTTGAGGTTACTCTTTAACTTTTAAGACTGGAATTAGATTTTTAATAATGTTGATATTTAGTTATAATTTATGGAGGACCTCTTTTTAAACGATTTTGGTAATAATACATTTTTACAAGGAAAATGCTTTCAAACCACAGCATTAGTTCTTATCTAAATTTTACATGGTTGTATTAAATGCTTTAACAAAACAGTAAAATAAATGTTTTAACATGGCTTTATCAACGTTGGCATAAATAAATCAAAAGGGACTTAATAACTAAAATATAACTTTGATAGTGTATAAAATAGATATTCGGTATAAAGAAATCTATAGCACATTTGGTGTGATGAGTGTTATAGTGAGAAACTAAAACAGCATGTCTACTTATGCAGGTAGGCAAATCTCTCGGGTTGTAAAATCTAATAATACGCCGAAGGTGACAGCCGGGAAATTAGAAGGATGGGAAGATTTTTTTAATGCGTTACGTTCTCTGGGCTATTTCTCACAAAAATATTGTCAAATGCTCAATTGAAAAAGCCTTGAAATGATCATGTGCAGAACTGAATGTACATGTGCGTAACGCATAGTGCAGGATGTACAGATTGTGACAAGTACATTTGAGTTGGAGCAATGGTACCTCAGCTCCACCCACTCATCTTTTGGTTACTTCTGGGCATGAGCAGCTTTGAAATCTGATAGCAACAACGTGTGCTACTTTTTGTTTCTAATTTAGACTAAGGGTTTGAATTTATTTTGATTTAGCCATATTGATAGGTTAGATTTAGACAAATTTACTGGAATATTAGATATTCACTGAAAATGCTAATTATTTAAAATTACAAACATATTAATGGCTCCTACAGGTATTTGAAAATCCTCAAATGCTTAAGTTTGGGTTTTAGTGCTTGAAATTCTTGGAGAGGCGTTAATTTATTTAATTTAAATTGATTTCATTCCTTTTCATTATTCTTAATTTAATTAATTGGTTTGTAATTTTGTCCACTTATTTAACGTTGTGATTCATCTTATTTATCTAAAAATGTAACATTATTATTAAAGACGCTATTAAAATTTGTATTGCTATGTTGATAAGTTAATGAATTTTAATTGAATTTGTATTTTTATTTTATAAGTATGTTGTAATTTTAATCAAGGCAGTTATATTTTATTTACATAATTGTAATCAAGGCAGTTATATTTTATTTACATAATTTTAAATTTGTATTTATTTCCAAAAGACATTTTGGTTTAATACAATTTATCCAAATTAAACGAATCAAGGCTTTTTTGTTTTTATATTTATGTGATTTTATAAGACACACGTTGCTGTGTATATCCTCTCTTTATGGTAACTCTGCAGATGGTGTTTGGAAAAGCTTGAGAGTGATCCTTCAGAGGAGGTTGGACACCTATAGGTATCTCAGCGCTATGTTAGCTCTTTAACATTTACCATTTCTATGCTTCGTCCTAGCACAAATGTTATTTTTTTTTATTCAATGTGTTAAAATTAAATGAAGATTTCCTCATTAATTTTTTAAAGGAATATGTACATAATAGACATGTCAATATATGTTTATCAAGATCAATTTTGTTCCATATTCATTTAGTTTTCCTAAGCATCTTAGTATTTAATGAAACATCGCTAATGATTGTACCTCAATAATACTGCCAGGAACAGAACGCCATCTAGTGCTCAGAAACCTTTATAAGCGAGTGTGTCTTATGGACAAACTAAATAATAAAGCTCATAGTAAAGCTCAAAATGAAGCATAAATAAAAAAAAGTGTTACAGCAAAATTCAAAAAAATGTACTTTTTCAAATATTAGATCAAATAGTATCTTACCTCCTCAAAGCAAAGGTGTGCTGTGTAATAAACCATGAATATATTTAATCAGCAAAAAATTCTATCCGCACTGTAAAAAGAAAACATGGACAGCGTTTGAGATGTTACTCATCAAATATATTCAAATACAAAATATTTTACAAAAGTCACACAAGTAAAGTTAATTCAAATACACTAAAACACTAGCATCAAAGTAATAATGGCGGAAACTTTGATGAGGTTAATAAATTAAATTGAGTAAAAGAATAAAATCAAGGCAATATGATCTGCCTCTTGATTCATCTTTCGCTGAAAATGTAAACCTTTTTCTCTGTACCCTCACCAGAATGTATAAAACACCACAAACAGTTAATCAATGGCTCTCAAAGTACCTCCAATCAATTCTGTTCAGTATAATCTGAATCAAAGAAAACAAGGAAAGCACTGTAAACCTCACAGACAGCATTAGGGCCTCCGCAAAAACATCAGCTCTGTTAAATCCTCATGTCTGAGTTTTTCCAACTCCAGAGCTGGCTAAAGCCAAGATCTTATCCTCGGACCCTGGAAAAGACAAGTCATCGAGTCGTTGTGCTTCAAACATAAAAACAGAAAGGAAAAAATAAATAGTCTTACCCAGACTCCCAGTCACCTTCTCAAAATGGCTGAGCGTGGCACTGGCATTAGCAGCAAGGAACGCCTCATCCTCTCCTGTCAGCTGCGTTCACACAAGATACAGATGCTATTTAACAGTCCTGAAGTGCAGGGAATTCTTGCTACACTAAAACAACTCTCACCTTCTCGCCAAGCTTTCTCAGAGCCATGAGGATCTCCACTTTCTGCTGAGTGAACATATCTCTGGAGAGCTTTCCAACCATCACGTCCCGGTCCATCTGTGTTCAGACCACAACACCTGAAGGCGTGCTCAAAAGACTCTACGCTGTGTAACGGAAATAGATTGTCACCTCTGCCAGCCTTGTCCTCAGCTGCCCCGGCTGCTTTTTAGCAAACAGTCGAATCACTTCTGGAGTCTTGAACGCCTGACTGATGGCAGCTTGGATTGCCTGGGACATATTTACAGACATCTGAGACACTTATTTTAGCTGTAGGGATCAATCAATAACACTGCAAGTAGTAGTTTTTAACTTTAAACCGGTGTTGTTTATCTTTTGTAATTCACTTTTTTGCCTGCTTTTTTGTGAGGAACAGGTACAAGTAATTGTAATTAGCCAATAAGAATGAAGATTCTTCACCTCACACACTGAGCTCAACAATCTTCTGACTCCAGGTCATAATTTCCTTCAAATAGTATGCAAAAAAATGCAGAATATTACAAAACAAATAATTTATAAAAGGGGTTAACCAGGTAATGTGCTTATCTGGTGCACTAAATATGTGCAAAAGATTTTTCATTCAGAAATATACACAGATTCAAATATACATAGATTTAAAGCAGGCTTATTGTCTATTTTCAAGCTTTTTTCAGCAACCTATGGTAGAGGTTCATCACATTTTAAATGCAATGGATAGCTACAATCATACATTCGACTCATACGGCAATCCAAATTACAACAATAAACAAAATGTTACATTTTTATTATTAAACACAGGATTTATGTACCAAATGCATGATGAATTCTATAGGAGTTAACATATCACAATATAATGACAATTTATAACCATTATGTTAGAAGATTAATTTTTCATACAAGAGCAAGTATTATGACTCCTTGAAAATAATCTTTCATGCCACTGGTAAGATAAATATACCTGTTCTAGTCGACTATAGAATAATCGACCCAAAAGAGGACAGCCCTTGTCAAGTTATCATCTTTTAAAATAAATTGTCGACTCAGATTCGCTGAAACGGAGTCTTTTTGAAACGTTCTAAGCTCCTCCCACCACTTATGTAAGGTTACCTGGAAAGATGTCCCCAAACATAGCTGCTAGCGGTTGTGATTCGGATACATCATACAGAGGAACTATATTTTCTTTAGTGACGACGAATAAATGCATATTATAACACAATTAAAGTGTTTTTGACCTTGCAATGATCTCATAATGGCAGTAAATGTATATAAACTTTCCTCCTTGAATATTTCCTATTAAAATGTCAAAATGAGGAAAGGCATGCATCTGCAGTCAGACCTTAAATTGGCTACACATTTTGGCTCTCTTACATTAAATTCTAATGAAACTAAACAGTAATAAAGCCTTTTCTAAAACGAAATCACAATTATCAAATATTGAAACACACAACATAAAAATGAAAACTTCCTTAGAAACACGGTAAACCTCGATACACTTGAGGGGATGTGCTACTTTGACCTGCATAACTGAAAGCAAATGAAATGTGAAATATATTACCAGTTGCATTCCTCCTAGTTCATCAACCAGGGTCATATTCCCTGACATCAGCTTCTTCAGAGACTCATTGAACTCACTCATCTGCTCTAGAGTCTCATTTTTGGTTTCCTCATATTCCTCCTCCTCCAGCTCCTCTCTGCAATGATAAGCAACACTTATGACAACCCAAACCCTGGTGCTAGTGTGATCTACAGACCATAGTACCTTCATCATTACCTGCACTCCTCTAAATCCTGCAGCTGTTGCATTAACCGATCCAGCTGTTCCTCCATGTTTTGTCTAAGTTTGCTTGTTTCAGATTTTCCACGAGAAGCCATGCTTTTAAAAATATAACAAACACAGACCACATTTTCATTATTTATTTGACACTGTATTGACGGCCACGACAGACTTAACGATCAATATTATGCTGGGATAAAATAGGTACATTTGAAAATAAGATCACATTGAGGTAATAACTGCGTTGTGCAAAGTTTCACATGACTCTGTTAGCCTAAAGTTAGCTTGCAGATGTACACATAGAAGAATCTTCAACCGCGTGATTTTAACAGCTAGAGCATTTTAGCAGTCGTCATTCTTACCTTTTGTGTTAATAGAAATATAATAATAAAATAAAGTAAAAATATTAAAATTGTTAAATACAGTTAGGAGAGTGTGGGTAGGAATTCATCCTTTTAAGCGTTTTAAGAGTTACATTAAAAACACGCCCACGGTGAAAGGTTCCGGTGTTGTGTCTAAATCAGTTCCCCCTGTTTTATCATTGGTTCCTCCTCCTCCTCCTCAATAAGGGTAACGTTGTTTAAAGTTACTTTACTCCTTTTTTCTACGACAGCACCTTTTATATAATATTAATATTTCAGCTCTGATTTGCTGTTTTGTATAAGTTTTAGAAACGAGTTTATTATTATTATTATTATTATTATTATTATTATTATTATTATTATTATTATTATTATTATTATTATTATTATTATTATTATTATTATTAACCCAACATTATTATTATTAATTAATTATTATCTGACCCAACAATTTAACTCTAACACCTATTTCATGCATCATTTAGAATAAAAAAATAGGAAAACAACACCAAACACCGGCATTTCGTTAAATCGATGGTGAAATGGCGTGTCCGACAATGGCAGTTAATATCAAAAGAATAACTTAATACATATTCAAAAGCTTTATCGATAGTGGAATGTTTTTGTCACGTTACTATTTCTGTCGGTTATTGGAATCTGACTCAACGTATTATTTTCCAAAATATTAGTAACAAATACGAATGAGATGTGAAAATTAAGCATGTAAAGCAAATGATTCGACAAAAATTATGACATTATAAATGGTGTAAGTGTCGATCAAGCAGGAAAACTTGGAGGGGGATAGATCTCAACAAAACACCGGTTTACGTTCATTAAACGGTGAGTATCATTAAATATTATAAATAGTACCCATTACATGTGTTTGTACTATTTCTGTCTGTTATGTTGCATGCGTTATTCCTCATTCATTTAACAACAAAGTCATGTATCCTGAAATTATCCATCCTAAACAGAATATCTCGGTTAAGTCCGTTTCATTCTCATGTCATTACTATCGTTCACTGCTAAACAAGTCCTTTATGGAAAATCTACTGGTAACGAAATTAGAATTAGGTAAAATATTTTTGAATGCCGGGTTCTGCGTAAAGTCCACGCAGAGCTGATTGTTACCATTGACGCGTCGTGCGTGTGACGCACGGTGCATGTGACTTCTGATTTGCACATGCGCAATACTGCAATCTCCCATACTGCTGTCCGAAGGGTAAAATTTCTCTCGATATTATTGTTATCTTACGTTAATGTAGTAATCAACGTTAGCTAAGTTCCACTGTATGTCGTGGCGAAATGGGTTTTGTGAAGAACAACCACCTTGACTTTCTAGAGACGAGTTTTAGTTTTACAAACATGGTTGGTTTCGTTTTTGTGACTTGTGACTAGACACAGAACTTTTTGTGTGAAATTTTAACTACTACCTTACCGTAAACCATATTAAAAAAAATATTTTAAAGACAGTTTTTCACATTACAGTTACTGTGCCATATTATTCTGTACTTTAAACAGTTGTGAAATCCATAGGTGGTATTTAAGATAGTCTTTTCTTTAGCATTACTCAATAAAAAGAGCAAAACAGACGGTGGAAAATATTAAGAAATAGAAAAAAGGTTTTAATCATTTTCTGTTCTGTTCTGCTTAAATGTCGACAAATAATGTTTACTCTACAAACAGCTAAAACGTTTGGGATTCATATTGTAAACAGTATGTTGCTTTTTATGTGTCATTTACTCACTTCTTTAAAAAATTGCTTTTGTTTTACCGACATCTTTAACCGATGTAACTGGACAGACTGTACAAATACTCATTTTGTCTGTTCTGCAAACAGCTTTTTTCTTTACATAAATGGCATCTCAAGAGAAAATAAAGCTGGTGCTGCTGGCATGCGGCTCATTCAACCCTATTACAAATATGCACCTGCGCATGTTTGAGCTGGCTCGGGATCACCTTGAAAACACTGGTAGATATTTCTATATTTTCTCCCAATGTGCCACTTTTTTTTTTCCAATCACAATTTTTATAAAAAATTGAGTATTTGTGGCATGCATATTTTCTGCTGCTGTCTCAGACAGGTACAGAGTGGTGAAAGGAATCATTTCACCTGTGGGAGACAGCTACAAAAAGCAAGGTTTGATCGAAGCCCGTCATCGTGTAGAGATGGCTAGACTTGCTACGGAGAGCTCTGATTGGATCAGGGTAGACAACTGGGAGAGTCAGCAGCCCGAGTGGGTGGAGACGGCTAAAGTTGTTAGGTAAGAATCCCTTCAGATCATGTGCTTTCAGAGAACATTTCTATCTGCATGAAATGGAAGATAAAGCTAGCATAGTTTTGAATGAGTTCAGTGTCCCATCTGATAATCTCAGCTTCATTGTGTTTGTTCTTTAATTTGATTCTCCTGTTACGTCAAATTGATTGCAATGATAAAACTGTGCTGTTGCTTCTGCTAGGCACCATAATGCAGAGCTTCTTTCTGACCAGGACAACAATTATGATGATGTGGATACTGTGAGATGTGGGAAGAAGAGAAAAAGGGAGCGGAAGAGTTCTCCAAGCATGAACACAAACAGGGGTACAAAACTAACCCTGAATAATACTTTGCAAGACCAGTTACCAAAATGATTGGTGGATATAAAAAGGTGTTTCCTTAAGAATTATAGATAGCTTACAGCAGGCCTTACAATGAACTGCCCTCAGGACAGAAGAGAGACAGGGTGTATCCCGTTTACACCGCTACCATCTCTCGGCACTGCCTGACTGCATTCTTCCACTGGAGAAACATGTTGAACTAATGTTGAGGGCTAAAAAGAACAGAGTGAACTGTTTATGATTAGGTAACATATTTTTCTGGAGTGACAGTTATTAGGTCACCATGTGAACCTAATAATATAAATATATATATATATATATATATATATATATATATATATATATATATCTTTCGGGGTTGCCACAGCGGAATGAACCGCCAACTCTCTGGCATATGTTTTACGCAGCGGATGCCCTTCCAACCGCAAATATATATAATTTTTTTTTTATAAATAAAATCAGCAGTAAATGCCACGTAATTGATGGATTTGTTTGGTGGAAAGGGTAAGATCAGTTGGATCAAAGTTTTATTGCTACTGATGCTTTATCTTGGTACTTTTGTATCATGTATAGTAAACAACAGTCAAAACTAAGTAGATTTCTGTAAATGGTAGATTAACTAAATATAAAATAAATAGCTTGTGTTTTATGCCATTTGTTGGGCGTTGAGCTACTTGCTAAGAGTCTGTATACTTAAGTCAGGTGCTTGGCAAGCTAGGGATTTACTTTTTGACACTTTTTTTTTTATATAAATCCTCCAGAGATTCTGTTATATAACTTAATTTGTGATATACCACTTCATGAAAAAACCTTTTAGATAATTAGTAGTATAACTTTAGCATTAATCAGGGTCCAAAAGTCGAGATTACAAGGTGAATTTTAAAATGTGTCGTTTTTAAATGTGTAGGAATCTTGGTCCATGTATAAAAAATTGTACTTTACATATTTGTTCAAATTGGATAATAATAGTTAATTCTCACATTGACACTACAGGGAAAACAAACTGTATAATTAAGGTGCAATTTTTTTGGTGTTTGAAACGGGTGTGTCTCGCACGACCTGCTGTTTGATTCCCCTGCACCACGATCGGCGTATGATTTTTTAACTCCACCCCTAATGTATAGAGATTAAATGACATTTATTTACTTTACCTTTCAGTATATTTTCTTATGGAGGCGTGGTTATATGACTGACAGCTAAACTGAACCAATCACTTTACTACTCTGGCTGTCTATGCTGCCATACTCATGTCATATAGTGATCATACTCAATCATATCTTTTCACACATATATTAACGTTTTGAAAATGAACCGGTCCGCTTTAAACTGTTTAAACTGACCTCAGGGATCCGAGACAGGACAGGAACACAGTTTTTTTCTCGATAAGTCAAATTAGACCAAGTTAAGACCTAGCCATGCTATGAAAAATAAAATACTCATTAGCTCACAATTGCTAATTCTTTGGTTTAATAAAGTTACCTCTCATAAATGGGAATAATGAGCATGTGAATCACTGTTGAGGCTGAGGCTTTAAACAGCCTTATGATAAGAAGCGTTGTCGCGTCAGCCATACTTTTGACATTCATTAGTTTTAAAGCACCAAAACAAGTACACTTTTAGCTTAAAAGGGCATTGTTCTTGCTGATTGACTGTACATTCACTGCTCGTGGCCAAATTTTCTAAAACTGTATCCTATATATATATATATATATAGTGTATATGACTATAAAGAACCTCATATTTCAAAACCTTGATTAAACCATTCAGAGTGTGAACAAGTCATGTGATGAACATGTTGTTGTTTTTTATAGAGACTACGCATCTCAATCTGCTGTGTGGGGCAGATGTGCTGGAGTCCTTTGCTGTCCCAAACCTCTGGAAACCTGAAGACATCGAGGAGATTGTGGGTCGCTTTGGTGTAACCTGCATCACCAGATGTGGCAGTGATGCTGAGAAATTCATCAACCAATCAGATGTGCTGTTCAAACATCATAAGAACATTCATGTGGTTCGAGAATGGGTGACCAATGACATCTCAGCCACTCATGTGCGACGTGCTTTGCGCAGGGGTCAGAGCGTACGTTACCTGCTGCCGGATTCAGTGCTGCAGTATATTCAGGAACACTGTCTGTACAGCGCTGAGAGTGAGAAGAGGAACGCTGATGTCATCCTCGCTCCTCTTCAGAGATACAGCAACTGTAGCTAGACTCACAGGTTGAAATGAGATGGTTTTATTTTGCGGGACTTGGTTGTAGTGATCATGGGGAAACAATGAGATCTCCGCCACTCGTGTGGAAGTGCGTTGCGCAGGGGTCAGAGTGTACGTTACCTGCTGCCCGATCTAGAACTGGGATACATCAGAAACTCTGTTAGTACAGCGCCAAGACTGAGAAGATGACAGCGTAATCCTCGACTCCGCAGACCCATCCACCAACACTACCTAGACTCATAACTAGATGTTTGTTGGGAGAACTAGGCTGTGAATAGTGAATCATATAACATTACTCTGATTGATAATTAATTTGCTGTCTTTTATAATGTTTTTTTTTATTGAATGCATGTTAATTTATTAAATAAAGAAATCAATGCATTCCTAAATCTACATTTCTTACTTTCTTTGCCTGTGACTGAATTGTTTTTAATGGAGGAATATTGCGTATGACCCATCTTTGTTTATTTTCTGCCACGGTGTTTTTATTAATAAGAGCTAATTAATTAGAAAAAACTTTCTTGTAAGATGTTTTCCATATTTAAAAAAAAATGGTCCCTATTTTTATGTTTAAATAGAGAGGCTTAAAAGCTCTAATTATCCATTTTTGCTTTGTATGAAAAGAATAGTAAAGTTGTATTGATATATCATCATTAATAATTACAATTGTGTCCTATGTAACCTACTTTCATGCAAACTGGAGCCAACAAACACTTTGATAAAAAACTAAATACTTGTTTTTGAAGTAAACTATTTACTTACCCTTTGAGTTTAAGGTATTCTTATGCACTTTTTAGGTTGCAAAATTACATCTATTTTTGAAAGGCTATATATTTTGTGATTACAGTTTAAACATTCTTTCCCCATTATCTTTTTTGAAGAGACAGCGAAAGTGGTTATATAAGTGTTCAGAGTCATTAAACAGAGTTGCTCCAGAATTCAATCTATGCCCCAACTAAGATTGCTGCATGACAACAATTTGAAAAGCGAGAACATATCTTAACAGTTTGCACATCAGCTATTTTCTTTTTATCTTTGAACCTAACTGCTCGACATCTTAACTTGTTGAAAGCACGTCATTCAAACCAATGCTCAGTATTGACACTCTTGTGCCATTCTCATTAAAGGCAGTAGTGGTCACGTAATTAAGGATTTCTTACTCGTACATCCTCATGTTTCTTCAAACCAGCTCCTCATTATCCTAGGTGCCATCTACAGAAGGAGGTTTCTCTGTGTTAGTGGCATTAACTTCCTTTGCTGTTCAATTAGCATACAACTCTGCAAATAAAAAAATGTGCCTGGCATCAACCCCTACCTTTTACTCTCAAAAAGAGCTGCACGCTGCAACTGTTTGCGTGTAGCCGAGTGTGTATGTGGGTAATGACAGCAGAAGGTGATTTCCCAAGAATACAACAGAAATGGTTAAATTATGTTTTTTTTTTTCTGGGGACACACATCACTGAACCATGCTGACACAACCCAGCTGGTTGGCTGACATCCTCATGCACTCTTCCTCATGGAAAATAAAATTTCCCTGAGATTCCTCAGAAATGATAAAAACAAATGTCTAAATTAGACAAATATATATTTATTTTACATAAAGGTAAGCTCAGAGTATATAATTGGAATAAGAGAGGAGTCCCTGGTGTTACATTCAAATATGTGTAAGTTTACTTTTTGTTTAGGACACTGTATTCACATTTGCTTAATAAAAAACAAGATGCATAAAAAGGACTTATAGTTAAAGTTGATTGTGCACAATTATGGTCTCTCTATAAGCTGTTTTACCTACAATGTGTCACATGATTACATTTCCATTAGCACCTACTCATCTTCACATGATCACAAGAAGTAGTTTCGGCCTGTTGATCATCTTCCTGTTAGAAATTCATAGTAAGTTGACATATGTTTGTAGTACTCGCGTGACAACGATGTCGAAAGTGGAATTATTTTTAGGGGGAAACACATTCTGTAGTGTTTGTATGAAAATAATGTGTGCCTAGAATGTGACTGAGTCAAGGGCTGATTGTCGGCTTATAAGCTTATAATTTACTTTCAAATACACAAACGGTGCATTCTCTTTAGCTTTGAGGTCTTGGGGTTGCTGTATCGTTTATTTGCGTGTTTTAGAAACCCATTCGCAGCTTACACTTCTACAGGTACAAAGCCTGAGGTGTATGTGGATCTCTTGCAGCAATATTATATGTCTACTTTTTTTGAGATTTGCAAACATGTGTCAAATATAACTCGATCTTGAAATGTGTGTCTTGAGTTTGTTCAACTTTGCTGCAGTCATCTTGATCTATAAATTAATTAATTAATTCACAGACAAATATTACAAAAGTACAAATATCCATGTATACATGCTAAAAACATGTTGTCATAATGAAAAGAAAAAAACGGATTGAAAGTTAAAATAGTTTTGTGGATGAATCAAATTTTGAGTGTGAAAAATGAGTTTTCTTAGATATAGCCAAGTTTTGCAAGCGTAATTTGCCAGTGTAAAGAAGCGTACCGAATGAGCTGTCCGCTGAGGGGCCCCTGGGTCCAGAAAGGCAACCCAGCCCCGAGACCCCCAAAGGCTAATGAAGAGCTGAAGAGGTGATGGTGGGTTTTTTTGCTTTCACTCGTCAAATGAGCAGAGGAGCTTGGGTTGTTTATGTTCTGGCGAGTGGGCAAATGAATTGGAAACCACTGTGAGCGAATGGATCCTTTCGGAATCAATTCCACAAAATTGCATTTCTCGAAATTCCATATTTAGGTAAACGAAGGATCTCTCAACGTTGGTTCAGTGCTCTTCAAACTGATCAGTTGAGCAAGCCTCTTGAGTTGGTCTGGTTTTGAACATTATTTTACTGCCATCTTACTCATCAATTCTGCCTTGTGAGACCTGTGTAATACCATTTTTGAAAATGATTCAAACATTTTCAAGCTTGTCTTCCAACAACGAATGGTCAATAACCATATATAATTTATACTCGAAAGCTTAAGTTAGTTGAAGGTGCTGTATGTGATGCTCTCTGGCAACTATCACAATAGGGCATGATGGTTTATTGGTCTTGGAGCGTGTTTTGGGGATTTTGAATGCTCTTACAGAATGTATACCATTTATAATTTTCATATTTCAAGATTTAAAAAAGCATTAAAGGGACACTAAGAATATGCCATGACAATCTTTGTTAGCCATAAAAACCATCACCTGGCAGAAAGTTCAACCAAGAGGATATCTGCCAACAAAACAGAACACTTTACAGACAGCAGGACACGTTTGTGAAACAAACTTACAAATTAATCTTGTGAATCTTACAAATCACAACACATTTAAAATCAAAATACTCAATTTGAGACCAAGAAAGAAATGTGCAGATTGAATCAAAAGAAATAATCTCCTCTTAGGTGTGCTAATAACATTGCTGCACAGTAACCCCATAGGGATGTTACAATATGCAAATTAGACCCAGAAGCTCCACCTTCTCTCTGTACATAAAATAGGCAGTAAAGATTCTGCTTCTCAGATCTTGAGACTTGTTTTCAATTGAGACAGTTTGCAGATATTAACAAAATGCCTGCCAGCCTCTGTGGAACATGGGACATGGTCAGCAATGTTAACTTCGAAGGATATATGATTGCTTTAGGTAAGAGAAATCCATTCAAAATCCTATAATGTATTCTATTCTATTCTATTAAATTATATTATATCCTTTGTCTTCTCACAGGAATTGGGCTTTACACCCGTAAGATTGCTCTAAAGCTAAAACATCGTAAAGTCATTGAACAGGTTGAGGACCAGTATGTAGTTAAGACTCTCAGCACCTTCAAAAACTACACTTTCTCATTCAAAGTCAATGAAGAGTTTCAAGAGTTCACCAAGGGACTGGATGACAGACACTGCAAGGTAAAGCAAAGATGTAGGCCATCACCATATAAAAATTATACATCTTTTAAAAGACCTGATGATTTAGTTACTAAGTGATACACTTGGTTCATACTTTGAATCATGAGTTATAATAATATATCTAGACACACATTCTCTTACAGTGTAATTTGCAGTTACTGTGCAATCAATATGTCATAAGAAAATTATGGAGGAATGGTATTTTTGGTTTAAATATATTTTATGGAACACGTGTATTTCTAAATTTGAACACAGACCTAATTCCATCACATGCTGTAAATATAGCTGAATTAATGTTTTATACAGCAAGGTTTTGGATCCACATGTGCAGTGTGTAATAAATGCAAAACTCTGTTGCGTAGTCTCTGGTGACATGGGAGGGAAACAAGCTGGTGTGTGTTCAGAAGGGTGAGAAGAAGAACAGAGGCTGGGCTCACTGGATCGAGGATGATAAACTTCAGTTGGTACGTAAGAAATAAATTATGAAGAGGGTGATGGAAATTCATGTTATATTGCAAACCAGCTAAATCTTCAAGTGATGCAAAAACCTCTACATCCTCACCAGACATAGAAAAAGAGTACAATATCAAATCTGATTCAATGTGAAATGGAACATTCAAGAAAGAGACTGAATATAAAATCTGAATATAAGGTTACATTGAAGGGTTTAAAACACTTACACTCTAGATATACAGTCACAAACACTGTCTCCCCTGGCTTCCAGCTTAACGCAGAGAATGACATCCACATGAGAAAGTTAAATCACATCTGGTCTGTTTTGTTAATTCTTTAAAAAAAATTTATTCCGCTAAAAAAACATTTTTTTCCCTTTCTGACTGTCAGCATCAGGACAGGATAGATTACTATTTGTTCTCTGGACATAGAGGGGTTTGCCAACTACGGAAAGCATCATTCAGAGACATTTGATAATGCAGCAATATTTCAGAACAAGCATGATAAAAATGTTGTGTTTAACAAAAAAAGAAGATTATAGGCATATAGCAGCTCTTACATTCTTCTCAATATGTATCATTTTTCATAAATTTTTATTTTTCTACATTATTACAGGAGGTCCACTGTGAAGATCAAGTCTGCAAGCAGGTTTTCAAGCGCATTGTTTGATCCAGAAACACTTCTGCGGTGTAGACTGTAGTTGAAAAGTGTATGGGTGTAAAATAAACTTTACACTCTAAACTCTGAAGAAAATGGGGCTATATGAGCTTCCAAGAGTTTTAACCTGTTTCTCGGACCTGTCAACAACCTTTGGGTCCTGAACAGCGTTTCTAATAACTGCGCTAGAGACGGTACACCAGTAGAGGGAGCTATAAGACCAGCAACAATGTTAGCTGTGGTTTAGCAACCGGAAACTGCATGCTGTCAACTTTTTATGTATCACCCGTACCACCATTTCCATTGACTGTATATAACTGACCATTGCCTAAACTTGTTTACATGACACATTTAAAACAATACGCTGTCCATTATGTTAATTTAAAAATGAAACATATTTTGATCAAGTTTATTTCTTAAAATGTGCTAACTGTGCTAATCTAGGTGTTTTCCAATAGCATAATGATGCTTACAAGACTTGAAATGAAATGTTTTAAATAAAGCTGGAAAATGTTAGACTTGTTATTGCTTGTGTTTATTATATATTTAGCAATTTCTTTTTGGCCATCACATTTTAAAGTTAACAGCTACACGTTTTTACAAGTATTTCACAACATTTATGTGGAAAACAAGCCCTTTGAGGTCATCTCAGCAGAGAAATCAGTTTCCTGAACTACTGCAGTCTGATCTGTGGCGATCTTGCGTCACGTGACCCCAGATCCAAAATGGCCGTGTCGGTATTTTGACGAATAATACTTTTGTGTTTGTTTCATTCTCAAGAGAAGCAAGATAACGTTTAGTGAGCGGAGAAACACATCGAGTAGTGTCTGACATTCGAATAGAAACACTTGAATTTGACAATCACCGCTCGTTTATATTTATTTTGTTGTTCATACTATGCACTTTTGGTGTTTATAAGGAAGCAAGCTAGCTCACTGGCTAGCAACACAAATAAACTGAAAATTAAAAGAACGGCAATGGAACAGCTCAGTCCCGAAGAGGTAAGGCTATTTTCAGACAGTCATCTTTATTTCCAGTCGAAAATAAATCTTTGGGTGGCTTTTTACATGGTTGTCTTTGATTAAAGGTTTATTGCTTGTCATTGTCACTATTTCTATCGCAGTAATGATGGGATAAGCTAACAGGCCACCGGCTAATCAACAGCTCGGTGTTCAAGATTCGTTGAACTCAGGAAAAAAAACACACGAGGCTTTTGTGAGAATCATTTTCAGTAGTTAATTAAAGAAGCAACAAAACGTAACTACAATGTGCTGATTGTATTCAGGTAACGTTAACTATAGCAGTGACCGATGTCAAACTGGATCTGCCAGAAGCATCGACACTCAGCTAACAATTGAGTTTCATTTTGTATATCTTCACACAGTGTTTGAAGGTTCTTTCTTGTTGGGACGTTAAATTGTCTTTTTGTCAGGCTTTTCTGCATCATGAATCCAAAATGGCCGAATGATTGTCGTGCAAAGAGTAAATCATTTTCAATCCGAAATTTATTCAGTTTTATTTAACGTTGCTGCTGTTATAAAATCAACACTATTAAAGCTTTTGCAAGTTTGTGTGGACATGTTTAAATGCCATTTGTTCTAGTCTAGAAACTACAGTGGTGCGCAACAAGCTTTTGTCAGACAAGAAGCCTGACAGTAAGTTAGCTGGAAGAACGAACACCTTTAGAAGCATGCTGTTTGACGTTTACGGCGGATGTTTTATTGCATTATTGCAGCCTATGTTCAATTACACGATTATTGTTTTTTAACAGTCATTGCGTGCTTGATTTCAATCACACAGGTGTAAACTTAAAAAAAATCGTATTAATGCTGTAAAACTATGTCAAACTCGGTCCAGCCCTGTCCCCCCAAAAAGATGAATATTTTTACTACTTGAAAGACAAAGCTATTGGTTTTAATGAACATGGTCTTTTAAAAAATAAATTGTAAAATAATCATCTTGTCAACAAAATGAGCGTAACTCCGCCTGCAGCTCAAATGGGTGGGGCTTGAGTGACGCCTGTTGAAGCCGAGCTTGTGTACATGTGACCTCCACACGTTAGGTTTTAGAAATTAATTGAAACAAGCCATTAGGTTAAACGCATAGTTCATTACAGACACACACACATATATTTCCCCCCCTACTCAATTATGTCATAGTAATGAGATCTTTTCTCGTAATAACTACATATTCTGTTGTAAATACGACTTAATCATGACCTTTTTATGAGAAAATATCTTGTTATTACAACATATTATGTAGTTTTTACAAGATACTTGTGTCGTTTTTATGCAATAATTAAGTTTTAAAATGACAGTTTTCTTGTAAAAAATACACGCCAGTCATTGAACCTGGATGTGTTATATATTAAAGTATCAAACATTTTAAATGGCGATGTGCAGTCCGCACGCTCAATATGATCCTATATATGTGTCGATGATAAGTCTTTGTGGTTTAAGTTGAGGAAAAAGTAGAAGAGAACTAGCTCATTTAAACATGGCATGTCTAGTCAAAGAGCAGGAATGGCAAAATATAACATTTTCTATAACGTTGTCACAAGTTAGATTGTTATGTAGTTTTTACTACATTATTATGTAATTTTTACAACATAATTATCTCGTAAAACAACTAAAGTATTTATTAAAACAACAAAATTATTTCATAAAAACAACATATTTAAGTAATAAAAATTACATATTATATCATTCTTACAAGAAAAGGTATTGTTATTATGATTTAATTGAGTGGAAATGTATGTGTGTGGCAGTAATGAGCTTCCGCATAAACAAACCATTTGTGTGTTTGTAAGATGTAGAATGTAGGGACTGTGCTGTGACCTGAGGTTAATTGTTAGGGCATGCACTGATGAAGGTGTTAGACAGAATTCAGTTTTGTGTTTGAACGGCCAGTACTCCTACCCAGAGATACTCTTAACTCCATCCATTCCATATACTAGGGTTTTATGTTGTATCTCACGCATAGCTCTCTTTTTCTTTGGTCTAGCCAAGTACTCTTGGTGGATACCATTTAATATTAATAATAATAATAATAATGCCTTCAGTTTATATAGCGCTTTTTCCAGATGCTCAAAGGCATTTTACAATTTTCAAAGCATTATTCTTACTCTCCACATTCTCACACACGCACTGCTGGTGATACGCATACTGGGTGAGGAACATGGAAGAACCTCCAGTAAAAATAGTTTTATGTCTTTGGGAGTGGATAGAAGGATTGAAAACACCTGTAGACTGTTTGCTAATTATATAATTGCATTCATGGGACTTCACCATGCAGACTAACAAATGTTTATTTGGCTCACCCTTTATTTAAAGTTCTACAAAATGGTCAATGGTCATGTGTGTTTGCTATGAAGTGTCCAAGAAAAAGAGAGCATTTATTATTATTGTTATTATTATTATTATTACTACTCATGTGTTTGGTGAGATGCAAGAGCTGCATGGATTTTTTTTCTTCTACAAAAAATGATGTCTGTTGGATTTATTTCTGAGTGGATAGAGTTGAATTTTATTGCTTTTACATCTGAGCTTTCAATGCTGTCTTGAGTGTCTCAATTGATGACTATTGGGATCAGCTTCTGTGTTGGTGGTGGTGTTTATTAAAAATTAATTAAAATTTTACGTTAGAAGTAATGAATTCATTTGCAATGAATGTGTCTGGTGTAGATCCGTCGAAGAAGGCTGGCACGGTTAGCAGGAGGACAATCCTCTCAGCCCAGCACCCCACTTAGCACCCCTCTGACATCCCCACAGAGAGAGACTCCTCCTGGGCCCTTGCCAGGGCCCTCTGCAGCCTCTACTCAGCCGGTCCTGCCAGCTCCATCTCAAACACTCAGCTTAAATGCCCAAAATGTCACCCCAGCCACATCTCCAATGGGGGCCTCAGGTAAGTTCCTTAAAGACCGTAACCAGAGAAACTGGTCCTTTTCGGAGGGTAAGACAAGATTAGAGTGAGTATGTAAATGAGAAAAACATATGAGTTTAAAAGCAATGAGCTAGCATTGAAGACCCTGTTGATTGCTTTAGTGAGCCAGTGAAAGTTGAGATCGAAGATGTACTGCTGGATGATGCGTTTTTATCTAAATAGTGAAATCTTCGTTATTACCTGAACTTCCCTTCCCTTCCATTGTTTATGTATGTTAAGACTTTGAATGTTGCTTTGAGAGTCATAATTCTAAAGGTTGTTTTTTTTCAGAGCTTTGGGAATTTACAGTACTTTCAGTTTGAGAAAGTTAAACATTGACTTTATTGTAGCAATTTTTCCATCACACAATCAGCAGGTTTGTTTTGTGCTTTATTAACTGCAGGCGTTGCTTATCGCAGTCAGAGCAGTGAGGGGGTCAGCTCTCTCTCTAGCTCTCCATCCAACAGTCTGGAGACACAGTCCCAATCGTTGTCTCGATCCCAGAGTATGGACATCGACACCGCCTCCTGTGAGAAGAGGTGAGAGGATGTCATTGTTGCATTACAAGTTTAGCATGAAATGTATTCAATTGTGCTAGACACGAAGAACTTTCTCACCTGAATTAGACTCTTAATCACAAAGATCTTATAAAAATCACCATAATAGATGTAGGTGCTGAAAGGGATTTCTGGAAGCCAATGTTGACTTTTGAATCATCAAATTCAATACTGGCTTAACTGTAGATTGGCCACGAGTTTGTTTTATTACTTCAACGACTCGGATTCTGCATCCAACTTCATAAAAAGTTGTTAAAAATAATATTTTTGTACGTACAGATGTGTGATAGATTTAGTTTGTATCTCATATTTTTGTTTACAGCATGTCCCAAGTTGATGTGGATTCAGGAATTGAAAATATGGAGGTAGAAGACAGTGATCGCAGAGAAAAAAAGAACTTGGCTGAGAAGGTGACCAGTAAAATTAATTTTCTTGTATTGTAGTAAGCTGATGAGATAAATTACAGCACTGTAAGCGTAAGTTGAAGTCTACATCTCCTTGTAGTATGAATGTAGGTTTTTTTCTCTTAAAACATTATTTTGTATAGTGTATAATTATATAATATAATTAAGATAATGACTGATCTGATTGGCATTGGTGACATTCTCAATGGATTTTTGCAGGAGTCCTCCTCTAATCATGACGTGTCAGAAGAGCTTGCTTTGCAGCTCATCTGTAAGATCTTGCGTGTTTCTTGGAAGGAGCAAGACCGTGATGTCATCTTTCTCCCCTCTCTTGCGGCTGAATTCCAGAAGAACCCTAAAGATGGTATGATCTGAGGGTGTTTTACACAGAGTTTTATCAATGTTCCTGCTATTGAAATGGATTATTTTTTTCTTTCAGTTTACTTTGACTTCAAAGATCTGATTGGTCAGATTTTAATGGAGGCTCTCATGATGTCTACACGTTCTCGAGACTGTAACCCTTTCGCCAGCCTGACAGCCACATCTCAGCCAATCACTGCTGCCAGATCCCCTGACAGACACCTGACCCTAGTTCCACCCTCTAGCCAAGGCAGCAGTCCCATGGTACCCTGTGCTAGTTCATTCGGTGCCAGCTCTCTTTCCAGGCAAGTGTGTTTATTTTTTCATGAAATCGCCCAACCTACACCTCTTTGTTTCTTATCCTTGATTTCTCTTCCGAGTTTCCTTTTTTGTCTTTGTTTTCATCATTGTCTCTGTTGTTTTCAGTCTTTATGGTTGTAGCCCAAACCTTCTAGCTATGAGCTCTGCCAGAATGAGCGCTCCATCTGTCCCAATGGCTACTGCAGCCACCTTCCCAGTTCCTTCCAGTCCTCCAGTCTCTCGCCCTCCCACCAGCCTTCCACTGCTCTCTCCATCTGCCCCTCTGCCCATTTCACCGAGATATAGACCCTACTCCCTAAGCTCCTCCATCCCCATTAGTCCAAGCTCCAGATCTACTCCTTCTGAAATTCAGACACCCCCTTCCACTTCTGATACACCCTTCAGACCTTCCCCCAGACACTACAACACCCAAACATCCATGCCTTTGCCCATTCTTCCTGGCTCACCCACTACCATGGCCAGAAGGGCAGCGCTAGCCACCCGGATGCCTTCTAGGTACCTTTTAACCCTGTTAGATGTGACTTTGCATCAACTTTATAATATTAATTTCTGATTTCTTGTACATTTTTTGACCCCATATTGTTGGATATTTAACTCTCAAAAGTTCACGACACATCAAAATCAGAAGCCTGATTTAAAGTGAAAAGCTTTTCTTGCACTTAGTCTAGGTTTTGTACAATGTAAATAGTTTAATTATATTTTCATAGTTGAATTATATCCGATAGTTAAAATGACATTAAATCAATTGTATAATAAGTATTGAAAATGTGGAAATTAGAAAGTCTCTGGTGCATTGTTATGTAAATAGTTGTGTCCAACAAGGTTCCAAAATTTCCAAACAATTTTTCTTGTTTTAAACATTTTTATAATTATTATACATTTGAAGTCTACTAGCCACATGGTTATTTAGTGAATAATTCAAGCAACAAAATTGTAGGTTTATTTTGTGTGTGTATTAAGAATGAATTGCAAGAATAACAATATAACTAATAATCTCAGTAGGATTATTGCCCGTCATTAACAATTTCTCAATCATCAAAGTCTGGCCCTCAAAGCTCCTTTCACCAACACTGACTTATGATGTTTCACAGGAATACACAGCTTGTTTATGTGGTGGATAAAGTATATGATTGTTTTGAATATGTATTTATAAAGTGTTGTAACTAGGGTTGGGTTGAAGGACGATTCCATTGTCAATGGCATAGACATCAACCCCGCCCCCCAAAAACACTTAATCACACTATAGCCAATGCTTTCAATTTCCACATGTTTACTTATTTTAATATTATGATGAAATAATTACAAGATAACAAAGTTAACGATAACTAAATATTAAAGTAAACTCCAAACAAACCTTAATGGATGAGGCATCCAAAAACAGCAGAAAAATTTCAATTAATTAAATTAAATTTGATTAAATGAACTACACCTAAAGTGTTAGTTTTTTATTTATAGTAACATTATTTATAGTAAAGTAATTTTGTTTTATTCAGTTCCATCTTTTTGCTTTCCTCCACACAACACGTGTGCCAGCCCTTTCTCCCTCCTCTTCTTCACCCTATCTGACATGGCTCAGGACAGCAGTGAGGACGAAGTTGAGGAAGAGGAAGAGGAGGATATTTCAGGGGTTCAGTTTGGGTCCAGGTATCAGTGCCAAAGTGTGACGCATCCTTCATGGTGCTGCCTGACCACTAACAGCAGCTCACTGTTCACTGAACACATTAAGTAACAGTCAACTACTAAAGAGTGGTATTAGACTGATGGGTAGTCTAGCTTTATAAATGAGCATGCTTGCTTTACCGAATGTGTCAAGCATTTGATTCTTTTAAAGCTTTTGAACCATCAGAACTTAAAACTCCACAGCGAATAATAAATGGTAGATGAATAACATTGTTAATGAAGTGCAGAATGTTGGACATTTAGAAAATGCTAGCTGATTGACTGTAACAGGACTAATGAGGAACGGAAGCCTGGTGTGAAGTGTTGTCTTACCATAGCGCTCACTAATGCATGCTGTTTCATGACTCACAGGAGTAAAAAGCATAATACATATCTGCATTTCTTTTTTTGTTATGATTTAGATTTTACTAAAAAGGTTAATTTATCAAATTTAAAGTTCTGACGAGCTTTAGAAAATACCTGCTATGTAGTATGAGCTATACTTATGCTGTCCCTACAATGGGACCAGTTTAGATGAGATGAATGTAAAGTCAAATTCACTCTGAATTGTCACTGAAATAGGAGGTCATCCATGTATTTCTTGCATTCAGCTTTTCACTAAGTATGAATTTGGACATATCTAAAACTGGTTTGCCTATTAAATGTTTAGCATTAGCTGATTTTAGGCAAGGAACATTTATTTAGGAACATTCCCGTATATATATGGCATTAAAAAGACCCAAAAATAGCATAAAAAATATTTTTTTGGGAAAGCTTTTTATGCCTCTATTGAAAGATATAATCAGGTGAGAAGAATCGGCAAAGGACTGGGGCTCGATTCAAAGCTGCACCATGTGTCAGTGCACTGACCGCTATGCTTTGGTGCTGACAGGTATTTTAAAAGTTGGTTAAAAAAAAAAATGATGATTGATTTTCTAACTTAGCACCGATACTGATGATGTGCTATTGTGAATCTTAGCTGTTAGGAGCTAAGCCAATATTATAGCCCTTTAAAGTTACTTATTTCTTTGTGTTCATTCATTTCTGTCATTCATATTGTCCATGCATTCCTGTCATTTGACTTAACCTACTTAATTTTGTTGTGAAAAATGAATGTGATTTTGTAAAGCATCAAATTAACATATTTCTCCACATTAGGTTATTTTAAGATTCAGGATTTTGCTTTTACTGGTTAATTTTGTGTAGCCTAGTATTTCGGAAAACTGGGTTGAAATAATTTTGTTATATGGCAAAATATCTACAGAGGTGATATGTAAAAAATGTAACTGTTTTATTCTATTGAAACCCTTCTTTCGTGAAGCTTCAGATGAAACCAACACGAGATTCTCATCCCTCTGCACTGGCATTTCCCTTGATACATTTGGTTTTATTTTCAAGAGAGTGAAAACTTGCTTTTGGGGATGATACTGTTTTCTTGAATGCATGAAGAAAACACTCTGATTAGAACACTCCTTTGACATTTCTTTTTACGAAGTCATTTAAACACTTTAGTTTGAAGGCTGTGTACCATTATCCTCTTTTAAAGTCAGTCATTTAGGGGTTTTCTCGTGAAATGTGAGTTCTAGTCTTCCAGCTCTGTTATTGTTTCAAGACCAGAGTTCATTGATGATAACCTTCACCCTTTCTGTTTTTAGCTTGGGTGCTTCTGGAGGTGGCACCACTGGTGACTCAAGTGGTGACCGCTTTACCATTGAGTCCTGTCGAGAAACAGAGATGCTCAACTACCTCATTGAGCGTTTTGACAGTGTGGGAATCGAAGAGAGAAAAGCCCCAAAGGTAGCAGCTAAAAAATCTCATATAGACGTTTCTACAGTTTTTATTTTGTCAGTTTCTTATTGAGTCATATTTCCTCTTTGTATCAAAGTTCAATAAGATGCACCAATACAATACAGTGGCTTCCTAATTAAAAAGGGAAACCATGCCTCATATGTTAGCGATTCCAAGATTTGTTGACTCATTCTATCACATTGTCTGAACTAGACAAGAGTGTCGCATTAATTTGCTTCAATTAGCAACGAAGATTTTAACACTGTAAACAATTGGTGCTGCATATATCTAAGCTGTTAAAAACATCTAGAAGTACACTTTTTGGGGGGATGGTTCATTGATTTATTGGTACTCTAACTAATGAAGTTGAAAGTGCATTTTTGAAAATGTCTTTAACTTTACCAATATATTGTGATTATTTTGTCATAGATGTGCAGCCAACTTGCAGTCAGTCAGCTGCTAAGCAACATTCGTTCCCAGTGTATTTCCCATGCTGCTTTGGTGCTTCAAGGTTTCCTTACTCAGCCCAGGTCAGTCACCAAAGCTTTCAAAATGTAGCTGCTGTCTTTGGTTGTGGACCCGGAGTCTGTTTGTATATTTATATTTGCATTTACATTTATGTATTTGGCAGACGCTTTTGTCCAAAGCGACTTACAGACGGGGAGAGACAGTATGCAATTTGTTCCACAGTCAAAGTCTATCTCAGCTTGCTCATAATATAAGTTTTATCAACTGATCAATAAGTCATAGCAAGAAGAAAAAAGTTTTTTTTTAAATAAAGTAGATGTTCCCTGAAGATAAGAGTTTTCAGTTGCTTTTTTATTTCTATCAAAACATTTTATTTCAAAAGTCTGAGTGAACATTTTATTAATAAGGTGGAGAAGTGGCAAATATAACATTAGCCGGCTGCCTTATGAAAGATAAACAATTGGTTTAAAAGAAAAGTTTAAAATTTTTCCATAAAAAATATTATGGCCCAGAGTGATGCACACCTGGACTTGCATAAAAATAGGAGTTATTAATCATAATCATAAACATTATAATTTAAAATAACTGTTCGAATGGTCACAGTTCTCATTAACTGCCACAGAGAGAGTGACGGAGAGAATTAATGAACAATTTTAATATGCAGCAAACACTATTATTTATACTATCACAAGCACTCAGAAAACACATAATAAAACACTTCTCTCGTCAAGTAATAGAATGCCATCTTTCTCTAAATTGAAATCTCCATGATAATTATCTGCCTGTCCACAGCCACGTAAGGCTCGATTCGTGGATTTCACATGGATACATGATGTCTTTAGTGCGTGGGAAAATTAGATAAGGATGTTTATATCAAAAAACAAATCATATAAATGTATATGTACATGCTCATGTACTTTGATCAAAGGACAAAAGAACGTGTGAAGTATATACATATATGAGGAAAATTGATAATAAAAAAAAGTTGTCATTTGTAGCATTTCATCATTTACCAGAAGCATAAATACCAATAAATGCCTTTCCATGAGATTAAAGCAGTCCCTTGCTCATTGAAAACAACTGTATGCTCTCATTTTATCTTTTGTAAAGTCAAGGGTTCAACTGCTCTAAACAAGAACCCCACTTTGTGCAAGTTATACTATGTTGAAATAAGACTACACAACACTAAAATAAAACAGTTCAGTAGTTTCTATTTAACTATTGAACAGATGTAGCAAAATAGAACTTTTGTTTAAATGCCATTCATTTTAAGTTATTAAAGGTAAATATATCTGTTGTATATGTAAATATACCAGTGTATTATGTGATTTATGTTTATTTGCATTTATTGATAAACAATGTCATGATATTTCAGTGTAGGCAGTGGGTATTATTTACCACATATATCACGTTTATTGAATTACAGGTTGAATGTTATTAAACACTGCCTTGTGATTCCTCAATACAAGATGCTTGGATAATCCATTATTAGTTGAAATATGTACTAGTAATCAAAATTGAATCAAGAGCTGCCAACGATCTTCAGACCTAAGCATGTATATGTTGAAAGATCAAGAACTTGTGTTTTTATTTTAAGTGAAGTGGTAGGATGATATATGGGCTAAGCTCTGTTGGTTTGTTGTAGAAAGATTTTTGTGATGTGTTGCATTCTGTGTGTTGCCTTGTGGGTCTTATTAATTTGAATGCAGAGCAGCACAATTTATTTTGAATGACATTGCCGCTCCCTTTGTCTCTCTGCTCTAAAAAGAGCCCCGCTTCAGGCCTCCCTGCTGGTTCCCTACATGCTGTGCCGGAATCTACCGTGTGGCTTCATCCAGGAGCTGGTGCGCATGACTCACCAGGAGGAGGACGTCTTCAGACAGGTGGGAGTCACAGCACATTATGGAGACGGGCCTCATGTAGTGGTGGTTGATTTAGTGTTTGTACGTACATTAACTAGGGCACAGTAACTATTTTTGTAATAAACTGTGAAAAAAGAAAATCAACTAAAGTCATTAAAATGAATCAATAATCTACCAAGTATTTTTCTTAAATGTGTAGCATATTAATGATTCCTCTATTAACCATGAAAATCATACCACTAGTTACACGCACATGCATTCTAGATAATTGTGTTCAAGTGACACGTGCTTTTTCATCTGTGTTCACTGGCATTAGTCTCTTTTTAGATTTTGAGAGCTTGTTTGTTAGAAGACTTAAGATAACGACTTGAAACTGCAGTAAAAGCTGTAAAAGAAGACGGAAGAATACCGCTATCTCATTCTCTGGTGATTCTCTTTGATTAACTTCTTCCTATCTATGCTGCATGTAGCATCCATTTACAACAAACATGCGGCTTACTCCTAATCCCTGTGAGGAGCATCATGTAAAGGTTTTGAAGATGTAAATTCATGACACAAAATCTTTTGAGACTCTGGGAAAGTTAGTAAATGCATATCATAAGAGAATAAAAGTGTTTTTTTTTCTGCAGTTTCATTGAAATCAAGTATTGCATCATTAGTGCATTTTAACAGGTGTTGTTACACACGTCTGGTAAAAATTATTCCTATTAAGCCACCACATTTATTTACACCATAAAAGCTTATTTTTGTGTCATTGTATTTTTTTTTCAGATCTTCATTCCCATCCTTCAAGGGCTTGCTTTAGCTGTAAAAGAAAGTTCTTTTGACAGTGACAACTTCAAGTTTCCTCTCATGGTAAGTTTCATCAAGATGCTCCTCTGCAAGCTTAGCAGATCCATTGGATTTGAAAGACTTTGAAGTTGCAGAAGTTAAAATTTACAAAAGGTAATGTATGTCCGGGATGAGGCTCAAAGGATATTTTGTTTATGATTTTATTCAAACTTGTTCATTTGTAGTGATCTTCTTTTGTATTTATTATCTCCCTTTGTTCCTACGTTTCCTGGAAATGTAGATTTTTTGTTCATGGCTGTTCAAAAATCTTATTGGTTTTAATAAAGCTCAGAGTTGAGAGTTTTTTTTTCAAGATTGTTTTAAATGGGATGTGCGTTGTGCGAAGACACAATACAGTTTTTAGTCTGGGATCGGCTGAATACATAAGGGTCTGTAACATCTAGTTTTGTGTCTGATTCTCTTTTTTTTAAACAGGCTTTGGCTGAGCTTTGTGAAATTAAGTTTGGCAAAACTCACCCCATCTGCAATTTGGTAGGTCTTTTATAAAGCTCTTGACTCAAATCAGTGAGATTTACAGTTAATTTTAAAACATGTGTTTGTTTTATTTTTAGCTCACCTCTCTGCCATTGTGGTGTCCTGATCCTCTCAGTCCTGGCACTGGAAGAGAGATTCAAAGACTGTCCTTCCTCGGAGCGTTTTTCAGTCTTTCTGTGTTTGCTGAGGATGACGTAAGGCATTTAACTTCTATTAGAGGACTGTTTGAAATAATGTAGGGTGGTATGACATATGTTTTTATTTATCTTGTAGACTAAAGTGGGAGACAAGTACTTCTCAGGCCCTGCCATTACTACAGAGAATACTCGGGTAGTCAGCCAATCACTACAGCACTATCTGGAATCTGCAAGGGTAAGCATGTTAGAGACTCATTGATTTTTAATGAGCGGATCCAAAAATAAGGGTTTTGTCTTTGGATGTAGATTCTCAGGTTTGAGTTCCTACAGTAAACTGAAAGAACAGGACAGTATTTAATGAAAACCGTATGAGCACTCTGTGTGTGTATAGATGCATGTTTAATTGGCTAAAATCTACATGTGATTGAATAATTACTGAATGTTGTTCCTAGATTAACTGTTGATTCCATTCATCAACAGCTATTGTTTTACCAGAGCATGAACAACAAAATGTGTTTTTTTTTCATAGCTTTGTTCGAATTTCTCCCCCTTGCGTGATTTACATGTTCTTTTGTAATCTTTTGATGGTTCCTGTTTTACCAGTATATTGTGATAGAGTTTTAGATGTTCAATCTTCTTCTTGGCGTATGATCATGAAATGAAGAAGGGATTTTTAAAGAAAGGCAACAAGTCTAGAGTAGAGAACCACATTACAATAAAGTGAGTAGAAACATAGAGACTCGACCATTGTGTAATTCCAATAAAGTTCTTTAGGAGTCTAAACAAGCCAGCACATCAGATCTTGAGGGCTTGTCGTAAGTAAATTTTCAAGGGGTAAAGCTTGACTCATCTGGCTCATCCACATATTTACAGTTTGCAACTTGGCAGGTTTTTGTCAATCATAGTTTTGCTGTCGAATGACTAAATTTTCTTTTGGGCATTTTTATAAATGCAGATCTAACATTGAGCCCCTTCAAGTGACTGAATGAGAAAACTGCAGAAAAGTCTTGCTGTTGGCAAGTTAACAACTGAAATTGGCCTTTGTGGTTTTAGCGGCTGGGCACAAAATGCACAAGGTTGGGACTAAAAATGCACAGTGTTCTTGTTTCCTTTTACAAATGTTACTAATTAATGTTTTTTCCAATGGTCAAGGCCAATTAAGTGACAAACATAAATTAGTATTTTTTTTATTATTAGCTCTTAAACTAATGTACTTCTTTGTTTGTCACAAAGTCCTAACAGTTTACCTTAAACAAAAAAAAGTCACCATTACTATCAAGTTTGACATTTTAACAATGAGAATCAATGCAGTCAACTGCATTTAACTGGAAGTTCTCTTAAAGGCTTTTTGAGGTTTTTGCAATTGTACAATGTAACAAAGTCTGTGTTGACCACAGCGACTGTCTTTTTAAAAATAAAAAGGGCTTAAATAATTAAACTTTTCCTAGTGTCGAGTAATCATCTTTTGTGGCATATTACAATCAACGCATCTGGCTGTTTTTTGTAATTCTGAGAATCTCTGCTCTTGTCCTCAGGGAGATCTGTTTAAAATCCTGCACAACGTCCTCTTGAATGGAGAGACGAGGGAAGCAGCTCTGAGCTACATGGCAGCTCTGGTGAATCGTAATGTGAAGAAAGCTCAGATGCTGGTAGGTCTGTTTGTGCCAATCTTACTAACGCATTTGTGTCAAGTAGGTTTGTGAATAATACAACAGATCTCGATTTCTGTCCATTTATATTTTTTTCTTTTTTTTCAGACGGATGACAAATTGGTGTCCACAGATGGCTTTATGATGAACTTCCTGTGGGTGCTACAGCAACTTAGTACCAAGATCAAGCTGGAAACCGTGGACCCTTTCTACATCTTTCACCCCAATTGTCGACTGAATGTCAGTACTGAAGAAACCCGGCTCAAAGCCACTATGGAGGAGCTGAAGAGCTGGCTCACTGAGCTACGTGAGTGAATGCTCTGAGCTTATAAAGTTGTACATAATAGTTAACAATCATATTAACACATTTTGACCCGATGCAGCATTTACATTTCTTTCATTTCTCTAAAGATGAAGATCCTTCCAAGTTCTCAGAGCCCAAGTTCCCTACAGAGTGCTTCTTCTTAACGCTGCATGCACATCATCTGTCCATCCTGCCATGCTGTCGACGCTACATCAGGAGACTGAGAGCGATCAGGGATCTGAACAGGTATCTGCAAAGAAAAACAACATTTTATTCTAGTACCTTACAGACAATGTTCCCTTCTACAAATTGTTTATTAAAAGATAGAAATGATTGCAATTTCTAAATGATTACTATTAAAAAAACAATTCTAGTTTAATGTGAACATACTTATAACACTTTAAATTTGTGGATATGTGCACCTATCTCCTAACATGCACAGCAGCATCTCTATATCCGGTGATAATTTTCCCTCTAAACACAAGCTGCTGGGTAAAGCTACCTTATCCATCGTCAGTTAATTGTGACTTTGATATGCACTCTTCAATCTGTGCATCCAAATCATTTCTGTTCATGATCAGCTGGTTCAAAACTTTTTTTAACTGCCTCTAGAACAAACACCTCAAACCAAGGCAATTATACATAAAGTTAAATCTTTTCAAACCATTACTCTCATGACTCAGGTTACGTTCAGACGAAGAATGGCTAAATGTGTTGAACGTCTCTGAATGGGCACAAGACAACTTGCAATGTACTTTTCCCAAAGTCAAAACCCATCACTTGTCATAGCTTTGTACTTTTTTCCCCTCTTGGAAGCTTGGTTGCCGCTCCTCTGGATATCCACCAAAGTTGCTCCGGATATCCAGTCGAATTTGAGTCTGGCTGCAGACAGCCTCTGAGGCGTATGCCCACCATTACTCACCGGTATCCCGCATGCAGTCTGGAATGGAAATACGTTAGAAGGTTGCTTACCAAATGAAAGCACAATATAAAACAATGTCCTGACTGAAAAATATGCCATAATAAAATAAAAGATAATGTATTCATTTTTTTTATTACTGTATTATCGTATTTTCAAATGGTGAGTAATATTACTAGTATTCAAGGACATAGACACTAGACACCTCAGCATTTTCACAGTCACGGGAGCATCAACTTTGAGGAGTATTTTCACAGTTGATGCTGTCCCAAGGTGGGAAAGTGGAACATCTTGCTTTCATTGTTGCATATATCAGATGCTCTGAAATGCTTTGAGAAAAAGCGCTTTATTTATTTCTGGTGATTCGGGCTAATCCTGTCCTGTACCAGTGCTGATTTTCTTGCACTGCCTTTTTAGAGCATCTCTTAAGTCATATTTAGCCCATAATATCAGCTTATGTTATGGTGCTGCATCAGTGGCAGCGATTCAATTCCTGCATGGGTTACTGTGGGGTAGAGCTGCTCACGTTTGCTTTGGTCTCAGACAGAGCTACACTGACCCCTGTTGTAAAGAACTGGTAATGCTCAGGGAAGTGTTTGAATGAATGTGTTTTAATGTTGTACAGAAGCGTGGAGGAACTGAAGAACAGTGAGAGCCAGTGGAAGGATTCACCACTTGCTGCTCGTCATCGGGAGGTACTGAAGAGATGCAAAGCACAGCTGAAGGTGAACTTCCTGTTAGGCATCTATTGGAGATGAAGTAGTTGCACTTTTTCAAATAGTTTCTGAAGGGCTGTCTGATCAACTGATGTTGCAAACGCAACACAACCAAAATAACTGTTTTAAAATGTAATGAAGGATATTTTCCTATTACATGATCTAATAAGTATTATTTAATTGACTTTAATTAAGTATTGAACATAGAGCTGAAACGATTCCTCGAGATACTTGAATACCTCGATTACAAAAATTAGTCGAGGCATTGGCTGGGAAGTGTCAACCGAGGTCTGTTCACTCTATGTATTCTTGCCCAACACTAATCACAAGCACCTGTTCTTCACAGTGACTGTTCACTCAATGCAAGCGCCAACTTGTATTCTTTTACTATTTAAGTGTTACTGTTACTATTAATTATTGTAATTTTTTTAACACCAACTGCCATTTGTGAAGCTCTTTTTTTACTGAAACTGAGAAACTTTAAATGGTGAGGACTGGGTGTCATTCAGGAAACCAGAGCATGGATTGTTACAGTCTCATATTGGCATTCACCTGTTTTCTTTCATGTTAATATCTTTATTGTGTTATTGTTGGCCAAAGATAATGGTATAAATGGCATAATCCACAACGAATGTTGACATCACAACATTTAAACGCCCGCGCTACTTTTTTTATGCATAGCAAGATGTAGGCTGACTAGACAAACATTCAGCTGTATTGTTCCACTGTTTTATTGCACTTTTAAGATATTATTAATAACTTAATTATGCAAGTGTTTGTAAGTGGGACACAAACTAAATTTATAAAGTGCATCTGATTCTAAAAGAGAACATTATTTAAAATGACTGACTATTAAAAAAAAAGTCATGTTTGTTTTGTTAACAGAAACTGGTGCGCTCCAAGGCCTGTGCAGACGCAGGGCTGCTGGATGAGAACCTGCTGCGTAGGTCTTTACAGTTCTTCAGCATGCTCATCCAGCTCATGTTGCGGATGGTGGATCCAGCATACTCTCAGTCAGTTCTCTTCTCTATTGCTTTTAATAGAATTTTAAGTAAAAACAATTTTTATTTCATCAACATCTATACCTCTAACAGCGTAACCCTGCCTCTGGATCCAGAAATCCCAAAAAGCTTTGCAGCACTGCCAGAGTTCTACGTTGAAGATGTGGCAGAGTTCTTGCTTTTTATTGTGCAGTAAGTACATCAGACTTCTATGTTTTTGTGCAAGGTCTGCAAACAATGTATGAGCTATTTATTTTGTAACATTAGATTCTAAATAAAAAATGGAACCTTGGAAGATAAACTGTTGTATAAATTATTTTCCAGGTACTTCCCACAGGTCCTCTTTGAGCCATGTACTGAAGACATTGTGACCTTCTTGGTGGTCTTCATATGCAGTCAGAACTATATTAAGAACCCGTACTTGATTGCCAAGCTTGTGGAGGTGCTGTTTGTTACTAACCCTGCGGTGCAGCCACGCACACAGCGCTTCTTCGAGATGATGGAGAACCACCCACTGTCTGTCAATCAGCTTGTGCCAGCTCTCATGAAGTTCTACACAGGTGAAATTTCAGAAACACATTGTTGGCCGTTTGAAGCAGATGTTGTAACAGAAATGTGATGTTGTTCTAGATGTGGAACACACTGGAGCCACCAGCGAGTTCTATGACAAGTTCACCATACGCTATCACATCAGCACCATTTTTAAAAGTCTGTGGCAAAACAATAAACACCAAGGCACCTTCCTGGAGGAGTTCAAGTGAGTTTGCTGTGATCCAATGGTGAAATTACGCCTTCACTGATCGACCTACCAGAAGTCAGAAACAGACGATTTCAGTCTTCTGACCCAGTGTTAGTTAAGACAGATTCAACTTTATTACCACCAAACTAAATCAAAATTAAAAAAATTAATTAATAAAAAGGTTGAAGTTTATGGCAGCCACCTAAGTTTTAATCTTTTTTTACAAAAAATATCATTAATGTTAGTCACATTTTAGTAATTTAAAAATGTATTCGTTTGTCATGTTTTTAGTCGAAAAATAAAAAATGTCATCAAAAACAGGACATTTTTTTAAGTCAGTGTAAATTAATATTTAGTTGATTTATAGTGTTGGCCAGTGAAATGTGCAGGACGAGCACATGCTACAAACATAAGTGTATTTTATTATGTTAATTTAAATGTCATGTATTTTGAACATGTAACCATCCTCCCCAGTTCATTTTTTAACCACTCTCATCTTGTCAACAAAAACTCACATGCTTCTCATCATAATTAAACATAATAATTAATGAAACATAATAACACATAATTAAACATATTTAGCTTGTCAACGTCTTATCGTCACGAGAAAAATGTGTGTCAACAAAAAAATTTCGTTATTGTCTTTGTTGATAAAAACAACAATGATTGTAAATAAACATTCTTCTTTTTTTTTTCAAGTAACTCTGTAATTGATGTTTCGACAATGGCAAAATTACAATTTATTTGTGGAACCAGCAATAAAAAAAAAGTCTCTGCTTATTAAAAGAGTCCTGGGAACAGGCAACAACCTCTGGTCAGAGTACCGCCGTGGATTGTTGGTGTATGACTGAAAGTTGTAAGTGTAAACTGGGGCTAAGCCATTGCTAGAGTTGTACACCAGCACTAAGACTGGAGACTGGAGAAATGGGATCTGCCGCCTGAACCTATTAAAAACCTCACTGCTGCATTCTGGACCATATTGATAGTAGCCCTGTTTTAATATTATTTGAAAAATGTTTTGCAGCTCCGGTAAACAGTTTGTTCGCTACATCAACATGCTTATTAACGACACAACTTTCTTGCTGGATGAGAGCTTGGAGTCTCTAAAGCGTATCCATGAGATCCAAGAGGAAATGAAGAATAAGGAGCAGTGGGACCAGCTACCCAGGGTCAGCAAATCATTCAGTTACATGCTTTTAAATGCATTATGTGTGATTGGTAAAACCCTTAGGAAAGACCCATTAGTTTAAAGGTTAAGAATCGTAAAAAGAAAGGACTTGCCTGCAGGAGTGTTTGTGCATTCAGTTGTTTTCTGTTTATAATAAGATGTAATTGAAAGTGAAACGTTGTGTTCCTCAGGAGCAGCAGCAGAGCCGTCAGTCCCAGCTGACTCAGGATGAGCGAGTATCACGGTCCTACCTGGCTTTAGCCACAGAGACGGTGGACATGTTTCATATGCTTACCAAACAAGTCCAGAAACCCTTCCTCAGGCCGGTGCGTACAGAAACATGTCACAGTTGTCTAGGGTTGCACATCTTTCAGGGATAAATGACTTGATTAGCATCTAGATTCAAAAGGGATTTTATTAATTGTAAAAATCATTATTCATCAGATATTTAACAAGATAAGCCCATTCTTTGACAGTTTCCATGGACAATTTTGTTCTTATGAATATACGAAAGACCACACTCAAACAGGGGCTTCTTAGAAAAAGAAAAAAAGACAGAACATCAAAAAACCTCAGTGTGGCAGAACTGAACATTGACAAGTTGACACAAAATATTTATGTTTACAAGAATTGGTGTTGTTGGTTGTAAATTGCTAGTAAAGTAACCTGGAATCTGTAACTTACAGTTTTGCTGTGCTGCCAATTTACCTCAATGATGCTCTACACAGTTTACAATTAGCATGGTTCTTGTCAACCTTTGAGTCGCTGTTGCTGACACTGGTTTTCACTAGCTCCATTTTCCATGCTGCTGCTTTTTATTTCAATGATGTCAACCAACATTGTATTTAGATGTTCAAACGCAATTTACCAGATATGTAATACACTATTTCCTCCCCTTGCCTGTCTTAAAATGTAAAAGGTGCATCACCCAAACAGACGCATTGAGGGTTGACACTGGTGTCTTATTGGAAAATTATTAAAATCAGAAACTATAATTAATAGTTTCATTGCACAGCTCTACAGAGGCTACATTCACCATGTTTGTTTTCTATGCACAAACCTCTCATAATAACAATTCTGTTATATTTAATAGGAGTTGGGCCCTCGTCTGGCAGCCATGTTGAATTATAACCTGCAGCAGTTATGTGGCCCAAAGTGTCGAGACTTAAAGGTGGAAAATCCAGAAAAGTATGGTTTTGAGCCAAAGAAGCTCCTGGATCAGCTAACTGACATTTACCTGCAACTGGACTGTGCTCGCTTTGCTAAAGCTATTGCTGATGACCAGGTCAGGAGTTGCTCATTTTTATTGTCTCGAACAATTAAACAGATTTTATTTGGCAAGTTGTTAAATGACTGATTTTTTTTGTAGCGTTCATACAGTAGGGAACTCTTTGAGGAGGTCATATCCAAAATGAGAAAAGCGGGTATAAAATCCACCATTGCTATTGAAAAATTCAAGCTTCTGTTGGAGAAGGTGGAGGAGATTGTAGCCCGCAATTCTCAGTCTGAGATGGATTACAGCGACGCTCCCGATGAGTTCAAAGGTAACTGCAGATCTTTGGGTAACTTTTTGATTGCAGAATAGTTCATTCTAGACTTTTTAGTGGTAGAACGTGATGATGGGAATCGTAAGTAAATAAGGAGCAAAAACCTGCCTACAAAATTGCTATTTTCTTCAAAAATATAAATGTTTACATTTGGGTTTTGGTTAAACTATGCTCCTTTATTACTGCATAGTTCAGAAAGCAAAAGACTGGGTAACAAAAGTTTTTTTGTTTTGAAAACGAAAAGATTTTAAATTGGAAACAAAAACGGAAATAGAAACTAGTACTTATTAGTGCATAGTACACTCTTTCAAAAGTAAGACATTTTGTATTATTATAACTTGTATAAATGCATTATAAATGTAAAGACTTTAAAAATGAATAATCTGATTAGACTATATTTATGTTAAATTTAAACTTTAAAGAAACTTTTTTCATTTACAAACTTTAAACTTTTACTTTATTTATAAAAAACTTTATTTACATTTTACTGCAATGCTAGCTATATATATATATATATATATATATATATATATATATATATATATATATATATATATATATAAATATGTCTTAACGTCCTAACTCAGATTCTTAAAAAAAGCATCTATAGTTCTGTGCTCTGTCGTGTGCTGTCTATGCAATGATCTATATTGCCGTGATGAGAACACTAACCTAAACACCGCCCATATGCTAAAAAAAGGACCGGTTATATTTACCTAGTCATAAATCACATAAATGAATCTGCTGCTACTACAGAAGCACTGTCTTTGCACTAATCGTCACCATCAACATGGTGTGATGGCAAGAAAATAAGCTAATTTCTAACAAGCCAAAACACAGCACTGCTGATAAAGTAAAAAAGTTTTCATTTGTTATCAAAGTTTAACTCCATCATCCAGTGTTTACCATGGGGCGCAAGTCAAGAGAGATACTGAAAGTTCTTGCTTTGCCCCTTCCTCGACTAATCACAGAGCTTGTGCTCTGCGAAGTTTTGACGCAAAGTTAAAAGAATTTCAGAGGTGGCAGGCTTAACAACGAGGTCAGCGCTGGGTTCTAAATGTGTAACCGTGCCAGAGGGCAATTCGTAAAAGTAGGTTGTGAGTCTAGTTGTGTTTTCTAGATTGATAACTGTACTGCTATGAAATAACTGAGAACTGTGAATAACTGAGGCTTTTTCCTGCACAGACCCTCTGATGGACACACTCATGACTGATCCTGTACAGCTTCCTTCTGGAAACATCATGGACAGAGCTATTATTCTGCGCCACCTGCTCAACTCTCCCACCGACCCCTTCAACAGACAGCCACTGACAGAGAGCATGCTGGAGTCAGGTACATGAATGTACATTTAGTACGCACTCAGACCTCCAGCTCTGTTGTTGCCTGTGTACTATAATAATGTCTGTGTTTGTTCTCCACACAGTCCCAGAGCTGAAGGAGCGAATCCAGATCTGGATGAGAGAGAAGCAAAGAGGGCGGTTCTGAGTTTGCTTAGATCACTCCTCGATTTTAATGGTTTGATCCCACTGAAAGTTAACTGGAGCAAGAAAGATAAAAAAAAGGACTGTACTCACATTGTTTTGCTCCGTCTGTATTCTCCTACAGCCACTGTCTGAAAGGCTCACGGTTCTGAATTGAGACTTAATAAAGTTTAGACTTTTAAACCATTTTGATTGTGAATGTTTGTCCGCATACCTTCCAAGCTGAAAGGGCAGGTTGTCTCACTCCCTCAAAATTTTCAGAGTGGAATCCTGCTTTTTATATTATTCTTTACCTCGTTTAACATGTAAAGGGATTCAGCGGTGTTTGTGAGACATGAATGTTTAGTTTAGCCAGTTATTTTGGTGAGGTTGAAATGGTAAAATGGTCACAGTAACATGCCTCCTTGAGTTTAATTGATAAATGCTGCGTAAAACTGATAACAAGTTTTTATTTGAGTTTTGACTAATGATGAACCCAAACCAGAGGTCAAATCCTGGATGAGAAAATGTGAAGTTCTGTTGTAGCGCGATTGTCATCATGCAATTTCAAGATTTTCCCCCATTATCAGATCTCAAGTATTGCATTGTAAAGACGGATAGACTTTGTGCCCTTTCGCCAATTCTTACAAAAATCAAAGAGTTTTACAGTGAATTTAAAGGGTTACTGTACATGTACAGGAGTTTACTTTCTTTGCTACCTTTTTTTGGATGCCGCTCTTTGAACTGTAATAAATGATTATGCACACACAATGAATGGTGTCACAGTTTTTTAGTTTTTTAATTCAATATCTTTGTAGTGCTTTAAGTGTTTATTGTAAGACGGTTAAAAATGGCAAAACTACTTTAAATTCTACATCGTTTTCTATATGTTTTATGTTTGCTATACTATAAGGTGTGTTTATAAACGTAAATAAAATTAGCTTTATATTCACTAACACAGCAAGTGTTTGTTAAACATTTTTTTGTTGATTTATTTATTGATCATTGGTTAATGTTGATAAGTTTTGGATTGAGTTTAATATATTTAAGCGACATGTAAAAAGTATTTAATTTACTATTTTTTTTACCACTACATTACAGCAGATAAGGTAAATTACATCCATTCATCTTCTACGTTTTTACATTTCAAGCATTCTGCCAGGCGGCGCTCTACACTTAAATGTCGAGGTTTGCCACGCCATTGAGGGTCGTAAGCAACGCTGCAGTATCGCGTCACAGCTGTTCGGCCCTTCACATCGATTAGAAAGAATTCATTGGATAGAAGACTCATTCCTCACAAAATACCGGTTTCTCATTGGACAGAATGCCTGTCAATCACGATGTTGACAGGGTAGTTGACGTAATCATTTCGGTAAATCAAGGCATTCATCCATATCCTAAGCCTGCTAGAGGGACGGTCTAACGACATCAGGATCAGCCTAAAAAAATAAACCCGTATCTCAAGAATATTACGCTGCGCAGGCGAATGAAAAGCAGCTGTAATGGGTATATATAACAAAAAAGGAACCATGGAGCACTCAGTCGTGAGTCTTTTTTGATTTTTGCTAACAGTTTTGTCCATTACTGGAGGCATCGTGCAGGATTTCTACGGTGTTCTGGAAGTAACGACGTTAATAAATAACGGTAAGTGACGCTGTTTTGTCATTTTATGAAATACTTACGTTTCCGAATTAACTATGTTTTACCAATTTTGGGGGGGATAGGGGAATGCTAAGGTTAATGGATACCGACATGTTTGGGCTGTTAAGCCACCCTTTTCTTCAACATGATTCAACGTTGTTATCTTAGCTGTTTTGCGTTATCGTTAACACGTGACATATTTATTGAGTATGGACATACATGTAAATCGTGATCGGAGAAGCCTATTATATGAAGAAATTCCAGGGAGTGCGTAGAAAGACGTCTGATAAGCGATTGAAAGTTCGGCGCATTTACCTCGTTCAGTTTGTTCGAACTAGTCCTGATTCAGCGAGTCACCGAATCTGCTTTGCTGTTTTTGGCATCTTTCAGTCTGTACGGAACTGAATGAAACAAATCTAGGATTTCTGCTCAAATAAATATGCCAATGCTATACAGATTCCGAAATATGTTATAATTTCGAAGAATTAATTGCGCACAGCAACAGGAATCGATTCCTTCCAAAGAGCCGATTCAAAATAATTTCTTCTTCGCTTTCGAACGTGATTGCTTTCGCTTAATGTTGCGACAAGATAACTTTTCAAACAAAGAACCGAATTATTATTTTTAATAACGACTAACTGGCATACTTTCATGAATATCTTTATGCTGACGTGTAGACGTCGCAATTGTAGTCGTTCGTGTCGATCAATATACAGCAGAATTCCGTTATCACAGATAAGTTGCTCAATCTTTGAAGAACGTCGGATGTTCATTGAATATTTAACATAGTTTCAATCGTTTACTTGTCATTTGAATAGAAGAAAATAATGTTATATTCTTGATCGACCGTTAGGTATTGCTCCGGCAGATTGAATTTCATGGGCGTATGCCTTTTATTCATTGTATGACTCCATAAACGGGATGAAAACATTCTCTTTTGGGTAACACGCGATTCATTAGCAGACTGTATATACAGTGTACTGATTCAAAGTTTCAGTTAGTTTTGATTAGATTGAAAACACATTCAGTGGTAAACCAAAGCGACTGCTACATAACAAATGTCACACCCTTATGGGAACAGTAACGTAATGCATTTACAGTAAACAGACTTGAGCATGTGTTAAACAGATATTTTATGTCACGACCGTCGACTATCGGTTCTAAATATGTATTTTCGAGTGTGTGAACAGACCCAACCCTGAAACTACTGCAGGCTAGCGGCAGCCATGTTTGAGCCCGAAAAAAACATTTCTCTTCATCATCAGTGTGCTAGACTTTTTATAATAAAGTTATTATTATAGCACTATTGCTTATATGCACATTTTTGCACTTGTAATGTAATCTATGCAACTGTGTATCTTGTTTTTTTAATGATCTATTAATGTGTGTTACAGTAAAGACATGCATCCTTTATCTTGCAGCTAGATAAACTGAAACTTATTTTCTGGGAAGTGATTGGTTTGGAAGATGTCCCTTTGTAGCTCGTTTATGCTTTTCAAAAAAAAAAACCTTTTTATGTTAATAATTCTAACAAAAGTGACTTTATGTACTACAAATGTACTTACTGTTGATGATCGTAAAGTGATCCTTAATCAAAAGGTTGTGTTGATTTATCACTAAGCTTATAGCATGTATTCGCTTATATTTACACATATTTACAAATGTAAACCCAGAGATACACATTAAACCATTTGCAGACAAAGGACATTTAGAAGTTGAAACACAATTATGCAAACTGACACATAAGTAGACAAAATATAATTACATGATAATTACACAATCTTTCCCTCATTAAAGCGTTATGAAACCCTCTTAAGGTAATCATTGTTAGATTTTGAGCTATTTCTGTTTGTTTAAGGTGACTCTAGAGATAGTTTTAGTTTTCGTTTCCCTTCTTTTCTATCTATTTTGGATTTCTGGCTTTAAAATTAAATTCACCGGTCGTTGCTTTAAAAACTTGAGCTGGAGTTCTCTCATCCAATGTAAGGATGCACTCGACTCACAGCAATCACCTTTTAAATCCACGGCAATTTCAAGTGAACTGGAACGACTTTTTCATAGCTCTTTAATGAGATAAAGAGTTTTGGCTACTTGACTCACTAATTAAGGACATTTTATACATTTTATAGTCATTATATCAATGTGTTAGCTTTAAGTTTACAGAGGATTTTTGGCCTCTTAATTCCTGTTTTGTGTTTAAACAGTGTTTAAAATATATATATGCAGAAGAGGAAATTTGATATAACTTATAAAATCATCATTCTCTGTGTTATATACACCATTGTACCAATATGTTGTTATGAAATGTCTTCTCTGTATCTCAGTCAGATCATAGCACCCCAAAAATGTTGTGAGTTTGATTCCAAGTGAAAACACAAGCTGATTAAATTATTTTCTTCCATCCAAGTCACATTGGATAAAATTGTCTGCCAAATGCATAAATGTTAATTTTATATCATGCAAAATAATGCTTAATAAATTATGAATGCTACAATTCAACGCTTTATTATGTTGGATCAGACCCTGTTTACTCAGTCCTTAATCTCATTTGGGATCTTGTTTATGAAATATGCCTTTAGCCTTATGTTTGTTGCAGCACAAATAACCCTCTGTTCATTTTTCCAGGAGAACTAGTTTTGGGATTGAATCACAAGAGCTGCAAACATGTCTGGCGCCTCAGTGAAAGTGGCTGTCAGAGTTCGTCCCTTCAACACAAGAGAGACCAGTAAAGAATCAAAATGCATCATACAGATGCAAGGAAACTCCACCAGTAAGTGCAACCCTGTTCTTTGGCTTGCAGTTATTGTTCTGGCTTTGATCACAAGGCTGCAGACAAAGTGCTTCAGTGAGATGCATGAAAAGAGATTAAGTTTTTTTTTTGGAAATTCTTTCGGATTGACCTGAGTGGGATGAAAAGAAGTGTTAATGATATTCGGGTTTTTAAAAGAAGGACAGAAAATCTTCAAACCGTGGAATCCCAAAACTATTTAAAGGATTTTTGCCTTAAGGATTTAAGTGTTCAGAGGGAAGATACTGTGTCACTTCTACTGTAACACATCTACTGCTTAGCATTACTGCATTAGTTTGCTCAGAGAGGAAAAGAAAGCAAGCTGTGTTTTAACGTTAGGAAGATGAATATGTGAGCACCTTTCAAGAAGTCCCACTTGCTTTGTTGGAGAAATATTGTTGATCTCAGGATTTTTTATTTTTTTTATTTTGGTGTGTTGATTGATTAAAACATTCTGTTCGCCGTGCTTCATGAGGTCAGCGTAATGTATCAGATATTGTTGGAGCTGCATAAGGGGATTGTTAACGTCCATCTGTAAGTGGTGAGTCATCGTTCTCATTGAGGTGTGAATCATTGAGTTGTTTTGCACAAGTTAAAATCACCATCTGCAGAAATGGTGCTGCGTAAGGTAGCATTAGGATGGAATGTGGGCCTACCTTCAAATAACCCTGTTTTGCATGAAACCTGTGTTATTTTTTGGAAAGCTTTAACAAACATGAATGTCTAGTTGAAGTATTTGTCTGTGTGAGAATTTGTTATAGTTACAAAGTTCATTCACTCAATATGAAGATCACTAGAAAGATATGTTATTAAGTAAAGTTAACATGGAAGTTGTCTACTGCTTTTGCATAAATGAGTTTATATGGTAAGCTATGCTAAAAAGGCATCATCGGATCAGGAAAACAGCTGAAGAGATTCTAAAATGGTCAAAAATTACCTTTAAAAGAACACACGACAAAAGTTTTCTTTTTAACCCTTAACCAAAAATAAATAGTAATGCTAAATTTAAAGAGTGCAAGTAATAAAAAAGTTATTTAACATGTGAAGTTATTTCATAAGAAATATCATTGGCTATTTTTTTTTTTCATTATTAGTATTATGTTTTTTTTACATTTTCACAAACCTGATTATTTTTAAGCGAAGTTGAAAGACATGGGAAGAGTGTTTCGTTTAGGAACTATAGGCCTTTTTGCATCTATGTTTTAAAGTAACTCATACATAACTCATAGCCGTTGCAATGCCAGAATTAAACCAGATTTAAATGATAGAACCTGGGAAGACTCTTAAAACAGGATTCGTGTCACCGTTTGCATTTAGTATTATTTTTAGTTGGTTCAGAGAAAGATAAGTATTCTTGTTATTGGCTTGTCTGTGTATTCTATGGCTTTTTCTGATTTCTGTGAACTGACTTGAACATGTATGAGAGGATAGCTTGGGTGACGTGGATCTGGAAGATGGGTTTAGGTGAAGGTTAAGAGACAACAAGGAGAAGTTGAATAGGGAAAACAGCATTATTATAGACACAATCCTATATCACATGTGACTAATCTCGACGTGTGTGATAGTAGCTAAATCGCCTGGAAGTAATGGTGTTATTACACAAGCAGAAGACAATACTAAAATTATACTTGCATTTGGGATATATGGCAGTATTATGATTTTTGAAAGCTTTAAAGATGATTCTAAGTAATGAAGAGTGGTCAATCGAGCAGGGAAGTATTCTGATGAAATATATATAATCACCTCTTAAAAACAAAAGTCAGTTGGGCTACAATTAGGTCTTACAGTTCTTTTTCCATTTTTTTTGTTGTAAATCCAATTTGTTTTCCTGTGGCGTTAATGTTCTAAATATTAAAATTGCTCTGTGTCTTGTGTGTCAACATAATGGAGGTCACAAGCAAAAAAGGACACAGTCCGCTGTTTCCAGAATGCTCTGTTTTCCAGAAGCAAAATATTATTACATATTTATTATTAAATATTATTATGGAGGAGAACAAGATATATGAAAAATATTAATGGAGCCAGAGTTTGATGTGCTGAGAAATTAAAGGGACCTTTTTTTTTGTAAAATAAATGTTTGAGTGCCTTGCTGTATTGATTTCACTGCAGCGTATTTGATTTAGAACCACATATGGAAGCACTTAGGTAAGATTCATTAAAAGCTGAAATAAGTTGTTCAGCTAGTAAAAATCTGAATTGATACAGGTCACGTCTGCGATCAATCAATCTTTTGAGAATGTACAAATAAAGTCATTCTTACTCAATACTAAGCCAGTGTGAATAGGGAGAAAGCATGTTTATGCTGTGCTCAATAACAAAAAAACTGAGGTCTCTCACTTTAGAACGTATCCTTTGATTCTCTATAAAGAGTCCATTTTTATCTAAGCTTTTTGAATCAACTTCCAGGGTTGAAAAAGTGCATATTGTTTAATATCTTTTTTTACTTTTTAAAGAATGTGAGTTTGATTTTGTTTGAAAAATTTGGGCAGGTCAGGAATGGACATTTCATTATCTACAAACACAAACTTTTATTATTCACGTCTAACATTTAATTATTCAACCCAAAGCGTTGTTAATCAAACACTCATTTGTCATACCAAACACACTATCGTTACATAATCATTATTAGTCACTGGCTGCAATGAAAGCTATAGAGAACACAGGGGCTGGTAAAACATACAAGGTCACCTGAGAGAAAGCCAGTGTTCACCAGAAGTAGAGCTTAGAAGCTGCAGTCTCACTACACTTCAGAACACTTGCACAGACTGCATCCAGAGGAGGCAGTGAGCCTGCCGTTTGGCCCAGCCCCCTTTCATTAGGACACTACTGCAGATGGCACGCTGGGAATGTTGTCTTATTACAGTGCTGAGCTGTCAGGGATGCTCATGACAAATAGACTCAGCCAAACGCAGAATGACCTTAATGTTTGGTCTCAGAAGTGCGTAGCTTGCTCTGGGACATGTAACCAAGGTGAAAGCCATTACTTGGACTGCATGCCTAAGATAAATATTTGACAGGACTGTTTGTTTTTCTTGTTCAGAGATGTCTGTCAATGGTATGGCTCCCATAGTACTGAGTCTGACTGATGTAATGATGGATGCACTTAAGTAGAAACAAAGTCGTATCAAAATCATATTTTTCACAGAAAGTAACTGGTATCTTTAGTAACACCCTTGACACCCTGGTTTCATAAAATGCTGACGTTATTGCTAATGCTACATTGGTCTGTTATTTTATAGTGTTTCTGCTCTACCATGATGATGGCTTGAGAGAACTACAAGGAGTGCCTAAAACGGACTTCAGTTAGCTGATTATGCTCAGTAAGCTGCTATCTAGTGTGTTGTGTAAAAGCACAGAAAACGGTGTTGTGTAAAAGTAGTTTGCCACCAAAGACGTCCTGTGAGAAAACAAACCAAAGTAGTTTTTACAACTTCATTTGTCTAATTTTCCACTAACCCGCTTCATAGGTTGTTTTTTTGCACGTGTGTATCGATCTCGTATCATGGAACAGCCGGTCAAGACGATCTATAGACCGTAAAATCTTTACATTTTTCAGTGAATTCGGGTTCTGGTAAGATGTCAATGTCAGTGGTCAGGCTGTTCCTGCTCCTGGAGTTTATGTATTATTTATCATACATCTATCACTATAGTCCATGAAACACTTTAATATACTTCTAAAGCATCTCTGCTACAATATGCCAAAAGGTAAAAAGACATTGAATTCTAGCAAGGTGGGAGGTGATACGGCCTCAAGTGGTGCGGGACAGGCAGCTCCAAGCGGATGATATCCGAGATCTCTTTAGGATCGTACCTTCTGAAATCGGGACGCGGTCTGAAATCGCAGAGCTCAAATCCACATTTTCGGTCATAAACACTTTAGTGTCAGATCATGGAACAGAAAATTAAACAAATGGGGGAGTCTCCGACTGACATCGACAGACAAGTTATCAAGATAGAATCTATCAGTCTGACATTATCAAAAGATAATGAAAGGCTCAGAGCAAAACCCGATGATCTTGAAAACTGCTCCCGGAGAAATAACGACTAATAATTTTTCAGTGTATTCCAGATAACTGAGGATATTGAAATGCAAGGCTACACTTGTATGCATAAATATTAACCAATTTCTAAAGTTTTTATTCACTTATTCAAGATCCAGCATCAGTGGGGGAGGGTTTTCACGTCATTTAGTCATGCATGAGATTCATAATCATCATAGTGAAACAAATGGCTGCATTCTCTCTTGCTCTGAAAAAACACTTGCCTGCATGTGTGAGATGAATGGCAAAGAGGAATGTCATATGAAAAAAGTTTTCTAAGAAAACAGTTAAAATGACCTGCCTTTAAACACATATAACCCTGAGTTTTGAGGGCTATCTCACTCTTCAAATGCATGAAACACACTTAGTGTAGACAAAGAAGAGGAAGATAGCACTAAAGTACATTTCTTTACACTTTGAAACAGAGATACAAAGGAGCTTTTATTGATTGATTGATTGATTGGTTGATTGTTAGAGAGAGGTGAGAGGAATTCATAGATTGGGATGGTTGTGTTACTGAAAGGTCATCTTGCTATCTGGCTTTAGCAGCAGACAGAAACGACTGACCTGATTACAGATGTAATCCTGCGAGCGTGCCTATAGTAATCCAACTGACCCCTGAAGGTGCGTAAGTGTGGGCGTAAACTTAAAACCCTTTATTCATGGTATACCTGTCAATCATTGTGTTATTTCGATCTCTCTAAAAATTGCCAATTCAAGTATTATTAAGATTGTTTCGTTTCATTTTTTTATTGTATTCTAGATTTTTGCCAGCTATTTGTCTTTGCTTCTTACGTTCTTGTAAAGATATTATGTCTATTAGGGATGATATGAAGCTTGGCCTATAGTGCTTCGTAATTTCACTTCTTAGATTCATGTTTTGTGTTGGTTTTTTATTTCAATGTCACCATCACATTTACATGCATTTAAATTTTAGGTTATGTTTCATAACTGTCAGATCATCGTAAATGTATGATATGAGACACACAAAAACCAAAATGTGTTTAAAGTTAGTTACTACAAATTGTCTCAGAAACAACTTTTACTAACCCAATCTAATTCTGTCTTAAAGTTAGACGACCCCCTCAAGATGCCTGCACACAAAGCGTGACTGATCCAGGAAGATTTCTATGTAAAGTCTATGTAAAGACGCGATAAGGCACCGAAGGAACTCTGTCGATCTTCCGCTTACACCAAAGTTAGTCGACTCTCTTACAAATAATTTGGTCGATCTTACTGTTACACCAAAGTGAGTCGATCTTACCTTTACACCAAACTCAGTCGATCAGATATCGCACAGTTGAGAGGATGTGTTAGACTGCACATGCACTCCTGACACTCAGGGTTTGCAGCCAGTCCCTATTGCAAGGTCTTCTAGCATTAATACACTACTAGTGTGCCCATTATAATAATACTGCTGAAGAATGGATAAGCTATTATTCCTTCATGTAGCCTGTAATGTATGACAATATTCTCAGACCTGATGTCTCTTTTTTTTCAATACTGTGGTCTCAATTTATACAGATAAACATGTGGAGAAGTAGAGTAGAAATGGAATTCAAGTCAAGCACGAGGAAGACTCAGTGGTGAGTCACGTGCAGGAGAGTGTGAGAGAGAATCACAGCGTTTGGCTTGAAACACAGTTTTCCCCGCGCATCTGTAATGCCTGAACTGCATCTACAAAGAGGAAGAGAAATCAGGGCACTGAAAAGCTCTGCTCTGTCATCACATGATTAAGAGTTATTAGGCCTGATTTCTCTCAGAATTAGTATAGCAAAGGCTTTTTCAATCTCCCGGGATTTTAAAAGTCTAATATTATTCTTGGTTAGTCAACATATAAAATATTCACTGCTAATATTTAGTTTTTTGGTGCTTTACAGACTCTGAGATGGATATATATATATATATATATATATATATATATATATATATATATATATATATATATATATATATATATATATATTTATTTATTTGGTTACAATTGTATTACATGGTTATATAAAACATAGTAATAATATAGTTAGATATCTAGATGGAACCAATACAGAAATATTTTTTTATGTAGATTTTGTTATCTAGCTTTTTTTCATTGTCCCTCATCATTGGTTGTTGCCCTATAATGAACTGGTAGCCAGTCACTGTCTGTCTCTGTGGCATCAAGTCTGGTTTCTGTCTGCACCAAACTTACAATTAGGTAGAAAATGTAGGTGATTGCCTCAAACTAATTTGGGGGAATTTGATGAATATGTTATTGAAGCTCATTTTCCAACTTAAATAATTGATGCCCATTCTAAAAATAAACACCTCATGAAGTGGCCATGTTAAAGTCCACATTACTCTATTGCAAAAGAACACTCAAAGAGGGACTCACAAGTTTTATGCAAATATAAAAGAAAGAAATTGTGCAGAGAATAGTTATTGAAGCAGTTCTGGCACAAAATACATGGACCAGACATTAAATATAACACTAACTAGAGGCCCATCATTAACTCATGTCTGGATTCAGGACCTGGTATAGTCATGTACCATAATTCTGTGTGCAAGCTGATCTAAGAAAAACAACGCTTGAGCTTGATGTAATAAATATTGCTATGTGGCAATGAAACTGCACTAATACATTTGTACCGCTAACATCCTTTGTCTAAACTCCAGTATATGCAAGCACATCAGATTGAGGACATTGATTGGGATCCGTTAATCAATTTTGATGACAAATCGTAAAAACTATTTTGTTAACTTGTGGGCTGGTGGCGAACAGTTTGTCTGAAGTCAACTGTGAAGTTCTTGGGGGAGTTTTATGGAAGAAGTTCAAAGTAGACCATGGATAGGTTTTCAGAAAATGATGGGGTCGTTATTACTTTGTACTTTGGAAGTAATCTGGAGGGTCTTGCACCAGAAAATTTCTTTGATTTCATTTAGCGGACACTTACTAATAATATTATTTTATTAGTTAAAAATGTCCTCTAGAAATTGATTTCATAAAAATTCTTAGTTAATCATTCATTTTAAGTCTGCCTATACTTGTAGATACCATATGAAGCTGGTTTAGGTTTCAGGACTTTCCCTTTTCCTCAAGTGAGTGTGGGGAGGATTTATATGGAGTGGAACATGCTGCTGGTCCTGTTTGAAACCAAAGAGGTTCACTCTCCCTCACACTCACTCACACTCTGACAGATAATATACAGTTTTGAACCTGATGCTCCTCTGTCCTGTATTAATACGTGGAAACGTCTCACTGTATGTACAGTGTCAACATGAACTTGGCTGCATTTCAGGAACTAAGATCTTGAGTACTTTGGAAACCACAGGCATTGGCGATCATCCGCTTTCTATAGTACATACGAATCGTGTTTGAGTTGTGAAAGAAATAAGATACCTTCTTTTGTTATTGGTATTTCCAAATACTGTAAGCACGTGTCCCAGGATGTTTGGCTGAGTGTAGTGTGTCTGTGCAAGGTTTGAGAGCAGAATTCTGTTCATTCCTTCCTATTGCCGAGGATCTGTTGGTATGAGAGTCAGCATCAGCCATCTGCTGCTCTACAGAAATAGACTGGACACTTTGGACACTGTCTTGGCAGCTGGACAGAACAGAGTGTTTCTAGAGATTTCTAAATTCTTTATCTCTACGATTTAGACGGCAAGAAAGTGCTAGTACAAATGTATTAGTGCAGTTATCTTTTAGATGTCAACATTGACCCAAACTCTGCTGTTTCTTGATAGAAAATGTTGAAATGTCATATATTGAATGATTCATGATGAGAAGGAAGCAGCCTGATTAGAAATGCATTTTAGAGGATTCATTCATTCATTGATCTTCATGTCGGCTTTATTCCCTTTCGGGGTCGCCACAGCGGAATGAACTGCCAACTCTCTGGCATATGTTTTACGCAGCGGATGTCCTTCCCTGCCGCAACCCATCGCTGGGAAACAGTCACACACACATTCACACTTTAACACTATGGACAATCTTATTAAATTCACTTATTCCGCATGTCTTTGGACTTGTGGGGAAACCGGAGCACCTCATTGATCTTCATGTCGGCTTTATTCCCTTTCGGGGTCGCCACAGCGGAATGAACTGCCAACTCTCTGGCATATGTTTTACGCAGCGGATGTCCTTCCCTGCCGCAACCCATCGCTGGGAAACAGTCACACACACATTCACACTTTAACACTATGGACAATCTTATTAAATTCACTTATTCCGCATGTCTTTGGACTTGTGGGGAAACCGGAGCACCCGGAGAAAACCCACGCGATCACGGGGAGAACATGCAAACTCCACACAGAAATGCCACCTGCCCCAGCCGAGCCTAGAACCAGCGACCTGCTTGCTGTGAGACGACCGTGCTACCCACTGCGCCACCGTGACGCTTCATTTTAGAGGATTGAATATCACATTCATATCATCCATTAGTTTTCTTGATAAGCTTAGCCCTGGTCATGGGGTTCATTTGGAGAACCTTGAATAGACCACAAGATGGGAAAGCTAATCCACAGTTGAGCACAGATTTTTGTTGGTAAACAGTGAAAATATTTTCCCCTACTGTTTTTTACACGCTGTATATTTTGGTAAGTAACTTGTATTTAAATGTCATTAATTTATTCTCGTTTATGAAGTATGTTTGTTTTCATTCAACAAAGATTTCCTTTGTTTTTTTCATAAATTAATACTACCATGAATTGAATGCCAAAGTACCACTGTTCTAGCAACACATGTAAAACTGTGCATGTTGACTGATTTGATGCAGAGCTAACAAGTGTAGCTTTTAAATCAATAAAAAAAAGTTTTAGTTTAAGACCTGTTTTCTTTGTGTTAGGTCTCTAGGCCTGAACAAGGCTGTAGGGCAGGGGCCCCCATGCAGTCACAACTGATGAGCTCATGCTTTGTTCAGGGCCTAGTGTTCTCAGACGGCACTGCTCCAGCTCTTCATTGTTCTCTAGACTTCCTGTTTTCAATCCAACTCAGCAGATGCCAGAAAGACTTTGTGGATAACTTCTCAAACATAGTAACAAGTTGTGTGTATATAGTTTCTCAGACTGTGCTTTTATGATAAACCAGAAAAAAAGATTTCTGGTTCTGGGATGTCTTTAAAAATGTTAATGTGAAAGTCTTTAGGAGCTTTTTTTGTACAAATGTTTGTACAAAACACCCACCTCACAGGATCCCTTTCTTTTTTTAGTGCGAAACTCAAAGCCTTCATCACTGAAGGGTCTGATCTTTTACTGGTCGCACTCTGGGCTCTTTATGATTTGTGGTGGTGCTTGATCATCAGCATCTGTGAGAGGAATGTGCAGCCTGGGTCGTGCTCTTTGCTGCCTCTGAAGGCGAATGAGTGAGGAGTTCATAGATCATTCAAGATCATTATATCCTCTGTAAGCTCCCTTCTTTAGGAAACATCATGCTTGGCTGGTAACTGTGGATCAATTCAGGGATTAAGTCTGGTGGAGGCAGTAATTTCAATATCCATCAGTAACAATTAATAAACATAGCCGTTTAATTTTAGGAGTATGTTCCCAGATTGCATTTTCATTGTATGCTGTTTCAATTATTTAATAGCTCTAACTTCTGCATATCTTTACAACAATTATTATTTAAACTTCCTTCAGTCACAAATAACGAATGGTTAAAGTATCGGAATTCTTTAGAAGTCTGGCTTTAACGAAAAACTTTTTGAATGAATTCAATTGTAGGAACAAATATGGAATTTCTTTGTGTTAATTTTCATGCTAGCATAATAATTTCATCTAAATGGTTTATGTATTAACAAAAGATGTTAGTTGTTAATGGCTAAAGAAAATCTCTTAGTCTTAATAAATCATCTATGAAATATTGGAATAAAGTATGATGTGTTTCATAAGAAAATTCTGTTAACTTGTCCCGATGCATATATTCCATATATTCATATATTCCAATCCATTACCTTGTCGACTTTCTTCCCTTTCGGGGTCGCCACAGCGGAATGAACCACCAACTCTTCTGGTACATGTTTTATGCAGTGGATGCTCTTCCAGCTGCAACCCATTGCTGGGAAACATCCACACATACTCAATGGACAATGGTTTTTTCCCAATTGACTTATACCGTATGTCTTTGGACTTGCGGGGGAAACCAGAGCACCCAGAGTAAACCCACGCGATCACAGAGAGAACATGAAAACTCCACACAGAAATTACCCAGCCAAGGCGCGAACCTGCGACCTTCTTGCTTTGAGACGACCGTGCTACCCACTGCGCCACCGTGACACCCTTCTAATGCTATATTTCTTTTGTTTAATGGCTGTTTTTGTTTGTTTTGTAAACCAGCACATGGTGTTAACGCTGGGTATGGGGATTAAAGACTAAAGAACAAAGTCTCATGAGTCCTAGTGCAGTAGGCCTTAGTGCAAATCTCAGGTCATCTTCCACTATCTGTTTTAAGCCCAGGTTTATCATCTCATGCTGCAAACTGATATGTTTTAAGCAGACAGATGGGTTTTTCATTCTTTGCTCTAAGCTTTTCCTGTTCACATACAGCAGGTCAGCTGGTGTAGTCTGCTAACTAATTTAAAATCCCTTCTGCTTGAGTTTCCTACAGCGATGAAAGCCATTAGTCTTCCCGCTGCTGCGGCCTGGTGTGAGTGCTTGGGTGTTTTTTTGTAGTGCCAACCTTACCCAATGAGTGCATATGTCAATTGGTTGCAGTTTGCATTTTATTATAGCTCTATGTGTTAGGTATTCTGCTGAATCAGTGTATTAAGCAACTGGTGTTTAGCATTGGAATTAAACTCAAGAGGTTTAGGAATTGGGGTTAGGGCATTGTCTAGGAGCAGTGGGTAGTTCATCTAGTTTAGACCAACTCTACATTGGCTGATGTGTATTTAATGTCATGATGTTATAAGGCTAATAAAGTGGGATGATTTGAAGGTTAATTCACTAATTTGTCAGAACTGAAAGCATATTTATTCCAAATTGCCTTCAGTTCATATTCTTTTTAATAACATGTTTGTATTATTTTAGATAAAGATTGTATTCTTATTGTTCTTGTTTATTTTATCATTGCATATTTTTACCTCAGTTTTGTGTCTTTGTACAGCACCTTGGTCAGCCTTGGTTGTTGGAAGGTGCTGGATAAATAAAGTTCTATTGATTGATTGAATTTTAGCCCTCTCAGTAGCCTGGCTGTCATGGCTTTGCTCACACAATAATTTTAACCCTTCAAACCAGTTATTTTTTTCTAGTTGTCAGAAATGTAATTATAAAATTTTCTTAATACTTACACAAATCAGATGAATAATTCTAGTTAAAATGGGCAGTTTCAGTAAATGCTAGTCTTACTAAAAAAATAATGCATATATTTTGACTTTGAAAGTCAATTAAAGTGAACAAACTATTGAAAGTTGTTACTTTTGAGTTTTGATAACTTGTTTTCTATTTTAAATGATGAGATTTTATGGCATTTTACAGAATCAGGGACAACAAACTATAAATTGCATGATTTGTGTATTTAAAAAAATGTGATGTTCATTGTAGTTTTTATGCATCCATCTTAGTATTGGTATCTGGCCAATTCTGTGATCCAGTGCTCATAGTCATGTTTGTAACAGTGTTGCACTAATAGCATGGTTGATACTCTTTCATGATCAGTTGAGCAGCCACACACTGACCAGACACAAAAATGTGAGCTCAACAGAAATAATTTAACTTCAACATTGGTGACAAAATCAAAGCTGACTGCAAATTGTGTTCTGTGAAGTTGTGGAGAGAGGTCTGAAGGTGAATATAACTTGTAATACTTGCAATCTTTCAAACATTTAGGACAGTTCGTTATTAGCAGGAAAAGACAACAGCCAACTTTGCAGCAAAAAATTCCAGTGACAGCCCCAATGCGATAAAAAAGGAGCTCACCCATTTTCACACCGTATTGTGGCTAATAAAAAATGTGGATAATATTGTTTTTAATGTCCCAACAGTCTACTGGAACCAAGGTATGTGATCCCCAATTGTCATCACCACTAGGTTTGGGTATCGAAAGGGTTTAATTCGGTACTAATTCGAATTATACTTGTAGCTGTACTGGTCTAAATAAAGGATGGCCACGCTTCATACTGATGACTTGCGCTGTTTATTTGTTTCTGTCTCTCTCTCTCTTCAGCTGACACAGTGAAAACTACAAGAAATAAATCATATAATATTCACAATGTGCATACTAAGTCTTTTCACAGTTTCTCATGCAAACGTCCGCTGATATGCATATGAACATGTGACAAATTCAAATCCACGAACATTGGTCTATACATATAACATAATTTACCTAAACTGACTTAAAACAACACCATACACAAGATGTGACAAACTTAAACATGAATTACCATGTGCGCCCTCTTAGACCATGCAGATGATTGAAATCTTTCTCAGTCTCTGTATAGTAACTTTCTGCCACCATGCTAGCTCTTCCCATAATGCAATGGTCCAACAAATCCACTCAATCATGTGATCTGCCACACCTCAACAGTAAAACTTAAAGAACCCATAACCTTTTTATGTTTCACTTATACATATGGTATATGTCAAGTATTTTAAGCAAACCTAAAATTTACATTTTATATGAAATTATAAAAGCAACACAAATACAGAACGTTGACATTTACAATACTAGTTCCTGAATGGTACTAAACCTGTACATTTAAAAAAAGAGGACGTTTTTGTATTTGTTGCTGGTATTTTACCCAAAATTTATGCAAGCAGACATTCTTCATGCCAAACAATGTCATGGATTCCGCACCAGCCAAGTTTCCACAGATGCATTTTAGAACATGTTGCTAATGCAGATTGCAGAAAATAAAATAAAAAATCCTCCTGTGTTCATTGTAATGGTTGTAGGGTTAAGCTTTTATTGAGACTGAAGTCATTGTCATTTGGTTTTAATAATTCTGAATGAAAATTGAAAGCAGAAGGTTTAAAGAGTAACTGAAAACTGAGTTACATAAGGCAAATAATGATTCTCTGTGTTCTTCTATTCAGTGTTTTAGTTGTCATGGAAACATGCTCAAACATTTTCTATGATTTGCGTCAGCTGTGTTGACGTAGGAGACATGAATTGAGGATCATTTGAAATATTGTAGCTTCATTTAATTGGATTGCACGAAACAGGAAGTCATTCTTGGCTTAACAGCAAATAGATGAATGATTCTGTAACAGGTGTGTGTGATCGACACAACTGCATCTGTTTTTGAAATGCAGGCTTGTTGGTTGTCCACCTGTTTTTCGGCTCGGTTTTCATCTCACCATCTCTTCAGCACCGTAAAGGGACTGCTGAACATGAAGCATGATGGGAGAGGCATTTATAGTCCCTCTGTGCATTTTGTTCTGGGAATGAGAGTGAGACAGACGGTGATCATGTAAATCCTTCTGTGTTTCACCCTCTGCTTCAGGTTCCAGATGACCTTAGGTCAAAGTTGTAATTGCTCTTTATTTAGCCTCTCCTTCTCCTGGATGACACAGGTCTGCACTCCCTCACATTGACATTGTGGGAAGGAAGACAAGAGACATTAAACCATTTTTCCGTCTCACCTAGAAAAGTATCATTTCACTTTCTAGACATGAAACCAAATAGCTTTCTTAGAAAGAGGCCTACTCCATGGTAACTCGGTGGAAGATCCCACGCAATACCTGTTACTAGTTAAGCTGGATGAGAGGTGCTGCATTAAATCAAGTTTTAATCTAATTTTAGAGAAATTAGATTATTACAAACATGTTTTCTGTTTAATTCATCATCTGTAATTATTACGTAACATTGTTTCGATGTAAATCCTTGCATTGAGAATTTCCAGAAAGATTTTTAGAATTTTTATGATGAACTTTCTAATGTAAACTCTATCAGAGAGGAGCCCTCCCTTCTCATTCCCAATGAATAATAGATGTATTAGAGATTAACCAGAATCCCCAGTGGTGGTGCCGGTGCTGTTATTGCTTGAAGGGGGGCCTTGGGCTGAAACGCCTGCTTAATTAGAACACTCGAGCAAATCATGTGTGATTTTTCTGACTGAAAAACCACCACTCCTTTAAACTTTATGAAATGGCAATGAGGAAAGTTTGTTGTTGATGTTTTGATTGTTGCTAGGGATTACCATATTTTTTTCACGCCCACCCAGCCAACGACCTCGACACCATGCACTCTGCCAATGGAATGTAGTGGTCTGGATTGAATCAAGCCTCCAACACACTCTGTAGCCCTGCCGGCAAACTCTGAGCAGCTGGCTTACTGATGGTTATAAATATCTTACAGTAGATTCCTCCGGCTCCACAGCCTTTTTCTCCATTCTCTCTGGGCTTAGCATATGAATGGTATGGAGTTGCAGAGAAGGCCCAGGTTACATGTTTGGAACATGTCAAATAGCAGACAAGCTTATAGATTCCAGTTTATTAAGTGAAATGTAGCAGCATGCTGAGAGTGTGGTGAACAGCATGATGGATATTTGAGAGAAACAGAATGGGTTTTTAGTTCTGTCTGAACAGGGTTGTGCTGTGGCACATGTGAACAGTGGACTTGTGGAATTCAAACAAAGACATTAGTAGAGTCATCAGCTTTTTTACTTGGGCCTCACTGAAGTGAATTCTCTCTCTTTCTCACTTGTCCTCCTCTCTCAATGGTTGCGTCTGACCTTTTTACATATATTAAGTCTTATACTTAAGAGGAAGAGATACTTTGAGACAAGATAACTGTACTGTGAAAAGTATAGCTGAATACGGAATAACTAAACCACACATATATATATATATATATATATATATATATATATATATATATATATATATATATATATATATATATATATATATATATATATATATGATTTATTTATTTATTTTTACACGTGTGTATATGTGAAGTTGCCGTAATAAGGGATAATCTTTCTTAGGTATTGTTAAGGTCCAGATAGTGTTATGTGTGAGTTACAGGGAAGTATTTTTTTCTAATTTGTCTTTGAAACCATTTTGAATCAGCCTAAATATAAAAAGAAATAAAACTTTCTTTGTACATGTAGACTGTTAAATATAATACAATTTTACATATGCTACTTTTTTTTTGATAGTAAATAATTCAATTTCCACAATTGATCATATATCCCAGCACGAGTGATTGGGATCAGTTAACTTTGAGGTAATAGTCTGAACTGAACTGAACTGAACTGAACTGAACTGGTCCAGAGACGATAGATGCACTGCTAAACACAATGTCTCTGTGCCATGCTTTGATGAGATTAAAATATTTAGCTTTTTTGTGAAAGCCAGACTAAATTTTTATTGACTTGTTTTTTCTAACTTTTCTAGCTATATTGAACCCCAAGAACCCAAAGGAATCACCAAAATCTTTCAGCTTTGACTACTCCTACTGGTCTCACACCTCAGTAAGTTTAACAGTCTTTTTTTGATGTCCTTCTCTTGCTGCTTGAGCTTTTCTCTTAATGTGCATGTGTTTAGATTTACTGCTCTAATTAAGCATATAATATAATATGATATACTAATGTGTGTGTATTTTTTTCTTCATTTCTCTGCTAGCCGGATGACTCCAGCTTCGCATCACAGAACCAAGTGTACAATGATATCGGGAAGGAAATGCTGCAGCATGCTTTTGAAGGATATAATGTGTGTATTTTTGCTTATGGCCAGACTGGAGCTGGCAAGTCCTACACCATGATGGGAAAGCAAGAGGAAGGACAGGAAGGCATCATTCCTCAGGTTTGTATGTCAGAGTTGAACGTATAGAATTAATGGGGTGAAAGACATGTTTACAGTAAGTGCTCAGCAGCGACTTTAAGCATTAAAGCATTAACTTTCCTCCGTACATGTCCAACTGGGGTAGAGTTATTTCTGCAGAGTATCGATCTTGATCTCTTCTCCCTAATGTACTCTTTGCCCCCTCCCAGCTCTGTGAAGATCTCTTTGAGAAAATCAATGACAATAACAACGAGGAGATGTCGTACTCTGTGGAGGTGAGTAACCATGAGTGCTTGGCCTAATACTGTCTCATTTTTTCATCCTTTTAACATAATAGTTGATGACGTTCATAGTTTTTAGGATCCTTATCTCATCATGTCCAAACTAACTCGGTTTGTTTCAGTTCTTTATAATCCCCAGGAATGGGTTTCCAATAACAATTCATATTTGAACGTAAGAGCATTCTAGCAATCTGAGTCTCGAAATTAATTTTACATCTACGATTGCTTTAAAGTGCTACTCAGCTTTTGAAATTAAAGTGCTGTTTTAATTTTGACCAAATTATTTGACAATTCAAAAATAATATGACATTAAAGCAGATATTATGTTGTGAACTTGTGTAAAAAAAAGTGTTTTGTCTGACTCTAGGTGGCTTATATGGAGATCTACTGTGAACGGGTGAGGGACCTGCTGAACCCTAAGAACAAAGGCAACCTGCGTGTCCGAGAACATCCTCTTCTAGGGCCATATGTAGAAGACCTCTCAAAATTGGCTGTCACCTCTTACACAGACATAGCAGATCTAATGGATGCAGGAAACAAAGCTAGGTGAGATTTGAAAAAAAAAGTTTTTTTTAAATAAACTGAGTTTAAATAAATTGAGTTTAGACATTCGTACCGAAGGAGAGGAGTTGGAGTGAAAAGGGAGAAATGGAAAGATGTAGTTATTTTTCTTCCTGTGACTGAAGGTCATGTGTAAATGTGACGCTTGGGAATGAGTAACACTATTCTAATCCTCCCGTGCAGATTTATTAGGCTATATTTGTGTATTCTGTGACGTATGAAGCCTGCTTTCCCAGAGAATATTTCAATGTGTGCTGTGTTAAACACAAGGGCAATGTGGGTGTCTTTATTTATGCACTTAATTACTCTCGCCAAGATTGTTCTTCGATTTTTGCATTTAGAGCTGTTTGATTAAAAATTGACTATAATCATTAATAATTACAATAATTTTAGCAGCAGAGATCCAATCAATTTAATACATAAAACTAATGTTCTTTACTTTACTACGGACCTCTTATATGGTGTAGCAGTTATGGAAAGGGATGTCATGCTATGCTAAGTTAAACTCCTCTATACTTAGTGATTGAATATTTTTCTATGCATTAATTTTAACAGACGTAGTAATCTCTTGTATGTTCTGTAAGCAGTTTTGATGTATTTTAACTTTTTTTTTTTTAAATGAGAAGTGATTCCAGTGCAACATATTTATTGCAGTACTTTTGTGTTCGATTGTGGCTCACACTAACCCGTTTTGTATAGTATGTTTAAAATGAAAACGAAGTATGTGAGATGCAGAATTAATTTCCAAACGTGAAGTTAGAGTGTTGTCCTGTGGGTTAGCTTTTAGCTAAGTCGATATCCAAACTCAACTGCTATTTTGTCACAATCTGATCTTGTGGCTTTTAATGGGACTCCTGCTCATCGGGACACAGAGAAAAGAAAAGACAAACATTTGATTACAACCTGAGAGGAGAGTTGATTACAGACAGGCTAATGTTAATGAAGGGTGGGATCCTTTGATTTGTAATGTTACAAATGCCAAATGGCTCATATTCAGAGAGCATTAGAGATTTTTGGTTGTTATTTCTACAAATAGGTTTCGTCCACATACTAATGAGCTACAATTCTATTTGAACACTTGGTCAAAATCTACCTGTGGCAAACTTGAAACTGACGGATTTTACACCATGTTTCCTCAGAACTGTTGCTGCTACTAACATGAACGAGACAAGCAGCCGCTCTCATGCAGTCTTCACTATCGTTTTCACCCAGAGGAAGTATGACAGCGAGACAGACCTGTCCACAGAGAAGGTGGGATATTTAACACCCATCCACAGCCCTCTAGGACATTTTACAGAACTCGGATTCATTCTGCACCCCAAAGCAAATTTGAACCAATGCACAAAAATAACAAGTGAAAGAAAGCCCCTCATCCTGTGTTTGGAGCTCATTGTGTGGTAGCATTGGACACAAAGGCTGCTCTATGAGCGTCACTGACACAATGGCTTTTGTGAGGGGCTACTACATTAGATTCAGTACACAAGTCTTGCAATCACTCTTCCAATTTGGCAATGGCGCCACCGGCACAAGCATAAGAAAGTAAACTACCAATTTCTTTTGCTTGTACAATGTGCACTAATGGTTTTATTACAAACCTATAATGTCTGGGTGATTGAAGTGTAATTTAATGATTAAAGGAATGCAGGATAACTTCGTTATTTTCAATAATTGTACATGAGTCACAAGAGCTGGAATATATTGGTTTTAATGGATGTTTCAAGAAATAGGCAACCCACATGAAATTTGAAGTGACATTATATTTTGTATTTTGACATTATATATATTTGCATTCTTTATTATATTTAGATTTTTTTTTGGTGTTGATACAGATGTATGAATTTATCAGACACTTGTGATCAACAATTTGGGTGAAAAACAGCAAAAATTAAATGTCCCACATTTGTACCCTTATTCACAGGTTGGGCTCATAGACAAGTTTAGGCTAATTATCAGCATGTTGATCTGCGAAGACATTTTTTTTTTTTTTTTTTTTTTTTTTTGAGTTTGCTTCATTTAGTTTTTTTTGTGTGTTTTATTTGATAGACTAAGAAGGGCACAGGTGAAAAGGAGCAATACAAGACTTTGAGTCAATCACTCATCCAAAGACAAGATATAGAAATTAAACACTTTGCACAATTAATCCTTCTAAACAAGTGTATTTATGCCAGCATTTTGCCAGCAGTCTAAAATCTACATTAGAATTTTTTTTTAGCGCCAATAAATGAATTTAGTTAATTCAAATAAATCATTTGATAACCACTTGATCAGATTTCCTTTGTTAAATTGACAAACTGAAAGTCATGTGCATAATATGTTGTCAGGGCTTTTCTTTTGTCCCTGATTATAAAAGATATTAATCTGCCTGAAAGTGTCTTATTCTGTGTGGTTTTAGGTCAGCAAAATCAGCCTGGTGGATCTGGCAGGAAGTGAACGTGCTGACTCAACGGGGGCCAAAGGAACCAGACTAAAGGTAAAAACAGCTTCTCAAAGACATGCAGACATTACCGAATACTCACTTAATAGGTTTGTTAATGAGGAATTCATTAAAAATCATTAACAAAACCTAGGGTCGTCACTCTGCAATTCAAGTTTAAGCATTTTTAACTAATAAAACAAGTGTTTAATGTGACTAAATATTCTAATTGTTTTAAATGTGTATTTTAGGAGGGGGCAAACATCAATAAATCTCTTACTACGCTAGGAAAGGTGATTTCTGCCTTGGCTGAAGTGGTGAGTATTTCTTCAGAGCACCTGTTTTTCTCCCTGCTTGCCTTCAGTACTGTAACTGTACACTGTCTTTCTTCTGGCAATGCTTCATTATCCAGGATAACTGTACCAGCAAGGTAATCTTTCTCTCTGGACAGCTACTAACCGCTGCAGCTTCTCGATCTAATCCTTTTCTTTGTTATCCTTCTAATCTTTGGTCTCAGCATCTCTTATTTCACCCCCCCATTTTAACATCATCTTAGAGTGACTGAGGTTTTTGCATGTTCTTCCTAACATGCTTTTCTGGATGTTTCAATACAGAGCAAGAAAAAAAAGAAGAGTGACTTCATTCCTTACCGAGACTCTGTGTTGACTTGGCTGCTACGGGAGAACTTGGGTATGGTCTTTGGCCCTTAATGGGCATTAGCAGTACTTGGTATTAAACTGTAACGTTTAAACATAACCTTTTACAGCAGATCTTCCATTTTAGATCAGAATAAGTCTAAAGTAAATACTGCATGAAATGTCCATATGTTGGCCTTCTTGCAAATCTGAGAAATGTACCTGAGGATTTCATAAAGTTTTTTTTAAGACTCATAATTTATTTTGATTGTTAAAGCTCCAAAAAGATGTTAAAGCTCTCAATCGAGATTTTTATTGGCTTTAAAATAGAAAAAGAGCAACAATGCATGGTTAGAACAAGTTTAATAAGTCCATAGTTGATTTTACAGACAAAATTCAACACATGATTAAAATCTTTGCCTAAACAGTGGGAATAAATTGATCGCATGGTCAGAACATGCAAGAGCAGCAGACTCCAACTGCTGAAAAAACATGTATGTAACTATTTCCTGGAAGACTACAGCGTTGCACAGTTTAGTTAGCCTTAATGAAATGCTGTAAATTAAGTCCATGTGTGGTGAAATTCGATTGAACCTAAGATATGCAGGGCTCTGGCCATCTAAGATGTTACACATGTGTGATCTATACAATTTTCAAATAATTGAATTTGTTTAACGAGCATCTTCATGTTCGTGACATCACAATCCATAAGATCCTGTTCCTCATTAACATCACCTAGTATCATTATCACCTATCCATTTCGGGCTGTATGTATGCATTTATGTATACAGCATTTAAGAATGATTTTGTGATATTAATAAAAATAAAAAACAGACTGAAAAGCATTTGATTTTTATTTTTCTTAAGATTTTGCTGAACCATGATGTTCATTACCATGTAGTTCCCTCCAAGCAAAGCAGACACAAGTGGTTCTCTATCAACAGAAGGTTTATTTGAAACACAGTGAATACTACATAGTTTCAAAAAAATAGTATATTAACATAATATAAACTTAAACAAATAAAATTTGAACAAATTTGATACAAATTACCTCATTTGCTGCTTGCTAAAATAGGGAAATTCTTAGAGTCCTCTTGTTCTAGCTGTTTACAAGCTAGTCTTGTGAATCTGAACAAAGATGACTGTAAGTCTCACAATCATTACTTTTTGTGTGTTTTCCATATTCCTTTTGGGTAGAAGATGGCACCTCATGAACGTCCCCTTAAATACCAACTCAGAACTTCAAAATAAGAGTAACTTCAAAATAAAAGCCTTAATAGAAAATAACTGAAACATCAAATAAGGAAAATACATTAAAATCACTTTTTAAAAAATACATATGTTGTAATCACAAAATACAAAATGCCAGTTTCAAAGCATATCAAGTTTTTTAAGGTAATCCAACTTGAATCATTTATGTATTATGGCTCCTCATCTGTCAATTACTGTTAAATTATTTTTTTTTGCAATCCCTTAGCCCAACTTTCAACTGCTGTCATTACATTTAATTATTGTTCTTCTCAACCAGGAGGGAATTCCAGAACAGCAATGGTAGCTGCATTGAGCCCTGCAGATATTAACTATGATGAAACTCTCAGTACACTTCGGTAAGACACCCAATTACAAATCCCAACTGACTTCCGGCCTTAGATCTTGACTTTTTCACTCAGCTGTGAACCATCTGCACAGATATGCTGACCGAGCCAAGCAGATCAAGTGCAATGCTGTCATCAATGAGGATCCCAATGCCAAGTTGGTGCGGGAGCTGAAGGACGAGGTGTCACGACTGAAGGAACTGCTTCGTGCTCAGGGCCTCGGAGACATCCTAGACAGTAAGTCAAGGCACAGCAACGCCTAATGTCCACAAATGATTCCAATCAAACAGGACTGATACTAGTGCTTGATGAAGTGATCAAAACTAGTGAATTTTTCAGCTCTGATCTAATGTCATAGTCTACCTCACCCTGCATTGTCCTAATGTTGTCTTCATTTCGCCAACTTGTGATGGAGATTTGGTATTCGGAGGAATATGTTTTCATCTTATGTCTGTCTACATAATGTAACTGCCTCCGTCAGTCATTCCTCCTCTCTCAACTGTGACTTCACCTTCTCTTGTTCCTCCTGCTTCCCTCAGTCGACTCTATGGGGGATGATTGCCTTGGAGGTGGAATCAAATGTGTGTATATGCGTGAAGGAGCCTCATCCCCTCGCTCTCCCCTCTCGCTACCACTAGCTTATTCATCGCTTCTGGAATTGAAACATTTAGCTTTGCATGCCTTGATTTTTTTACTGCAAAGATTCCCTGATTAAGATAGTCTAAGCAGGATTGGTTAGCATGCAGTTATCAAGATTTATGCTTGTTTTAATAGGCCGCATGGTGCAGTTTTTCTGTCATTTACCTCCGAATTGTGCTTGAATAGCTAGATGCATTGGGAAAGCGGATATTTTTAGTGCCATGTAGCAGTTTAATTTATAACAGTTTTGTTATGACAGGACCTTGTTTTAGGTTTCAAGTAACATGGTTGCTTAAAAGCAGGATTTGATGTGATGTCATTGTGTTGACATAGTTTTTTCGTAATATCGACCTAACAGGATGATCCGCTTTGTTCCAAATCCACTCGAGTCGCTAGTCTATCAAAAAGACAAAATGAAAGACAACAAACTCAAATATAAAGTGCGTAAAAATGATGACACACAATAATGCTACATCCCTGATAGCCTGGAACCAGTTTCGTGGATGTTGGGGGACGAAGATGCTCTTAACAGTGTCCAGTTGGGCCAGGATAATGTCAAAGTTTCAGCGTAAAACTCAAGTTAATGTCAGTCAAGGCAAAGATCTTGATATGCGTAGAGCGAAACACAGGTCAATGGATAGGTAGAATAGTCTTATATATAATAATGGGTTGACCGTTATATAATATTTAAAAAATATTGTTGATAAAGGTGTGAAGGTGATTAATGTTTATTATGAAAAATTTATAACAGCAGTTTCAAAAAGAAAAATTATTGTGTTATGCTAATACAGATAACACTTGTATTTTCACTAGCTGAAAGTTATAAACTAGTAAATCCATTAGTTTCTTTTATCAAAAATCACTATCAAATAAAAGAATGCTTGCTGCAATTTGAGTTTACTTCTTTTTTCATGAAAGTATTTAAAACATTTGATTGTTGACATTTTATTATTCTTTAATTTTAGCCCTTGATTTATTTTTCATTTTCTGCCTAAATATATGTTATTTCATTAATTTATCTCTGCTGTTCTTGCCATTTTGTTTTATTGTTTTACTTTTGTTCTCTGTTCGGTGCTTGGGGAAGCCATCTTGGAAGGCACTTTATAAATTAAAGTTGATTATTATTCTTATAGTATAATAAAACAATTACAAATTCAAATAAATAAAATGTATCAACCTCCCATTATTTCAGTTAGATTTGTAATTGCATCTAACTGTTGCTTGCAGGTCATGATATTAGCAATGTTAGAACATTGCTAAGTTCACAAACGGAAGAGATGCTCTTTCGGAGAAAAGGTGCATGTTTTCATCATCTTCATTTTCTGAGTAGCAGAGCGAGTGATGGTTAAAAATGCCAAAGACTTGGTCTGCATCGTGTCATAGCTGTGTTGCCGAGTCACTGTGGGGAAAACAATAGTGCAAACATTTCAAAAGTCCACATATCTGCTATTAATCTGATATATTATAATATATTATTTAGACTCCAAATAACAGGTTAAAAGAATGTATTGTGTCTAAAATATAATGCTAGCTTGTCCTAACAATATTTGACCTATAGATCTATATAAACTATAGACCTATATAAGACCATATATATATATAGATATATAGATATAAAGATATAGATGAGGCAACTATCTGTTTCTGTATTCATTTTTAAAAAGCGAAATCCTACATGGCAAGTGAGAATCCACCAAATATAAAGTTACGTTATTTTTGTGCATTTAAGTTCTAATTCTATTAAAGGTCATTCATTCTCAGTCTGTTTTCCCCAGAAAGGGTTTACACTTGTTTTTGTGGGCATTCACAGCTTTGGCGACCAAGTCTATATAAAACCTCAGTATTTCCTTTCACCTTTAGTCCAAGTGCTTCCTCTAGCATCCCTTCTCATCGTATCCTCTTACATAAGCCCTGAGTGGTTTTGATAAAAGTTGCAGATCCGAATCCGAGAACAGACAGCCATTTGACTTTCTGTGTTTTTGGGAGTTCTCACATGCTCACAGAGATATACGCAAGCTAAGTTTCTCCTATAACAAGCATACGTCTCAGGGAAAGCAAATATAGACTGAAAAGCTTGCTATGCTCGGTGGTCTGAACACATGAACAATAAAGTCATGCAGTTCTTCTGCTCCCTCGTGTTCACCTAGTTATCTTATTGTGAGGATATGCTGAGGATATGCTGCAGAGAGTTTGAATGACTCTTCTCTTTTACCCATGTGAAAAGGATAATGATATTACCAGGTGTATATATTTTGTAGGATTATAATCATGCATTCTGCAGCATGTTATCAGAAGGCTCGCCTAGCACTCTCCACCCAACGCATCTCTTCTACTCCATCCAAGTAAAGAAGTCAGACTTTTTCACACAGGTCTCGGTTAACTTATAAAAATGATTATATATTTTAAAAGAAGACATTTTACTCAGAGTCCTTTAAAGAAAACATTGTCATTTTCACAACAGTTGACCTTTAATATTTTTTTTTTCATTTGTGTTTTATTCAAGCTTTTTGTAGCATAATTAAAGTAACAAATGAAAGAAAACATTGTCTACCATTTTCCCAACATTTTCTTAAACAAAAAAAATAGGGGGGTATTTTTAATGTGTTATTTAATCTAGATTTTTTGTAGCAAAATTTAAAGAAAGAAGTTAAAGAAAACAATCTCCAACATTTGCACATTTTGTCTTAAAATAAAACAAATAATGGGGATATTTTTTTAATTGTGTGATTTATTCAAACTTTTTTGTAGCAAAATTCAATTCTTAAATAGTTAAGCATATTTTGAAAAACATGGTAATTTATTTTTAGAATGCATGACATTATATCTTTTTTTACAGGATTTTTAGCTAAAATACACTCACTAAAACACAAATTAAAACGCGTTGATGGATGGTATCAGTATTTGATCAATATTTCTGGAAAGAGTTTGAGAGGAATAAAACCGATAAGACCTGAGGTGAAAAAGTCCAGTCTTGACTGATTCTTGTGTTTGTTGTTATCCTTTGTGAACAGTGTGTCTCACATTAGTCTTTCCTCCTCTTTCTCTCTTTTTTCCCCTTCTTTCTGTCCACCTTCTCCATCACGTCTCTGTCTCCACCACCTTTGCTCCATCCTCCTCGCATCACCTGTCTCTCCTCTGTGGCTCAGACCTGAAAGATATTCACAACAATAAGCATAGATACTTGCTAGCCTCAGAGAACCAACGGCCTGGCCATTTCTCCACAGCACCGATGGGCTGTCTGACAGCCTCCCCATCCTTAGGCTCGCTCTGCAGTCAGTTAGGCCTCCAGTCCGTCTCCAGCATCCAGGAGCGCATCATGTCCACGCCGGGAGGAGAAGAGGCCATCGAGAGGCTGAAGGTACTTGAGCCTCTAACAAATTCAAACAAAAGACGAGTCGAGTGCTTAAGTGGTTGCTGGTGTCTCAACGGATTCCTCTTGAACTGGACACGTCTGTTTAGGGAACAATGTGTAATGAGATGATTGAGATGCTTCAGGCACCTGGTGACTTTTTATGCTCAGGATGTTCTGCTCAATGTAATTTGCATGTTCTCATATAAATGTATGCTGTTACCAGAGAGGAGTTTGAAAAGCTTCATGCTGTCATCATGATCTGTTTTCAGAGAGATCTGAGAGATTTGGGTAAATGAGAGTTGATGACTCCCTCGCAGATTTTGAGAAGGGTTTTAAAAACCTTTGGTCACCTAAACTTAACATTTCTTTGGTACACTTTGCAATTGTGTTTAGAGAAATAGTAAACTTCCATCCTAAAGAATGGTTTTGCCAAATATGTACTGTTTTATCCTCAATTTGGAGCGCTGTAATAATATTTTTCTCATTATTTCCAAACGTTTTGTCTATTCTGAAAAGTGAATATTTGGAATTATTTGATTTTCAGGCTAGTTACTGGCTCTCTGTCCAGTTTCCTCTGGCAGAGCCTATGGTGAAGCATGGTAGCAAAAGGAGGAGTGGGTTAACATAAGGTTGAGCTGCTATAGAACAGAAATATGCTTGGATCACAGCTGTTTCATTCTAATTTCTCTAATTAAGCTTTTTTGGAATAGAAGAGAAACAATTGTGATATCAATGGATCACAATAAAAAGAGATGAAAGCTCACTTGTTATGTAAAGTCACTTGATAATAATTGATCACCTTGAACATATCTCAAAAATATGAGCCCAATAGAGATTTACTTTTTTCATTTACAAATTTTCAACATTTTACAAGGCTAAAACAACTCCCATGATGCCTCAGTACTTCAATGTGTTGAACGTGTTATTATATTGAGAATGCACCTCAAGTGTTCCAAATTACATTATCTTTCTGTACTGTGTATAACTTTACTTTATTTAAAGGCTGTTATTTCGATTGGTTAGATTTCTTTGTTTCATGATTAATTTTGTTGTAAAAGGCCAAGCTCCCAGTGCTGAGTAGAGGCTCATAACCAGGCCCAGAGGAGATTTGCAGCTGCTGAAACTTTTACAGAATTTTGCAGATTGTAGTGCCTAGGGATGAGTACTAATGTAAGACCCTAATGTGGCTCAGGGGATGATATCAGAAGACTTTGAGTGTTATTGAGCTTTAATACTCTAGGTTCTGCTATCAGATTTTGATCTCCCATACATTTAAAACCCACATTTAAAACTTTCCATGATGTGGGATCTAGTTCTAAATCATTTAGAAATCCTCACATATGTAAGAAGAGGAAAACGTATTATTAGCATACCGTTTAAAAATAAACCATTTACCATTTGAAATAAAAATAGTGTTTGCAAGTGGAATTCTTTTAATATTGGCAAAGAATCTTTAATTTATTAGAAATGAATACCACGTTCACAAAGAAATCTGAGCTTTAGTTCTATTTTGTAAACATTTATATAAATATTTGTTTTTTTGGTAAAATGAAATTACATTCAAAATTATTTTGAATCAAATGGCACTCAAATATTCTGATATGTGATTTAATACTGCATTCGCACTGATACCGTATTAGAAAGTATACGTGGCCACAGCTTTCAGCCATTAGTTTCCATGGTTACGGCAAGTGACTCTCATCCATGACGTCTACTGCCGACGCATTTGTGCAGGAAATCTGACAGAAATAGATCTGGTCTGAATTAGCTATCAGTGTGGATGTATGATGAAAGGTAAGGCCATCCTTGACCTCAGTCAATAACAGAATCAGATTGAACTCCGTTTAAAGAGATTCACATCCTGATAAAGACCATTTAACCCAGTTCCATGATGGATCTGATCATTCAATCTAAGATGAGAATAGTCTAGTTGTGGAAAAAAAGACATAAATGGTTGAAGCGGGTACTGTAAGTCAGCAGACAGGGTTAAAAAATCCACCGCATTACTTTCTTTATGAACAGATGGCAGGGGTGTTAACCCTTTAGGAAGGATCTAGGGGGAGCTTCCTGTACCTCAGAACAGATGGTTCTACTCTTCCTCTCCTCCAAGTACAATACAAGCTAGACACAATAGAGAAAAATGAGACGTGGACATCCTCAGTGTAATTATGTTGACTGTGTTTGACCCAAAAACAAAACATTATAAGCCATTTTTGCTCTTTTAGAAGTTGGATTCTGAAATCAGTGCTCGTTACAGAAAGCTCTCTGTTTTATTTAGTTAGTAATGTTTGTTGTGGCATACTGAAGGTTCAGAATAAGCTTCTTAGGGTTAAAAACAGCTCAAGGAGGCAGCAATAAGAAAAGATAATCGTTAAAAATTTCATTTCTTTCTTTGTTTTATTTTGTTTCAAATATTAAATGCTGAATGTTGTACTCATTCAATTAGCCTTAGAATGATGCAAGAATTATTTTAAATCAGATTTGTCAGACAGTCTATAATTAGTATATAATTAGTATAATGTCCAGTGAATTGCTGTCATGCTTCGCAGTCCCTCTTTTGTCTCGATGATTGTGGTATCCTTTTATATTTTGAATGTTTGGGTATTTATCTTCAGTAATTTTAGGACTGATGCTGAATTTTGCTGTTGAAGAAATAAAAGAAAAATACATCATTGTTATTTTAACATTTGAAAGGGGAAAAAAGCATGTTTCTTTGATTTATTGTAAATAAATAGTATGTTTAACACTCAAAATACCTGGTGACCCTGAAAACTACATAAGTGATAAAAATTAATTGCCTTGTAATAACCCTGAGTCAAAAAAGTTCAAACACATTTGTTATACTTCCACTCTTCCACTCTTTGTCCCCCTTCTGCAGGAGTCAGAAAAGATCATAGCCGAGCTGAACGAGACCTGGGAGGAGAAACTGAGGAAGACTGAGGCCATCCGTATGGAGAGGTCAGTCAAGGATCGGGTGCCATCTGGCTCTCTTGCTATTCTCCTTGTCATCATCCATGTGCGGAGTGTCTGCTGTGTGTCCACGTGCTTAGTTTGTGCCTGTCTATGCCAGACACAAGCAGCTGTCAAAATACTCCCACAATCATGTATATGCATGTTCCAAGACTAAATGCATATAATCCAGTTTTTCTTGCTGACTGCTGATAAAGATTATATTGATAACGGGTCTTTTGTTTCCCTTTATCCAATCAGAGAGGCACTTCTTGCCGAGATGGGAGTAGCCATACGGGAGGACGGGGGAACCCTGGGGGTCTTCTCTCCTAAAAAGGTACAACCAATCCAAAATCACCATCATTACCCACCTTCATTTACCTTCTCCTCAGAAGTCAATACCTCTCTTTCATTGTATTTCATCATTCTTTTTCCATTCTTTTATTCTTTTATTTGGCTTCCTCTTGCAATGGAATTCAATTAAGTTTGGTCAAGATAGACCAACGTCCATTGAGGACTTTAGTATTTATTCTTCTAATCAGGTTTGCAAAAATCAATCATTTTTTAGTAGTTTTTCATAAATTCTTACCTAACTAGGGCAGTCTCCCTTAGTCACCTGTAGATGCGGACTTTTGAATAGATTGTAACTTGTTCTTTGTTCACACTGCAGGTAAATATGTCCAAAAGCAGTTTGAACTGGACAGTGTGCGCTTCTTTTGTTCATATGTGACTCTAAATGCTATTCAGCTCTGAAAATTCACAACCTGTATACAGTTCAAAATGTTAATTAATTCAACTTGTGCCCACTTTCAGAAGGGATTTTGCAGTAAAGGTCAATTTTACATATTTTAGGTGCATTTAAGTTGTAGAAACTTCCATAAGAAAACAAGTTCATTGTAGCTGTACCTTTATTTAGGTTTAAAAATGAGCAAATAATTTTTTCATGCTTCATTTATTACTAGCTTAGTCTTGCTTCTTAAATTCATTGGCATAGAATGAACTAATTCAAGTGAACCTCTACTGTGATCGAGACAGAAAAATTACTTCTTGAAAAGCAGACCTGTTTTGCGAGTAATAATAAATCACTAATCATTACTCTGATCATAGAAAAACCCATCTGTTCTTTATTTAACTTTGCTTTCATTTTCATGCTTCATCTTTCTCTTTCACTTTGCCCTACAAACAGCCTTTTACTGAAAGGCCTTGTGAGCTCTACACTGACTTTAATGGGGTGTTTTCACCAAAAAAGGTTGGTTGTGTTGTAGTTTAAGCAATGTTGGTATCTTATAGTTAATTTAGTTAGATGGTCATTTTTAGTAAGTGTTCCCCCATACTGTATATACCTTTTTAAATAACCCAAGACATGATGCGAAGAGTCTTTGAACTTGTAAAATGGACTTTCACCTCTTTTTTCACCTCAAAATTTATTTTGGACAGTGCATTTGCTAATAGAACCTTTGGTCTAATTTGTCTGACATTCTCATTGAAACCCCCAGACCCCTCATCTGGTGAACCTGAACGAAGATCCTTTGATGTCAGAATGTCTGCTTTACTATATCAAAGATGGCATAACAAGGTATGAAATCACATCAGGAACACCTTGAGTTCTCTGCACTTTGAGTTTTTTTATAATGTTTTCAACCAAGCAATGTTCCCACAAAGATTACACATTTATTTTTGGATTTTCATCACAATTTAGCATCATCAGTTGCATATCACATGCGTCAAAATATGTTATATGCTGAACTATTTTAACATTTTTATGCAAGTATATACAATGATAGACTCTGATGGCTATATGTCTCTAAATATGTTTCTTGTGGCTATCCTTTAAATTGATATTGCAGTTAGAATTTGTTGTCTTTGCTTTGACAGGGTGGGTCAAGCAGATGCAAAAAGAAGACAGGATATCGTATTAAGCGGAGCACACATTAAAGAGGAGCATTGTGTCTTCCGCAGTGAGCGGAACGCTAATGGAAATGGTTAGAGCTCACTTACATCACTATCTGTTCAGTTTTGATTCCTGTGAATCAACATTTCCAGTGAATCAACCTTTTGTGATTAGATTTTTTCCTCTAATCTTTGAGAATGTGTTTTTAAATGGGAAAATATATTATTCGGTTGTTCTGTCTTGTGTCTACAGTGATTGTCACATTGGAGCCCTGTGAAGGATCTGAAACATATGTGAATGGAAAGTGTGTGATTTCATCCATGATCCTGCGGTCAGGTGGGTTAAAGAAATCAGCTGTTCTATTCAGCTTAAGGTCTAAACTATTTCCAGAGAGTTTGTTGTTAATTTATAGTTGAAAGAGCTTCAGTCTTGAGCTACTTTTAGAGCGGTGCGATAATTGATTTTCAGTAATCAATCAATTTTAAAGAAAAAAAAATGCAATAATATTTCAATAATTTCAAGGTGATATTGAAAAAGGAAAAACAATTGAATTTTTTCCAAGTGTCTAAAAATATTGCGTTTTCCAGGTAACCGCATCATCATGGGGAAGAATCATGTTTTCCGCTTCAACCATCCGGAGCAGGCTCGTGCCGAGCGCGAGAAGACCCCGACAGCAGAGACCCCCGTCGAGCCAGTGGACTGGACCTTTGCTCAGAGAGAGCTTTTGGAGAAACAGGGTATTGACATGAAGCAGGAGATGGAGAAGAGGTAAGCCATGTGTTATCGAAAGTATGAAATTTCGAAGATATGTAAAACGTTAGTTAAAAGTTATATTAAGAAGAAAACCCTCATCTCGTTTGATTTGTTGAAGAAATTCTAATTTGAAAGCCACCCAGCAGCTCCATATGTTTGTGTGCTTTGAGTTTATGCTATGGAATGTGAACTGGATTATTGTAAGAAGGGTTTGTAGGATTACGCTTTGTGAAACAGTGAGTTTCACAATGCAGTGAGCAGAAGAAAGAGCAGCTTTTTGATTCAGTGGTTTTGGACTGTATTATATCAGGCTTACAGAAATGGAGATCCTGTACAAAAAAGAGAAGGAGGAAGCAGACCAGCTACTGGAGCAGCAGAGGCTGGTAAGACACGATTTCTGTCACAACTCTTGTTCTTATATTGTTTACTGGAAGAGATGTTATTGAGCCTTTATCACTGAGGGGAGAGATGTGCTATTTGATGACCCAAGTAAAGCAGCGCCTGGTTTTCTTCCTGCTCTGCTGAAGTCCAAGCAGCACTAATTCTGCACTCTTAGCTCTGACACCTTGAGACTTTTGTGTGTGTATGCTTGTGTGTGCGTCAGAGAAACTCTTCTCACAGTGCATGGCTGAACCTCTTTGCATGGTCACTGAATCCACTCTGTCTGGATTGAGAAAGTGAACCTGATTTGAATAATTTCACTTTGAGAATTTATCTCTTGTATATTTGTGATCAGCAGCATTTGTAGAAGAATTTTAATTAGATTTTGGTTCTACGCTGCTGTGAAATAAAATGGATTGGGTTTAGGTGTGCAGTGAAAAACCCCATGATTTGAATCATAAGTAAACTCATTAATAAATAAATAAATGATTTTGTGGTGTTGTTTAGTGTGTTTTAAATAGTAATACTGTACAGTAACTGTTTACATATATATAAATCTTTTTAAAGTAAAATTTAAAAAGATGTTTTGGTTTTCGAACCAAAGTTGAACAATTGTCTGTAACCAAAGATTCATTCGGGGCTTAAAAAGCATTTCAAGTTGATGAATCAATTTTACTCAAATGAAGCCCCTCTAAAAATAGTTTTTAAAGTTAAATTGTATTAGCTATAAAATATTAGTGAAATTAAGCAAAGTTGCTTTTTGTCATCTCTTATTAAATAATTCGTAAAAGTTATTTGAGTAAGGGGGATTTTTTTTCCTGAAACCAATTTATGCTAGACAGAACACTGTAAATAAAATATAAAAAACTTTTAAAAATAACGATAACAGTAGACCTTTGCTGGTAATTTACTTAACAGGTACATTATATGTGTTTAAAAATATGTTTTATGTAAACTACTGTTAATATTTGTTATTTTTTACTATAAAAATCTACAGTTTTTAATGGCTTTGCTGTGTTAAAATTACTACAGGTTAATGTAAAAAAAGAAGATCAGTGGTTTACAAATCGTTTACAACAAATAGACAGGAAAATATACTAAAATATATTATTTATGGAATTGTTTTATATTTTATTGTTTTCTATTTTTTGTAGTGAGTCAAATTAAAGATTTTTTTTGTAGTGAGTCAAACGTATTCATTTTATTGTTGCAGGTATTTTAGTAACTCACATTTTAACTTTGTCTTTAAAAAGTTGTACATTGATGAAATTTAACCTAAACATTTCTGCACATACTTGGGTAATTCTATACTACTTGATAGTTGGAACATTTTGTGGGGTTTTTACACAAAAACAAGTGAAATAGTTGCTTTCTTTGATTCTTCTGTGCGCTGCTTTTGCATGGTTTGGTTTCGTAGCATTTTTAACAGATTAATTTAAAGGTACTTCACTCTGTGCCTTGTTTAGTGTTTGTTGCTGAATGGTATTGTAGCTTGAGTCAGCGTTTAATTTTCCTAAATAGATTTTGAGTTTGTTGGGTTTTCAATGCAATTGCAGATACTTCCAATGCATTGTTACATAACCTAAGATTTCTGCTGTAGTTGATGAAGGCTAGTGACAATGTGGTTTCTCATTGACATCTGTAACCAAGAGTTCTACACGCCTGTATCTGGCCAGGCACAGGGCATGCTATCCACACAGCTATCCATGTTGGGGATAATCAATGAGGACAAGCTCTCCAATGCTCTGACTTTGCACCCATATTCACACACACTGCACAGGACAACACCGATATCTCTCACTGCACTGATAACACAATCATGATTGCCAGCTGCCTCCTCTGTTATTTGACTGCCATTTTCTATTGTCCTTGTTTTACCTGACCTGGAAAATGAGAAACTGCATTTTCTCTCTACTAACCTTTTAACTGTAGTGGATGAAATCGATGCTTTTAACCTCCTCCAAGCCTGTCCTTTCTCAAATTTCTTCTTTTTACTGACCTTTAATAACCACGCAAGAGTCTAACCCACTGCTAGAGCTAGAACAACTTCTTAAAAACAAATCCTCTCATTCGAGGACTTTAAATGAGGAGTGGAGCAAAACCCTTCAGGCTTTTATGCATGACACTTTTGGGGTGCAACATTCAAGATAACTAATAGAAGAGGAAGTCGAAAACAACATTATCAGCAGATACATCTATCCCCTTTTTGTTGCCATTTTCTCATAATCATGACAGTCATGCCTTGCATTTGCTTTTTATATGGTGGTATGCAAATCGGGAAATCTTCTAGAGTTTATTGTACTCCTTTTCACTAGCATTTTTGTATTTTTTGAGTTCACAAGAGTCGAAATTCACCAGTCTGTGGTTTTTGTAGATGTTTGACTTCAATTATCTCCATGTGTAATCATAAGCAAACACTTTTGTTACTTAAAGTTAGCTTTGAACTTGGCTTTGGTTTTCATTAAACTTAGCTTTTAGATACAAATGTCTATAAGTTCCAAAAGAAATGTTCTTCTAAAATTTTACATTTTTCCTCCAGTTCTTATGAGTTGGTTCAGTTATGACACCATTTGTATGATTGAGTAATTTCTGTTGCCATCTAAGTAAAACCAAAATGTATTTTTGAATTTTAAACAGTAGTACATTTTATGGATTTCCTCTTAAAGCGTTTTATTAGTTCTATATCATTTTTTTCCCACCATACACTAATATGGTCTTATATGTTTTAACAATTAAACCTGTACTTAAATCACACAAACTGTAGGCTTTCTAAATTATGTGTAAAGCCTGAAAGAATACTCTAGCAAATGTGTCAGTCAGTTTGAATGTTGAGTGATCAGATCAAAACACAAAGCACAAAAATAAACAAACTTTCAGGGCTGTAATGTAGCTTTTCAAATGTAATATTTTGGATGGAAATCTACTGTCGGTGATTTAAGTGCTTGAAATTAGCTTAACTTGTTTACATGTCTTGACCTATCAAGACCCTTTTTTGTCATTTTTTTATATACTGCACCTTTTTAATCAAAATAACTGAAGATAAACATAGGACTCTGAGAAAACTCTACATTTTAGAGGAAAGTTTAAAATAGAATTTGCATTAGAAGTTTCCCATTTGCATTTCACAACATACCACTGTCCATTCTTTATAGAAATCATTCCTTTGATTTAAATTCCATTTAAATTTTTTCCATTTATTTTTTCGCACTTTGGTTTGTTTCCTTTTTGTTCTTTAAGGATGGAGACTCTGATAGTGGTGATGACTCTGATAAGCGGTCATGTGAAGAGAGCTGGAGACTGATCACTTCTCTGCGAGAAAAACTCCCTCCTAGCAAGGTCCAAAGTATTGTGAAAAAGTGTGGCTTACCCAGTAGCGGCAAAAGACGAGAGCCTATTAAAATGTACCAAATCCCCCAGCGACGCCGCATCACAAAAGATTCCAAATGGGTGACCATCTCTGATCTGAAAATCCAAGCGGTTAAAGAAATTTGCTATGAGGTGGCGTTGAATGATTTTCATCACAGTCGCCAAGAGATTGAGGCTCTGGCCATCGTAAAGATGAAGGAGCTTTGTTCCTCTTACAACAAGAAAGACCTGAATGAGCGTGATTCTTGGAGGGCTGTGGCTCGAGATGTCTTGGATACTGTTGGTGTTGGGGACGAACGAATTGAAGATGTAGTAACCAACGGGCGAGGTGTGAACGACATGGATGACCTAAAGGTGCACATTGACAAACTGGAGGACATCCTGCATGAGGTGAAAAAGCAGAACAACATGAAGGATGAAGAGATTCGGGCTCTTCGGCATAAGATGCTGAAGATGGAGCAAGTGATCCCCCTTATTTCCAACGAGGCTCAGGAGATTGCCGTTCAGAGTGGACCTACAAGGGTCCGCAGTGCGAGCGAAGGCCAAGCTCCTGAAGAGAATCCTCATGGTGATCCATTAGATGATCAGGTTTCTCAGATGATGGATGATGAATCTTCCTTTCAACGGGGACGTATGAGATGGATGCGACAAGAGCAGGTGCGTCTCAAGAACCTCCAACAACAGGAGATATCCAAGCAGCTCCGGAGACAAAATGGTCCCCACCGATTCATCCCACCTGAAGACAGAAAGTTACGGTTTCCTTTCAAAAGTAACCCTAAGCATCGCAACTCTTGGACTCCTGGAACTCATATTCTCATCACTGATCAGCAAGTGGTAGAGTTAAAAGTTCCCAAAGAAGCAGTCCAAGAAGAGAGTGATGATGTTGAGGAGGTTCTAGAGATCCCACCACAAGTAGTTACCAATATCCAGGCTCTTCCCAGTTTCATGGGTCAATGTAGAAGCAAAGATCTTGAGCAGGGTCTTCCTCATAGACAAAAACAAAGTCAGAAACTGTATGAACGTGGTCGTAGTAACTCCTTTAACAGCAACCAGCATCCTTCTGATTCAATGGAGGCCACCAGTTTAGGACACAGGAAGACAGCTCATCCCCATCAGGCTTTTTACCAGCCTCGCTACAACCAAAACCAGCATTATTATCCAGCACAGCAGTATCCACCGTTCTTTCATTACCCTACCGATGCCAACTACAACTACCAGCAGTACCCACCCAATCAGCAGCCAAGCCACCACAACTTTTACACACCACCCCGCATGCGTAGACAAAATTCTGCCCCCAATTTGAAGAGCAGTCGAGAAACCACTGTGTGAAATCTGGTTTTAGATTCCTGTACAGAGTTCGTTGATTTAACAAAGCGCACATCACTGACTGATCACAGCATTGGACAGCTTGTCCTTATCAATTCAATCTGTTCTGTGGCACATTTCTTAAAGAAGTTTTTGTCAGTTCATGGATCTAGATATTAAAGGAACACTACACTTTTTTTATAGGTTCCCAACCTCTCCTATGAGTACATAACATGTGTTATGACCCAAATTTTTATTTAGTTTACTGATGGCAGATATAGTTATTTAGTTATGTTTTAGGTGATTTTTTTTAAAGCTTGGCAATTTTTTGTGATGAGTATCAATGAGGGCAGTCACAAGCCACCTGGTTTATATCCAAAATATGTTGTTCCAACACCGTAAAGGTTTTGGGAGGAGAGATTTGGATACTTTTCTCAAAAAAGTGGTGTGTTCTTTTAATGATCTGCCTCATAACCACCTGCATCCACATCGTATCCCCATCTGTGATGGCTGTGTACATGGGTTTTAAGTTTAGAAAGAAATGTGAAAGAAGATACATTTTTTTTAACCTTGATTTAATAACCAAGAAGGTATTTTTGTCCAAGCATAGAGATGTGACAGCCGCTTGGGTCCCAGTTTTTATTTTTTTCATCCTGTCTTTACTGAGTTTACCGTTGTTTCCCTGCAGGGCTTGACTGAGTCAGTCCAAGCATCGAACACACAAACACAAAATTGCAACATTTCATTCTTTTCAGTGAAAACCTCAAACCTCTACTTGAATTTTTTTTCCTTTTTTGTTTAACTGAGATATGTATACGTGTTGAAAATGCATAGCTCAGATGCTCTATGAATGCTGGAAGATCAGTCCACCTCATGAAAGTTTTCAAGTGCATGCTGGGGAAGAAGTTTATTTCATTATGCCTTGGATCCAGAATTTCATCAAATAGAAATATTTTGAACATTTAAGGTTGTAAGTTTCTCTAGAGCAATATTAGGCTACGCTCAAACTGCAGGGGAAAGTGACCCATATCAGATTTTTACAAATATTTTTTTTACCCTAAATCTGATCTCTTTCAAGAGATTTAATTGTGCCGTTAGAATTGATGAATGTCTAGAGTATGGGTATTTCTGGCCTAACTTAAGATGGTTATGGCTGATGGTTCATCATGAAGCATTTATCTGGTGAACAATTACGTTATATTAGCAACGAGAAGCATTAAATGCACTGTTAAATCTATTAAACCCATTCTTGGTTAAAACATGAGTTCAAAGCTGTTAACACAGTGAAAATTACATATTTCTTCTTTCAAAAGCAGACATTAACGATGTATTCACCGTATTTCTGAGCTTAAGCTGCTAGCATCAGGATAGGAGAATGCTCGGTAAACACACAGAGAGAGGAATGTGCTCATGTGTGAAAAGCTTTATGTTTAATAATCTCAAAGCAAATTTATTTAGATGAGCAGGAAGTGCATAACGGTGATGACACACTTGCATAAATGTTTTGCTTAAATTCAATTTCACTTGTTTACTGGGAAACGACACTCCGATAGCCTGCACATGTGGGACTGTCTCTAGATATTCACACTTGCACCTGGTTACAAAAATTCTGTAATTTTAGAACATTTTGCTGTTTCCTCATATGATTTTGCGCCTCTTCTTTCGCTGCTCCCTTGGGCTTTTAAAGATTTTACCATTTTCAGAGGTGAACAGTGATGCCAGGGCCAGTATGTGCGTGTGCAAAAAAAAAAAACTGATGCAGCCCGATAGCCTCTGCACATATTATATGCTAAATGAATAAACAGCATAATATCGGATTTCACTAAAAACCTGAATTGAGCATTAAATTCTGCAGTCTGAACGCCGTCTTAGTAAAATTAATGAAGGATCTTTTTGTTGTTATGAGTGCCTTGTTGACTGAATAATCTGTACTTAGCACATTTTTTTATCTCATTAGGACAGTTTCAAAAACTGAGAAATAGCAATTGATGAAGAATTAAAATGATCTAAACATCTGCTATCCTGTTTAATGAAGTTTAAGCAAATCCAAATCCAAAAGACTTATTGTGAAACTGTAAAAAAAAAAACAGCTGCAGTGTACACTTTGTAGCTTTTGCTCCTCTGAACTGTCACCTGCACTAATCACGAGGGACGAAGGGTTCCTATGGGAAGGAGTCAGTATTATTCACAATCTCAAGATGATTTGCTTCATATTTATTTTCTGTGTGTGGAGAGCAAAGCCACAGTGAGAAGCAGGAACTCCAAAAAGGGTTGTTTCCATGGTTTCCAGGCCTCATTTTAAAGTCAAAACACGGGGAGACCATTAAAAGCCAAATGGAGTTTGCTGGACCAGTTTATAGTATTTTAATTGTCCTCATATAATCTCACTTGAATCCACTTGTATATGTAATGTCACTGAGCACTTCAAATTTTTTGTAAATGTACCACTTTTTAACTTTTACTTTCAAACCTTGAGCAAACTCAATCACTTAAGCCTCTGAATTTTTTTTTTATCTTAAGCCTGATATGATGTTGCACTTCAGCACCCATGTGTGGCCAATACAGCAGAGTATTACCAAAGCACATAAATTCTTCTTCTCTGGTCAGAGCCAACCACGCCAGAATCTACTCTTAGCCCTGGTTCTAATCAATGACCACTTGAATGCTTTTGTGGATAAAAAATGCCTTGTGTTTTAGAATAGTGATAGAGCAACGTAATGGTAGAATCGGTTTCTTAAAGAAAAACATTTACCTGTGTACCTTAACTTGATTAGATCTTTACTGGATAACAAAAATCAGCAGGATTCTGGTTTAAACATACTTGTTTTGTTCAGTTTTTTTGTCTTTGAAAAAGTTTGAGTATGGCACTGGCGATCATTGGTGATCATTTCAGCACACCGGACTGAATAATAGGTTTTTCACAATCCTGCCGTTTTCTATATGTATGCATTCGAGGGCATGCTGTTGCCTTCTTTTCATCTCATGATAAGAATTCACAGATTGCTCTGTGCAGTTAAACATAAAAAGCAACAGGATACAATAGTCCTTGTGCTTTTAGCTTAGTTTTATTGAATTTTGTTGATTCTGAATGGAAAACAATGAAGGGGTTAATGAGTGTCCTTGTGTTTCAAAACAATTGTTAATTTTGAAAATGTCCAGAAATCACAAAATTCCAATTCAGCATAGCACAGAAATCGAGGATAGGTTTGTTCCTTGTTTCAAGAGAACAAGAACTCACTCCAGCACAGAATGTTATGCAAACACTACTGCACCGAGCGGCCAGCTGCTCCCATCTTTCACACCACGAGCTAAGGACATGTACAGTGTAAATGGACGAAGTATTTTACAGTTTTGTCAGTTCAGTGTTTATCTAGAATATGCAGTGATGAAGTCAAGTGCCTACATCGTGTTGTTTTGATTTAGGGGCCTTTTTTTGCAACACATGATCCTTTATGTGTTGGTTTACTAATATTGCTGTTATGGAAATAAAGATTTCAAAGAATGAATGAAATAAAGTGACCTTTTCTGAAATGTTCGCAGATTTTTTTGTATAACCTTTGCGGCTTATTTATTAGCAGAACTCATCGTTTATAGGACCATTTAAGAGACATAACAACTGTCTTTGGAAAAAAAAAGTTTATCAGGAAATTATATGTCTGACATTGATTTCTACTGGGACACGCCCCCCTCCAATCATTTAGATCACATTATTTATTTTTTTTCTAGAGAAATGTAGATTCTATTCACACATAAGGCACACATTAAAAAGAACTTAAAATGTTTTGTGCTTTGTATTTTACTGCTTTATTTGAGGTTTGATTCCTATATCGAACTTATTTCAGATTTGATATCAATTTATAGAGCATGTTTATTAATTATTTTTATAATATTTATAGATATGTATTTCTCAACCCCTGTGACATTTTAACGTTTTATTTGTACATTTTCTTTATTTGTCTTAAAAATAAAAACATAGGTCATTAATGTTCACCCATAATTATGCGTGTATGAATTATTAGGATTATTTGAGGTAGAGATTATGGACATTTAGACCTTCAAAATTTTCAATTTTTTATAGACATGGTTCTATAAGGGGCAATGCATTAATTGTACATTTCTTGATCAAATTATTTGACATAAAATCTTTAAAACAGTGCTAACATCCTGTGAACAAAAAAAAATTCTTGCACGCTACCAATAATCAAAGTTAATATCGAATCTCTGCAATTCCATGTTTGCCATTAAATTAAACTTGAAAATAAGGCACTACAGATTAAACGTAAAAGTGTTCTAGCGAAAAGAATCTGTTTCCTTTGAGAATAAGAGAAAAAGTTTAGACAAGTTTGAATATATACTTCTCTCTTTAATTAAAGTTTACAGTGTGTGAAATAGATTGGTGGGTGCTAAAAGGGTTTCATATGCTCAGTTATCAGGATTGTGTAATCCACACACACCTCTCTTTTTGGAGAAAATGTATCTGTCAACTTTTCAAATTCCTTTAGTCCCAAAACTAAGGGCTTTAACTACTTTTTAGCTGTGCATTTAGAGACCCCCAAAAAAACCTTAAATACATATCGGGGCATTTTTATCTGTCGTATTTGAAACGAGTGCTGTTTAGATTAATGCCAAGAAAAATGTAAATAACGTATTATTATGATTCTAGAGCTGTTATGTACCCCCTTTATTGTGGCTTCTCTTTAAGATACAGTTGAGGCCAAATTTAGTGAGATACAAATTGCATTTTAATGCAAAATTGCAAAAGATCCATTTTTATTAGAGTAATGTACACAGTGGTATACTGTCTTGTAACTAACCTTTTAGGTGACGGGTGATGCAACATGAGATGAAGAGGGCAAACTTTAATTGTAAATTACTAGCATATGAAGCATAATTTTACTGAGAACAGCAGCTATTTCATGAATCAGATAACATCAAAACTACATTAATGTTATTTTGTGGAACGCTGGTTTTCAACACTAAAAATATAGCATTTTGGTTTATCAAGAAAAAATTACTATGAAAAAAGATATATTTATTGTCTGCACATTAAATTTAACTTCTTGTTTTAATTTCTCACAAAGATTTCCCAGGAATGAACACCGCTTAAATCAGATTTTAGTGTTATTAAGCACAAACAACACAAATGTGCTTTAATTAGTGTCTGAATGTTTTAAGTTGACAATTATTTTGCATGCATGCAAATTTCACAGTCGTAGGTTACCCCTGAGGCCTCCGGTTATTTCTTACAATCCATGAGCAAGCTTAAGATGATTTAGAACAGAATATAATTAGTATGAAAAAGAGAGTGAATGGAATCTATGTGATGGCTGATGAGCTGTCAGGGGTATACCCCACCTTTTACTCAAAGTTGACTGGAGCAGCAACAGATCTTTCAACCCTTATCAGAGCTACGAAGGGAAAAAAAGATTATTTGAAGTATCTGGAGTGCTGATAAGGCTGCATCTGTTGTCTCTTTCATCAAACCTTCTCAAAAGGTATATGAGAGCAAACTGCAAGAGCTGCAGAAACAGGTGGAGACCCGTTCCTTGGCTGCGGACACTCCTGATGAAGAAGAAGAAGAGGAGGAGGATGAGGACGAAGGTAGTGTTCAAAATCAACTTTGATCTTTTTCCACATTCAGCTTAAATATGTCGTATTCAAAAATGCCACTTTTAAAACTACAGTTCCACTTTTATCCAAATAGATTGCATTGCCAGGAAGGCATGCAATTAAAGGTGCTGTATATACGTTTGTGACCAAAACGGATACGGCAATAACATTAAAACACTTTGGCACAAGTTTTCCAGCTATAACCTGAACTATTTGTAAAAACTGAGAGGACTCATTTCATTGGGAGGTAAGAAGTAGCAGATAGGATTAAAACACTAAATAATATTGCATATAAACGGCTAGTTTTAGTGTTTGCCTCTTGAAAAGTTTTTTTTTTCTGTAATGTGTCGTAACAAATCATGGTCATTTTATCATGGACTATGTTACATTTCTTACACACTGCACCTTTAATATGTTATTGCGTTCCTGAAAGTGTAGCATTAAACTTAAGATATTATAGCGCTGTGTTCTATCAATTGAGCTACACACATATACTTATAGTATTAAAAACAGTGTTGTGCAACTCAAATGTTGCCTTTAAAGATTTTTTTTTGCTTAAATGAGAAAACATTAGAAAGCAGCACTTTCTAAACCAATCAATTGAAAAGAACATTACAGAGGGATTCCCCTATACAGAGCCACTTTACTTTGGAAGCACGTATTTATATGTATATTCTTCCACTGCTTGTAAACTACTGTTTCGATTTCAGGGTTTTTTTTTTATTCCCCTATTCCAAATTTTAATCTTGGCTAAAGGTTTTTGTTATTTATCTTCTTCATTCATCCCTATCACAGAATTCTGCTTTGGTTGTCAGGTGCCTGTGTCATATTTACCAACAGCGTTTTTTTTTTTTTTGTTAGTGCCCTGGAGTCAGCATGAGTATGAGCTGGCGCAGTGGGCTTTCAGGAAGTGGAGATATCACCAGTTCACCTCCCTCCGAGATCAGCTGTGGGGCAATGCTGTGTACCTCAAAGAAGCCAATGCAATCAGTGTGGAACTCAAGAAAAAGGTACTGCACTGAAGAAAAGTTCTCATTAAAACTATATAACTATAAGATAATAACCGCAAGACCACTATTTCAGGTCTTTAAGATGAGCCAAAGCAGACATCACATTGTGTCCTACTTAAAGAGCCGCTATTATGGATTTTTGAAAATGAGCCCACTTGTGGTGTGCAACATAGCTTTAAGTTTGAGGAACACCCAGTAAAAGTTTTAACTCAGAGAGCATTTGGTTTATCAAGTTATTGCCTTTAATTTGAGAGTCGACTCAGAGTTGGTTAAACAAGTCTTAGTTAAAAGCAAATCTTTTCTAAATTTTCCATATAATAAGCTGTATTTTTTATGCTTTGTACACTGTGGTTTATAACAGCAAGAAGCAAATTTATACATTTTTCCAGAAAACTAACTAACTTGAGGTGTTCTCTAAAGAAGAACAAGCGGATTAGAGGCAATTCTCAGAAGAAGATGCATTGCTTTACATGTCTTCGCCGGGATCTTTTTACAGGTCCAGTTCCAGTTTGTCCTGCTGACAGACACCCTTTACTCTCCACTGCCCCCTGAGCTGCTTCCTTCTGAGTCAGATAAAGATTGTGACATCAGGCCTTTCCCTCGGACCGTGGTGGCTGTGGAGGTCCAGGACTTGAAGAATGGAGCCACTCATTACTGGTCCCTGGAGAAGCTGAAGTAAGCCTCGGGCTGCTGAGAGCACATGAAATTCAGAGAGCGTTTGGTTCCCAAGTAAAATCATGCAAGAACTTAACAGTTTTAAATTTATAAAGCTTGGTGTTGAAATTCATGAAAGCCTGGTTTGGTCTGCTGTTGTTAAACATGTTGACTTTTATAACAGATTGCTTGAATGCTTGTTAACACTTTTATTAGATGACTGAAGAGAACTAAGGGCTCCTTTCGATCTTTTTGGTCAGGTGACCAAGTTTTGACATGTTATTAGGTCCATAACAAAGTTTAAGCAACCATTTATGGGGCACTCTTGGAAAAACTGGAAGTGTTCCTGGGGTTTACTTTTTTAAATAATTTACAAATTATACCGTAATCAATCATCTAGAGTGACCTGCAGTACAAAGAGAATGCCTTGTCAAACCCAATGAAAATGTTCCAAAGCAAAATATTATTTAGTTAATTCCATCTTTACAAAATTACAGTTTAGAATTTAGGAAAAAAATTACCCTGAATTTTAATTTTGCATGAAAATAGAAAAAAATGTTTTTCATCAAATCATAGACAAAGCTGGAAACAAATACAGAATCTTAGAGGGAGAGAAACAATTTCCCAATCAAATATATATTTGATATATCAAAGTTTATGTTCTTGCAGGCAGAGGCTGGAGCAAATGCGAGAGATGTATGACAGAGCTGGAGAGATGGCCTCGTCCAATCAGGGAGAAGAAGGGGAGGGAGCTTTGACCGGCAGTGACCCGTTCTATGACCGATTTCACTGGTTCAAGCTGGTGGGGAGGTAATCTAATCACTTTAACTTATCACTAACTGGAGACATTAACAAAGAGCACTCTTTGTGATTAAATTAATCTTACTTGAAAAGTTGAGGATGTGTTGGATATATTATTTTTAACAGCTGCTTCATAATTGTGAAAGAGAGTCATCATCATATCTTTTGTTTTGTCACTTGTATGTTCTATTGTATTCATTTCACACAAGCCTTTTTACTGATGTGTGCATTTATATCTTTTTATCTGTCACTTTACATTTTTTTGTTTTTATGGAGTGTTTTAGAGCAAGAGTTTTGAGAACTTCTGATTACTATACTTTTACTCTGATACTTGTACTTCGGTTCTTACCTACTAGTGAATTATATTTTCACTTTATGGTGAAGTTCAGAAGTAATTACCAATGAAGCACTAGAATAGATTTTTCATAGAATATTTTTACTTAAGAAAATAAAAAGCAAGAGTAAAAGTAATCAGACGTACTCTACTCTATACAAATATAAAAAAAATGATTCATTATTATGTCTTGCATGGTTTTCATGAGTTCAATATTGTTTGTATATGCATCACATGCGTCGATTTCATTTAGTGCACCATTGTACCATTTTTTCAATTCATTTTGGTCTTTGTATGATTTCAAGTCTATGTTATTTTACTTTGTAGCTTGTGTTTAGAACAGATGGCTGATAAAACATATGAGAAGTTATTTTTGTCTGAATTGCTATATGTGTATTGATTATCTGTTTACTTCATGTCATAACTTCTTAAATGGCAGTCTGTACATGTTTCTGTAAACTCGTCCTTGCCTGCATCCTGTCCACGTACATTATTTCAGCTCTCCGATCTTTCACGGCTGTGTGAACGAGCATCTAGCCGACCGAACACCTTCTCCCACGTTCTCCACCAGCGATTCTGAGATCACGGAGCTAGCGGATGAGCGACAGAGTGAGATGGAAGACTTCATGGATGATGAGGCCTTCGTGGATGACACCAGCTCTGATGCAGGCACTGAGGAGGGCTCTGACATCTTCAGTGATGGACAGGACCCCTTCTACGACCGCTCCCCTTGGTTCATCCTGGTGGGCAGGTTGGTGCTGTCACAGTGCAGGGGATGCCTGAAAAAAGAGATATAGAGTGATGTGGCTTTTAAGTGCTTCGCTGTTAATTTGCCATTATGTTCATAAGTTTAAGTTGATTATTTTAGCATCTCTTCAAATGAAAGATATATTATTATATTTATCATTTATTAATATGAATATTAAAATCAGCTGGCACTACCACATCAGATTCTACCTCAAAGCTTTCATTTAACATCTATTTTTGGTCTAACACCAGCACTCATCTGTATTTTTTTCATCCTTTGTATTTTATTATTTGGGCTGTCAATCAATTGAAATTTGACCATTTCTGTGTTTTTGATGTCTTGTGTCTTAAATTTGATTGTAAACTATTTTTAAAAAGTCTTAAAACGAACCTTATCAAACCTGCCGAAAGCCTGATTCTACTTTTCCAAACACAAAAGTTGATTAACAGCCCTGAATTTATTCATGTGTTCATTCAAACATTGTTGATTATTGATTTTTCCATTTTGTATAAAATCTTCCCCTTTTGATATTCATTTTTATTGATTGTGCCAGAGTGTCTGTGGGTTGTTTTAGAGGAATTGATTGAGAGAGAGAGAGAGAGAGATAGATGCAGAGCAGTCTGGATGACGCTGGATGCAGAGGCGTAATGAGCCAGCGTCACAGTGACTTCACTTCTGTGCTGCTCTCGTTTCTCTCCTCCATCTTAGGCTTGAGGCGGCCCATGGAGGGAGGAGGAGCTCTCTGTCTCAAATCCAGACTGTGGCTGCCCTCTAGCCTCCGATATACTCTCAGCCAATCTCTATGCAGTCACATTTCTTTATTTTGTTTACTCTTCATCAGCATTTCTGTTACCCGTTTGTTTCAATGCTCCTGTGCTGTTGTGTTGCTATATTTTGTTCACATCGACTCTGATGACAATGTATTTGAAACCCATGACCCATGCATTTTCAGTAAAAGAACATCACAGCGCTAAACTGCTTTAACTATGTACTGTTTTCTCAATACTTAAGTGTCTGTTTTTGTCTTGACTCATGATTAATCCTCCTTATATACCATATTTTATTCATGTTGTCCCAGGAGTGTAGAAATAAGACACCCGCTCTGTTTTTGTTGATCATAGAGCAAGTGTTCATCTTTAAGCTGCTTTGAAATATCACCTTTTCGCTGAATTGTTTTGAATGTGTTTCCATGAGAGATTTTCATCTGTGGTTGATTTTCCTTCAGGGCCTTTGTGTACCTAAGTAATCTGCTCTATCCGGTTCCTCTGGTGCACCGCGTGGCTGTTGTGACCGAGAAAGGAGATGTGCGAGGATTCCTGAGAGTGGGGGTCCAAGCCATTGCTGGTGAGCGCTGTGATAGATTGATGAATTGGTCCAGATTTAATTAGGCACTGGTTGATTTCAGCCTGTGTGGTTATCAACAAGGCCTCTCTTGATTGAGTTATTGTGAGCATTACTGGCAAATGTATCATAATTTTTTGCTCTGTTTGTTTGCAGCGGATGAAGAAGCTCCTGATTATGGATCTGGAGTGCGTCAGTCAGGCACTGCTAAGATCTCTTTCGATAATGAGTATTTTAAAAAGGTATGAGTCATTTGTGCCCTGGGGACCTTAATCATGAGTCAGTTCTCATAAGGACTTCTCCAATATGAAATGCGGTGGTGTTTATTAATTCCCTTTTATTGTCTGAGAATTTATTTAATACTATTTAACATTAGTGCACAATTGCTCACTATCAGAATTTTGGTGCTTTTTAAAAATGGGACAACTTCTAAAAACAAATCAAAATAAATTAGCTTGCTTAAAAGGAAGATGACGTTTACAGACACTGTCTCTCTCACAGCACTAACTGTTACCATAGCAACTGACCTGATGTTGGTTACTGATTAGCCAATTCTAGTCTGATTGTTTTAAACAGAAATAAATGCTTTGTAAGGTTTTGCATTACTGTTGGTCCTGACGGCTAGACTTTGTTGAGAAGCTATTTTTAAAAATATTTTTATATTTAATTTTTTAGTCGTATATGTAGACACTGAATGGATCTAGATACTTAAACATATGAAAAATTTTGGGGACTTTGAAGCATTTCAGTTCTTACTTCAATAGAGGAAGATGTTGATCTAGAACAGGAGTGTATAAAGTTAGCGAAAACTTAGATCAAATTAGTGACAAATAAATTGTAGTTAAAAAAAGTTTAACTACTCAATATTTCACATCATAAACAGGTAACACAACTAGTCACAAAGTTTGACAGATTTTCAGAAAGACGGCCACTTTAAACTCCAGTTAGTACAAATTGCCACATTATTAATACTTTTTGTTTAATGTTTAAAAAGTAATTAGAATCACAAAAAAGGGCAACAAAATGTATAGATCATTCAAATGAAAGTCTTGTGTGAACTGAAATAACTAACTCTCACTGTTGTTCCACTTAAACTCAAGTGAACAAGTCGACCCATAATGCATTGTAAAAAAAAACAGCTACTTTTAAAATTCTAATAAATGTGCAGTATTTTTTATTGTATAAGATAGTTTTATTACACGTAAGTGAAAAGAAGCTTAAATTTTTAAGTTTTCAGTTAGTTTTAGAATAATTATCATAATAGTGTATTATGTATTAATAATAGTATATAATTGATTTCTTTCTCTCTCTCTCTCTCTCTCTCTCGCTCTCTTTCACCATTCAGAGTGATTTCTCCTCGGTGACTATGACTCACTCTGGCCTGTCTCTGGAAGAGCTGCGGATCGTGGAAGGTCAAGGTCAGAGTTCAGAGGTCATCACCCCCTCAGAGGAGATGAACAGAATCAATGAGATGGGTGAGTTTGTTTGTCTGCCCTGCAGCTGGCAACCCTGAGCACCCAAAAAACCCTGAATAGAAAAGCTGACACGCAAAGAGCTTTTAGTGGTTTGAGGCTATGAAGCTTTTGATTTACACTGCAAAGAGAATCTTCCAGCAACGCTTAAACCGCTTTATGCTGCAAAGAGCTCTGAAACAGATGTTCACAATGTTTATTTAAATGTGTAGTAATTCTAATCCTTGTCTCTGCGTTTAGTAGGATGTTGTCTGCATAAAGAAACCCAAAAATCTGAGAATAGTTTCACCTTTTAACAGTGCACATCCAGAACAAGCTATCCAAAACTGAAGTTTGTGTAACATAAATTCGATTTATGGGTTGACCATTGTAGATCTGTTGACCATATAAGGTAACTTCCTTGAAATGTTTTTAAGTCATGCTTAAACTCTTACATGTAGAGCTCAATAGTCTTGTAATTACCTATAATGTTAAAACCTATAATGAGTCTTTCAGCAAGTATTTTAACGAGATCCCTAATATTTGGTTTTTGATATTTATGGAAATAGCAATATTACTTTAACATTGACCTGCATAATTGCTATTCAACATTCATGGCCTCACAGTTTTGTGTGTGCAATTATGTTCCTGATCCTGAAAAAGCAACAACTACACAGAGTGGAATAAAACGCTACAGTGAAGAAACCCAGGACGAAGAGGGGCAATCAGAGGAACTGTTAAATTCAGTCCCTATTTATAATTTCTTAAATGTCTAGCCTTGTAGTCAAAATAAAATGAGTTAGTTCTAAAATTATTATTATATTTTTATTATTTTAAATATTATAGTATATTAGTTTAATATTTGGGGCCAAAAAAAAACAGGTTTCGATTTTTAGTTTCATGTTTTTGGTTTCAACACTGGACTTATTTTTCTGTGGTTTAAACTTTTGAATATCTGTCTGAGCACAGCGTTTAATAATGTAGTGAGAGCCTATAAAACATAATAATTGTATGAAATAAAGCTGAAAACTTGGTGGATTTTGTTTATTGCAGATTATTTTTACAATGCAACCCTGATTTCAGAAATAATAGGTTACGTCACAGAGAAATTAGCTCAATTCTTATTAATCATCACACTGCAGTCAAATGCCGTCTATTTGCTTGTATGTTTGTCTCATAGACCTGAAGCTGGGGAACGTGGAGTCCAAACTGTGTGATGGTTTGGCTGAGCATCTGGAAGTGGGCAGTATTTTCACTTTCCGCGTCACCGTTCTGCAGGCCAGTGGCATCCCGCCTGAATACGCAGACATCTTCTGCCAGTTCAAGTGAGTCAGCCTGTCGCCATGACGACCGTCCTTTCTCGTTTCACTGTTTTTTTTCTGACTGAGCAAACAGACGAGTGCAGAGTCACGCTTCCATCAGTAATCCTGTCTCATCCTCCCAACAGTTTCCTCCATCGTCACGATGAGGCGTTCAGCACAGAGCCCCTGAAGAACACAGGCAAAGGTGCTCCGCTGGGCTTTTACCACGTACAGAACGTAAGTCCAGAAAGCCCCTAGAGAACCACAGCTGAGCTTTAATAGAGATTTCTCACTAGTTTTTCTCTGAGTTAAATATTCAATATGTAACAAGATAAAATCTACATATCCTATAGGTCTCATTCAGTTTTTGGTTATTCGTAAAACCTGTTTTTATTTGTTATACATAATACAAATTTGTATGTTGTGCTATTTTTATGTTAAGGTTAAGTGCTAGGTAGCTCTAGTTCATGACATACATGCTTGACCTCATCTTGTTGGTTATGTAAGCAATGGTCCATGCTTTTTCAGTACATGTGACTCATTGGTGCCTCACACACATTTTTTATACTCAATTTTGTGAAAACAAGATCTTTTTGTAGAACAAGATCTTTTTGTAAAACTGACATATATGTCATAAAAAAGTAGCATAATGACCTAGTTGTGCTTTGTATTCATATACATGACTCACATTATACAAAACTGTTGTATTATAATATAATGAATCTACAATCATGACTCGTTGATAAAATGTTACTGTGGTTTAAGGAAAAGAGGGAGTAAAAGTGAATCCGTTTATTTAAATGCTGCATATCTAAAGAGCACAAATGTTATGGACATCTAAAGAAAAATCATGTACATGAATATAAAAATGTGTATTTAAACTAAGTCAATATGATTATGAAGTAAGTGTGTCTTTTTTAAGAGAAATTCTGTTATTTTTACAACAGGTTGTTTTTAATATATTATTAAGTAGAAAAGCGAAACTGTTTGGGGCACCTGTATACGATATTTGTTCCTTAGCCTCTCAATCTTCTCTTACAGATTTCAGTGGAGGTGACCGAGTCCTTTATTGAGTACATAAAGACCAATCCTATTGTGTTTGAAGTGTTTGGTCATTACCAACAACACCCACTCCACATCCATGGACAGGATCTGATCAGGTGGCAAAATCAGACAGAATCATTAAAATCTTTTATACCAGTATACATTTCACCATTGAATCTACTGTCTTGAGGCGCAATTGCTGTTTTAAGAATATTTCTTAAGATGTTAATGATGTTAATCAAACAAATAATTAAATAAATAGCATACAAGATGTCTTTTACAGATTAAAATATCCAAAAGTTGGCTCTACTATTTTAATTTTAATTTTTCAGTTTTTTTTGTAGCCCTTCTCAGGCTTCCAGAAAGTACTACCCTCCACCCATGCCTCTGTCTAAACCAGGTATGAGCTCAAAAATGTCATACTCATTTGTCTTCATTACTATGCTTTTTAAAGTCACTTTCATGGGTCTTAAGTTTAAACAATACAGAGGATAATCTTTCCCCGGAGCAAACATGCTCCTTTATCTCCCTCAAATTATTAGTGCAATGCATTACATGATTCATTAAACCACGAGCTACCTTTCAGTCATTTCTTGTCTCTTTGCCTGACACGGTTCTCTCTGTGCTCTTTAAAAACAATGCTTCATTGGAAAGACCAATCTGTCCGTTGTTCCAGTCCAGTCTGGGCTTTCTAGTAAACCTCTGCTTTTCTTTTAAATGAATAATAAACAAGAGCTGCGGCCTTGACATGTCGTCCACTCTGTCATGGCATAAATCTTCAAGCAGAGTCATCAATCTTTTATATTACGAGATGAATCTGGAGAAGCAAAGACTCGACTGCTAAAATCGAAAAAGCTGTAGAGTGTGTTTGATTTATAGCCTATAAATGCTGAGAGTTTAAAAATCTGTCTAATGGTCTTCAGCCATGAACACCTAAATAAACATATTTAAAGCATTTAAATATGTACGGTATAAAGATATAATTAGATAGAACATTTTAATGGGATAAAGCATTAACAATTAATCCCACACATTTCAAGAGGACTAGTATAAAATGTCAAACATTTTGGATAAAAATAGAAATATTGCATTGAAATGAAACCGTACAGTATTACACTAAAGTTTGGGATCTGCCACCAATAAATTTTAGTTTTCATCCATTTGAAATGTAGTTTCTTTAATATCTGTTAAACAAAATGGGTTAAAAAAAAGCCCTGTTTTACATTTACCTTTGACACCCTTTTGGCTCAACCTTATCATTATTATTCTTATAAACTGAAACATTATGGGTCAATTTTGCCATTTTACCTATAGAATGCACTCAAACAGCACATAATTTGCAGCTCGATAGCTATTGTACAGAAAAACAAAATAATCAGCTGATTGTGTTCATCTACGGCACTCTTAGGGCTCGACCTATTTTTTTTATTTAGAACTTGGACACTTTCAACGAGAATCTTTTCAACTGTGACTCAAAAAACTTGCTCCCCTATCTTCTCTCCTGTACTTACCACACCCAATTCAAGTGAAATTTTCATAAAGAAGAAGAAAGTGGAATTAGGTACATTTAACTTTTATTTGAAATACTTGTCGAAATAGGAAGAACTAAGGAACACAAAGGTCGAAATACATACTAATCCCCTTCCTCACCTTCTCCTCTTCTTTTCTTGATTATAACTCCATCTTTATCTCTTTCACACAACCCTTCCCCACGCTCCCAAGACCATGCTCGTAAGATCGAGCTGATCCGGTATCTGATGAGCGGCTATGTGCACGGCCCGGTGCTGGACACGCTGTCTGAGCATGCCAACGCTCTGGCCTCCACTGCTGTCGCCAGCCTAGAGGAGGGGGCGGATGAACTCTGCCACTTCCCCTTCCTCCCAATACCCAACTGCCCTGTTTTCCGCGTGCCCAAACATGACGGTTGGTCAGAGGCTCAGAGTAGTTTAGCTCAATCCTGATTGGCTCTGTGCTGTTCTGAAACCTATTGTAGCCTGAGTGTCCAAAATCCCAGTAGATTTTTAAACCTGTAAATATTGCTGCGTAGTGTCTGTTAGTGTCACTGTCCTTTAATTTGCTTTCCTGGTTGATCTATAGAGCAACACCAACTGCTTCCTGTTCCCTCTGTGTTAGTTTCAAACTGTAGTGCTAATTTATTCTTGTCAAGTGTTTTCTGTGTACTCCCTCGGCAAGTTTTTAGCCAGACTTTGTGTGCAGCTCATCTGAACTAAAAAGAGAAATCCTGTGCACGGCTGCAGAAAATGCAGCTCGCTGGACATATTGATTATCCGGATAGAGGGTACAGTTTCTTGTGGCTGATCTTCAAAAGTAGAAACAATGGCCATCGTTGAGCGAGCGCTTGTGTTTTCGCACATTACGTGACTCCTGCTTGTACTCTGCTTTCTGTTATAGATAATAATAGAGCCCAGCCTGTGGATTTTAAAGGGACATTCCACCCTAAAATTTTATGTAGTCATCAATAAATAACCCCATATCATTCCTCATCTGAAACTTCTTTGAGATATTATTGTGGAAGACTGTGACTGCCCAATTGACACTCAGAAACAGATTTTAGAGCTTTTAGTACCAATTAATATGTCATGAAATGTCTCCATCTGCTATCAGAGGTTAGGTACAGGGTCTCTTCAGAGCCAAATTTTAGGCCTTAAAAAGTCTTAAATTCACAGTTCACAGGTTTCATTTGTCCATGTAAAGCTCATTTGATGTGTTTTTTTTGTAGTTGTTTGGGGCTGCCAGACATTGACAAAATGTTCCTAAATGCTAAAAAAATGTGTAATTCATAATGACGTAGTGAAGTGATGATGATTAGAGTTGCTGTAGTCTGTGAAAATGTGCTTAAATGCTTAATAACTTAAATGTCATTTTTAGGTTTGCCAGATTTTGAGAAAACTTTTAGTAAATTGATATTAAAAACAAAAAAGTTTCATTTACGAGTGATTTAGTTTGAGATAAAGCTTGTGCACACCCAAAATCGTATAAGCGGTTGCTAGACAAAAGACTAAAAAATATTGAAAAATGTATATGTGATTGTAAGGGTGTCCAAAGATTAAGAATATGTTTATAAATAAAAGTCATTGTTGGGGTATCCAGAGATTCAGGAAATTTTCATGAATGTAAAAAAAAAAAAAAAAAAAAAAAGATGGCTTGGGTTGCCAGAGACTTTGTAAATTCTCAAAAACATAAAAGTGATGGTTAGGGTTTCAAACAACGTATTTGAAGCATACTGTTTATTGTGCAAAAGGTTTGTATGTGTTTTGATGCTATTATATAGATTGTGGGTGTTTTGGCAATTAGGTGACCTGATTTAACATTTATTTAATTCATAAATTGGACCTGACTCCATGAAAAGACAGTTTGACTTAAAAGGAGTAACTCTTTTCTGATAAGGATACACAGCAAGAGATAAATATCTGCCACGTGAAACTTATCTGCAAGGACAACTTTCTGCATATATGCCCCACCTATCGAGGGATAGAGAGGTACAGTTTTGAGAGTCGGTTCTGTAACCATGTTTGCTGCTGTTCAAAGAACTTATGCAGAAAAGTAAAGAGAAATGAACTCATGAAAGTGGGTTCATGAGTGTGCATGTGTAAAGCTAAGACGTAAACATGTTTTTACTGGTTCTTTAAGGTGCACAAGCTTTGTGATAGGTTAGACGAGGAGATGTCCTTTTGTTTCTTTTGCAATTTTGTTCTGGTCATATATCTAAACCACGATGGCAGATGGAGATAATTTATGCCATTTTTAAATTATTATTAAGGCTCTAAAACCTGTGTGATTTAAGTGTCAAATGTCAGGCAGTCACCACCCGCTATGATTATATCCAAATATCTCAAAATCTGTTAAGAGGGCAAACAAAGCCTTTATGATTTTTGAAGTGATTAATACTGAGACTGAATTTTCACTGTTGGGCTGGAGTATTCCTTTAAGATTATTTAGAAAACATCTACCATGAGGGGTCTTATTGAGTTTGCTTTCTCCTTGTAGTTCCAGCCACCAAACTGAACACCATCACCAAGTCCAGCCTGGGTCAGTGTGTGAGCAAATACGACCTGCTGGCCTGGTTTGAGATCAGTGAACTGGAGCCCACTGGAGAGTAAGTCTGACTTGTTTCAGACCGTAAATTCTGGTTTAATGACTGGTTTGAAGCAGCTTGTGTTCACGAGTTTCTTCACAATGGGCTCTTTATTGCAGGTATATCCCAGCAGTTGTAGATCACTCGGGAGGTCTTCCCTGCCATGGAACGTACCTACTTCATCAGGTTGATACAGTCTTCAAATTGTGTCTTAAGATTTCAATAAATGAGTGGAATGATGTGGGGAAATGATATAGGCATGATTTAAATGGACATGTAATGGAATAAACAGGACATGATGGATACAGTGCTGTTTGGAGAGATTAAAGAGTAAGATAGATGGAAAGAGTTCCTTATTTCCTGAAAGGGAGCCTAATATAAAAAATTCTAGCTTTAGAAGAAAATGTAAACAAAAGTGTGAGTGAACACGTTCAAGTGATTTTTTTTACAGTTAATAAAGATAAAATGGCATCAAAGAGATAAACATTTTTGTTAATTTTACTGAAAGTGTGTCACTTATGATTGATTTTCCAAGCAACAGCCAGTTAATGTAAATTACTTGCTCGAAAATGTTAAAATATGAGTTAGAAATTCCGTTCCAAACTGCTTGAATCAGGAAATCAAGGGAAACAATTAGGATTTCAGGTCATGCAAATGGAAATCTTTTTTTATTTTGATTTTGAGAAAAAGCATCACGGTGGCGCAGTGGGTAGCACGGTCGTCTCACAGCAACAAGGTCGCTGGTTCGAGCCTCGGCTGGCATTTCTGTGTGGAGTTTGCATGTTCTCCCCGTGATCGCGTGGGTTTTCTCCGGGTGCTCCGGTTTCCCCACAAATCCAAAGACATGCGGTATAAGTGAATTGAGTAAGAACGATTGTCCATAGTGTTAAAGAGTGAATGAGTGAGTGTGTGAATGTTTCCCAGCGATGGGTTGCGGCTGGAAGGGCATCCGCCAGCCCTTTATAACTCGAGTCTGATGTAATGATTTTAAAAATCAGTTTCCTAGGGAACCCCAAACAGTACAGCTGGTTTTAACTAGTCCAGTGATGAGAAAATAAGAAAAATTGTGGAATTTTAGAATATGTTCTTGCACATGAAGTCTTTTTACTTCTTTTATGGTTCTCTTCACACCGGCCAGTGAAGTTCTCAGAGCATCTGCAATCAGTAAATGTGGAGTTTAGCCAGAAGATCAGGTTCACTTTGTCCTCAGTCAAGGACATACAGCATAAATGATTCAGACTGAGATTGCTTTGAGTGAGCACTAAACACTGCTGCTGATGTATGCAGGGTATCCAGCGCAGAATAACCGTCACTCTGATCCATGAGAAAGGAAGTGAGCTGCACTGGAAGGATGTCAGGGAGCTGGTTGTCGGTCAGTGCACTTTCACTATGCAATGCTCTGGGTTTGAAAAAGGGTACTATCAAGCATCTGACATGATTGATTGTATCTTTTATAGGTCGAATCAGGAATAAGCCAGAGGTGGATGATTCAGCTTCAGACTCAGTTCTGTCTCTCAACATCATCTCTGCTAAAAACCTCAAATCCTCCCACAACTCCAGCAGGTATAAAAACAGAGAGGTTTTCCTCTGTATGAAGCCTGTTGCATGATTCAGGGAATCTTTAATACGAGTCCGATTCCTTTAAAGTGACACAACAGAGACACCTAGTGGACACAAGACGAATTAAATGTCTTATTTGATGGCATCTCTTTTATTTTATTTATTTATATAGTTGCGCTCCTCTATTTTAATTTGTACATGTTTCTGTTGCCTGACTGCCTGTTTTTCTCCTTTTGTTCTCATTCTTCTTCTGCTGCGGTTGGACTCTTGGTTTTTCTCAGTCTTTGTATTGATAGCGATATTCCTAGGTATCAGTATTGTGTACTCATAAAGCCCTTTGCCTTCCAAGTGCTTTATGAATCACTTGTGACCCATAGTTTTAGCAGATAGTAGACACTCTTGTGTCTGTTTTCAAATACTTTCTTATTCCATGTAGACTTATAAACTAAGAATGTGTGTTCACGTGTTGTTAGGCTGTACTAAATGTATAAACACTCGTTTAAGGCCTTTACACCCCTATCTAGCTCCTGCATGATGAGCAAAACAGAAAGAAGAGTGAAAAGATCGATCTAATCACAGAGAGAAAAATCTCTCAAACACACAAAACCCCTTTCACATATTGTGTGTTTACATGTTTCTATTTAATGATAAAGCAGCCTTTCTAAAGTTAAGGAGCGATTTGTATACAATACAGAAGGGTCACTCTGGGTCACTGTGTGGGTAAAGCATCTCACACAGCGGTTTACCTTTTTAGTAGGAGCACAATAGATCTACTTGCACAGTGCGAGGAGAGAACTTTTGCTACAGGTGAAGCAAACGAAATGATGCTGTTTTTGTTACATTTAGAAATGAGTAAATCCACCATTCTGCATGGTCTCCTTTATTTCTGACCTAAAAACTGAAATGCAATGGTAACTTGCAAATAACACATGCAGGAGATGCATGGGTGTGTAGAGTTCTTTACAGTCCCTATCATGAATTTCTATATTAGCACCGTTTCAATGTGGACTGGAAACAAAGCTAATTAGCTATACTGCATTTGAATACTTAACATTTGTAGTTTTGTATGTTGCTTTAACAGTTTGTGAGTTTTTAATGCTTATTCTCACAGTCTGACAAGTTCAGAAGTTATTGAAAGAGCATCTCAAGTACTTGAATGTCTTAAACAGTTTGTGTAAGAAGAAACAAGCTACCTATTTAAGAGAATAAAAGTTACTTGATTATTCTCAACCTTAAGCTACTGTATAGAGCAACCAATTCTAATCTTTGACAGGGTACATATACTACCATATGTTTAACCAAATATAGTGTAAATATAAAATATAGGATAAACTTCAATAAGTAAGTACTTCAATGTATTCAAACGTTTCAGGATCATGTTTAATTTTTATCCATTGTATCATGGTAACAACCCCACCAACTCCAGAATATTTAGAGGGTTCTGACTGCAATAGTTTAAACAGTCTAAATATTCCAACACCATCGATGTGTTGTGGGAACACCTAGAGGGAAGAAGGGTCAAGAAGGAAAAAACCCTTCAAGCCAATATTTGGCAGATGCTTTATAAATATGAGTGTGGTGTTTTTTTTAGAACATCTTACAGTCTTGCTTTAATTACTAAAAAGATAGATGTGTTTTTTGTTGATGAAATGTGAAAAAAAAAGTTTTTTATTTGCTATATTTACTATTTTGACCATTGTTTTTGGGCTGTTTTCACGAAAAAAAAATTTATTTGTACCAATTTTGATGTTAGAACACAAATTGTAGACACATCTTCCCTCAAGGTAGCAAGAAAAATGTTTCATATATAGATTGTATATTTATATTTCAATTTTTTCATTGTATAACTTTAACATACATTTTCTGAATTAGCAATAATTTGTGACCTTTAATACAAATCTTTATGCATTACTTAAACCTATAACTAGATACATTAGTTACTAGATAACTAGATAAACCTACACCATAATACTCCCCGTTAACACATAATGAAATTATTTATTCAAATTTCTTCTATATTAAGACAGAGATGTGCCATCATGTTCAAACGATCGTATCCGTCGCACTCAGATTTGAGTCTTTCCCCACACTGACACTACTGCCATGAGCACACACTAGATCACTGCTAACCTTGCACTCTTGTGTTGTCAAATTGTATAAAATGTAGCTTATGTAGAGTTTAGACACCTCGTAGATAGCCTAACAGAGATCTAATGCACTCCTGTTACCATTATCTGTCAGCTGAAAGCTCCTGTAGTCCACAAGTACTTCCACATCACACTGGCATCTTAAAGTCAACCTGAAGTTGAGTTTGAGCCATGCTGCTTTTTCGAGAATACATTTCTAAAATAAAGAGATCAAGACTGAACAATTCGGAAATAAGCATTTATGTTTATTTTTCTTAAGTTTTAAGAACTTAAATGTAAAATAAAACTACATTTTGCTGTCAGTGGTTCATCCATCGGTGTGACATGCTTAAAATATTTAACAAAGCAGTATTTTTAAATAGAGTCAATTAGTGATCATTTCATGGTGTCTTTACAGTAATCCCAGTTCCCAGTCCAGCTCAATCCCATGCGATGAAATACTTAATCTTTCATATTGTCTTTTAAAAGTTAACTGGAAGGTCTTTCTCCTTGTGCAGGACGTTCTACCGCTTCGAGGCAGTCTGGGACAGTTCCCTTCATAACTCTCTCCTGCTAAACCGTGTCACTCCATACGGAGAGAAAATCTACATGACTCTCTCCGCCTATCTGGAGGTCAGCTTTTCCCTCAGCTTTGAAACGTTTGTTTTCTATTTGAAACTGATCAGTACCTCGACCGCTCTTCTCTAGCTGGACCACTGCATTCAGCCTGCCATCATCACCAAAGATCTCTGCATGGTCTTCTACTCCAGAGACGCCAAGATCTCCCCTCCCCGCTCCCTGAGGAACCTGTTTGGCAGCGGTTATTCCAAAACCCCTGACTGGTACATCAAATCACAAAGCTTCTTTTGATTTATTGTAAAACATTGATAAGGAGGGTTTTAGCAGCTCTTAAAGAAATCAGATGCTGAAAAGAAGAGGGAGAGTGTCATCTCTTTATTGGAATGCTAGGATAGTTGTTTTTGTTACTGTGGGGGCTGGAAATCCTTGAAGTGTTGCATCTTCAAGGTTTGATAAAGGCTTGAATTGAATGAAACCCTTGTAAATGCTTGGAATGATAAGCAAAAGTCTATATTTTAGACACTTTCACAGTTTAAAAAATTACTTTTTGCACTTTTTTTACAGTTCAAGGTGTTATGTCTGAAAAAAGTCAGTCAGGTAATCAAACTGTGACTGTTTTGACTTCTGGATGCAGTCTGTAATTGTAGAATAATGGTTTTTCCTGTTATAATGGTTTTACCTTGAAGCGTCTGAATGCGCTCATATATATTTTTAAAGACAGTGATAGGCACATGTTGTTTGAAATCTTCGGTCCTAAGCTCTGCTGCTACCAAAACACATTTAGCGGTTCAAAATGTATTCAACTTTATTACTAATGTGATTTAAAATGTCAAATAGATCAAATAGATTTTGATGTTTTATGTTTATCTATACACTCAAAAAAGCTAGTAAGTGGACCTTGAAAGTGCTTGAGTTTTAGAGACCCTTCAGGCATTTTTAAAACAAATATATCCTCACATTTTCATCTTCTTCAATTTTTAAAACTTAAAGGCAAAAATACAAAGTTGTGCTAATTTTTTTATGTATTATTTTTCATTATAGTAATAAAGTGACTGGAGTCTATGAGCTTAGCTTGTGCAAGATAGCTGACACAGGAAGTCCAGGTGAGCTTTTTATGCATGTATTTTTCTAAACGTTAATTTGCTAAACAGTTAAAAGACTCTCTGAGCTTGCTTGCTGGTGCACAGGCATGCAAAGGCGCAGACGGAAGGTTCTGGACACCTCTGTGGCGTATGTGCGTGGAGAAGAAAACCTGGCTGGCTGGAGACCGAGAGGAGACAGTCTGATCCTGGAACACCAGTGGGAGCTTGACAAACTCGAACAGCTCCATGAGGTCAGGAGAGAATGAAGAATTAGCAATTTTCTGTGTGGATCTGCATGAGAATGTGATACATGTGTTTCTACGCAGGTGGAGAAGACTCGTCACCTTCTGCTACTGCGAGAGAAGCTGAGCGAGACGTCTCCAGTGAAATCCCTAAGCGAGTCTTTGTCTGGCAGTTTGAGCAGTGGGACACTCAGCACCTCCACCAGCATCTCCTCTCAGATCTCCTCCATCACTCCCAGTGACAGCAGCGGATATGACTCCACCGATACAGAGAGCCTGCTGGACCGTGAGAAGGAGCTCGCCACCAAGGTCCGATAATTTCAATCAACTTTGAATGCTTGATGTAAACATTTCTGGATCATCTTAGGGCACTTTCACACTGAGTAGTTGTTTGATCTGAGCACAGTTTCCTCCCCCTCCCCAATTCCTCACATCTTTGTGTTCTTTTACAGTGCCTCCGTCTCCTGACACATACTTACAACAGTGAATACAACCAGATGTGCAACAGCATTAGTGACTGCAAGGTAACTTAGAGTTGAACTGTTACAAACCCCTGAGCTTGTATAAGGTGGCTACATGTTGTCTGACGGGTCTTAAAAAGTAAAGTTGATAAATATTTTTAGGAAAATGTAAAGTCCTAAAAACACACCATGTGACCTCTCCGTGCAAACACATGAAACTCTCCTGCCACACAAAACAACTCAACAAGGGAAGGTTTTTCGGCTCAACAGAAAAGTATCCATAGCCCTAGCAACAGTGCTAACCGTATGATTCAAGTTCTTCAAGGAAAATGTATTTAAATTCATTGTCAACAAATGCAGAGACCTCCTGACTGTAAAGTCAATTTTGATTAACTTCATTTTTATGCTGAAGTCGCTGTTTTTCACTCATAGTGTTAGTCAATTTCTTGTTTCTGAGAGAAATATGCATCTCCCAAAGAGTGGGCAATATTAGCAGCTGCTCTGCTTGGCACTTGCACAGTTTAGTTTTAGGCCTTGTTAGAGCGGCACTGTCTGATGATTACATACAGTCCTGTATGTATCTCCTATACCCACATTTCCCGGCCTTAAAATTAAGTTCACTGTTTTGATTGATATGTTTATGATTACTGGATGTTGAGTAATTCTTACCAAACTATGTTAGCAATGTTGAGCTCCATGAAATTTCCTTACATATCCCTACATATAGCCATACATCTCTGCTTTTAATTACTTGCTTAATACTAAACTAAAATAATTTGGGATGTGGATAAATTAGACGGCTTTATGGTCAAGCAGACTCCATCCTCTTGAGCTGTTTTGGAGTAAGTGAAAACTTTTTAAGAATCTGCTCCTAGCTCCAGGTCTAATCAGACCTCTCCGCACTCATTCTGCACCACTCACAAAGTCCCTGTTTTACCACTAACAAGCAATGTTCCTGCTAAAAATCTACTCATTTTGTTACACTAAACAAAACAACAAAAAGACTGAACTGAATAACTTGGCCCTTTGAGCACAGAAATGTATTAAGAAGATACGAAGGAGGCTTATTTGTGATTATTTTGTTGTTGGACAACATCAAGAGCAAATGCTCTGATTTCTTGTTGGCATACTTCTTCACTGTTTGATGTCATGAGGTTAACATGAGAGTATGTACATGAGCGCCAACCAGCTGCTCTTTTATGTCCCAACAGCATTCTGAAAAAATGATCAAAAGCGCCAAACTTTATTGGTTGCGAGATTAGTTGCCTACTCTTCTGTCTTATCCTGATGATTTGTATTTAATTTATTGCAATATCCGGATCTCAATAAATTCATTTCAGTAATCAGTCAAGAGAGATGAAATTACATAAGGATTGGCAGTAATGTGTTTTTTTTTTTGTGCCAGTTGTCGGACATCTCTCCAATGGGACGCGATCCATCAGTCAGTAGTTTTAGCAGTGCCACTCTCACACCCTCCTCCACCTGCCCCTCTCTCTCAGATGCCCGGTATGTTTCTAGTGCATCAGCAGGCACACATGTTTCTTAAAGCCATCTTTTCTAAAGCCCTCTATTTTCTCCAGAACCCCTGAAGCAAACTCTCGTGCCACCAGCCCTTCATGCTCAGACTATGAGAACTTCCCCATGGTTCCCATTCTGGAAACATCATACCTAGCACGCGCTGGAAAACACGAGTTCCTCAACCTTGTTCCAAATATTGAGGAAATGCGACCTGGGTGAGAGACGTGTTTGTGATAAGATGTTGAACATGTAGATGACTCTTTTTATAGTTGACGGTGATAGTGGAATGATCCTTCTGTTCCTCTTAGGTCGGTGGTGTCAAAGAAGGGGGTTCTGAATTTCATGGAGCCTCGCTCTAACACCTGGGTGAAGAACTTTGTGGTGGTTCGTCGGCCGTATGTGTTCATCTACAACAACGATAAAGACCCGGTGGAGAGAGGAGTGCTGAACCTCTCCACTGCTCAGGTGGAGTACAGTGAGGACCAGCAGGCCATGCTCAAGGTGAACTGCTAGAAAAATTATACACTTGTGCTTGAATAGCAAAATTTTTGCCTTAAATGTGAGTTACTCGATTGATCTTTTTGGATTTTCAGACACCAAACACTTTCGCCATGTGCACAAAGCACAGAGGAATCCTCCTTCAGGCCAACAATGACAAAGACATGAATGATTGGCTCTATGCGTTTAACCCACTGCTGGCGGGAACCATCAGGTATGTGTGATGTTTCCACAGATGGGTTTTTGGTCACTAGTCTGTTCTCCTGATCTATGGGGTTAATTTCTAAGCAATACTTTTTGTGTACTTAGAACAGCTGATTTGCATATTTACTAAGATCTATATGTGTCTCAGTCTTGTGATCTGCAAATTTATGTCAATCTATAAAAATGTGCCACACACTGACATTTGTAATTATGTATTTACTGATTTACTGCTTATGTCATGAGAAAAGTATTAGTTGATGGAAAGTAGTTTAAAGATGTTTAGATTTGTTTGTTTTAATAATGGAAACTAGATTTAATCAGAGGAAATGTTTTATTAAGCCTTTGCGTTAGGCTGCAGAAATTATTAGGCATTTAACCTTACTTTGAGAATTTTATCTGAAAACCAAATCACGCAGTCAACTTCAACATCACAGTTTTTAGCCGTATAAGAGTCTTGTAAAAATGGGGAAAAAGCTTTATACTTTTTACCAAGTTGTTTCTAAAAATGTTCATAAATAATTGAGTATCTGCCATAGATCAGTTTCCTCTCACCTGTGCTCATTTCTTACCTGTTGGCTCATTTCATGACTGTCCAGTCGCTGTGAAGAAGAACACTTAACTAGACTCACTCTTAGCTTCGCAATCTGTCTCCAGAAACCTACGGTTCACACAATAACTTTCATATTTTTACACTTCATAGTCTTTACTCAAAGTTGTTAATGCTGTAAAATGGTTTTGAACCTAAATAAATTTGAGATGTTTGATTTTAGAATGCAACTTAAACTTGTAACCTTTGAAAATGCAAAGGTTGATATAGTTGTGGACAAAGAGCAAATTAACGTATTGTTTATATATATATATATATATAAAAAATAAATTGTACCATTTATAACATGTGCAAAACCTTTGTATTTCACAGAAAAATACCTTTTGGCGAATGTTGTAAATATCAAGCTACAAATATTTTAACTTGAGAAAAACTGGAAATGTTTTGCTGCCAAAGTTAACTCCCAACTGGACCTTCTCTGTGTTCTGTTCCAGGTCAAAGCTGGCGAGGAGACGATCTGGTGTGATGAAGAACTGAACCAGTGCACATACACACAGATCTGCAGTGATCTCCCTCTTTCCTCACCGTCTACCTTTACCTCTTACCGAGTGTGAAAACACTGCTAAATCTGTGTGCTTCTTGATGGTTTCTCTTGTGTGTAGATTTGTGGCTCTGCTCTGATTTTTTCGATCTCTTCCTCTCAATTGTGTTACTGATGGGATTTCTTCAGCTTTCTTTTCCTTGTCAGAACTGATCCTTCTTCAAGTTGCATGTCGTAAAAGTCTGTAGTGTGTGCACGAATCTTCAGAGCAGGTTCCGCTTGTGTCTGTGAAGATCATTTCTACAGTGTTTCTGCCAGAATCACTCACCCGATAGGCACCAGCCACCGCCCTCAGGAGAAAACTCTATCCTTATTAACCCAAACTATGATTGCAAATGTAGGCAAAACATAGACATTTTCTCTTATAGAAATAAAAGGCTAAGCTTCAGACACTGACACTTTTGAGGAGGACCAATGCATGAGGATGCTTAGTTTTCTAAACAAGGCTGAAGTTCACTCTAAAACAATTCTTAGTTGTTACTGAATTAGCTGATTTTAAATCAGGCTGTGATAGTCACCATGATCATGTATCAACAGCCTCTTCAGCCAGTCGCTAATCATTTCCTCGACATTACTCCACATATCAAAATTGTAATTAGTGCAGACCAGAACAGTGTGTAATCATAAAACATGTGCAAGGGAAATCTGTAGCTCGCAGAAGTACTCTGCTCAAATTAACCCGTTCCTCAGTAGACTAGGCTTAAAGTAAATGGTGCAAAAATACCTTAAACAGTGGCCGAATTAATCCATTTGTACATAACCTTCAGGATTAACGTGCTTAACGCTGTTCATGGTTTCTGTTGTGTTACTAAAATGCCACTTTTGGAGCGGTTTGAGGATGGATAGAATGAGAGACTGATTTGACCCTTATGCAGATATGTTTGTGTTTATTTTGTGGAGAAATCACTGTACCAGCCTTTGAGTGGAATCACTTAAACATGGAAACTAATCACGTAACTTATTTTATTATTAACCAGTGATCAGTGTTTTACATTGTACAAAATAAGGGCACCTTTCTTCATTTTTACTCATGAGTTTTTTTTTTTTTTATTTGAACAGTATTTAGTTCACCGGGGGTCTGTGAGGAAAAGGGTGGTTCGTGTTCTGCTTTTTAGAATATTTGTTTTGAAAAGCTATGCCGTGTATGTTTAAAAGAGCTTAGTCATACGTGCTGAAGTAAAAGCAGTGATTTTCTACTGTATTTTGGGTGATTTGTCTGGGTAAAATGCAAACCTCTGGCCAGACAACCAGCAGGAATGCTGCCCTCACGCTTGCCTCTGAAATACTGAAATCAATGTTTTTGCTTCTCATTGAAAAGTTGGAGCTGATTTTCATAAAACAAAAAATTGAGAATGGCTCTGAATTTTAGAGCTTTGGGTCAGCCAACCCACAAGCCTCATCTGAGCCGTTAAGATAGTTTTGGCCTTTGTGAAAACACTGAATATTTAGATTGCCTGCATAGATAATGAGCTCTGAAGGTTATAGCAGAATAAGAGATTGTTACAGCAACATTTTCCATTTTTATATTTTTTCTTGACTAACAAGTGTGTACTTTAATTTATTTTTTGCAAGTGTATATATTAGTTTGCAGCTTTTTGCACAAAATATATGTTGATACAGCTAAGAACAGAACGTGTTTTTGGCTTTGTTCGACAGAAACCAAATGGTTTGAGGTTGTGGTGTTTTTATCATTGACGTGGACTTTGAATGTACCTTGAGTTGGACTAAAATGCATGCATTTTCTGAAAGAAATTAACAATATAGGGACTGATATTGCTGAGCTTAAAAAAAGTTGACCATGTCACAAGAGCACTTTTTCCTCATTTAGTCTAGATAGAGGCTTGTTTCAGTGCTAACATCAGGGAATATGAAATCTAGAAATATAGCATTGTTTTCCAAATGCAGCCACCTCTTTATTTTGTGCACACTCATGCTTTATCCCCATGCTGCCTTGGAAGCAACCCAGAACATGTTTTCAGATTGCATTTTCATCTCACCGAGATGAGCGACAGGCAGTTCAGCCGTGGCATTAACACTGTACAGTTCATTGTTTGTCAGACTGGCTTCATTTTCATACTTATTTTGTAAATATTTCATGTTGTTTGAAACTTGGATTAAAGTGTAAATATGTTTCCTGTATTTGTAATAATTATAATCCATTCGCTGTATAGCCTAGATGTGTAATGCATATATCTTACATCTGTGTATGGTAATATTGCACCATTGACCTGTTTAGTGAATGAGGTATAAAATAAAATGACAACCAGTGCATTAGACTAACATTGGTGTGGTATGGTTTTCTGTTTTTGTCTGTTGTTGTAAGTTTGTGAGTACTTTTTAAATAAAGCATACGATTTGACTATTTATTACAATGAACGATAGAAGAACCCTGCTGATGATGAAAGTTTGCCAACAGAAACATTGATCTGGACATGCGTCTAATAATTTTCAGAAAATTCACAAGACAAAAATCTGAAAATGTAGTTTTTTAGGTGAGTGGGTTAACTTTCTACATAAACAGAGATTTTGTAAAATGTATCGATTTTAATCCTTGTTACAGAAAATCACGTTTCTGTCACATTAAAAGCTCATAACGGGAAATGATTTATGCAATAGTTAAGAGCATTTTTAATGTAAGAATAATAAACATATATTCAACCTTTCATTGGAACAATTTATTGTAGGTTAATTTTTCATTGCGTACTCATAAGAAAACCTAAAATGACAAAATATTTGACGAAGGGGAAAAAGAAAGAAAAAATTCACTTTTTGCGGACAGTGTCAAGTTTTTTTTAAGAATATATCACCGTTGTTAAAACGATGTTCTGCTTTTTATCTGTTTAACAACCGCAGTGAGGAAATTACATGTGAAATAAATGTCGAAAGTCAAACTATCTTCGCCACTGTCATGAACAATTAGGAATTAATTTAAGATGTGTTTTATTTGTAGATGTAGAATTTAGAAATGTCCCTGACCATATAAACCAAATTATCAACATTAAATAGTTGTTAATTTGTTTAATAAAGTTTTAATCGTCGTATTACTAAACGAAGAAGATCGTAACTGTCACTAGCAGGTAGAGGAAAAACAAACAAAAAGGACGGTACCAAACAGCCAATGGACCGCCTGCAATCTCTGCTCAGAAAGTCTCCACCAATCACAAATAGAGTTGCAGATGACGCCACAAACACCGTCGTCTGTCGGGCGTGTTCATTGGGGGTTGATGCAGTGCTGCTGCTCTGGCCGTGAATGAGGAAGTTCAGTTCAGAGACGGAATAGAAGTGAACCCTGTTCGAAAGTGTACTTATAAGAAGAACTTAGCCTTCCACGATGGCTCAGTGAGTATAGTCTTTCCTCAAATCATAAACTACCACGACTACGACCTTCTGGTGCGCTGGCGACGGTTACAATGTAATTACAAACAATCTAATCAGCTTACTACACAATCACATCACCATTGATCGAGAACGCGTTGAAGGTTTTCTATCAAAAGTCAGAATGTTCTTTGGTTAAATATCTATTTCTCACCCAACCTAGCTGTGATTTACAACAGTCCTTCGTTTCTTTGAGTTCAGACCATTCAATATAATATTTTCTGTGCTGTTTCATTTAAACCCTTTATTGAATCCACAGAGCTGACATTGCTCTGATTGGTCTGGCTGTAATGGGTCAGAACCTGATCCTCAATATGAATGATCATGGATTTGTGGTAAGAACTAGTTTCACCTACTTCATAGGTTTATTCATAGGTGTTTGGGGTAATGTATAACTGTTGTTATTCCTCAGGTCTGTGCATTCAACAGGACTGTCTCCAAAGTCCAGGAGTTTTTGAATAATGAAGCCAAAGGCACTAAAGTGATCGGAGCCCAATCCCTTGAAGACATGGTGTCAAAACTCAAGAAACCTCGTCGCATCATCCTCCTGGTCAAAGCAGGACAGGCTGTGGATGACTTCATTGATAAACTGGTAAATGTCACCATGAGCTATCTGTCAGTCCTTGTTTTGAGTGGTTAAGACTCTAAACCTGTTCCTGTTATTATAGGTTCCTCTGCTTGAATCTGGTGACATCATCATCGATGGTGGAAATTCAGAGTACAGAGATACAACGGTGAGTTTGTCCTTCCAAAGTAACTTTCCAAACCCTCATGCGAGGCATTAACCTAAATGTTGTTTACACACAGAGACGTTGTAAGAGCTTGAAGGAGAAGAATCTTCTGTTTGTTGGAAGTGGAGTGAGTGGAGGAGAAGAAGGAGCACGCTATGGACCCTCACTCATGCCTGGGGGACATAAGGATGCATGGTGAGGACTTTGAAAGTCTGTTTTTTTTAATTCAAAGTTTTCTGTTTGTTTATAATTATAACAACAATTATTCAGAATATATGTGCACATTTTTCTTTTGTGCACTATGTAAACTGCTGTTGTTTGCTTTTGTTTTTCAGGCCACACATAAAAAATATTTTCCAGAGCATTGCTGCAAAGGTTGGCACAGGAGAGCCATGCTGCGACTGGGTTGGAGATGAGGGAGCAGGACATTTTGTCAAAATGGTCCACAACGGCATTGAATACGGTGACATGCAGCTGATCTGTGAGGTTTATCATCTGATGAAGGATGTTCTGGGCATGGACCATGATGAAATGGCTCAGGTTGGACCTCAACTTCCTTCTTCTATTGTGACACTATTTGTTTTTGAGGTCGGAGAGTCTATAATGTCGTAACAACCTTTCAATTCTGTTCTGTGAATGTTGAAACTGCTCTAGTCTCCTTCCTCTTAACCCTTTATAGTGCTCTCATTTACATACTGACTGGAAAAAAATCAGTTTTACCCTGGGTTGCAAGACTACTCAACTTGTAACGTTTTAGAAATAATTCATAAAAATGATGTTAGCATTTATGGTCAGCTGCACTGTAAAAGACTAAAACGGATACTGGGTTTCCCTTTAGGTCTTTGATCAGTGGAATAAAACCGAGCTGGACTCTTTCCTAATTGAGATCACTGCCAACATCTTGAAATTCAAGGAGGCAGATGGGACACACCTGCTCCCTAAAATCCGAGACAGCGCTGGGCAGAAAGGCACAGGGAAATGGACGGCAATCTCCGCTTTGGAATATGGCACACCTGTAACACTGATCGGTAGGAAACATCCTTGTGTTTTTTTCTGATGTGGGTGTGTTTCTGATCTTTAGATCCGGGGTGAGTGGCGGCTGCTCTGTTAATAACTTGTAGAATCAAGTAGCTCTGTAATCAGCTTTACTGTTCTTCTCTTCACCTAAAGTGGCATGAGTGGGATTTACTTTGGCTTTTGCTGTAGGGTCAAGCCATTGTTGGTGTTTCTAATTTGTGTTTTATTTTAGCACAGCCAAAAATGTTTTGTAAATGTTGCATTTTTATGAATAACGTTTTGTAAGGTTATATGCGCTTTAAATAATTTTAAAAAAGTAAGAAAGTACTGGCAGGAATTTACATGGACCTTGTTGGTTTGTTCTTGATTTTAAGATGGGTTGTTCTGTAAATGTAAAAAAAAGCTTGTGCACTACCCACAATACCACAAGGTGCTGGTTGTTAACTTTAATTCAAGACGTGGATGCAACACATCAGACTCAAATGAGCCGGTTTACTAACTCAAAACAGACACTATTTAGATAGAAACATGTACTCTAACCACATATTTGAATGAAGTAGCCCAAGATTTACCTTCACTGTTGACCATCTGAAAAAGAAGATGACAGTAGCAGGCAGGTGTTCGGGTCGTACTGGCACCAGTTCAGTCAGCAGACTATCCCAGAATTTTTTTACTTGTGCTGCTATGTCATTTAGGTGGTTTCAATGTTACTTATTTTTGCTTTTTAGAAATGTTTCTTAAGCACTGTTTTTTTTCTTCAAAACCTTGCATCCGCATCTTTTATGAATTATTGGGTAAAAGTATAAGTGAAGTCTCAATGGCAGTTATACTCCCAAAAATTGATTATGTTCTTTGTAAAAATGTTGGCTTGAACATTGATGGAAATCCAACACCTGTATGAATGACTTAATTACAGATTCTAAAAAAATAAAGCAGGAGTAACCACCACTATCAAAACAGGCAGACCAGAATAATGTGATTTATCACAACAATCAGTTGCTTGAAGTCAAACGGTGCTTAAATAAGATCTTTTTAAAAGGACAGAAACCCTAAAACCTAATAACATCTATACAAGTAAACCAAACCTGATTTACGTGTATTTGATCCAGACAAAAGCTTTTATGTGTGTCCAGTACTGAAGCACAGTGTTGATTTTGTACGGTTTTAAAGAATGCCGTTCCCTTGTTGCATTCCAGGGGTGCTGACTTCACTATGACTTGCTATTCTACACTTGATCCCTCCTCCACTGTCCCCTTTCCTCACTCGCTGTCCTTGGGTTGGGTTACGATGAAGTACACACTCACATTCTCAGTCATGCTGACTTCAGAGTTTTGAGAGATCTGCTCTTGCAATAGTCTGGCAACAGTGTTGTGTGTACTTCACTCACATTTTGTTATGTCTAGGTTAGTGAAATGTTTTTTTCTTATACTGATGTAATATTTAATTCTACTAATAATAAGTTGCTTTCTAACTTTACTAGATAAACTAAGAGAGTCCTTTTTAAAATGTATGTTTTTGTATTTCTTAACCTATGTTTTAATGCTTTCATTCAAATAAAATTAGCTTCAATTGTTTTATGTTGATACTTGTTGAAATTTTATTTTTTAATTATTGGTAATTTTATTTTAATAAGCGTATTTTTTTATTAGCTTAAGTTGACTTTAATTTCTAAACTGATTGTAAAAAGACAGAATTGATCAGTTCTTTAATTTAACGGAAGGCTTTTTTATTAGTGAGAAACCGTAACAAAAATCCATTACAAACTCAGAGTGAAATACTTAACCTTTGGTCAATCAGGGTTTTTTTGGCTTTTTTCTAATTGTTGCTAAAGTTCAACACCAGTAGGGACTCATGTTTGTATTCCCCTGAAAATATTATTTAAAGGGTTAATGGAGTGATCATCAATATTAATTAATTACTTTTTTGTCTTTTATTTTTATTTTTTCTTATTTCTTGTGTGCTCTATAGGAAATGGTCTCTGTAAGTGGAGAGGGTTGATAATGTTGCCTGTGCTTTGTCTCTCTCTCAGGGGAAGCTGTCTTTGCCAGATGCCTGTCGTCTCTGAAGGAAGAGAGGGTTACAGCCAGTAAAACGCTTTCTGGCCCCCAGGGGGTTAAGTTCACTGGAAACAAAGAACAGTTTCTTGAAGATATTAAAAAGGTGGAGTTGAGCTTCATTATACAATTTATTTCTAAATATTTCATAATAAAGGCAATAAAGTTTCTGGTTATAAATAAAAAAATATATAATGAAAAGATTGATTCATTTCAGTAATTCCATTTCTTACTACTGCTGACCAACAGGTTTAAGACTCATGGTAACCCTGTTCTCATTTGGTCAGCAAATTCCTCCTGATCTTAACCCCTAAGGAAATCTGTAAAAAGGAAATGCGTCACAGCAGATTCAACAATTCAGATAAGCTGAAGACCCCTCTCAAAACAACCTAGGCTCTCATAACTCCAGAGCAGTGCCCCAAAATCATACCGTGTTCATTGGAGCAACAGTTAGGCTAAAGCAGTGCGTCTCAATTCCACGACTATAAATAGTATCATTTGTCTATGAAATTGTTATAGGTGCCCCTCTACATAACACTGTATCCTTATTAGCGTATACATATTTAAAATAAGGCGTCACAGTGGCGCAGTGGGTAGCACGGTCGTCTCACAGCAAGAAGGTCGCTGGTTCGAGCCTCGGCTGGGTAGGTTGGCATTTCTGTGTGGAGTTTGCATGTTCTCCTCGAGATCGCGTGGGTTTTCTCCGGGTGCTCCGGTTTCCCCACAAGTCCAAAGTCATGCGGAATAAGTGAATTGAGTAAGAACGAGTGTCCATAGTGTTAAAGTGTGAATGAGTGTGTGTGTGAATGTTTCCCAGCGATGGGTTGCGGCTGGAAGGGCATCTGCCGCATAAAACATATGCCAGAGGAGTTGGCGGTTCATTCTGCTGTGGCGACCTCGAAAGGGAAAAAGCCGACATGAAAATGGATGGATGGAAAATAGAAAAATTAAAAAGCATGTTCTCTGAGGTCAAATGTGCCCCCCTTGATGGAGCCCACTATTTGAGAAGCACTGGGCTAAAGGAACCCGAAGTATTTAGTGCTGTACATGCTCATGATTTTCAGTTGACCGACTTTGTATAATAAAAATAAAAATACTTTGTTTATATTTATCTTTAATTCTATTTAAGTTTTCTGAGATACCACATTTGGAATTTTTCTGGTTGACAGTTATAATCATCAAATACATTTCTTTCTGTGTAGAATGAATGAATATAATGTAGAATATAATATAACTTTTTGCATGGAATTAGTGAAATACATACATTTTTCCATGATACTCTAATTTTATGACCAGCACCTGAATGTGCACTTTTTAAAATGAATTTGATTGGTTGTGTTTTTTTACTTTTATAATTTTTTTTATTTTTGGTGCTCTTATCTTTCCATTTCAGGCTTTATATGCTTCAAAGATCATTTCATATGCTCAAGGTTTCATGCTGCTGCGCCAGGCTGCGGTCGAGTTCGGCTGGTCTCTGAACTATGGGGCTATTGCGCTCATGTGGAGAGGAGGCTGCATCATCCGCAGGTGAAATCTGTTTAACAATTTGAGTCTACTTCATCTTTTGAGGTCTAGAAACATTAGGAAGTGGTGACCGTGTTTTCTTTTGTAAAATGTTCTTACATGAGACATTAAAGTTTTTAGCTTCTAATTATGTAGAAATGCCTAGTAAAAGGTTCTAAATCTTTCATCCACAGTGTTTTCCTGGGAAAAATCAAGGACGCGTTCGATCAGAACCCAGGGCTGCAGAGTTTGTTGCTGGATGACTTCTTCAGTAAGGCTGTGCAGGACTCTCAGGTACAGGAAGTGACCCAAGAGCGAGTACAGTTTGCTCCATTTCCTCTTCATGTGACATTAGATGTCGACAAGCGGATCAGACCGATTGTTTGAGTGCGATTACCTAAAATTTTGTTTAAGTGTATTGTTCCAAACTAGTATTGACAAGCAGATGCCTGGAAAAGCACATTTGTTTCAAAGAATACAAATATGAAAAAATGCCAATATGATTGATTGATGATGGATGTATATATATGTATACAGGACTCTTGGCGTAGGGTTGTGAGCACAGGTGTGCAGCAGGGAATCCCCATGCCTTGTTTCACCACCGCACTCTCCTTCTATGATGGTTACAGACATGAGATGCTACCAGCAAACCTGCTACAGGTAAGTGCCTCAAGCCCTTGCTACAATACAAATTTTCTCATTGAAAAACTAGCTTTTACAATATTTCAGTAAGATTACCTTATTGTCTTTCATTTGGTTTAAAGTGTTTTTACGTAGAATCAAGAACAATAGTTCACACTTCTGTTATTATCGCCTCTTTAGGCACAGAGGGACTACTTTGGTGCCCACACGTATGAGCTGCTATCAAACCCTGGGAAGTTCATCCATACTAACTGGACGGGTCACGGAGGAAAAGTTTCATCTTCATCTTATAATGCCTAAAGTCAGAGTAAACAGCACGTCACATCTTGCATTGATGAAGAACCAGAGCAGCGAATCACATTCCTCGATGGAGCACTTACTTAAGAGTGTTCCCATACAGATTTTTATTTATACAGTACTAAATCATTGTGAATACTTCATCTGTGAGCTCATTGTTATAGTTTTAGGGTCCACTGTTGAAAGAGATTCACTGAGAATACCCCGCCCAGGATTATGGGTTACCGTTGCACTGCATTAGGCTAAATAAAGATTTAAATCCCTTTTTAATTAGCGTTCGTCTGCTTCACTCACATGCTGCCTACTTCAAATAGGATTTAGCTTACTATTTATAAGAGCAAATGCTAGATATATAACTTGTTTTTGTGTATGTCCTTTTAAGACCTCACCAGTAGAGGCCAGAGTTTTGCCTCTGGTGTGTGGGTTTATACATTAACAGCCACACCTGAAGAATTCCATTTTAAGCTCTAAATCTTCAATACTTAAACAAAGCTGGCCTGTGAACAGATGCTTAAATAAATCCACTGACATTTTTTGTTGTTGGTTTTACAATTCACCCTTTGTATTTTGGCACTGTGGGGTTATTTTGAAAGCTTGCGAGGCATGATTTGGTTTCAACCAGACAATAACTTTGAGATTGGTTTATGTAAACTGTGGTATAGTTGCCGTTTCGTCCTCTGTACTCCATAATGATTTCTGATTGGAGTTTTGGGGGAAAGTTGGTGCTGATCACAGCTCTCTTTGTACCTAGCGTAACTGTAGGACCAGGCAGATGCCCACACAGCTCTTTTCACTTGAATTTGAAAGATTTTCACTGAGATGCAGCAGTGTTAACCACTAGAGTATGCTCACTACTGTACACATGACACAAGTAAAATAGCCATTAAATTATTTAGAGAAGTTCGAATTCTGTTGTATAAAGCCTATTCACACTAATTACGATTCAATTGTTTTACTTTAGAGCTGCTGATGTCAGTGAATTTGTGATGTAATCTATTTCAGTTATCCAAAATTGAACTTGGCTATGAAGTTTTTGACTGTGAACATTTGAAATTAAAGACAATGAAATCATTATTTTGCACCATGATCATGTAATTCATAACAGCTATACCAGCAGTAATCAGCTGATGACTCATACACAGTCATATTCTTGGACCCTCTCTTCCAATCACTGAATAGCGGTAGCTTCTTATTTTGGAACTGTGACCTCTACAACTTAAATATTACATAGCATTACAATAATACAATAAAGCAGGTTTTAATAGATTCTAACAGACAAAACATCTATTTTATAAGAAAAACATATATATATATTTTTTAAAATTATTAAAACCTTTATTTGACAGAATAGAGAAGGACACCTGCTGGTAGGGTGAGAGACTAACAGGGTTGCAGGACCAGTGCGACTGGTGTCTGATTCAGATCCCAGTTTCTTGAAGTACTCGCGTGAGGGGACTGCAGTATATCTCCTGAGTATCTTGATATTACATGAATTTGTATTTAAAATATAGTTTTAACAATAATAATAAAGAGAAAGTAGGATTTAGATGAGGTTAAGTAATACTGTACTCTTAGTTAAACATCATCCTTTTTAACAATCTGACCCCTTGAAAGAACCGCTGCTCCTTTTTTCAGGTGTCAGTTTTTATAATCAGTCTATCCTTACTAAAACATGATGACAGAAAACCTTAAAAACTACTAGGTCTTGGAAAATGGGTACCATTCTCAAACTAGTGATGCTGACTCACCATGCTGAATGTGATGAAAGCCAGCCAGGAAGTGGACACCCTATATCGACTGGGGAGGAGTCAGACTACAGATGAAGTCTGAGCAAAACAAGAGATGCTGCAGTTAAATCCAGCGAATGCCTGAGAGCAACACTTCGTTTAGGAGCCGGCGTAAGTACGTCTACAGTCCTCTTTCTTTTCAGCAATGTTGTAGATGCTGTATAAAGATGATTTCAAGGTTGAACGAGGGGACTGGATGTGAAGAAATACTATGCATTAAAAAAACTGCTTTTTAAGGTATTAAGCTTGTTCAGTATTAACGTATGCAAAGTTTTGTCTTGCATTTAATGTGTCCATATGCTATCCAGCACATCAGTGAGATCCTAATTTTGTTCTTGTGCATACCACATCATTTTTTCATTTGTAGGTGTTTTTCTTCATGATCACAATGGGAGTCACATGGGACAACGGTGCAGTGGTGCAGAGAAGCATGTTCATCATGCGTGTTTTTATCTGTCTGTTTCTACTGGTATTTGTGACCTGGAATAGTGAGGCGCTACCTGTACAAGATAAACAATCACAAACCAATGAGGCAAGTTCTTATTTGCTTGTTTGAGGAACAATACATTTGATATCCCAAATGCTGTTAGAAATCAATAATGGCATACTCAATTAAGGTTTAATCTTTTAGGTTCTGAGCGAAGGCCAGACAGACTTGCAAAAGAAAGTGACGAATATCGAGAAGATGAACTTCACCAGTAAAGAGCAAGCTGATCTGGAACCAGATGATTTGGAGGGCAAGTCAGAGGGGGAAGAAGGTTCTGGGAAATCTACCAACAAAAACCTTTGTAAAGTCTTCTATTGGAAAACCTTCTCCTCATGTTAAATCTGAAAAACACTATGGGATGAATGCCACGGATATAAAACTCCTGCCTTTAAAGTTTACCTGTCTTCTAAACCATTTTATTTAACTTAGAATCTGTCCTCCAACTTTGTGTTTCATGTTTGGTGACAAATGGAGGACAAGATGAGTTTGTGTATCTTTTTATAATTCTTAAAGTAAATATATAGCATTTTGCATGGAATAACCTTTGTACAAATCCAAATCTGACCTATGATTAAATACAAGTAAGAAAATACTACTTGGTCAGTCTGTTTAATTCTTAAAGGGCACCTATTTTGAAAACTTACCTATTCGCTGGTGTTTAAATACGCATGGGTCCATGAACACACACAAACACACACAAAATGCAAATTTCAAATATGTAAATGATCGTTCCTTTTGTACACTTAGTAAAAAACAAAATAGCATTGAAAATTCAGAGTGGTAATGGGACCAAGCAGCATATGACATCACAAACCGCTCTCCTATGCTAATCCTGCTTATCTCTTAATATTAACAGGTGCGGCGTCACGGTGGCGCAGTGGGTAGCACGGTCGTCTCACAGCAAGAAGGTCGCTGGTTCTAGGCTCGGCTGGGGCAGGTGGCATTTCTGTGTGGAGTTTGCATGTTCTCCCCGTGATCGCGTGGGTTTTCTCCGGGTGCTCCGGTTTCCCCACAAGTCCAAAGACATGCGGTATAAGTGAATTGAATAAGAACAATTGCCCATAGTGTTAAGTGTGAATGTGTGTGTGAATGTTTCCCAGCGATGGGTTGCGGCAGGGAAGGGCATCCGCTGCGTAAAACATATGCCAGTGAGTTGGCAGTTCATTCCGCTGTGGCGACCCCGAAAGGGAATAAAGCCGACATGAAGATGGATGGATGGATGGATTAACAGGTGCATGGTTTGTCCAAGCAATTGACAAATAATGTAAATGACATGTACAAAACAAACCGATAACTCTGAAAATGAGATAATTTAAACAATTGTTTTTAGCAAGTTTATTCATAACGCAGTAAACCACTTTTTCATAAAACCCATGTTTATACAAGAAGTTTGTATATAAAAATTCAGTTGTGAAACAGGCATCTATCTATGGTATATTTATATAAGGAGTTCAGGAGAAACAAATTGCATATAAAAACCCTGTTTATTTCTTCACAATACCTGGAAATGCAAGTGTTGTTTTTCTTGATTGCATTTGCAAAAACTGCTTTTATCAACTTGATTCATAATAAACTGAACCAAATATTTATAGTCAGATAATATGACCATTTGTGATTCCGTTTACTCCATGGAGTAAACATTACATTTAATATCCTTATAAAACAAACATTCTGAAGAAATACTAACTTGTGTGATTCACTGCTACTGCAGTTAATATGATAAACACCATTAAATTAGTGTAATTTAATCGGACACACACCAATAAAAAAAAACATAGTAATTGTTCTCATGTTTTTTTAACCATAACTTAATGGACAGTGATAAAATTAAAATCACATGTACAATTGAAACATGCTCTGGAACATGGCATCACAAGTCTAAAAAAACAGTATCATCAAGTAAGGCCGAGTTCCATTTCTCTCCTTTGGTCCTAACCTTTGTGTCACTAGTGCTGATGTAGGGAAGAAAAAGTTAAGATAAAAATGCCTATAAATAATGAAGCCAATAATTTTATAAAGAATAGCTTTTTTAAAAGAACAACACTACATAGTAGACTCGTGTATGACGCATGTTTACAAGAGGTTTTTTGTAACAGCTTCACTGTGGTGTCCCAATTCATACCATTCCCAGCCCTCCCCCTTAGCACTCTGTCGAAGGAAAGTTCTAATCGTGACGCGGAGAGAAAAGGAATGCAGTCTAAGGCGTTGTCTCCATCTAGTGGTAAAACTGGGATTGTTCAGACCCCCCCAAAAAAACAGAAAGACGAGTGACATAAAGAACCAGTTTTAAACTCGTATTAAAAAAACTATGATGACCTTTGTCAATTTGATGATTGTTATTTTGCTTAAACAGCTCTAAAAAATACATTTGAAAGATTACTGTGTAGAACAAAAGAGAGGACTATTTAATGCACAATAACAGTGGTAATTGTTATATAAACAATGACTATTCGACTCTGGAAAATACTAAACCCACGTGATCAACTGTGAGATATTAAATACGAAAATATTAAACATATAGAATAATCAGGCCATTGTTTTTAACAAAAACTTTTAACTGTTAAATACTTTTGATTGTATCCAACCAAAACTATTTTGCAAGTGGTAGACTAAACTAAAATATTCTAAATGTTGATTAACACGTTAATTTCCCATTTGTACACAAGGCAAATCTAAAACACAATAAATAACCAATATTATGTTGGTTATACATTTATTTAGTTATTTTAAAAACTGCCCCCCCCAAGTGATTAATCAACATAAATCTTATTCACACTGTATGAAAATATGCCTTTTCGACAAGCAGATTTATATTTACAATGAGACAGATCATGCACAAACACTCAAGAAATTTAGTCTTAAGACAATGTTCAATGTCTGCAAACACCAAGCATCATTTAACAGCTCAAAATGCACACAAGCAAGGACATATTACCAGAAATGGAAATGATCTGTAAACTCACTGGTTTAATTCTCCTGTTTCAAGTATCAATATTTCTCTCCAGCCTGTAGAAAATTGTCCATTAAAATTGTAATATAATAAAAGTTCCTGGAATATCTAGTTAAAGTGATGGTAGTCCCAATTCAGGTTAGTGAGCTGCATAGCTCCTCAGGACAGTTTGAACTCCAGTCTTCGGCTCTTCCATTACTGACTTCACTCAAGCGTTCTGTGAGGTAAACCTGGATCGGCAGAGTCCAATGTCCCTATACATGTGAATTAAATAAGTGTTTGCAATTTAATGTCTTGAAACAAACAACACACTAAGAAAACCTAATCAAGCTTTTATTTGAGTTCCCTTAGATTCACAAAGCATTCAAAACACACAGCAAAAGCCAACTGTATTCTTCACTCTACACCATCTCAGCTAAGACACTCAGAAATCACACTTATCCTCATTCGTCGCCCAGTGTCACGTCATGTACATACATACAAGATCAAGAACAGCTAGATAAACACGCCATACATTCACATCAAATTAAGCTAAAACACAAAAAGTGAGGATAATACAACACATGCCACTACTTTTTTTTTATCTGAATGCAATATAGGACAAGGAGAAAAGACTGAAAGAACAAGAGGGAAAGAAGAATACATGTCCTTTGTATGTCCTACAAAAAGAACACTTGCTGCCAATCGCTCACACAGGTTCTTCTCACAGTCTTGCAGCCATCACGTTGCTTTTCGGCATCGCACACTTGCGTTCCCAGTTCTCTTTCGCTCGCTCAGTGCGTTCGTTCGCTCACTCAGTCCCGCACTCGTGGCTCACCAACAATCCATCACCATTTCACTCTCAAAGAAGCGAACAGATTTCATCCATGAAAATGGGGAAAAAAAGAAGACACCCACCGTCTAGGAGTGTATGCAGAGAGAAGCTGTGCTCTTTGATGACAAAGCATTTACACATGGGAAGAAGGGTACTGATACTGAGATCGCTCGGACATTGCAGCGAACAGAGGGCTTCTCCCCGGGATATTGGAAAAGAGCTGAACTGTAGAAGAGATTTATGAATGCTTTACCATAAAGGACGTTGTTTGAAAAAAAAAAATATATATATATATGCAAAGAAAACAACCCAAAGGCTTTCCACATTAAGCATCTTAAAATGTACTTTATATAGAGGGCACTTGAATGAAAAAAAAAGTGGCCATTTCAAAAGACTCCCAAAGAAAACAATTGATCAATGACAAAGTGTTCATTTCACACTCAAGAGCAAAGGCTAATTAAATGAAGAACAACAAAGGAATAACATCTATCTACACCACCTACTTTTGAAATACTTACCAAATAATCTACTGCTTAGGGCTCTTGAGGCCAATTTGAAATCTCTACATTCCCCAGCTGGACTTTGTGTCCATGCTTGATCCATAATTGGAGTTGTACCCACCCCCAGAGCCTGAATTCGACCCCGCACCCCACCCCAGGCTAGCTGAACTACCGGAGTTGAAATTATTGGAACCTGCGTTGTATCCCTGGTTCTCTCTGCCCCCTGAATTCTGTCCTGCACTGTTGCCGGAGCCGGGTGTTTGGTTCTGTTGGTTGCCAAGCATTCCCATCATACCCCAGCTACTCTGAAGGGCTGCTTGAGCGGCTGCCATCATGGCTGGATTTAGGTTAAGGGAGCCAAAATTCACACTGCTGTTGGGACTGCGACCACTGGCATACCCCTGCCCACCATACCCCCCATAACGCCCTTGATCCATCATTGGCCTACTATTATTTTGTTTAGGCTCAGCATTGGAGACATGGACACTGGTCCCTTTAATGACCATGTCCTCACCACACAGAGACTGGGCAACCTGGAGGAAAATATCCATGCATTATTATGAAAGATATAAGTACTTAAAATTAAGAGAGGCGAACTCCAAAGTCTGACCTGATCATCTGCAAAGGTGACGAAGGCAAAAGCACGGAATGGTTTAGGGATGAACACATCTGTGACTTCACCGTACTGCATAAAAAACTGTTTTAGATCATCAACTGAAAGGTCCTCTGTGCAGCGGCCCACGAACACTTTTCTGCTTCTCATAGGCTCATCAGTGCCGGCCTGTTCCGGGAAATACTAGATCATTTAAGAGAAAACAAGGACTACTCATGCAATGTTCAAGACCATATAATGTGAGAAACATACTTAGACATGTAGGGCTGGTTATTTTCACAACATTACATACATAAATTTGATGATTAACAAAGGTGACATTCTTTATTAGTAACAATCAGATTAAGGAACATGGCCATGAAGTAAAACATGCTACTCAGCACATGGTCAGACAAATTAGACCTGATTAGACAAATGTTTGTTTTATGTCTGACCTCTCAAATCTAAACAATTTCCAAACTAGAGGAAACATTATATTAAGCATGAAGAGTTATCTTCATAAAATAACATAAAAATCATATAAAACATTCATTAAAATCATATTTTCAATGTTTACACCCAATTAGAGTGCTTTTAAACACAAAATTATGATATGCAGTGCAAACCATGTGATTTGGCCTTGATTATGGTGTAATGCCAGGTAATAAATTTATTTAAATATCAATTTAAGATAAAATGAAAGCTTCTAATAGTGTATATTCAAAAATAGCCAATAATAAATAAATCCCCGCACCACATGCACGAACAGTATTTGAGGTTTGTGTGTCATTCTATGGCCCAGTGTTCACATACCCTTGAATTGGGGAGTTTGCAGTCGCACCATCTTCCGTCAATCATATGGCGCTGGGTCAGGACTTTTAATTGGGTTTCATAATCACCAAATCGAACAAAACCAAAACCTTTGGAATTTCCTGTTTTTTGATCTTTTTTCACCTGAGGGCACAATTAGCAAAAAAGAATAGCGGGGGATGAAATACATGTTAAAAAGTACATTCCTTACCTTACATATACTAAAATGTGCATGGGACATAACATACAAGATATGTATTTCTAAAAAAATAAATAAAAATAATTTAATTCTCATTTGATACCGGTGGTTAAACTGACATCACACACTGGCCTGTCCTTCTAGCTTCTTAATTTTTAACCCCGCTCAATGTGTGAAATTGTAAGTTATTTGCTTTTTTTAAATCCCTCTCTATTTTAGTTGTACAAGTAGTTAAAAATTTAAAAAGACAAGTTAAAAACGAGCCTGCTTTAAAAACACAAACATTTCAAAAAAAATTTTTAAATAAAATACAATGCATGTTGTTTGTTTGGGTGTCTGAGAATGGCGATATTTGCTCCCTGAAACCCCACACTGCATCTTTCATTCATAATCACAATTGGTCTTGTCTTGAACTCTTCAGGATACGAACCTGCACCATTATCACTTCTCCAAAAGGGCTAAAGTAATCTTTAAGGTCTTGTTCTGTAGTTTTCCAAGGCAGTCCCAGCACGATCAAATCTGAAGTTTTCTGTACACCTCTCTTGATCTTCACTGCCGATGCAGCATCCATTTCCTCCATCTTCCTCTTGTTATCTGAAACATGCATCATGTAATGATTAAAACACTTTTCACATATCTTCTTTGTAGCAAGAACTCTCAAACTATTGTAGTACAAGCAGACACGACTATACCTTTTGGATAATTAACCACATAGACAATACTGCCCCAATCTCCCTCGGGTGCATGAAGGACCCCTTCCACAAGTCGGACCCCCCTCATGCATTGAGACACCGGGTTGCGGTATCTCAGACCACAGGCTCCGGGAAACTGGGCTGCGACAGTGGAGAGCAGCAAGGTGCCGTCCTCTTCTGATGGAATCTCCATCGGCTCCTCGTTTTCATCTTCCGCGATGCGAATATAAAACTCCGTCATGACAACACAAAAGCTAACGAATTCCCACTTCCGGTTCAACAAATCAGTTAAAATCAAAATTATACGGGCTAAAAATAGTTAACCCAAATTCAAAAGTTGCAAAGAATTCACCAGCTGAGATTTGACTGTTGTTTATATGCTACTGTTCTCAAATAAACGGCATGCAGCTAGCTAAGCTAACGTTACTTGCTAACCGAGCGTATGTTACGTTGCGTACAAATTACCGTCACGACGTTATTTATCCGCCACCTGTAGCCAATTGTATATATTTCTACGAGTTGTTATCCAATGTTAATGCTTAAAAAAAGAATCGCGTTGTACAAATGTGAAAAGCGTGGACTACTGTCTGCAGTTTCTTTCAAAACGCTGGCCCACACTAACAAAATGGCTACCACTTTGCGTCACTTCAGGAATTACGTCATCAGATAAAGCGTTTTATCTCGTGAAGGGGTTTGTAAACGTAAATTCCGTTTTTATTTAAAATATTATAGATGGCGAGACTCTGTCTTGTTTGTTTTAGTTCAGATGCATTTTGTTCGTGGACTCCTTTGTCTGAAGGAACTAAATATTAGAACTGAAACAAACCGATCAGAACCTTATGCTTACTAAACAAACAAATGCACCACGTGCTGTTTGAAATTCTCTTCAAAAGTAACTTATATTTTCAAAAGTATTTTAAAGCTTGGTATCTAGCTAAGAGTTATTGTAAAAACAAATTACATTGCTAAACAAGTAATAGACTTTATATGGAAAATCACTTTCTAAACATGTTAATTATTAGATACACCCCATTTCTTGAATAAATGAAAAAAACAACAACTCCAAACGTTAAATCGGAGGGATTAAAATAGTATAATCGCCTTTAGTATTTCATCTGAAAATGTGCCATGTTTTTTCCTTGAAAGTGTACATTGTATACTTAATTTGCACTTCAAATCGGGGTATATTGTACCTGTACCCATAAAATATTGTTTTTTTTTAGCAAATTAATCGAGTCCTATTCTTGTGCGGTACAAATTTAGACTGGTGATGTTTCTATTCAATTTATTTGATTTTATATGTAGCTTTGTCTTATTAGTGCGAATAAAAGATAATTAACATAGCCTATTTTTAAAAATTTAATTACATGACTTACTTCTGCTCCATTGATGACAGGACAAGTTTATCTCTAATGTAAAAAAGTAGTTGACCGTTGTACTAGTAAAGGAAAATGTTTATTGCAGTACAGGTGCAGGCTTTCCTTTCTTCCCTGCTTGAAGTTAAGTGCTGTAAAACATTTTAAACATTATGAAGTGATTCAGTCAGGTTTTCACACTCCTATCTAACCTAAGGCTTCAACAAAGCAAGTTTAGCTTGTTCCGGTATAAAGACACATTGACCACCTTACTGATTCCAAGTGCTTGTAAAGACACGGGACCAACAAGGATTTTACAGGTTTCTCTGTAAGTCACCGAAGGTTGAGCTACAATAGGATTTATCTAATTAAAAATGGAAATTATTGTCATTGTATGTTTTTCTCTTCATAGATTAACTTCGCTGGTCTGGGGAAATATTTTGCGGAAGAAAAAAGACTGGATGGACACTTCAATTATAAAATGTAATGGTTTGCATACATTTTGTTGTTCATTAGATTCTTGTCAAAAACGAATTTGACTTCATTGTTTGTTTGTTTGTTTTTTGCAGATGGTGATGTTGAATTTTTCTCTGAATACATGGAGCTTTTAATTTGCAGAATGAGAATAGAAGATTTGAGGCTTTGGCTTTCGGGCATCTTTCTGCAACTACAGATGCAATACTTTTTGTAAAATCCTGCAGTGGATCAAGATGTGTCCATGGATGATCTGAACCTTCAGCTGTCTTCATGCAGATTTGCAGTGCACAGAGATCTGGAGCAAAACTATATCATCAGAGTCACTTACACCGATTGTCATGTCCAGTTAGAGGTTAGACAAATATGGTGACCCTTGAACTTTTAGGAAAAAAAACAATTATGTGCTTGTGCTGAACCTGCTAAAGAAATCAAGTCGTTTTGGAGGCAACAGAGCTCACAAGTTCATTATGAAGTGTCCAGCAGTGTTACGTTCTCCCGATAGAGAACACATCCAGTGTGATTCTGACTTCATTCAGGTTGGTGTAGTACAACAGATTTATATTTACTTTTTTTCTGCTGCTCTGAACTTTCAGTTTCATGATCTTTTTGTTGAAGGTTTCCAGAGAGATCACTTTGGATAAATGGAATAATGAGGTAAAGGCTAACAAATGTGAGGGATCAGTTGTAAAGCATTGTTAAAGTGTTTTGTTATTATTTAATTTTATGATATCAGCTCAACTGGTCTCTAGCGTTGAAGGGGGATCTGGTGGTGGCTTTGGAGGATTCCCGTCTTATTCAAGTAAACGTTGTAATTCAGAAACCTAACATAACTGTTCAAGGAAGGAGAGATGCCATTTTAAGTCTATTTGGGTAAGAAATTGAAACTTTAAATATACGTTATAATATTGAATTTGGTGAAACTGAAAACGGATAGGGTGAACATTGTTTAGCTTGATGAGTTCTAAATATGATTTCAGTACGATGATGATATTCAAAACTTATTGAGTTACAGAAAACTTCCAAAGCTTCTAAAAACATAGGTGTGGTCTGCACTCCCATAAAATCTTAGCTACCATAATGCTACTTTAGGTTTCTTCCCTATTCATGTGAGTGAACATTATTAATGAAACTTTTTCAATTGAATTAAGTGTGTAATCAGAAATTCTGGGAAATGAATGTGCTGATATTGCAGGCAAGAAAGCGCTTAACAAAGAAATTAGCAATTTTGAAATACAGGATTCAGGATCCAGACTTCAGGCTTCAGTCCAGTTACAACCAGGTATATTCTTACAGCAGAATGGGATGAGTGTATTATTAACACGCCGTTTCAGCTCAAGTCTTTAGTTAACTGTAGAACATCAAAGAATGTTAGCATTTTTATCAAAGATGCATTTATCATATCCTATTTGAACAATTGTAGTTTTTTTACTACTGTTTTTTAAGTTTTACTACATTTAATGTTTTATTTCTGTCTAGCCATGATATCGCATGATGCTGACAAGGCTTAAAAAAACAAGCAACAAACAACATCATTGGTACATGTCATTGTCCCCTAGAGGGGTCTTGCACAATAAGAAATAGTCAATTTTGAATATTGAGCTTCAAATAAAATTGACATAGCTATCCAACAGTTGAATGTAAACCTCTCATCTGACACTTAATATTTGAAATGGTTTATTTCGATTCAACTGTAACTTTAGGTCTTGGAATCTGAAGCACAATTTTTACCTCGGAAGCTGGTCAGTGGATATGCTGACTACAGTATGGAGGCGACCTGCCCAAAACGTTTGTTACTTTACTGAATTAGTTGAACTGTACAATATTATATTTGTTTTGTTTTTTTTACAAAGTTTTAATGCTCTTTTCAGCGAGTCAGTCATCCTCTGAAGAAACAGTGGTGCTTATCTTCAAACGGAGCATGGGTTTGACCAAGAGGGATGGAGATCAGAACGAGACTCTGTCTGTGAGCAGTGAGCTACTGGAGCAGACTGACTCATTCAACTGGTCTGAGACCGCTCACTTCGTGCAGACTATCATCCCCACGTCCCATATTCAAGAAATAGGGTTTGTAGTGGATGGTTTACTGTTCAAAGCTTGTAACTAATCAACAGATACGATGAGATTGAGGAGAATAAAAATGTGGAAGTGTTTAATTTAGTCTTCAGATATAATTTACCTCCTAAATATTCCTTTAACATAGTTTTGCCATTGGGAAAATGAAATGTTCATCTCTTTACAGGAATGCACCAGTCAAAGAGGTGAGAAGCTTCAAATAAACGTCTTCCAGATTGTTGTTAATCTGACTTTTAAAGAGATTGCTCACAAAATGCACTGGACCATGGAAAACACGTCACTTTGTTCAGGTTTGTGCTTCAATACAATTTCTCCTCACTTTTTCTCTGTGATGACAAATTATCTTCAATTTTCAGAAGCAACCTCTTCTTCTAGATTGACTACAGAAGAGCAAGAACTTCTTTTAATCTAAACCCTTTGCTACCCTTATAACAACATCCACCAAATTTAAAGCCAGCTCATGAAGAAGTCAACGTAATCCACCGTCACCAACAAGGTTTGCTTTCAGTACATAAACTCCTGTCTTTAAAAGTGTTTGTCACCATCACTTTACCATTAACATTTTATTTGGACCTGACTAGTTTACGTTAAAACGCTGTAACACACAATATGTTTTAAGTGGTTACCCATACATCACTATTAAAAAGTGTCATTCGTTAAAGAAAGTTGATGTAATAACATTTTGAAATACAGCTACACGTTTAAGTGCCATTTTCTATCAAACTGGGATTTACAGCACAACAGTCAAGTGGACCCATGCGTCTTTTCCACTGACAAACAAAGTGGTGTCAGAATTCCATGCAGGGAATAATTGCATCTCAGCTGGTGCTGGTCATGCTGGTTAAACAGAAGCTGCTCTCTTCCAGTCCGTTTTTAGAATAGATTTAGAAAAGCCATATGAAATGTACTGTAAAGTTAATGAAATAAACCACATTTTTAGAAAGTGAATAGGAAGGATATATCAAGTATATGAAGAGTTCAAATGCAAAAGCAGTTAAAGTGCTTTCTAACTATATTACAAATGATCTCTTTTTCTTAAGTTCAATAAAAATGAGCGGATAAAATCTTTAAAGGGCAATTATTTGTCTTAGATGCTCAACACATTATGGGTATGGGTCACCCCATATCTGGCCAACTGGTCACTTTCACTTCACTTTCACTTCACTTGCACTAATACAGTTCAAACTTTTTGATGGGTGTATGGGGGGCCATTAAAGGTCTAAAAATGAATACCTTAAATTGTTGTCTTAAATTCACGATTCTAGATCTTATTTTTTTTCCACATATTTTATTTTTTTGATGTCTGTCATTTTTTTGTTGTTTCTTGTTTGCCAGAGATTGATAAAATGCTCCTCAATACTAGATAAAAAAAATGTAAAAATGATGGTTAGGGTTGACATAATTTGAGAAAAGGCTTAAATACAGTCAGTCATAAAAGGGATGGTTAGGGTTGTTAAAGTTTGAGAAAACGCTTATGAATGCTCAAAATCTTAAGTTATTGTTGGGGAAAATGCTCATAAGTGATTGTTTGGGGTTTCTAGAAACTGAGAAAATGCTCATAAGTGATTGTTTGGGGTTGCTAGAGACTGAGAAAATGCTCATAAGTGATTGTTTGGGGTTGCTAGAAACTGAGAAAATGCTCATAAGTGATTGTTTGGGGTTGCTAGAAACTGAGAAAATGCTCATAAGTGATTGTTTGGGGTTGCTAGAAACTGAGAAAATGCTCATAAGTGATTGTTTGGGGTTGCTAGAGACTGAGAAAATGCTCATAAGTGATTGTTTGGGGTTTGTTAGAGACTGAGAAAATGCTCATAAGTGATTGTTTGGGGTTGCTAGAGACTGAGAAAATGCTCGTAAGTGATTGTTTGGGGTTGCTAGAGACTGAGAAAATGCTCATAAGTGATTGTTTTGGGGTTGCTAGAAACTGAGAAAATGCTCATAAGTGATTGTTTGGGGTTGCTAGAACTGAGAAAATGCTCATAAGTGATTGTTTGGGGTTGCTAGAAACTGAGAAAATGCTCATAAGTGATTGTTTGGGGTTGCTAGAGACTGAGAAAATGTTCATAAGTGATTGTTTGGGGTTGCTAGAAACTGAGAAAATGCTCATAAGTGATTGTTTGGGGTTGCTAGAAACTGAGAAAATGCTCATAAGTGATTGTTTGGGGTTGCTAGAAACTGAGAAAATGCTCATAAGTGATTGTTTGGGGTTGCTAGAGACTGAGAAAATGCTCATAAGTGATTGTTTGGGGTTGCTAGAAACTGAGAAAATGCTCATAAGTGATTGTTTGGGGTTGCTAGAGACTGAGAAAATGTTCATAAGTGATTGTTTGGGGTTGCTAGAGACTGAGAAAATGCTCATAAGTGATTGTTTGGGGTTTGTTAGAGACTGAGAAAATGCTCATAAGTGATTGTTTGGGGTTGCTAGAAACTGAGAAAATGCTCGTAAGTGATTGTTTGGGGTTGCTTGAAACTGAGAAAATGCTCATAAGTGATTGTTTGGGGTTGCTAGAAACTGAGAAAATGCTCATAAGTGATTGTTTGGGGTTGCTAGAGACTGAGAAAATGCTCATAAGTGATTGTTTGGGGTTGCTAGAAACTGAGAAAATGCTCATAAGTGATTGTTTGGGGTTGCTAGAGACTGAGAAAATGCTCATAAGTGATTGTTTGGGGTTGCTAGAAACTGAGAAAATGTTCATAAGTGATTGTTTGGGGTTGCTAGAGACTGAGAAAATGCTCATAAGTGATTGTTTGGGGTTGCTAGAAACTGAGAAAATGTTCATAAGTGATTGTTTGGGGTTGCTAGAAACTGAGAAAATGCTCATAAGTGATTGTTTGGGGTTGCTAGAAACTGAGAAAATGCTCATAAGTGATTGTTTGGGGTTGCTAGAGACGGAGAAAATGCTCATTAATGCATACACGTTGTAAAAGATGTAGATAGGTTTGCCAGAGTTTGTAAAAACCTTTGTAATTGCTCAATAACATAAGTGTTAGGGTTTCAAACAATGTATTTGAAAAATATTATACAAAAATTCAGTTTTTATGTTGTGATGCAGTATAAATGATGCAGTCTAAAAAGTTCTTTAAAAGTCTTAAATTTGCTCTGATTTTGAGAGATCGATGGTGAGAAGGAGTTCAGCCACCCCTCAACCAATTACAATAGAAATCCCTTATGAGCTATTTTTCCCCTTCAGGAGAATTGTACTCTGTTTAAAGCTTGTTGATATTAAAAGTTGGTCGTTCAGAATAAGGCCCTCTTGTTTTGAACTGGATGAGCAGCACAGAAACACAAACATCCTCAATAATTATGTTGCAAACACATTCTACATAAAAGTACACATTTAAATTTTTTATTGAGTTTATCGGTTTAGACATGGTTGTTTGATTTAAATGAACAAAAAACAATAATTAAATGCTTAAATGTTGGTTTCTCAAGCCTGAAGGGAATGAAAAAAAAATCAGGTCTGAAGGAGGTTATAGTTTTTAATAATAAACTGCAAGTCAAATTTTTGATGTGTTAGTTTGGATTTCTGGGAAGTTGATTGGGCTCACTTTGCTAAAGGAATCAAATTCAGTTTGATGCGACCTGGGATGGACGTCTTAGCCCATCAGTGTGTGATGTCAGACACCATGTGGAAGACCAACTTTTGGTAGATTTGGGTGTAAGGGAAAGGTTGAATTAAATTTGGTTTAGGGTAAGTTATTGTTGAAGCAATGGTTTTTAGTAACTAATTTAAAAAAACTCAATGGATGCCACTGTCAGAGCGAAATCAAACATCCAGTACAGGTCACATCGAGACACATCTCAAGAAATCATTTTAACATCCTGTAGCTAATTGAAGTTGAGCTGTTGAACAATATCCATGCAGCCAAGATACTATTATCGATCATGCTTCATTAACAATTTATATTTTCAACACTACTTTGATCAGAGAAATTATTCAGCAAAAGGCTAATATTTTTGTTAACATCCTTGCTTTCAAAAATCTCTAGATATCAACTAGTCTTGAGGTTCATATTGCTTTGAGATGTAGAAAAGAAGTCATGGCACCGTTCAAACACCATATACAGGCAATCCTGATAATCCCACAATAACAGAAAGGTTTAAAAAAAAAGACACGATTTGTAGTGCAGGGAAACCAACATCTGATCTCTTGACATTTGGCATGCTTCTTTAATTAGGTAGAATAAAAGCTAAATAAAAAAAATCCTCAATTTTAACAACTCCTCTAGTTATTAAAAACTAGTTAAATTCTATTAGTTGAATACAAGTCGATTAAGCTGCTTTGCTATTCACAAATTGTTAAGCCTTCAATCTGTACTCACTGACCTGCCCTCGGTAGCAGTACTAGTAGTGACCTGTAGAGGTCAGTGTTGACCAGCGATTGCTAGTGCAGTTCCACGTGGCTTCCGAGAGGGAGACCTCCACACGTCTGTTATATATTGTTTTAAAGCACAATTGTTTTATGATTGTCTTCATGCAGTAGTGATGCTTCATAAGTCTAATTTCTTTTATTCACTGTTCACTGATGCATTCTCATTCGGATTCACTAAAACAACTTCAAACGTGAGGGTAGCTAATTTGCCTGTAGCACGCAGTTTCCCACGCTCGGTTGAATTCAATTAGACTTTTGAAAGGGCAAGCCGTTCTAATGTAACCCAGTCAAGTAATTCTTCATAGTTTAGAACATCTGTGAGGCCATTTGTACAAATTTATTGTGATTATATCTCAAAATGTTTGTATGCTGGGGCGTATTCTCTTAAACTGTGCACTTTTCTCATCTGGTGGTTCTGAGAAGTTGAACGAACAAAGCACACAGAGAACAAAATAAGGTTTCTTTGTGAGACTGCGCTGACATATTATGTTCTAGATGTTGTGTCCCACATTTTTGTCCCACATTTAGTTTTGACTAATAGATGTATTTGCGAGAAAGTGTTGACGCCCATTGAGCACTGGATTATGTTCAGTATCGTTTCCAGAAATATATAAGGTCAGTCTGTTGAAAGTATGAAACCTTTATATAATTATTAAAGTGAAAGTACATTAGGTAACACAAAACTTGATTGATAACAATAATGTAACAGTTGTTTTAAAGTCTTCATGTATGTTATATATTATTAAGATCTTTATTTCTATATATAGGCAACTTATCTATAGCAACCGTAAAGAGGCTGTCCTCTTTTGAATTCAATTAATGAATTAATTAGATTTTTCTTGACTGTACATTATAAAACGTTTGTATTAAAATAGTCTCAGGTAAAGCAAAATCTAACAAATTCAAGTTGTACAAAAAAAATCTCAAATCATTTAGCCTGTTGCGTCACAATAGTACATTTTAAAACATTGTAGTAAAGTAATTGTTAAAAGTATGCTATTTTTCTGAAACCTTCATATATGATTGTTGATATGAACGTTCATGTTCTTATTAGATTGCCTTAAAAAAACATGTTTAACTGGAAATAGTTCAGAAAAGTTATGCAATTTGGTTGATGAAAATAAAGTTACAGTTGTTTAAATTAATAAATCTCATTATGTCCATCTATATTTCTATAAAAATGTAACATTTTTAAAGCAATCGTAAAGAAGCTCTCCTTGAATTTTTCTTGTGAAAAAAAATCTCCACATTCCAAACATTTCCAGAATTAAAAGTTTACGGAATTTTTTAAATCATTCAGCCTGTTGCTTCACAAGAGTACCTTTCAAAAAAATGTTGTGAAAAAAAATGTACAATATAAATTGATCAGTGTGAAGGATGTCATAGTTACTTTCAGTTATAGCCTGACAAACTTTGTTAAAACATACCTTTTTGTGTCTCGTTGTTAGAGGGTTAAGAAATGAGCTTTCCATAAGAGAACAAGACTTGGCAGTGCAAAGAGATTGTTGGAAGCCAAGGGAAGGGAAGGCTTTGGTGGTTACGCTTGACTCTTTATCCCACTTTCTGGGCAATTACAGAATCATAGCTCAACCATGCATGTAACCACAGCTCAGTTACACAGTAGCAGATGTACTCATGGCGGTAGCTGGTAGGAGTGTGAAGGTAAACAGAAACAAATGCAGCTGGTTGCTAGGGACTCTTGCCAACTTATGTGCCCTAATGCTTCCCATGTGTACGGGTGCATACTGCTGCAGCGGGTAGAACACGGTCACGCACTGAGCTTCTGTAGTGCCAGACTTTCTCAATGGGAGGTTTGTGAATGAGATTTGCAGCAGTGGTTTTGGGAGGCTGCTCCCTGCTGGCTTTCGGAGCCTCCTTGTAAGTTAAAGCTCAAGAAGCAGGTTTTTTTTCACGTCATCATGACATCTTGGTGACATAAAAAAAGTAACCATTTATTATTTTGGTTGAGTTGTCGTAAAAAGAGGGGCTAGAATATATTCCCTGTGTAGCTAATTTTTCCTTATTTGTCACCATTAAAAACATATACAGTGTTTATCATAGGTTTACAGGTTTGGGGAGCTGTTAAAGGTGATGTCGGCCCATCCATGTAAATAACATAACTTTGATTCTTGCAAGAGAAGGCACAAGAACTGTAAACGTAACCTGCACTCACTGACTGTGGGCCATTCAATTCTTAAGTCGAGCTAATAGTTTATTTATGTGGTAATATTAGTAGTATTAATAATAGTATTAGTAGTATTATTAATAGTAATGTTAATTTCTGGTTTGCTTTTTAAAGGGGTGCACCTTTAGATGAATATGGTGCTCTTATTGAATAGTAAGAGAAACGTTTTAATAACCGTGGGCAAGTTATAATCTATGGTTTTTATCCATTTGTGTAATGCAATGCAAAGCAATTCCTAAAACTGTTCTATAAACTGTATTCATGTTTTTATAACATAATTGTGAGGTAAAAAAATCTGAGACTTCAAAATAACCTTAACACAAACTATTTCATGTGGCAGACAGAATTTTTCGGATTTTTTGTTATGCATCAATATTATTGCCTTTAAGACTCCAAATACAGTAAAACTACATATTTTAGTGTACTTTATAGGGGCCAGTCTAAAGCACAACCGTGCTTTATCTATGTATGGTTTTTTGTACGTCAGGTCTATGAAGTGCACAAATTATTGTGGCAAAAAAAGTTCTTACTTTCACAGCTTTAGACTGTTTTATACAGTATTTGAGAGAAATAGGTACATTTTGTGTTCTTAATAATCAATGTATTTGTTATTTTTTACGTTAAGAATACCTGTCCCGGTAAGCAAAATTAATAAAGTGGTTAATTGTCTTATTAAGGGCTTATCAAATGTTACTAAAAGTACTTAGTGCTTATAGTTCCTGCTTTACCCACGCCTCTCTCATCCAATCTTCCAAAGAAACTTCTCAGGTAAAACTCACCATACCTCAAAGTGAAAAGCTAGTTAACAGTCTCCGGCAGTGGATACAGCAAAAAAATGTTTAAGTTGTTAAGTTTAGATTTAAAGTTTAAGTTTTAGTTGACGTTGAACAACAACGTGGTTCAATGGATTCATCCAACCTATCCCCATCATTGAACACACATTAATCACCAGTTCCACTGTGTTTTTAGGAGCTGTCTTAGAATCAAACATCACAACATCACAATCACATAGAAGTGTTGCCTTAAAAGGAACACTCTCTGTGGTCTTTACTGTTCTTTTTGTTTAACATGGTGGGCAAGGAGGGCTGGAGTGCAGCATTACTTAACTTCAACCTTTATGCAACACATCTAATTCTTTTAATTAAGCTCTTCTTGGCTTGTCTGAAGTTACCCTTGAAAAAGTGTTGAAACAAAGACTAGCAGGAGCAGCAGAACCGCTTGGAATGACTTTCCCCACCTCTGCTCTTCTGCTTTAAGATGTGGAATGATGGAGAAATGTATTATATAAAATCCTACATTCCTCTTATTCTATAAGTGAAGTTATAAATACGCAATATCAGTTTAATGTAGAATTGGGTGTTTGGATAAATTGCACCCTCTAAATCTCTCTGAACATTTTATGAAACTATTAATTTTCCTGATTTACAAGGTTTTAATCATAATTTCGTTGTGTTCTAGAATAACTTGATATGTCTGCTGCTTGAAAAGGTGCCATTATATTCGGAACCACCTGCTATCATTATCTTCTTTTTCAGTCGGACAGTAGAGAAGGTTAAACTTGGTTAATGCATGGTTAATGTTGAAATGGTGTTGAGTCACTAAACTTACTTGTGCAAGTCTGACATGTTGGGTTCATGTCTTGAGTAACTAACTAAAAATATATTTTTTTAAAAGTCACAAATTTTCTGCAATGACCTTTCACGTTTTTTAAATCCCTTTTTTTGGTGCAGTTTAGGTATGATTGTAATTGTGTGTTTTTTGAAAGGGTGTAAGTGTATGAATATTGAATATTAGTCCTGGATATTAGTCTTTGCAATTGTTTGATTGAACACTGTTGGTATGTTTTTTTTGTACAACAATATTTTCAATACGTTCCCTGATTCATGTCTCAACTCTTGTCCAAGATTAGGACTGATGTATAACTATGCTTTTGTCACTTTATTTTATAGAGCTTTATCATTGCACCAAGATCAGATAATCTGTTATAGATTATATATTTCTGATAAAAAAAAGTCTCAACTAGAATTCTCAACTAGAATAAGTTGCTTCAAAGCTAGTCATCTGACCCCATCCCCTTCTCTTGGTATACTATGTGCTGTGAAGCACTGCATGCCTCTCTCTCTCATCCTCTCTCTCTCTCTCTCTCTCTATCTCTCTCTCTCTCTCTCTATCTCTCTCTCTCTCTATCTCTCTCTCTCTCTCTCTCTCTCTCTCTCTCTCTCTTTCTTTCTCTCTCTCTCGCTCTCTCATTAACCACAACTGTCAGATCCTCCAGATGATGAGCAATTAAACCAGATAATAAACGCTTGCCATCAATTCCTGTTTGTTTGTTATTGTTGTCGTTGGCGGCAGGGGCTCCTCTCATGCCACCTAAGCGCTAACTAGTACTTCAGCGATGCACCAGCGGTAGCAGATTTGCTCTCTCAGAGCCTTCTGCCAACACTAACAAAGCACTAAATTCTCATTGTAAGGCACCAGATTGATAATAAGGCAGACTGAATGTTAACAGTTAGATCATAATCAGTGCCAGCTCACCAAGGCTGCTCTTTTATCCCCAGCATGGAAGACTGGCAAACAAAGCTCTGCAAAGAGAAAATATTACCTCTGTATAATCAGCGTTCTTTGCTACCAAAAAGCCGTGTAAGCTTCATGTGATTCTGTTTGCTCAGACATTAGATGGAAAAGTCTTGATTCATTTCACTATCCATCAGTACAGCTGCATCACGTGGTTTTTGAGATGCTTTAACTCATTGTCCACTCTTTTTCCCACTGACTGAAAATGCCTCAACACAAGATGCTATAATTGTTGAACTTTTACAGCACTGTTCTTTTTTTTTTAAGAGATTTTTGAAGTCATTACAATTTCCCATTGCTTACAAATGAATGGTGTGAATGGCTTTAGGGCAGTTCTCAGTCCTTTTCACACTGAGACCCAGTAAAGTATATTACAATAATATTGCATCTTACCAAATGCAAGAGCACTACCAGGACCTCACACACCTGATCTCAGGACAGAGTGCCTCATTGCGTTTGTGAATTTTAATGGACTTCATGAAATCCCAGTGATTGGTTAATTTGTTCACGTGATTGAAGTTCCTTAATTGATTCATGGCGTCAACAGCTCATTGTTCTCTTGAACTGAAAACAGACACAACAATGAACATAGAATAGGGCGTTTTTGTGCATAATCTCTCAAACACATAACACCTCTTTCATGTGTTCGTATGCCATTTATTTAAAAAGAGACATCTTTAATGTACACTAAATGCACTAATGTACTAAAAGATAACTCTCTACAGTTTCTACAATGAGTACTGCTTTTGTTACAATTAGAAATGAATAAAATCCTGAATAAAAAATAAAAAAAAAGCACAGAAAGCTTGTTTTTCCATTAAATATTCACAGAATCTTTCAATAACGACGTGGACGAGATAAAACTAGAAAGCGCGTGTCAATTAATGCTCTTCATTCTCTTAAATGAAATAAAACATCCTTTCATACTGGCTTTGATTAAATGTGAACATTTCTTTATTAACACTATGTTAAATAGTTCATTTGAAACATTAAAATGTGTTACTATTTGATTGTGCTCTTAATGTATAGTGTCATTAAAATGTTAAGCATTAACAGCTCTTATAATTATTATTATGATTATACAAGTATTTTTCCAAAAATTGGACTACATTTACAGATAAAGGTCGATGGTTTTTGTGGATCAGATTTATTTAGGTTTGTTGAATGAGTTAAACTCTAATGAGCTAATACTTATATAATATGTTATAATTTATTTAAGTGCTTCTGAAATGTATAAATTATTTTGACACATCAACACTTCAGATCACAATTTTGATCACAAACATATTGAACTTTGAGACTTCCTCATGCTAAAGACATCAAAAAAGTTTATCTAAACTGGAAGTTTCTTGACAGAAAAACAAAAAACATGTCTATGTATATCTCATAACAAAGGGCAGGTCTGCCAGGAAAAATACACAGCCTGTTCATTTGAAGAAATATAAAAAGAAATTCCCCTTCTCCCTCTAAAAGTGTTTGGTCCTTTCTTTTGTTTCGAAATGCGAGTTTCCTCAAAAACACTTTGGAAACTAAACAAAATTGACCATCGTTAGATTTATTGTCTTGTAATCCTTTGTTTCTTATGTATGTTTATGCGTTTGCTATGGAAACATGGGCATTATTTACTCCTCAGTCGGTTTACAATAACCTTCCCTTTCCTGACCAAACTACAGAGGAAATATCAGCTCAGGCGTCACCCTGCTCTCTTCATCTGCCTGAATCTGTCACACTTTCTGACTGTATACACAAACCGATAATGATGCATTTGTGGCCTATCTTTTGCTCTCAGGCAGACAAACCCTTGAACCAATCAAAAGGCCATCCTGTTTTTCCTGCCTTCTGGAGTTTACTGAATGTGGTGAATGTAGATTTGACCATTTAAATGTACCCTCTGTATCCTGGACAAAATGTGTCACCTTGAGTCTGAAATTACTCACCGCTTAGAACTTTGTTATTTTTTCAGAATTTCTTTAATATTTTGGATTTGCGAAGAATTTGGTAATCGTAAGTGACAAAAGACCAATTTCCGCTGCTGTCTTTTTTTCCGCATGCCTGACTGATTTGAGTAGATGTGGCATAGTGACCAAGAGGCAGACTAGTAGTTTTGTGGGCCGATGGGGGGATGGGACAGCTTTTAGGGGACAGTATGTGCTGATGAATTCTAATAAAGGGAGATGCCCGTCTCTTACATGACATGAGATGAGATCTGTGTGAGTCTGTGATGTCTGACAGCCACCCGAAGGCCTTGGAAGCAAAGGGTCAGACAAACACAACCGCTGTTTACTTTCTTAAGACAGATTAGTGCCTAGATTTGAAAGAAAGCTTTAAAAATATCTTGATAATGTTGAAGGATTTGATGACTAGATAACAGTGAGATGAAGGTTTATACACACGTGTACAGAATAAAGCATAATAATAAATTATTATAATAAATCTTCTATTCTTACAGTTTGTTCATTATGATTATAAGTTAAATCTGCTGGGGCCTATCCTAGTTCAATCATCTCTGTATAGTGTGAATATTCTTACTCAATTCCAGCTCACAGTCAGGATTCGAACAAGAAAGTTAAATACTTCTGTTAATTATGTATAAAACATGAATCAAATCATGTTGTTGCTGAAGATAAGTTCTAAACAGAAATGTGTTGTATTGTGAAAATCATAAAAATTTGAGTTAGAAAAAAATTTGTTCAATAGTATAAAATAATTCTGTAGTCTAACGAAAAAAAAAAATTCTAATAATATATGATTAAATGTATTAAGCCCACTTTTGATTGTTAAACTATATATAAACGCGGTTTTAATTCTTATTCATATATTATTTTTACAAAAAACACATTTTCAAAATACTGAAGTGTTTTATCATAATATTTTTAAATTATTATATGAATTGTATCCAAAATGTATATGTTGTGTGTGTGTATATATATATATATATATGGGATCTTGCTTTAGTGACGAGTGAAAAAATTCACAACGACGTGGATGAGATAAAACTAGAAAGCGTGTGTCATGAATGCTCTTAATGGCCAAAAGTCCCCTAATAGATCAGCCTTGATTTACATCAAAGGCTACTTTAATAAAGACTGCTCAAAATGTACATCGAAATGCAATTAGAGCTTTGAAAGCTTAACCAAAGCTGTGAAAACGAACTCATGGGGGGTCCATCCTAAATTCTGCCCTCAGGCAAAACAGCCCATTAATTTCCTACTTTCAGTGTTTATTCACATATTCAGTTCAGTCTTACTGCACATTTCTGTCCTAATGCACTAAAACCCTGTCAAAGCATGATGAAGATTCTTTTAAACAGAGGAACGATTTGTGTTCAAGTGAAATGTACTGATTTTGAAGGCTCCATTAATACTTCAATAAATGACTTCACCTTGGTTGTAAAGTGTTAAATTAACCGTCTTAATTAGGAGATGGACTATGTTTTCATTCTATCGTCGGTGGGTACAAAGCTCACTTTTCACTTCAGAACAAAAGAAAGCAGGAGGTCTGGGATCCCGATTCTCCAGGAGAGCAGCTAATCAAAGCTTCATTAAGAGTCGCCGAGTAAATAGAAGTTTACTTCGAGGTCATTTCAGCACAGAGATGGAATTATCTAGCAATTATGAAAAGTTGTTTGTACTGGTTATAGTGTGTCCAATAATGAAAAGATCAGGTCATGAGGACAAAAGGGAAATGTCCTCATTCAGGTTTAGAAAACTAATCAGATGAAGTATGCCTGTTAGGAGATGTTGAGCCATTTATACAAACACCCCCTTTGATCATCTTCTATCTTTTCTTCAGCAACAGTTTTGTTGAACTTCGCATGTTTGGTTTTACAATGCATGTGAATGCAATTCAGAGTGGGGGCATCATGTTTTTGAGCCCCTCTAAATGTTTTTTTTTTGATGGAGTTTTGGATGTAGTGTGAGATCATCCAGCTGGAATAATTTGGTTTGGAGGTGTTTTGAGGAGCATGTTTCAATATTTGTTAATGTATGATTCAAGGTGTAAATGAAAAAACATTCATAGCTACAAGAAAAGCAAATCCAACTTTAAAGGGGTTCTTCAATTCATAGTATTTTTATTTAGTTTTGTTGCATAATCAAATAACTAAGTTATTTAAAAATAATCTTCATTGTTTTTAAAATAAGTAAAATAAAGATTAAATGTAGAACAGTGAAAAACTAAAAATAACAACTTGTTTTACAACTAAAAGCTGTTGATTCCATTCAGAGATTAGCTATAAAAATGACATGTTTTCATCTGAAGTATTTAATCCACTTTTTTGTGTTATTTTCAGGCTTCTAGGACTTTGAAAGCTGTTGATCATGTTCGGGTTGCCATAAACGTTGGTGAAAATAAGAGGTAAAATGGCTAAAATAATCCCCGACATCACTTTCCAATTAAGTTTTCTGCTGAGCATTTCGAATTAGAACAGCATTTTATACAGGACCAAATGAAGCGGCACACTGTCTCAAGTGTTATATACTGCATCTTATCAGCACTTTATATAACATTTCTTGGTCAGCATCTCAGACTTGAGCCACAAATTTGTTTTCAATCCTTTTATCCACATATTTGTTGGCTTAATATTTCCTTTTCTCTGTTTGCTCTTATTCACAAAGTCAAAATTACCTTATTTCACAAATATTTAACAAAATGATTGTTATAGACTGAGTTAGGTGAGGTTCTCTCATGAATCAAAGCATTAATAATACATTTTTAAAAATGTATTGTTAAGTTAGTTAATTGCCAAATTCCACAGTATTACATACTTAATATCTTTCGTTGTGAGGAATATGGTTTGCATCTTTTATCTACAAATAATTTCCATATTGATTCTTAATGCTTGGAAATCCATGAAAATTCTTGAAGTTTATAGTAGTGTATGAAAATGATTTGAAATAGGGTTTAAAAATGTATTAATAAAAGGTCCCTCAAAATGCTTAACATTGTAACTGTTTTAATTAGTTTGTTTTGGTGAAAGCTAGTCGGTTAAAAGATGATTGTCCAAGTTCAAAATAATGATATTTTTTTTTAAGGCTTTAAAAGCGCAGTCTGTTTATGGGGGAATGTTAAGAAGCTGGAATGACTTCCTGCATCATAAACATTAGCCCAGCTGAACAAAAAGCTTAATCTGAGTGATAAGCTTAGTCTATAGACGTTTCATAAGTCTAAAATAAAGTGTACAATAACTACTAACATTATTAATGTCATTTTTATTCCTCGGTTATCTAGATTATATATGTGGTTAAATTCAGGGGGAAAAATACAGTTATGGCTAAAGCAATTGGAACAAGGACATTTCGCTTGAGGACGTACTTCATAAAAAACACATGCTTCAAAACTAGAGCAACTGACAGCTGTTTTAAACCTTATGTTTGCTGTTACATAACGCCGCTGCTTTAGCTACATTTACCATAAGCTAATCTTTTATGATATTACTTTTGTTTGTTCAGAAATAAATATCTAAGATAACATTAGTTTGTTGAAAACAAAAACAATTTACCTTAAAAGTGCTTGAGCCTTAAGTTAGTGTTTAGGAAGCTTAAGCATTATTATTAAAATCTAAAAACATTTTATAATGATCTTTATAATGACTATAATGATGAACGCCATTTTTATTTTATTAAAGTAACAAAAAGGGAAAACCAGCTGGAAATAATGTTTTTTTTTGTTTTTAACTTTGTTTTTTAAATTCCTTTAGGTTCTTGAAATGCATTTGCAAATGTAAATCCCTTTTTAGTGGAAAACATTTTGACAGCACTCTCAAAAACCGAAGTAGCACAATGTTGAGAGTCATAAACTACATGCAAGGGGCATTAAAACAGGACAGAAGTTGTTGGATGCGAAGAAATATGAATTATTGATTTAAAAACACTACGTGATTCAGCTTTCTGCTGTTTCAGGGTGCATTCTTCCACTTGTCTCCTGTTCTTACATTTTTCAGATTATTTTATTTCACGTCAGTTCTTAACACACAAATCACATCTGACAAACCCATGTCTGTTCATGGCTGCAGAAATCACATGAACATCGAAACAACTGTAAGGGAATTTAAATATTAAATGCACTTTCTTTAAAAGTGGGGAAATCATTTGAATAAACAGAAAAGATGCCAGAACCTAATTGAGAAGGTGTTGGTTTATTCATTCATATTTAGAAAGCACCACACATTTCCAGCATCTTCGCGATCACATCCATCTCCTCAAAGCGAGAGGAGTCTCTAAGTGCCTGTTTTATTTATTTATCCTAAAACAGAAGGATTCTTCAAGCTTAATGCAGATTTTGCCGTTCGGAGATGGAATAATGGATGTAGACTCATGTATTTTTAATGGCTTCATGTTGTGTGGCAGATAAACATGGTGTTTGAGATGTTTTCTCTCCACTGAGCTGTGTATTCCCAAGATCTTGCTACATTCTGTACTGGAGAATCAAAGAAAAAAAAAGCATTTTTACGACCAATGAAAAAATAATGTTTCCAGCAATTTAGGCAAAGAAAGAAAACAAATCACCTCATAATTGTTCTATTTGTGTTTTACTTTCTTCCATGTTTCTAGACATTTTTAAGGATGTTGAAACTTAGATGACACTAGGTGAATTTTAGCTATTGGCATTCAGTGAAGTTTTGTTCATTTTGCAGTGTTTAAAAATAGTTTGCTCATTGAGACCATTTGAACCCATTTATAAAAAGTTGTCTTAATTATATGGAGACTTTGATTGGGCATCGGTGGAGGAAGATGAAATATGTTGTGTGGGTGTGACTGTAAAGGATATTGCTAGCTGTTCATACATAATTGAGAGCTCTTGAATGTCAGCCCTGCTGGAGCAAAAAAACATTGCAGTTCTCCAACATCTGACACATGCAGAGAATCTGAACTGGAGCAATGCATGTATGAGATGAATTAGTTCTGTGCATCACAGTATTATGTTTATATAATCATAAGTAATTGCCCTAAGATACAAACAATGTAGTTCTTGATCTGTGCTTTCGTGTTTAGGAAACAATTTTCTCAAATAATTTTTTTTTCTTCTACACCATTCTGTTTCCTCATCTACATCTGCAGTCACAAAATGACTCAATAACTGGATTATTATGAAAAAAAAATCTGTCAAAAAAAAAAGCATTGTGATCTGAAAAAAACATGCTTTTGATGGGGGAAAAAACATTTACCTGAAACTCTGAAGTCACAAAGAATCATGAAAGCTCGGAGAATTCTTCCTCCTGTATGCCAATCACATCACTGGTGCTTTCTTGCATAACTGTCTAAGATCCACTCATACCCTCACAAGCTTGTACAATCCTACTAGCCCTCCAGAAGCTTGCTTTCAGAAAAGGTACAGCGTCTTTTGGTGTCGTCTCAGAAAGACAGAAAACGTATTAACAGAATTTTCTCTGCCTGCCCCTGGCCAATGGAACAAGCTCCCTGGCCAAGTTAGAAAAGCACTATCAATTTTCAAAAGCAACTAAAAACTCTTCTCTTCAGTGAGCACTTACAATGTAAAAATTTTTTTTTTCGAATTATTCCTTTCTCCTATCACTTTTACGTTAGCTTGATAAGCTGAGGCAACCTCTATTTGGAACTACCAGAGTTAGAAATTACGTGTCATCTCCCCCTTAGTGTAAGTCGCTTTATTCCACAGTCGATATGAATACTAGATGCTAAATAATCAGACAGGGAGCTTCAAATTGGCCGGTCTCATTCTGTTTTCATTCATGTGAATACTTTACACTGAAGAGATCGTTGGGAAGTTTTTCTCTGTTGTTGAATGTTTTGAAAGTCAAAGTTAACAGTTAAAAGTGTTCTATTTCTCATTCCTCACTCAACCTGAGTTCGTCCAGCTAAGTGGAAGGTTGAATTTGTTGAGTTTTAGAAGATACTCTTATTTCAGTCAGATGGATGTTCTTGTTCGGCAAGCATAAGTGGAGTCTACTATGGGAAGGGAATCACCAGAGTGATATAAATGTTTCATGTGTTAAAGTAAGTTTCACTTTTTCACATTGTATTTAGAAATCCTGAATAAACTACAACTATTCTAATTATTCTATCAACCCATGATGTGCTTTTGGTTTATGAAGTATATGAGCACTCTGTAGACAGTCCTGTAACATTATGCTAAACATCAAGAAATAAAATATTTCTCCGATAAAAACTAAACGGATTTTATCATCAAAATGTCTATTTTATTTTACATTATTATTATTTATCTTACGTCATTATTTATCCTTGTCCTGAGCGAGAATTGGTAAAACAGACACAATTAACCACCAACGGTTTAATTTTAGATATGTAGTGCACAGCTTATTCATGATGCCTTTAATATGTCAATGGTGGCCAAAGATGATGGTATAGACAACATATTCCACTTCAAATGTTACGACATCACATCATCAAACTTAGGCACAACTTTTTTTCTGCGTAGTCAAAACAAGATTGACAAGGTGGTTCTTCACCTCCATGTTGTGCGTTTAAAACTGAATGTTGCACGCTTAACCTTTGTATATCCCTTACTTGGATAAAAGTGTCTATTAAATACAAACACTGAGCATCTGTCTGCATTTCTACCTTTATTTCATAGCTAATTCTTATTCATTACAATATTAATTGTGAAAGAAGATGGAAGAAGTCTTGAAAGAACACCTTTTTGTTAGTTTTTTTGTGCCAAATCAATTTTGAACAACCTATTTTTTTTACCTTTTGAGTTTAAGTTACTTCTCTCACTTTCTTATGTATCTTCTAGGAGGTCTGTACTATGAGAGTAGCCCATAACACGAAAACCTGACTGTGTAACTCAATGAAATACGAGAGGTGACGGCATGCTATTTATTTCCCGTTGAGCCACAATCTCTTCAAAGATGAATGGACGCTCTGTCATGCGAGCGAAGAGCCAGCTTTATTTTTTCTGACTTTTTCCTGTTTAATGTGATATATATTTCATGTGTGCCATCTTTGTGGTCTCTCCCCTTTTTGAATTTTCTTTCAAAGCGCATACAGCTCTGGTTATTGATGTGCTAGCTTGAGTACATTATGCTTTATTTGTTGGTAAGCACCATTTTTGCATATTGACAGTAACAAGCAAATGCATGTATGGAAATTCTAATATAAATTGACTGATGTTTAGAGGTTTGGTTTCTGCTCGCTAAGCTCTTCTCATGCTTCTCTTCTGTGCTTTATTGCTAATCCTCACCAGCAGCTCTAAAGAGTCCAACTTCTGTCTTTTATCTTGTGTTACCGTAATGATATACAGTATGTCTCCTCTTTCTAATGTGCATAAAGCTATGAAGGGAACAGAGACTACGGAATGATGAAAAGGCTGCTAGTTCTTGCTTGAGATTTGGGAATGGGGTGGGTAATCTTTCTGTAATGGCTTCAGCTTTTATGATGTCACTATTTCATGTGTTGGCACACGTTTTATGGATTTTTTTGTATTCATGAGAAAATAAATAGGAAAGATTGTGAGGAATGGAAGTACATGTCCAAGCCAAAATGTAGTCTTGATTTTGGAATGTTACAAGGTTGTGTGGAAAACATTTACAGGCAGCGTGATTGGGTAGTGGTTAGCACTGGAGCTTTTCACAACGACACAGCTTGGTTCTTTTCTGCCAACTTTTGCTTCCAAAAGTCCAAAATAGTCAAGTCAGGTTGATAGACCAAAGTAAAGTCCCACAATAGGGACTAATAACATGTCTCGGGTGTGCGGACCTGATTTAATCTGAGGCAATAATAATATTAATGTGTTTATTTTAATATAGCGCCTTTCTTTAGAAAAAAGGCAGCTTTATAAGAACACAACAGCAGAACACGAACACAACAAACAAAACCAAATAAAACAGCACACTGTACAACAGACATAGGATGTATAAGAAGGATACATAGGAAGAAAGATATTTGTATTGAAAATATATCTTGATTATTTTTGGAGATATTTTACTTAAAGCCCTTATTTCAAAAGCCTTATTTATTGATTTGATTTGGAGACTGTTATTGTGATACATCAGCACCTTGTAATCTTGTGTCTTAGCTGACAGGGTTGCTTGCATCTCAAACCTGACCTCAATTTCCCTGGACAAAACTGGACAGTGGTAGCCATGCTGAAGGTTGCAATTCAAAGAGACTGTCATGTCACTTCAATTACTGAAAACTTTTTGTTTACAACAATATGTATCAGCCTAGAAGTTAAGTTTAGAGTGTGTAAATTAATGCAGTTGCCACACACAGCTCTAGTTTTGATCTAAAAAAATCTGCCCCGATGGAGCTTCCATCTCCATTCTCCTCTCCTTCAAATAAGTCTCTCAATATTTGCCACTGTTTTCAACTGACGTTAGCTACAAATACAGGAGTTCTTCAACAGTAATATGCTAGTTCATACAAATATATATACATATATGTACGTATGTATGTAGGGCTGCGTCAATTGTTTTACATTGAGTTTGTGCTGGATACTGTCAGGAAACCCTAATTCTGTACATCTCCCACGACCACAACAAAACGCCTACTCGGCGTTGCAACAAAATGAAATCCGCTCTGCCAGTCTGCTTTTCTCAACTAGTCATGTATTCCCATTGGCTTTACATACAAAATGTCTGCCATGAGTCATTTTTCATCAAGGGTTCACTCTGTTCTTCAGAGTCTAACCGGAACAAATATACTTCAGACACTGGTTAGATACTTTTTTATAATATGATTTGTAGATACTAATTCTCATTTCGAAACTTAACGTATGGATAATGCACCAAGTGGGAAGAACAGCTTGACTGAGATTTCCGATTATTTAAAAAAATTTTCTGGACTAATTTAAAACACATCTCAGTTGTATATACCAAGAGATGGCATCAGTGATAATTCATTTGAAATACTTAACAACTAACCTAAAAAATAATATATAAGAATGTACCCTAAATATCGTTATTGTTTTAGAGAGTTTTTGCTATTTTTTACTTTATAGGACAATGGTATATTGATTAAATTCACAAGGAGGTCGAGTCTTAAAGCCTAAGCAGCTTTGAGATCTTTGTTAATTTTAATGTATGGTATTACAATATACAACAAGGGTGCATGGAGAATAAAGTAAGGTGAGCTATAAGGACAGGGGATGTGATGGTAACACATCCGTTGTGATCACTTGTTTTTCCACATTGCATTTAGACTCTAATACAATGGGGCTTTACACAAGCTCATGGTTTGGACAAACAAGACAACTGTATCTTTCACTCAGTTTCAGATGCAGTGAAGCAGGGACGCAGTAAAATGAGTGATGTTTTAAAACCTGACAGTTGTGCACTGTAAGCGATTTTACACGGTTTCTCTGTTTTCAAGCGTCACTTCTCCCAACCACTTTCCTAATACACACTGACACTCTGTTTTGATATCATTACTACATTATACTGGCAATTTTGAGTGAAAAAAATATCCTACTTAGAAAGTCGAAATTCATAAATAAATTCATGTCAAACTGCACTTAATATTGATTTTTTTTAGTGTTCAGATTCAGTAATAAGGTAAAGAGTGCATGAATATTTAAATACGATCTTCATTTCTGCATCTCCTAATGGCCTGAGCTCCTCCACACTCAATTTAAACACAATTTAGAAAATGTAATGTATTGAAAAATACTGAGATTTGGCAATAAATCATGAAGAGAATATCTCAGCCCTATTAAGGTAGTTCACTATTGGCCCCCAGAGGGGCTCGCACAATTAGATTTCTGTTTGTAAGCTGTTCAATTACCCTTCTGCTTTTATTTTAAGGGACTTCTATAGCTTTTAAGCATTTCACTTATAGAAACAATAGAATGTTCTGTTATTACAAATCTAAGGAGGGACAGCAAGTGAGGACATCATGCTCAGTTGTCCATGTGTGCATTTCTGAATGGGAAGGAATTTTCATAAGCAAAACATATTTTCTTCAAGATCTTTTACCAAATAAAAAAATGTTGTTCATATGCCCAAATAGATGGGTGCTAAACTTTAACTGTCTATAACATGGGCCTACAGTGCATGATGTCACTCATATGTTTCAGCAGAATACAATTGAGGCTCTGAGTTTTAGTCACACCTCCTTCTTGGTAAACCATTTTTTTTGTAGTGCCAAAAAACGAGCAAACAACTCAATTTGGTGGATAACAAGAACAAATCTTCAGTGCTTTGTGAGTAGCTAGAGTAACCTCACCTTTAATAGTGAAACACTTTCAATCTTGTTATAACTTTAACAAAACAGTAATTAAATACTTACCCCTCAGAGTTGTCATGAATATCAAAGTTAGTAATATGAATAAAAAATACTTATGTGACCGGGGAAATTAGATCAGGAATCTGCTCTCTTGTGCCCCTTCTCTAGAGGTCAGACGGGGAATTACAACTTTAGCCACTAGCTATTGTCTGGAGGGAAAGTGAAGTGCTGCTTGGTGCTAAGAAGAATACAGGCACGTGTGTGTCATCAGCCAATGATTTATTGACTCTTGTAATGGATCAGGTCATATAAAATAATATTATAATTTATTACAACTAAATATTTCTATTTTTTTTTCTTGAATAAATCTGTCTTTTTGTAACTATAAACAATATGTAATTTATGTATTGCTTCAGTAAAATAATTTAACAGTTGTTCTAAATGTTTTCAATTTCTTCAATCCTTTTGTGGGAAAGGCTCTATTTTTTATGAATATAAGTCTATAAAATGGTTGGAGGTCTTAGCAGATAAGGTAACATAATTTCAAGAGTTGTGGATATGATTAGAAATGAGAACCTTGAGTGCTTCATCAGTGATTATTGACCCAATAATGGCTTACCTGACTATCATAGATGACCTTTTCTAACGATCAACTGAAGCCGAACATCCTTCCCTGTAATACAATCTATGCTGAGCTATCAAGCCTCAGCACCTCTGTATAGTACAGTAGAACAAGCAGATGCGGTTTTTACGTGAAACAAAGTCTCTTCTGTTGAAAGATGTTGATTTTGTGACAGTATATCACTTCTACTTGCTGCAATCAGTTGTTACCTCAAATATTATTTGGGGGCTTTAATGTCTGTTGATATAGAAGTTTAGAATATGACAGACAGTGTGAGGCGGGGCGGTGTTAGGCCTGGGCCACAAGTGTAACCGCTGTACTGAAAAACTGTACTGACTGTATTTTTGATCAATAACTGATTATCATACATTATATTATGTCCATCATCATTGATCATCTATTGATTATATTACATGATATTTTTATTTGCCACCTCATATTTTACACCACCAGCATTTTAGATGAATGTTTCATTCTCTGTTCCCGATGATATGTTACTGCAGTCATGAATGAATTACATGTTCGTTCTGTTTAATTTGTGCTTCAATATCATATACTGAAAAATATTAGTGCCATTTTTGGAGCATTCAACATCTTAGTTTTCACATGTGAGTGTAGAAAGAGGCATGGTTTAGCATGTATGTCTTAGGAAATATGTTGAGGGGTCTGCGTGATCTATTAGAGCTGGGACTGGGGTGGTCAGTGATTAGTATCGAGTGTATTATGTAAAGATGGCCCAGCTCTGGTGGCTAATGGCCAGCCTGTCTGCAGAAGTTATGGATGTACCCTTTTGAGCAGAGGGGTTGCACATAAAAGAGCCCCTTTTTAATTCACACTAACCCACGGTCATGCTAAATGGCTGATCCTGGAATTGAAATCCTAGTTTATACCGGAGACATACTCTTTGTGCTAACTATCGTCATTAACAGTGATGGTAAAAGAGGAACATTTTCATTTTCACAAGGTTAACCATTTCCATTGTCGGCTTCAAAGTTTGTGCCTTAGTAAAAGAAATGTGGAGTGTATTTGTTAATGTTTTTGCAACATATAAAGATTTGACAGTTTATGCATGTTTTGTTGTTTTTTTGGCACTGGAATATACTTTTAAAATTGGGGTTAATAATATAAAGTTCATATGGGGATAAAATAAGATAAAACAAAATCAACCCATCATCAAACATTTTTTATGTTTTTCTACAAAATTACTTTTTTAAATAATTTGGATAAAAACATATTAAAAATGACCTTATTTAGTGTGAGAAACTCAAATGTTTCTTTTATCAAAGAATTTGAATCTGCCTTCTACAGCAGCTGGAAGTCCATTGCAGGAACAGAGTGAACGCGCAATCTATAGCAAGATTCGAATCAGGAAGCCTCAGAGTCTGATTAAATGTTTTTTTTCGAGCAGAAAAGTCCAATAATTTTGTGATGAATTACGTAGAATAGAATAAAAACATGTAAAGGATGAATAAATTAAATCAATTAGAGCAGCGCATCATCAGGATCTAAAAGTAAAGTGAGGGTTTAATGGTATAAATCTTAAAACTTATTTTAACACCCAAATCTTAGATGGACTATGGCTAGGAAATTTCCAGCACATGTTCATGTTGTCCTGAAATTCTTCCTTAAAAAAATTCTCTTGAATCAGTTTAAAGTTGGCCACTTTATATTCCTTTCTTTTCTGTTTATGTGTCTTGTAAATACATAAGATTAGCCAGATGATTAACTAATATAATTTTTTTAAACAGACTCTCAAATGTTTCCACGTCAAATCTTTTCACCTGCTAAGTCCTTATGAAAATCTGAAATTCCTAGCTAGCGCTTTCAACACATTTCACTGGTGTTCTGACACATGAACACACTTAGCGCAAGAACCTTTCATGTTAATTGTGTCTGTGTTCCAGCTAAGACTCTCAAAACACACAAGCCTCGTCCCCATCTGCCACAAAACACTGATTGCAAATGTAGCAAAATCCTGATTACTGCATTCCTGAGCAGATCCTTTGTGTATGCCACTTCATTTTTCCTCTCTTGAGTAGATTATTAAAAATGGATCATTCTTTGTAATGGGCTCATTTCTGTCAGTTTTCATATTTTAATCCAGTTTTAAGAAAAACAAGATACATTAATCAAATATGACAGAACACTCTCTTAATGTAATCATACTAGGGAATATGACTTGCAAATGCATGAGCCCTCCCCCCTTCCACTACCTCTGCCCATGTTCTTCCATTAATGTTACAAAATAAAATAATCATGACCATTTTACACAGAGATCGACGACATGTGATTTGATGGAATTTTTAATAGCTGTTTTGTTGGATTTTAGATCAAGGATTGGTTCGTTATGGGTTCATCAAATGCTGCTCTCAGGGTGAAGACGAAACAGGGATATTTTTATGTTAAGAGCAATTAATTTTGCTTGCTTGAGTTATCTCCTCTGCTTAGTACTTTGCAGTTCATTGGATATATAACCTTGATAACTAAAGAGTGAATAAAAGCACATTAACAGTTTCTACTGTCTGAATTCTGTGCGATCATAACACTGTTTGGCCATTTGAAAACCGTTGCTCGTTTTGGTAAAATTGACAAGAAGTACTGTTTTTTTGGTTTTGGATGTAAAGGGTTTATTTGGGCCCTTAAAAATGCTTTCTTCTTTATAATACAAGTCTGGAAGACAGTATTGGGGTTTTAAGCTGATCAAACAAAGTGCAATACATCTAATAAATAGCTTGTAGGATATTTAATCTTCACCAAATTTGACTACACTTTGATTAATCAACATAAAACATTTGCATAAATCACATGATATAAATACTAGCAATGAGGATGATGATTTCTATTTAATGATAATATTTGTCAGTTTTTTGTTTCAACATCTGAATGAAGATCTGTATTTTCAGTTTTAAATAAATTGCATCCCAGCTAGAATCACTCCCTTATCGATGTCTTGGTCATGTGACTTGAATTGTAATTCCTCAGCATTCTGAATATCATTGGAGTCATTGGACATCAAAAGTATGCTTATTTTGTGTAAAAAAAAAAACAAAACAAAAAAAAAACAAGAGGATGTGAATTTGAGAACTTATCAAATTATTTGGGAGTTCAAATATTTATTATATATTTATGTTATTCTTAAGATTAAGGGCCATTGGTTCTACTTTCTCCTTTCTTGTATGTATATTTGACTGTGTGATGTGTATTTATCCACAAAATAAATGTATTTATTGATTTATTTTAACACATTTTTAGGAGTTAGTTTAGAAGAGATTGTGTTTGAAGGAATTATTGTATTTTTAAATTGAAGTGAAAATTAACAATTTTGTCTGATACAGCATACTCTTTTTTTTTTGTTTTTTTTTTTTGCTTAAGCTGCTTGAGGAAACCCATGAAGTCGAAGTCAATATCTCACACAGAGAACGGAAGCCATAATGAGATTCATTTGCAACTCAGATCGATGTTTTCCTGAGGATTACGGTTGTAAAGTAGAAGAGAGCATTAAAAAATCATAACTAAATAAATATGTGTTTGGAGAAAAAAGAGCTTGCACCCAATAGTCCTCATAAACTGAAATCACCGTATGAAAGAAAAAAAAACAGGATGAATTTTTAAAGAGGGCGGAAGGAAAATGGCACTAATGAAGAAAGGCAGTTCTAAAAGGCTGACCCAGGAGCAAGGAATTCTTCCGAGGGTACCTTGGCCATACTTAGAGAAAAGCAGATCATTCGTTAATGTCACGCACTTTTAGGAAATGGCAGATAAATGGATTCCTGCTATTATTCGGCTGCCTAAGTGAAGTGAAGGAGGAAGTGTAGCGATGAGGACAAACCCAGTTAGGAGTGATAAGTGTCTAAAAGCTAATGAAGGCTGGATAGGCCAAGGTCAATGGCTGCCAGTGAGGTGTCTGCGCTGCTCTGCTGTCCTGCTGCTTAAATATAGTGGAATATACATTGAGCTTTTAACATGCTGAAACATAGGCAAGCCTGGATGTGAAATATGGGTTTGTAATGGTGTTTTAATGACCCTCTCCCCACCCCCGTCCTGGCCTCAGGTTTGAAATCAGAGGTGAACCTTTGATATCACTGCGCTAAGTGCTTGTAATGTGCTGGAACTTTTCCTCAGTGTGGCAGCTAAGGCCATTTAGCATTGGTGACAAATGTCCTGTCTTACTTAGTTCACAAATGAGTTTCAGTGGAAATATCAGCATGAAGCAGAGTCTTTTTTTTTTACATTTTATGTATTTGGCAAATTTACTAAGTTTAGAAAGTATCTCTGGTTATTTTTTTAAACTGAGTTTTTCTCACTCTGTTTATAAAGCAAATCACATTCACCCAATCACGGGTATAAAAAAAAAAACTCTGTTCACGTGAATATGCTAAAAATGCTCTTGAATTGCTGTAAAGAAGACAGAGGGCAACAGAGTCTCTCAACTTTGAAATACATTAGTGATTCCTTTCAGTAACTGGAAATTAAAGCTAACTAACAAAATAAGAACATATTTTATATAGGAACTGTTTCGCTCTCCAAACCTCATTTATCTGACGCTCAATCGGTTCTGGTCATAAACTGGGGAGCACGTCACCAACTTTAGCAGCATAATACTGCAGTTTGGAGCGTCTGTTGTTTGATTACATACTATATATAATATACTGTCTGCTTGTGTAGCTCTGTGCATTACAGAAGATGTAGTCCTATATTTTCCAAAAAGTGGTTATGCAGTGATTATCTAAAAGTATTCTCTAGTGAAAAAATTTCACCTTGGCCAGGGATCTCAAAAAAAAAAACCCAGTTATGCTTTATCGCTGCCCTGTGTACATGTGGACTCACAGGGTAACAGCATTAAAAATGTCCGGTTACAAAATCACCGGGTACATGATTCCACTCCAGACACGTAATACAAAGTGGCTGGTCCCAGAAGTCAGCAGATTACCTTTGAGTACAAATCTATTTTAATGCCTGGTCACAATGTTTATTATTATATCACTTTGCTATTTTTGATCTCCATAACATACCTCTGAGGGACTACAATTGTTCATTATTCATTTGTTTGATATTTTAAGATTTAAAGTTCTGTATAATTAAGGGCGAAGCTATTCAAGTTCACCATTTCCGATCCACCAGATCATGTGTTTTGCTCATTTTTGACTTTCCAATAGTGATGTGAATGTGATTGAATTACCCAAACTCTGAGCATCATTTGCTCTCAGCTAAAACCTATAAGTGACGTCACGCACACTGCGCCTGTGCTATATACCTCAAATGGATATACCTAGATCACCTCAACTGGCTCCCTGAAGTGGAGGAGTAGCGGCTCTACTTTATGCTCTTCTCTCTAAGAAAGCTACCCTACAGAGAAAGTTTGTTATAGGCTGTTGTATCCTAGATCTTTTTTTTTTCACTCATAATCATCGGTGAGAATATCAAAGCAGACTAACAGCTAAAGCATTAGTTTTTTTGCAATAGAGTGGCAGCTTGCTGCAAAGAGCCGAGTCATGTTTGAATAAAATCATCTTTTCAATTAAATTGATTCCCATCTATGACAAAATCATGTCTTATTCTATAGCTAACGATTTAGATGTGTTTAGTGAAGATTAATAAATTTTTATTTGACGAGAAAGTGTTTGAGACTTGTATGACCATAATTCAAATGTACTTTCCACCAACTTGAACATTTTTGTTATGAAAGGAGGTCATTTGTCTTGCTTAGATGTTTGGAGACCATCCACCCTATAAAAACTTTAGTTTGCTACTGAGTAAATGCCCAAGACAATGATGCAAGCACAATAATTCGAGGATTTCTTTATTGATGAATTGCTGAATAAACATCTGACTGCTGACACTAAATAAATGTCTGCCTGATAGAAAGGGCTTAAAGTCTTTTCTCTTAAGCTGACTTCGAAGCCTTTCGTTTCCCTCCACTTGAGTGCTTAATGTCCTCTAAAGACCTATATTACACCCCAATTAGATGCCACTCTTGTTTCCCTACATCAAGGGCTCGACTCCTCTGGCTTGTCACCTCTCTGTGCCCAATCAATTTCATTACTCCAGTTACAGCCCAGCTCGGGGAAAGCTTTGCCCTTAAACTTCAGCTTCTACCCAGATCGATCAATAGCCCACGTTGCTGCCAAGGTTCCATTTAAAGTTCATTTATTTCAAGCCATCATATAAAACAAGACAGAGCATCAATGTGGCCCCACTCTGTTTTATTTGTCTGAGGATTTCCAGTATGAAACGTTACTTTGAGTGCTGGGAGCCGAGTGCTTAGATTAGACAGGCCGCTTTGTGCTTGACAGCTCATCTCGAAAGTGAGTTTTAACTCAAGTGTATTTAACACCATAGTCTCAGCGAATCACATCTGGAATCTTCAATCCATCCTAATATATAAGATTGTAATACTTGTTAAAAATCATTGAAATAAATGATTCAAATATACAGTGTTTTCTTATCTAACCTTCCAATAACTGCCTGTTTAATATACACCACAAGTGGAATCATTTCTTTCTCATTTCATTATTAGCATCTCGTAAACAACACCTTGACAGCTTAATGTGTTTGACAATGTCTAAGAAGTTTATAGAAACTAGGTCATAACCATATAATTGACATTTTATTTTATAATTCATATTATGTTAATGTGTGAGCATTGCCTTATGGCAAAGTTTATTGACAGAGGTTTGTCGACAATCCTTCACAATCAATATTATTAGGTTTAAAAGAATGCAATGCCTTTAGGGAACTGGCGCACATGCAGTTTTGTCAAATTGTACTTTTATTTTTTTTACAATTCACTCGAATTAGGGACATTTTAACAGTGTTTGGGCTTTTTGTAGAATGAGTTTGTTCAGGGACTTTTAACAACAATCCATGAATGATGCATGGATTTTTTTTATGATGCATTTTTTGATTTCTGCATTTTATGATGCATTTTGATAAAATGCTTTTATTGGAATTTTGATTGGTCACTGTAGTTATCTTTGCATTTTGTTTCAGAATTTGTAATGTTTTTTGTTAGCATTGATGATAAGGCAACATTTCAAAGCGCAATAGTTTTTTTTGTCAATTAGGCCCATACTTGCAATAATAGAATCATTTAAAAAGAAACATTTATATACCTTTTTTACTCGTGAGATACAACTATATAACTGTGTTTTGCTGGTGTACATTTATGTTTGCTGTGCGTTGTATGGAACACAAAAACTCACTTAGCAATTTAAAGTTCCTCACAGCTATTAACATCTTTCCTCCATGGATTTCCTGAGCATGATCAGAGATGGTAATTAACTTTAACATATATAATGGAAGAGGGTGGATTCTTTATTCTGCATTGTGTTAATATTCATGTCCTGAAGTCCTGGGAGATGCCTCTGTGGATTGGTTAGTACATGCATCTGCTCTTTCTTTATTCTCAAAAGATTCTACAAATTTTCTCAGTTTCAGGTTTAACACAGTTTTTTTTCTTTATTAATATCTCACTATTTTCACAGAGAATATGTTCACACTGTATTGGTTAATTTTTATTTAATGCTATAACAGTTTTTTTATTTAGAATACATTGATTTAATTCAGTCTACAGTTAAGGAAAGCTAAGATAAATGTAATTTAAAATTAAAACTCAAACCAATATTTTTTTTCAAGAGCTAAATATCTCGTCATCTATGAATTATAGAGATCTTCTCATGGCTTTTATTTTGAAGGGTTATTTAAGTGTTTCTGGAAGTGAATAAAAAGAAAAAAAAACATAAAACTTATAATGTGCACTGCTCTCTACCCAACATCACATAACTAAATTCTATATAATTTAAAAAACTCACAAAAAGTCTAGAAGTTAACAGTAAATTATTAAAACAACACAACTCTGCAAAAATGTGATCCAACTAAGTAAAATGGCACACCTAACAGCACAAGCTGTCATTTTTTTTAAAGTGCATTTTTACTTTGTTAGTGATCCTCAAAAGGAACAAAAAAGGTCAGCGTCATTTTTCTAATGGCAAACCTCTGTAAAATAAAGTCTAAGCTCCTCCCTGTAGTTGACTTGGGCAGTGTGCACCAGATCCCATGGAGTTATTCCTGACAAAGCTGGGCTAAATGAAATCATGCTGTTTTAATCTGAGAGTCTGGATGGAGAACTTCTACATGGCACCCATACAAAATACACAAATATCTCCACTGTAATTACATGTCGGGTTGAACAAGCACTTAAAACACAGAGTGTTCAAGTCAGGCGCACTTCAGCTGGACATCCAGAACCACGAGAGAAGCACTGAGTCTGGCTAAATGAGCATTTTAGGCTTTGATAGGTTTGAACATTGTATTGGAGCAAATGGTAGCAGAGACTTTTCAGTGGATTGAGTTACAGCTTGTGGTTGTGATGTGGCTTGATGACGTGTTGAGGACCACCGCTAGGGCACAGGACACTTCAAAGCCTGGCTGGATAGCAGAGAGACTAAGCAATAGTGAAGCACTCATTTAGTTCATCTGTTTTGATGACATTAACAAGAGTTGATGTTTCAGAGCCAAAATATGATGAGCTTTTAGCCTTTTTTAAAGTCTGAGGGATTTTAAAACTTTTCAAAACTATTTATTGACTTCAAATTCAATGTTGATTGATGCGAAGTGGTGATATTTTTCTAGATTATACTATTTCACTAAGTTTACTGGCATCCAATGTTCTGTACTCAATAACTGCGGAAAAATTTGCACTTGAAACTCTTTCTCACATTTTAATGATTAAAAAAAATTTAAGTGTTACACAGCTTCTTAATATAAATAGTGTATTTTAAGAGTGTAAATCTTAAAAGATTAAATTCTTGGTTGAAAGCACTATAATTAAGCAAGGTGCCAAAGTTTTCTTGGAAAGGAAAAAATAAAAATAAAATAAATATATATAGAATATTACTTGCTGCAAGTAAGTAAGCTATTAATAGATACTGGCTTAAACCTAATCCTTCACAAATGCAGGACTTGTTGGATGTTGTAAAATCTATATTTCGTATATCTATAATTATATTTTAATTATGTTTAATGAAAAAAAATTACGTTCTGAATGAACCACCAAAAATATATATTTATGTGAATTTTTGGTCCAACTGGATTCAGTATATAACTCCTATTAAACCTAATGTTTTGTCAGGTTATATAATCTTCTGTTTGCCTACAACTAATATGTCTCCACCTTTTCTTTTGCAATTATATATTGTATAAACGATGGATATATTTTAAAAAGATAAATTGATTTGTCATTGTCATGAGAAACATTCTGAACAGTTTTATTCTTTCTTCCCTTAGATTAGAAAAGTTATATAAAATAAAATTAGTTATAAAATTAAAAATGGTATAAAAGTGAGAAGTATTGTTACTACATGCTATCTATTATGTCTTTCTGTAATAAAAATGTCTTTCTGTAATTTTAAAAGATAAAAATCATAAATAATTAAAAAAAATGTACTAGTTTGGTTAAATGCACTCAAATATTCTTGCTGAATTAGAAGGTCTTGTGAAACCAACACTCAGTATTTTTAATAAAATACACATTTTAATGAATTGTAATAGTATCTATTTAAACAGTTTGCTGACAAAATTAAATAAAATACGCAACATTTTTGCACTTTTTACAGCACATTAATGTTTAAAAGTGTAGTGCTTTTTTGTAACTTAAATCCACTAATACATTTTAAATACACGTTATCTGCTCTGATTAAACAAAAGTATAATTAGATTTGCCCTAAAGTTAGCGTCTTTATTAACCTGGGTTTCTTTATGTGTGGAATCTGGAAAAAGTATTTGCTCTGTCGGATTCATCAGGATGCGCTGACTTTGCCAGCTACTATTGCCAGTAGGTGGCGCTTTAGCTATACATAATTGATCTCTTCTTCCACAGAGGGGTGTCTTGGTTCAGTTTTAACTGATGGATAGTCTTCGGTGGCTTACACCTGACTTAAGGGCTAGAAGAAATGTGTTAACTAGTAGAAGCATTCAATGAAGGAGAACATTGACTTATATCAAATAAAACTCTTTATTGTAATTGTTTTATCAGTTAATCAGTTAATCAGTTTATCAGTTAGTAATATAGCAGTACCTGAAGAACAGTTTTTACAAAGCTTAGATTTACATTTTCTGTCTTAAATACCCAAGCAGCATGTCTTCTCTATTTCTTAAATAATATCTGAATTAGTACACATAGCGTTATTGTCTATTAAGGTTTTTCTGAGGTAAACATTTCTCCCGTTCAGCAGATCTTCTTGTTTTTATCTGGGAGTTCTAGTGAAATTTCTTTCAGTTCAGGTGTGGGTCAAGACCGATCTCAAATTTCGTTTCATTTGCACCAGGACATAGAGACGCCCTTCCCTAATGATAGTCAATAATATGAATGACTTGGTAGACACAGGCTTTCTGGAACTCGTCTGTCTCCGCTTAAACTTGCCAGAAGGAGACAGGCTTTATTTTCAAGAACACTCATCTGATTTGCAATTGAAGAGCACTGTCAATAGAAAGAAAAGGTGAGCTTTCAAGGACTCGGACCGTTTACCTGTGTCATCAAGAAGGACGCAATTGCTTTTTTTCCCCCCTGAGAGGAAATGAAAGCGCTCCTTGGTTTCTAATCTGTAGCCTATCATGTACAATGCAGAAAGAAGCCTTTCAGAAAGAGATGTATAACTGCAGGAAGTACATCTCCTCTGTATTAAGCCTTCACATTAAAACAATGTCGAGGTGATATATTTAAATCCAGCTCCTATTATTTTTATTGTTATTTAGCATTTTCTCATTCCCTGCCTCGCATCTTTGGCTGCCAGATGTGTCCCGGGCTGAAGAATTATTTCTCATCCCCTGAGTCAAATAAATGCAATCAATATGAGCATTGCTCTCAGGCCTTGAAATATTACATTAATGTTCCATGTGGTGACATTTTAGCTGGAATTTTCAAATACATCATGAAGGCTCAAATTAATATTTATCAGTGAGCGCCTGTTTTATGATTTGCAAAACAGTATTAACGCCGAGCCCGAATTAAACTCGTGGTGAGATCACAGTTGTTGTAGATTACCTTCAGATGAAAGGATATTTTTAACCTTCAGGACTCAACGTGGAGAACACAAAAGATATCTATTACGATATATTTGCACATGAACACAAAACACAGTTATCTGCCAAGTCTCATAGTGTGAATTACACATGAAAGTATGTTTATTGCATTCTTTTTTCTGATCCCTTAACCATAATAAAAGCTGTAAATCAAATCAACCAAATTGTGGCGTTTAATATTTGGATGCTTCTGAGGCTGGTTGTACTTTTTCCCTTCAAACCAAATCCATTCCTTTGTTACTCAAACTTGGTTTCTGTTTAAAGCTTCCTAAACAATACTGTCAATTTTAATAGTATGCATGCAGCACTTCTGGGAATTGCATCTTATCATTTATAGATCTGTTTTAAATTATTCTTGTCATTGAATACAAATTTATGCCGCCATTGATCTCGAAGGGAAAATATGAAACGATTTGGGGTGGCTGTTTGGTGACCCCCAGGTCAAGGAGAATTTAACATTGGTGTTATTGAGCGTGGCACGCGTTCACCTGCCGCCCCTCTCCTGCTCCCTTTTGTTTCTGCTCATTTGCATTTTGTGTGCGTGTACGAGCAACAGATTAACCGAATGCGATTTGAGACTCAAAGTAATCACGGACTTAGCCTGCCCCTCTTAAGGACTTGATATGATTGCACACTTTACTCTGAAAAAGCTCTAGCCAGCAACATTAAGCAACTTGTGTTGTTTTGAAGCAATTTTTTTAAGTTCTTCTGCCTATAAAACAATATAGCTCTGCACCATAAGCTCAATAAGCTCTTCTGCACCATAAAGCACCAAAATAAGAGGGTTTTGATTGTAATGTACTCTGCATGAATATGTAGACATCTGAGTTGTAAATGTTAAAACTGAATCGTGTTTTCCTTTCATCGCTTTGGAATGTGAGTATCAGTTCAGTAAGAGCTATTCATATTTTTATTGGAAATGGAATTGTGTAAACTGTTTGCTTTCTTTCACTTTAGCTGTCTTTGATGAGCTTTTTAAATGTATTTATTTATTTTACGATTTGCAAAGAGTTCAGATGCAAAACCATTACTTTAAAGCTGACAAAAGGAATTCGTCATGAAGGAGGAATAGCTTAAATACAGGAGACAAGAGAAAAAATAGCTTTTTAAAGATAGTTTATTTTCCTTTTTCTTTTTCAGGTATCACTAAAAGTTAAAATCAACAAGTAGGGTTTACATATACATTTAGCTTTTCATATATGGCTCTGTAATTTTGAGTATTCATTTCAGCATTTTTAGATGTAAATGAAAAGGTGTTTAATTCACTTGGTTTTTAAAATTCATTGATATTTTTTCGCCGTTTTAACTTTTTCAGTTTTCCATTCCTTTATTCTTTCTGAAGGGATAAACATGATTTGTTCCCTTTATCACAATTCACTCTCTGAAAGTTACTGGTGTTTAATCATTAATCTTTTTCAAAGTTTTGGGGACAAATTTAGGGAAATTCTTAATCAAATGTTTTCATTACCATTCAACAAACTGTTCAACCGTAAACAATATGCTAAACAACATAAATTTAGTTCCTGAGTATAGACCTTTTTTAATCGCTCTCACCAAGCTTTGCCTACCAGTGCTACAATGCTTGCCTCCAGGCAGATTATTTGATTTCTGTGAATAAATGCAAGCCATTTCTGCTGCAGGACACTTACAAATAATGTGGACAGATACATTTTTTTTAATTGTTGAGAGAATATGAAAAGTATACCAGAGCTACACACGCAAAAAATAAAAGCATAGTCTGCTAATACTTCCATTTTAGTCTGGGCTAAAAAAATATCAGTATCAGGTTCTGTTCTGACAACTTCAATATTTTTAAGCTTTCTTTTAGAATGTTGTTGTTTTTTCTCCTGAGAATACAAATGTGAGTTTTCAGGAAAATAAAAAAAAATGTAGGTGTTAATATAGCAAACATTTAAAATTATATAAAATATACAAATAATGTTTCAGTACACGTTAACCACTATGAGCCTAAAAACTAAATTTTTATATAGTTTTGTTTTGAAATAGAAATTGATGACTTGGCCATTAGCAGCATCACATTGTAGGTTTTTAAATACAAAATGAACCCATTTTAAGCAATTTCTTAAAATCTCTTAAACAGGCAAGACAAAAAAAAAACATTAATCTTCACAGAACTTTTAAATCAGGAACTTTTTTTTTCTAGGTTAAACTATATGGGTACATGAAGCTTTTGTATTAGTGTAGCGAAAAAAAACAACAACTTTAGGTTTTCAACTCTGCTATGACAAAAAGTTTATAAATTATAAATAGATTTAGAAATTGATAAAAAACAGCATATTTTTGCCTCATATGGCTTATTTTTAAGAATATTAATTAATAAAAAGGGGCCATTACACAGGGGTCCCTTTATGGGACCATTACACAGACTGCCTGATTGCACATAAGTGAACTTACTATTTTAAGAAATTAAAGACTATACCGTCACATAGCGAATACTGGGCCCCCCAAAATGCCAGTCACCTATTCCCTTCACCACCTACTCAGATCTCAGCTGCATGCAAGTTTTAATGTCTGCTGCTAATGGTGTGATCATGTAGACCAGAAAACATGTTGTAAAGAAGCTTAGGATGGTAGAAAAGCTGCCAGGAAAGTGTCTCTGGCAAGAGGCGCTTGCATGCATGTGCATGCATGCGCTTTAAAATGGTGCATGCATGTGCTTTAAAATGAGCTGTTTACATTTCGTTTTGCTAATGTTGCCAGTGCTTGGCCCGGTTGAAGTGCTTCATGCAGAAGCAGGTGTCCATACTCAGCGTGGTTTTCCCCCGTGGCTCTGTGATGGAGAACATCTGGAGGTCTGCTCCCAGTGCACAGATCAGTATGGTGCATGTCGGCACATGGCTCCTGAGTTCCCCACAGGGTGCAGAATGCCTCCACATTCAAAATCACTTACACTACCTGTGTCAGGGAGATCCTTGAAATGGTTTACTGTACAAACAGTGATCAGTTTAATTTGTGTAGCTTTTATTAAAAATCTTTTATAAACTGATTCTGATTCCGATTGTGTGAGGTCTCATATTCAAATATCTAAATAAGTTTCCTAAAATACACCAGACACCGGTCTCATGCATGCATTGTTTTGAAGGAACTTCTCTCCTCGGTTATAGATGGTCCTAGATTATTCTGAGAATTGAGTGGAAACACAGACATATTACTTAATTCTTTATTAATGGTTTTATTAATTCCTACATGTAAATGTTCTAAAGAAAGAGTTTTCTTCTAGTGCTATGTAAAGTATGTAATTTTCTAGCTATATTGACAAAGAGAAAGCTGTTGCCCGTGTAGCTTTATCTTCTCAGAGACCCCATAGAAAGCAGAAGATAGCATTTCCAAATTGTGTACGAACATTGCTTTAATGTTAAGTGAAACGTGCAAAATGTGAAAGGGGTGTAATGTGTTTGAGAGATTATTCTATCTGTGAGTGGATTGATCTTTTCACACAAAACAAATGCAAATAAATTCTTATTTTTTGGTATTTTTAGCTAATGGAAACATTGTTCTGCAGTGAGTGCTTTGGAATTCAGGAAAGCTGGTGTATAAGGTCACATGAGTGTTTTTGTTTTTGGTAAGATGCAGCTATTGCATGCATGATGTATTACCTGGATGTAATGTAATAGGTAATTGTTGATGTGTAAATTTTATGAGTTGGACAATGTTGGTATGTCTTACCATTAATTGGTTTAGAAAAAAAGAAAAATGAACAGAAGTCACACAAAGTCACAGTGTGTGACTGGTGGGGTGTATTTGGTGGTGAGCAGGAGGCAGGAGGCCGTAGGCGTGAAATGGCAGCCACGTTCTCCGAGACGCAGAGTGGCCGAGGGCTTTCAAGGTAGCTCATCACCACCAGTGTGTGAATGTGGAGTAAATGAATAATGAATGAAAGTTTGTAAAGTGTCTCTGAGCATCTGGAAAAGTGCAATATAAATTGAAGGCATTATTATTATTATTATTATTATTAGTAGTAGTAGTAGTAGTAGTAGTAGTAGTATTATTATTAAAAATGTATTTAGGTCAATGAAGAGTAATTAAATCAAATCCCCTTTCTTAAGGTCAGAAAAGTCTTGAACTGTTTCCGTCTACTCAGAAGGATTCTATCTCAGACAGAGGTGATTGCTTTATGGGGAATCTGTTGTTTACCCGGACGTTTCTGATTTAATAACTAAACATTCACTGTTATGTTTGAAGCCCAGATTTTTTCACTTCTCTCTTTTTCAATCAATAAATTAAATTAACCATCAAATTAATTTGACTCAATCAGTTTCAAATGAATCTCTGTTTGTTTTGGTTTCACAAGATGCATTCTGGGGGGTTGCTCTTCAACAAAGTCACTATTTTATTTTTAATTACAAACTATTTTACTTCTATAAGCAAAGATGTAATCTGGTTAGTTAACCACTGTTTGGATTATTGAGTGAAACATAACCTTCTCCATAAAATTTTTTTAAGAATAAATTTTTTTCTGAGAAATATTTAGTTTTCTTGTAATCTTGTAGCAGCATGCCTAAAGAATATTTTCGCACCATAGATTCAGCTAAATGCTGAAGACTGCAGAGATGCAAATTGAAACGCAAGAAATTTGGGAAGAATGCAATACAAAAATTCAGTTATTATTGAAAGCCATACACTTCTAAAGATGAACCAGAACACAAAAGGATATGCAGTCTCTCCATCCACCTGTGTAGATGATCAAAGAGTGCTTCTTAGTGTGCTATTTTTATTAATATGCTTAATTTTAATATAACGTGTTAAGTATATATATATATATATATATATATATATATATATATATATATATATATATATATATATATATATATATATATATAACGTTCATCAAGAATGTTAAAATAGCTTAAGAAGTACACATTGAATATGTAATTGAAATAGACTGAGCTTGATTATTCATCTAAAAATCTAAAGTATCTAAAAGTGTTACAACTTATAAGAAATGTAACTTTGTAACCACAACTTTCATGTTCTTTTAATTTTAAATTTAAGAACATATCATCAAAATGATGAGATTTTGACTCATCAGTGGAGCATGCAAACACATTACTTGAGGTTTAAAAAAAGTCAGCAACTTTCGCATTTCTAAATGAGAGGTTCATCCGACACTGTGTTGCCTGCTCCAGCACCTGTCAGGCTATCTGTCTTCTCCACCACCAGAATATTACCCCTTCTCCTGCAAATCCACTCAGCATTTGCAGAACTTTTCATACGTCAAATGATCCTACCCAAATGCCCCATAGGACATAACTCACAGCCTAATTTTAGTCAATATACTAGCAGAACCTATAACTGGCCCCAACTGGCTTAGCTTTTTTTGTTTGCCGGGAAAAGTCACCGTAGATAAAATATGAGCAAATTGGCTTCTTCAAGTGAAGTGAAAGATTGAACTGAGTATTGAATTTGTCTCAGGTCTTGAAGTTCACAGATTCTGTCGAGGCATCTCTTGTTTAGCTCAGAAGACTCTCTTAAAAAGGTTAGTTATCATCCAAGGTTAATGAAGTTAAAATCAAGAGGAACTTCCAGTATTCTATCGGTCATTCCCTCTCTCGACCGGAGTCTAAAAAAACCACACTTTCTCTCGCTGGTCCTCATGGAACCTGATCAGATTGCTTGTTAATTTCATCATTTCAGTTTTATGGATTTTCCAGTTGGTGCACTTTTCATAAACACGCTTTTCACCCCACACACCCTTTGCGGCCTCCCCTGTGTATGTCAGCATTTTCTCTGTAGGAAGAATTTGGAGGGCTGAAAGTTTATAAATAAGCCTTCTATCAAGTTCCACAACAGGTGCGACCTCCCTGTGTCCTAAAACTGAACACTTTCAAGGGCTGATATCTGAAAAGAGGGGGCTGCGAGCAGAAGAGGGGGATTTACTGCTATCTAAAATAGAGACCTTCATCAACCACTGACTGGAGCTTTGCATGACTCCTGGCCTTAGTTTGTTTTACACAAAACACAGTTGCCCTTGTTCGACTTACTCACATATCATGCTGTTGGTCGACCCATTAAAGTTGAGCATGAACCCTTGTGCAGCAACTGTATGATTAAACAGAGAGAGTTTTCCAGAGAGAATCTCTTGGATCAATGCAGATCCTGTCGTGTAGCAAATGCACACTTGTGCTTAAACCATATGTTCCATGGCTCTATTCAAACCACCCCTAAACAAGAACATGTATACCTCACCAAAGCCATCTATTTACAAGAAATGTACAGACAGTATGGTGGACTGTTCAATTGGAGTCTATTGTCTGATTCAGAAGGACAGTAAGTGCTGGAGCGAGGGGCTCACCACTGACCACTGATCTTTGCATCATTTACTGAACAGGCTGATATGCTTTTATGTGGTGGGTTTTTAAATCGCATTCTACATTTGAAGGTTTTTGTATTGTAAAGACTTTTCATTGGACCATTACTTCTTTTCATTTTAATAACAGTGCAGCTATATCCTTGGATGACTTTGAGATATCAGAGAGGTTTCAAAAATTATTTTTATTTTATGGATATTGCTTTTTTATATTTATCAGTCTAGTTTTGTGTTGTGGTTTTTCTCTTCTCTGAGAATTTTTACATTTGAAGTAGGATGAATGTTGAAGTACAATTTGCTCTTTTTTATTTTGCCTGATGTAGATTTGTCTTGCACATGTTTTGGGTTTATTTTCAGGATGAATAACATGAACATATTTGGTATTCCCTGTGGAATGTAACTTATCTCTGAATATCTTATCTATTAAGGGGTGGAAGCCTTTTTGACATTAAAGATGTGTTGTTATTTTTTGTTTGTGATGTTTAGTTTTCTGAGCTACCTTATTTCATATTGTTTTTTGGTTCTGGCAGCTGATCCTTTTGGAAGTGTAAACAGCTTAAAAAAGATAGATATTTGGCTGTATTGTTTTAGATTTTTCAGATTACATATTCAGATGTCTGTTTGAATGGATGTTGCCAGCTGAATGCTCCAGTAATTTATCAAAAAGAATTGATTCTACACACTCTTGTGTGTATCTAACTTCCTAAAACAATAATATGTTATTAATGTCAGTTTAAAAATACTTCCATGCTCCTATGTTTTATTTCATTACACAATGCAGAAAGTCTAACTATGTTAAACTATGCACTATAGCTCTTAAGTGTTAAATATTTGTAAAAAACTACCACCAGTGGAACTAATACATGAATTATCCCATGTCAGTCAAACCCACAAAAACTACAACAAAGATACTATGCATTTTAGCATTACCATTAAGTACAGAAACACTGCTAAACTTACACTTATGAAAAAGTATTGTCCAACATATTTACTGTTATTTTACACTGCAGGGTAACAGATAATCACTGTTGTGTCAACACAATGTGTCTGCCTCCGTTACATCAGAAATAGACAGAAATTAAGCAAAAATAACACAACACCACTGTCTTGCTCCTATTATTTATTTAGTTTCATGCAAGAATAACCTTTTTATTTTAATGTTCTCCCTCTCTGTCCATTTTTATAACCTAGTATTTATCGAGTTTTTAAGTGTTGCTTTCAGAGAGGTAGGGTCCTTTTAAGGGGGGTTAGGACTGCATGGCATCTTCATACCAGTGTCATTCAAACACGTCACAGGCATTGTAACAGTTCAAAGTCAGACAACTCTCAAGGGCGCCCTCTTCAGCTCGGTTTTGCTTGATTTGCTTGTGGACGACGTCTCTGACCGTAGCTCATTCTAAATGATGAACTTGAGTACTTTCATCATACACTTACAGAACCTGTATGCATTTTCAGGAAATATTTTCATTGCCGTTTTGCAAATTTCTGCAGTGCATCATTGTGGAAAGAATAAACGATAGCAGAGGTTTAAATCATTTTATTGTTTCCTCATTATAAACCTGTCTTGCAGAGTATTTGTGTTCAGTGGGTGGTTTTCCATGACATTGAATAATAAAGAGATCTTGTTTTACCTTCCTCACTATGACTCAGGGATATTAAGTCAGGAAACAACACAGAATATTAAGCATCAAGGATATGTAAACATAAAGATGTACACTGTTTTGTATTAGTATCAGTAGCTACTGCACATGTGTACCTTGAGAAGTAAACCCCTGACCTTTTACCCCGAACCCTGAATTAAAGTTTTTTTTTATTTGTTTTTGGCTTCTTTCAATGGATCAGAGTGGGTCCTGTGTCTATAATCTAGGAACTTCATTTTTACAACCGTTTTAAAGTTACTATTTAATCAATTTAAGAGTGTATAATATCTTTTGATTGAAGTGCGTCATGAATTAATACTTTGAGAGCACAACAGGAGTTTGATTGGACTAAACGATGAATGCAGCTAATGATTCACTGAAGAGGTAAACAGCTGAAATAGCTGAGCATCAAATGCGAGATTACTATATAAGAGCAAATGCACACAGTAGTTTGGTACAGAAAACCCTTTGTCTCACCCCCTAATCAGAGAGTGCCAAAAGCGTATAAATATTTCAGAATGAAGTGTGCGTATGAGCTAAACTCCCCCATCAGGCATCTGCTCTCCGGGTCCTCTGAGGGGGACAGGTGCAGAAACATGAAAGAGGATTTCATTTCTAAAATAGCATTTACATTTTTCTTCTTCTGGAGATCCTGGTCAGTGAGAAATTTGTGTGTAATCATACATGGGGCCCTCAGAAACTTTCAAAGTTGATCCACCAAGACATTTGGTGGCTTATCCAAAAAGGATCGAGGATGGCAAAGAAGGGGAGGAGGGGGGGATTATGAATCTAGATAAAAAAGGAGAAATGCTCAAGCTGCACAAAATCTAGCTTACTGTGGAAGATTAATGCAGCCGAAGAAAGATCATTCGTACAAAATCTTTAAACTTATCAGAATGCTTGTATTTGAGGTTTCAATTTGATCTGAAATCCCACAGACTGAAATTCCTAGTTGTATATTTCAACACTTTATTATAATAATTGGCTGTGGCACAATTATATTTTCAGCTGATGAGTTTATTTTCCAAAATGTTTGTTATAATGAATAACTTTTCAACACTTAAGATCTGCTAAATCATTTAGGTCTCGCTTTGTAACCTCAACGTTGTGAGTAACCAATGACTAAAGTACTCTTGTCAGGGTCACTTGGATCTTCATTCTGCGTCCAAAAAACTAATTACGAGAACGGATTGTTTTTTGCATCTAATTTATACGGACCCTCTTATCCTGAATTGTTCATTTATTAATTTAATTGAATGCATTCATGGAGGTTTTGACTCCTTACCTTTCAGAGCTTGTCATGTTTCATTGTCTTCATAAGGCGATGTGTTTAGATGCTGTCTCATATTTGCTTGTTTTGCCAGTCAACATAAAGTTCTGCTCAGTGGCTTGTCTCCTTAACTTAACAAAGCTCAGTGCAACTCGGTTCAAAGATTTAATTGTGTTTTGCAAGGGATGTGCGAGACAAAAAGGCAAAGTTACAAGGTCTCTTCCGCTGTTAAGCACCATGAAGAAAAGCGCTGTGATATTAAGACTAATATCTTTGACATTGCCTTGTGATGCTTGTGTTAAAAGGCCTGTTTATTTTCATCATTAAAGAAGTGTGTTGTCTAGTGAACATGCGGGTCGAGCTCGCACTTTCCAGAGAGGCTGTACATGTTGTTATTTTTTCTTTCTTTTTTTTTACTTATTCCATTCCAGCCATCAAATGAAGCTCGCTACATAATGAGAGATGTGGCAATTAATTTTCTTTTAATCAAGGTCGAAATGAAGTGAATTGGTACAGCTCTGCAAGCCCTCATTTTCTATTTTTGCAGCGATGCAAAACAAATACGATAAAATTATGGCCCTCCTCACCTTCAGTAATTAGAAAGCGTGAATGATCAGAGAAGATGATATGTGATATACAGGCGCCTGCAACTCTCTCCCCCAGAGATCACATTCCGTCTCTTTTGAAACAGATGACCATGTTTTCCTCCCTGCGTTTGGCTCTTTTTTTTCCCCCACACTTGAGTTACAGACAGAGAGAGCAGCTCAACGTGACATTGACTGCTGTGTTGTTGTAATACCTCTCAAATCTTATTAAAGAGCACGGCTGCAGAAGACCTCGCTGACTCCACAGATTTACATTAACTGTGTTGCTTCGGTAGCCTACAAGCTGATTAAGAATTTATTAAAATTAGATTTTAACTCCAGACCGATATCTTATCAACACCTTGTGGCTGAGTGGCGAGCATCTTGGGTTGACTGCATTCATAAACACATTCACTCGCTGCTTTGCCTTGAATTTCTTTAATGACTTATGTTTTGTCTGAAATGTGACGATTTGTAAAATTAGGGAGCGGTCACGTTTATATGCATCAATTCCTAGTCATCACAGTATTCTATCTTTCTCATGTGATGTGAATATTTAGAATTTGCAGCTACAGTCATTGGCTGATGACAGATGCAATGTCACATTGTTGGCCCGCTCCATTGGTTATTTAAGCAATGATTCTGCATTCTATTGAACCAATAGAGGTGAAAATGTATTGATAGGATGCATTGCATTTTAAAATTAACTTTTTACAACTAGTGTTTTGTGCTTTTCTCAATAGATAAAATAACATTTGAAGAGTTGTTGTGTCTTGATCATCTGTAGATGTTTTGAAACAATTAAATAATTTTTAAAGAAAAAAAAACTACTTTCTTTTTTTCCTCCTCTGTCTTTATCTTCTTCCTCTACTCCCTCACTGCTTTGGTTTATTGATCAGTTGATAAAATTTCCATTATGAGAAGCTGAGATAGACTTTGACGATGTAATAGATTGCATATTGTCTCCCCCCTAATGTAAGTCGCTTTGGACAAAAGTGTCTGCCAAATGCATAAATGTAAATGTAAATGTAAAGGGCACCTGTAATGCATTTTTGAAATGATGACATTTTAATGCCTCTTCTAAAGAAGTTTAGTAATGTTTCAGCAAAAAAAAAAAAAACATTTCAGTTTTTTATCATTATGAGTTGGAAACTGTTCTTGTTGGATGAATGAAACGGGTGGTTTTGTGCAAAGCCATGCCCAGGTCCACATGAGGCGGGGCAAAGAGGAGTGAAAAATTTATTGATGTTGCCAGCTGTTTTTATGTTCAACATTTGACCTGACTGACCAAACAATTATTTAAAGATAGCAATAATTGTATTTAGTTTTAGTGACTATATTGTGACAAGACAAAGCCATATAGAAATATCTGCCATTTTAAATGCACCATTAAGAAAGTGAATCAGAGATCTTTACTTTAAATATATTTCATAATACTGAAGTGGTAAAAATGGTTTGCCACACAGCCAGTAATGTGTTCAACCTGAAGACAAAAAGTGTAAAATTAACTTATTGTCTTTCAATTACATTTCTTTAGTAAATCTAATATTAGATTGCTGGTCGATCAAAAAGAAGTCAGCACTGAGAGGTAAGCTGAGAAAACTGCTACATTTGCTCTGGATCTTTGCTTTCTAAAAAAATAAAAACACTTTTTGTCAGTTGCTCTATCACTGGTAACGACTAAGGGTCTTGTGTTTAGAAATACATTCTGAAATAAAGCAGCAGTGATGCTTCTTTAGAGAGAGCTTCTATTCGCCCATAAAAAAAATAGCAGACATTATGCAAATTGTCCAACACGACTGGTGGGGAGGGGAACAGTTAAACTGATATTTCAATCAACTTGGGTCACAAACTATTAACTGCTTGTCCTGAAAACAGCTCAGAATTTTGTTACCATTTTAGTGTTACTGATTTAACGAAAACATCTTGATAGATTGTAATAACTTAGTTACATGACAAATATTTTCAAACAAAGGGGCAAATTGGTTCAGTTATGGAGTTCTTGTAACAGGAGGGATGGCGGTTCATCTCAGCCAAGCCACTTCATTGAATGCATTATTATTATTAGTATTGTTGTTGTTGTTGTTATCAGATAAAAAAGATGCAAAATGTGTTTTTTGAATTTACGTCAATTTGTTTTTGGAAACTCATTAAACATACTATTGAGCTTTTAAAAACATAGCTGTGGTATTTTAATGTTGTTTGATCTACCTCACCTACTGTCTTAATAGATAAATTACAGGATACTTCAGCCTATATTCACACTAAATAAACTAAATGCTTCGTTGCATTATATATTTTTTTTCACCAACCTTTTTTACCGAGCTGCATGTATATTGAGTATGTTTTTCATATGCTTTTACATTTTAAGTATTTGTCCATTACTGTGTTATCTACACAATTCCTCTTGTTTCTGAATAATGAAATTGTTATCCTTTGTGTTTGGCTGATTTCATACTGTAAGGCTGCACACTTTCATTTCCCGAGAAAGTGATTAAGGAAGTGACCACCTACCTGTTATTGTGAACACCAAATAAATGGACAGAGAACGCATTGTTTCTCAGGGGGTTTCCAAACATTAGTATCAAAACAAAACACTTAATTCAGCAACTAAACACCTGCAGATTTTTAATGCAGACCCCAGGTGAGATGATATCGCACGTGTATGTTCACTACTCCAAAAACGGCAAGAAAATCATGATGCAGATTAGGGATCTTAAAGAAATAACCTGACTCATGACTGAAGTGAGCATTAACTCTAGTCAGCAAAGAAGGGATAGAATTCTAACAGCTGCTCAGTTGGTTGAGCGTCTCCATCTCCTCCTCCCTCAACTCACCCATCAATCCAGAAAGCTGCCTCTTCTCTACTGAGCACAGGCAGCTGCCAGCTCTCCTAACTTCCGGCTGGAAGACAGGCGCCTGCTTCTAGAGGACATTGCTTGTACATATCTTTATCTAATTAAGGTAAATGCCAGTTGCCTGCCCTTCCAAGAGATGCTAGTGAGTTTCACAGTCGACCTCAATTATACTTTCACATGGGATCTGTCTGAGCACAGGTACACAATCTTTTACAAACTGTACTTTTGCTTTTGACAGACCTGCTCATCATGCAGTGGGTCTTTTATTGAAGTGGATTCCTTACTGATGAAGTTCTTATAAAGCACTTTTCAATACTTGATGAGCAATATGAGCAATTTTGTCGTCTTGATTAGGCGATTGAGAATCCCATTTAGGATTTACTGGAGTCCATCTGAACTCATGATTACAGGTAGTTATTTGTAAAGTTCCGTTAACAGTTCAACGTTTAACCAATGATATATATTTAAGCTTTGAAGTTATAGTGGATTTAAAGACTGTTGAGGTTTTCTTACACATTAGGCTGGTGGGCTCAAATATCTTTGGCAGTGGGACTCTAGAACTTTTTTCACCAAATACCACCTGGGAAAAAGTTGGTATTCCAAGCACCACCATAATGAGCAACATTAAAATACAGGAGTACAGTATAGCCACTGCGTATAAGCCTTCCTGTTCAGCTATAGTTAAGTACAGGTCAAATAAAAGGCAATTTTCTTGATAATAAAAATATGTATTCATTTAGCAGCTGTATACAGCCTGAACATTAAAAAATGTAATGACTACAAATTTTAGAAGTATCAAGTTTTATGGCAAAATATCTGCTTTTTAACTCTCTCTCTCCCTCCTCTCTTCCTCTCCCCCTCCTCTTCTCTCTCTCCTCTTTTCTCCCTCCTCTCTTTCTCTCTCTCTGTAAATTAGGGACATGCAAACAATATTAGCACTGTTTTCAGTTGCCATGAGATCTTGTGTTTGAACTCTGACCTAACTCTGACGCCAGTGTCATATTAGCAGAGCGTAGCATAAACTCGTGCTGTATTCATTGCTTAAATCTCACATAAACTGTGAATTTCTGGTTTAAAACCAGTCAATTTTGAGATAAAACTCATCTTAAACTATAAAATATTTCTTCATTCCAGCTGCAGACATTAAAGATAAGTTAAGTTTTACCCTAACCTTTGATTAACTTTAAAGAGACAGACGTGCATTGGGCATATTGCGTGTGAATAGCTTTACTTTCTTGAATTATATATTTAAATCGGTAAATCTTTGATGCTCTATTGATTCACGAAATAGGAATTTTACTTGGAATAAGTCTTAAAATCTAAAATCTAGATATTTTTTAAGTCAAATCATTAAGTTTTAAGTGAAATAATCAAATCTTACTTAACGCCTGTATTGTAATCTGTAATTGTTTCTTTAATTTTAAGTTATCTTTTTCTTGAAATTGTTTTTGAAATCATGTTATAACATGAAATCTTTTGAATTCTACATTGAGTTATTTTTGGAAATGCCTGAAATGTTCAATTATTTCTTGAAATCTTTATTTTATTTATTGAATATCTTAATAAATCTTGAACTATGTTCAAACATTTAAAGCATCTTCTAATTTTCCAGTTCTTGCTTGAATTTTATTTTTTTCTATTTTTTTTATGATTTCTTCAGTTTAATCTTCCTTTTCTTCTTACTTCACTTTTTTTTCTTGAAAATTTTCAGGAATCCTTGACTGTGATGATATAGTTTGATTTTCTGTGTTAAGAACGAGGGTGACTAAAACTGAATAAAGTTGGTGCTAATGAACGTAGTACAGAATCAAACAGTAAAAATGGTTATATTACCGCACTTCTTTGATCATTCTCCACCTTCTTCTTCGTTATGTTGGGATGACATGCGAAAACTACCGTACCAGCTCAACGCGATGCTAATGTTGGAGATCTTGCAGCCGGTTGTTATACATTTAACAACAATACATTTACTTTAATGTAATTAGTCTCAAAATTAATTGGATGCATTAATGCATTAATTCAGACAGGACTAGTCAAAACACATAAATATATTTAAATCTTTAAATGATACATATAATACAATATAGATTTGTTGAAATATTAACATAAATATTTAGGTGACAGTCTGTGCTTGTTTTAGCCGAGGAATCATTGGAATCATCCATTTCTTTGATCAACAAATGGCTATTATTTAAAGCTTCTTATCTGTTGTTTTGTAGTGTCAAATTTATACAATGCGCCTGAGTGGAGATGTGTTAAAGCTCATTATGGTGGAGGTGATTACACTCAGTGAATCCAGTGTCAAGCCTTTCTGCTTGCGTAGGCCAAAGGTGTCTTCACATTAAAAATGCTTACTTGTCAGCAGGACCATATGGACAGTGCTTTATCACTTTGTCAATGCAGACGTTCAGAGTGATATTCATCAGTTTGTCAATTTCTATTGTTGTCTTGTGTTTGTGTAGTTCTTTACATAGTGAGAATGGAATGTACTAAATAAATGGTTCCAAATGATTGCACACACCCTCTTATTCCTGTCAGTCCACCTATAGGTAATAAACCAATAGGAAAACACATTTTCACTAGGTCTCAGATATCTATCAGCTGTGGTTGGTGATCAGACTTTTTCAGCCAAATATGTGGACAGAAAGGAATCTAATTGTTTTAAGTGGTTCCACCTAGTAGTATGGCTCAACTAGCCTCGTCCTATATTGCGATTAGCTTTTAATGTTTCATAATTAGTGATGGCACTGAGAAAGAAGTCAGAAGGCTAAGGGTTTGTTGGGTCTGCCCTTGAGAGCCGCTCTAATGAATCAATGGATGGCAATAATTGTACTAGTCATTACTGAATCAAGTGATCTGCAGAATAATGTATTGATTTTTGCTCTTTCTTACTACATAATTATTCCGTATCACAGTATTGCTCCATCAGGGGAATCGACTGAAGGACAAGCGCAATCTGTCGGGACATCAGGATCTGTCTCATTCACTTATAAAGCACAAAACAGCCATTTTTGGTAAAAGCTTCTTATTTTGAGTCGTTTTATTCGATTATTCATCAAGTGCTTTTCTTTTGTGTGTCCCTTCATAGCGCTTGCATTACCTCAGGGAACTTCTTTTGTGTAATATGATGTTCAAACCAAGCATTTAAAAGTGATGAAGCCACCAGTCTGAACCGCAGAACATGAGCTTTACCTCTGAACATTGTGGGCTTGTGCATGGGGCTGGTTCATCATTAAATATGTACCGTCTGTAACAGAATCTCACTGGCAATAACAGGATGGGGATTTGAACTGTTATGAACATGTCTTTCAATATTCATCAAGCAATAGATATGAAGTGGATTTGTGCATTTAAGATTAAAAAGATTAAAATATCTAATGGTAACTTTAGGAGTGTTATTCCAGTTATTTCTGTGAGTTATTATATGAAAAGAAGAACATGCCTGTAGACCATTGTATATATAGACTTGTATATAACATGGATGTAGTTAGCATGACTTTATTTAGCAGAAAACAAATGGACTCAGACTTCACCCCTTTTCTTCTTTTAACAACATCTCTACTAGACAGTTTTCTGTGCGAATGTCAGGGTCAGGCAACGATTCTCACTTCAGTAGCCTAGCACTGTAGCACTAGCAACAATAATTATGTTAAACTTGTCATCTTTTTCTCACTAACAAATGAGTGAAAAAGTCACCCTCTCAGAGTTATTATAAAGGTCAATATGCATAGAAAAGCCTCCTGGAATGAGGGGTGTATAGGTGTTTTTTAGATTTAAACTTGGGCATTTTTATCATGGCTGTCAATAGCAAACTGCTCACTTCTGGAGTCAGCCTCAAGCAATCAGATGACAGCTGCAGATCCTATTACACATAGAGAGAAAGGTGGAAGTGGATTCTTACTCTGGATCTAATGGGTTTCTTCCGTGTTTTGATACTATGTGCAGATACATATTGTGTTGACATAAACAACTATGATAACTATGGCAAACAGTAGCCTCAGATTAAGTCTTTAAAGAATTGGCTTCTTCCTTCTTGAGTTTTTCTTGATGTATATCTATTGTGTGTGTGCGTGCATGTGTGCGCGTGTCTGTGTGTGTGTGTGTGTTTTTTTTTTTTTTCAAACTATTACTTGTTTGATAGTTAATAATACACATACATTTTAATAAAGTTCTTCTAAGAATGCCCAATAGGTGGAGAGATCGATTTTGAGTAAAAAGTTTTCTCTTACTCTGCTAAGGTCATGAGTTTGGTTTTGTTTTCACCTTACAATATTAAATTAAGATTTTAAAGACATTATTATTGTCTAATCTTATTGAAGCCATTTAGCCAGTCAATACAAGCACACAGATTTTTACTCTTTACTTTATCTTTTTCATGAGGACATTAATTAAAATATTTTGGGGGGAGAGGTTCAATTCAGTTGCTAAATGATAGCAATCTTGATTTTGCAGGAACGCAGGATCACCTTGTTAGTTGGCTATACTATTGATTACCTTTTATTCTTTTTGATGTGCATCAGGGCACGTCAGAAAACTGCTAATTAGCAATAATCTGTTTGTCAATAATTCACAAGAGTACAGAATTTAGATAAGGAGAAGTTCAGCTTTGAAATACATTAAAATACATTATCACAGCTCTTTTTGTCCCCAGAGAATATTTCATCGCGTAACCTTCAGCTTATGTATATTATGCAAAACTGTCTTTAACGGTGGTGCGATCAAGGGACATTTCATGATAATGTTTATGCTAACTAAAACCATATTTGCACAAAAATAAAATGATTGTGTTTTGCAAAATGGCTTCCATTAAACAGATGAGAAAAGATTAGAGGCTCCTATTATGTGAATCAACTTTTGAATGGGGATTTGAAATAACCCTTGAAACAGTGCAGATTGGAAACGTCTCCCAAATTTTACATTTTAAAATTTTAATGACAGATTTACTTTTATTTTAAACATGTCATGTTTAAGGGGCCCATAAGATTGTCATCAAATGTAAAAAGGACACCATTGATGCCTTTTAAACAGCTCAAAATGTTGCTTTAATCCTGTTTTAGGTAGTTGTTGATGTTTAAGCAGGAATAATAGGTACAGACGTGATTCTGATACTTTCTGAAGTTTAAGAACATAATTTATTTTATTTTTGTCCATTATAATGGGTCGATCACAACAACACTGAATGTCAAGACTCATCTAAAGACTGATGTCACATTTTTGCTGTTTCTTCTGAGTTTATTGTGTAATAGGAGTTTTCTGGCATTGACACCTGAATGTAAATAGACTCTGATTTTAACAGTTACATCAGTCATTGCAATGGATAAAAGACAAACTGCAAAACATTTTGCTCATCATTTTTCTTAATGTATGTAGATAGTACATTTTTAAACTGTTTCACTGCGTTTTAAATTTCTTTTTAAATACCTCCTTTATTCTCAATAGATGGATATATTCTCTTTTCAACATTTTTACCATATAGTAGATAGCAGACAGAATACCTCTTTCTTTTCCATTCTTAGAAGTGTGTTAAAATCTGTCAGCTATATTTGTATCAAGAAGAAATCTACCTAATTGTATGAATAAAGCATTCCGAATAAAAGAATCTAATGACCTAATTTTGAGTAGAGTAAATTATTTTAAATATCCATGATTTTGCATCAAGCAAGTGAACTTGGCGTGTACTATTTTAATGAGAATGAACGAATTAAATCGATCGTCTTTAAATGGAGTGAAACTCATAAATACGGTGCATTTAACCCAATGATTGAAATCCATTCCGGGTTTTGTAACTCCCTCTCGGCTCTGACCGATATATTCAATTAAGGATTCCTCTTCCCAGTGTGAAGCGGCTCTCCAGGGCATATCTTCCGAGCGACCCGCCCTATCTTAGAAATAGGAAAATCCAATAATAACAACAGAAGAAAAAAAAATACAAAATGAGCCAACTTTGATCACGCATGCTCCCTTGTTATCTAGCCGACCTTGCACACAACAATTGTCCCAAGTTGTGGAAAGTCGCGGAAAAGCCTGGAAGAGAACATTAAAGGTAAGACTTGGTCTGGAAGAGCTGCAGGTTTCTGTCAAGTGTTCCGTGCGTTAACTATTTAACTCTGCTGAGATTAGCGCAAGCAGCTGTTATATTCCGGGTGTATTGTATTTAATTCAGCGTTTAGTTTCCTCATATAAACAGAATGAGTTGAGTTTGAAACTGAAGGCGTCACTCAGCCAGAAGTGAAACTCGCGCCTGTCACAGTCCTCCTCCACGCGCGCGGGACACACGGACACAGCGCTTCAGGGGTTCCGTGCCAGTTAATACTTGCTTCCGCTAAACTACTCCATCTCAACTTTTTACCGAAAACACGAGGCTAGCCTCTTTCCTCGCGCTAAGTTTAACTTTAATTCGCTGAGCTAAGGTCGTGTATAACGCTTAGCTCTCTGAATAAAGATATGTAGAGGAGAAGTTCCGTTTGAATAGATTCGACAGTTTTTCGACAGAGGTTATGAAAGGTTCCGGTGTCCATCGCTAGCGTGATCACAGGTGTAACTCACTAAGAGCAAAGTGAAAGCACCGGTCAAGTGAGCTGCGCACACTCCGCTGCGCATTAACACTTATCGTTTTTTTTACATTTAACTTTTATTAGAGTAAGTTACATAAAGCTTGAGTCTGGATGAGTTTCTGCTTGTTCAGTAAATTCGACTTTCCTTCTAAAACCTTTTGATATGTTTGTGTGTGTTATAATCTATAGCGAAGTGATAAATGGCAGTGTTTTATGAGGGGCTTTATAGTCCTTTTAGTTTGTTGATGCAGGTTAAACTTAATAGAGTGTTGCTTTAGATACTGTAACGGTCATAACACAACATTTGGAACTTTTTTAATTCACAAAGCGAGTCACACAATAATTGATTTTTCTTATTACAATGGCTATAGTTATAGAATGTAGAGAATTTAAATACATAGTAGTTCCTGTTTCAATGTGTTCAAGAAGCAGGCAAAGTGAACATTTGCTGTCAGGTTTGAAAGTTTTGGTGTGGGTTTTATTTCAGGACCACACAATTCTTTGAGACAAATTTAAAGATAGAAGTTGCACACATTGTAAAGACATGATGTCTGACACAGCGATTGCTCATTAAAACAGCAGATTTTCCTTTAAAATGTAGTTTTGTACATGTATTCATTGTAAACTACAACTGTTACATAATTTTTTACTAGTTACTTAAATTAAGACAATTTATAAATAATTTTCAGAGTTTTTTTAACTTTAAAATTTGTAAATATGTTATTAGCTTTCAGACATTGAGTATAATACTTGAGCATTTTTAGGGAATTAATAGTAGCGGTGACTTCATTGCATACTTTGTCTAAACCTTGTTCGAAAACATCATCCAAAATGACACAGAACAAGTATGGCATAATCTGTACCATGCCCTTACTGGTGAAGCAACAAATTGAAAGTTACATTGGTTGTTGGGAAAGGTTGTTGTTAAAGAAAGATAGCACAGCTTGGCTAGGGGCATTCTATACAATGGGCAAATTTCACATATTGCCTGTAACATACGCATTCAAGTAATGTGATTTTTGTAGATTAGTTAACAAACCTTTATTTAACTTGAATCTTACTACTAGTTACAGGGTTTAGCTCTATGGATCAACTTCTATATTGCATTTAATTGGAATGCTTGTAAACAAAAGAGGAGTATGTACTTCTGACTTCGATTCCACCATAGTTATTTTGTGATGTCATACGTTTCTAAGAGTACTACTTAGAGACAGGTTGACCCCTAGTCCCGCATAGCCAGACTAGACGAGTAAGGTCTGGGGGTTTTGGCAGCTTTCTTTGGCAAAGACTCATTAATAGTTACCTTCAAATCAATCAGCTTTATGAAGTGATTTACCAAGTGATTTTATCATATCCTTTAAGTTTATTTAATTATATAAAATTAATATGGATGTAAATAATTTAAATGTCCACTAGTATTCCTACATAGTTTTTCTGAGGAACGTGTTTGTTTGTGCATTACTCACCATGTTGTGTCTGTAAGCAGTAGTGTGTAAAAGATCACTGCCACTTTAAACCCCAGAGTTCACCTATTCTCGCTGGATCTTCTGCTTTGCTAATTATTGTGTTGTTTTCTGAGCAAATATGTCATATCCATGGCGACCAGGCAGGTTTATTGTCTTTCTCATGCAATGGTTCACATAAGTAATTAATTACTCTCTTCTCTGTCTCCCTCCCTGTCTCTTGCAAGCCAATCAGTTGAGGGGAAGCATCTTGTGCTGAAAATGCCTGTGATATCCAAAAGAAGGTAAACTGAAACCTTACTGTTCAGTGTTTCTGTTCTGAGGGTGATTGTGGGGCCTGTGATCTCTGTTTGAGGTGTATTGGTTGTTTATTTTTGTATATATTTTGTATATATTTAGCATTATTATGTTAAATTATCAACAGATAATTGTGTGTGTGGGCATAGCTTATTCGAATGTCAAGCCTCTGTGCCACTGAATATTAAAGAAAGCCTGAAAAGACAATTTGCATTATTAGATGAATGTATCTGTTGGCATTCCAGGTTTCTTGTGATTGGTCAGTAACGTGGGGCAGGATTTGTTTGGGGTCCCCGTCCCTCAGTGTTTATCTACAGCATGTCTGGGGAATGTTGTGGCATGTGTCACATGCTTCGAGATGCTCCTCCATCTGGACAGCCATCTTTCTTGGCCTTTCAGAGTAGTTTACAGGTGTTGAGTCCATCTGCCTGAGAGATCCCCATCCTTAGCTCTCCATCCAGCTGTACATAACTTCATGAGTTAGATAAGGGGAGGAATTCTGGAAATGGTGAGTGGTGTGCTGAAGTATTGTCCACCCAGAAGCTGAAAACTCCTCTAATGAAGAGTTACAGTGTGAGACACGATGCATCAGATCAGTGTATCCACTCACTTACATTAATAACTGAAGCAGTAAAGATGTGCAGTAACAATACAGATAAGAGAAAACAACTAATTTCATAAACATGGAATCTTTAGGAACCCACTTTTGATAAATCAAAATCCTCAATAGACATACCTCAATACCGAAAGCGCCTTGTTGATATTTTATTAACTTCTACTGATTGGTTGCGAGTTTACCTTTGCACTTGTTGGCAGGGGAACGCACTTTTATGCCTTATTGGACCATTAAAAGAGAAGCATGTTGTTTCATATTTGTGGCTTTCATTGTTTTGTTTTTCTGACCTTGTCTGAGAGACCACAAGCTATGCTTTTTTTATAACTTCAGCAGTTTTATAAAAGTGTCTTAGTTTGTCATCGTGAAATAGAATAATATAATTAAATACCCTATTGGGATTAAAGAGTTCTTAACAAATTTTAATCCCATGTGAAACAGTTTTCAAATCTATTTTTAAAATATATATTTAAGCAACTGAACCAGCCTGTTTTAATTCTGAAATGTTGTTCTTTTTAGGCTTTTCGACAAGACTAGAAAATTCTATTTAATTTGAACAATTTAGACATGCTCATTTAACTTGTATAATTATCTAAGCCATAAAATTTGAGGGATCGGAAATCCAACAGTGGTTTCACAGCTCTGCTAGACGCCAGAAGTGCCTGGGCTGATGCTAATGAAATTACAAAAACTGGTTTCTGGTGTTTAGTTATGAGTTGACTATTGTATTCTGTTCTTTTACATTCTACATTTAGTTTTTCACCAATTTGAAAGATATGCTATTTGAAAAGCACATTTTTTTTATTTTGTATTTATTTAATTTGAAGAGTTTGGACATGCACATTTAATTTGTATAATTATATAAGCCATAAAGAATTAGGAAATGTGTTTATAACAGAGAGAATCGGTGACAGTGATCTTAATTTAAAACTTAACTGTTTGCAGTAAACAGCTGTATTTTTTCATGTGTGTTTTGGCTGAAAACATTTCTTAAGTGTCCTGACACGAAGCCCCTTTCAAATCAAAATTCATATGGTTTACATGTATAATAATTATAATTGTCTTGTCAAGTTCTTTGTTGAACAATGTCTTCAATTGTCTTTTATTAGTAGTTACTCTACAGTTCCCTGCAACTATATTTTCTTTTACCAATGCACTGAGAAGTTTTTCCTCCATTTAACCCCCCTATAAATGTGTCTGCATTTTGGGGAAAAATATAGAGATGTGTATTTTCCTTGAGTGGTCTTCACTTTTAACAGTTTTGTATTTGAGGCTGATTTACTACGAATGTCATGGTTCAACCTAAGACCTGCATTTCTTTTTCTTTCTGACCTTGGCTTTGAACCTATAACCCTTATACATTCACAGTTCTGCGCTATGCTTGACGGCTCTCTAGATGTAATGCAATTGCTTTTTTACACCAGCACTTTGTAAATTGCCCGTGGTAACGATTCGGTATCTATATTCACACTATTGTGATCCTTGTAAAATCTACCGCTTTCAATACGCAAGCTTGAGCAGGCCACATGTTTGTTTTAATAGTCATTATTATTTTTGTTTTAGTGCTCTGGAAATATCCTCTTTGCATGCTTGATCAAGCAGTGGAGAAATCTAATATAATTGAGGTTCAAGGTGAATTGCATCCTGAGCGTTTCCCCTTGACAGAAAGAGCATGCATATCGTTGAGCGAAAATAAACAAATCACACTGACAACAGTAATATTGGCTTGATTTTGAAGCCATGGAATAAGTATCGATCTAAGCCCTTACTTCATAGATGAAAATGGGCTTTTTGGTAATTTGTCCTGGGTCCTTTCAGCGGGGGAGAGAACTGAATGGGGGTGGGGGTGAGAAGGAGAGAGAGAGATTGAGAGAGCCAACAAGACATAGAAAGGGACATACTGCCCCTTTCCGAGCTCATTATCATTCTTAATAAGTCTTAAGGAAAGAAGCAGCAGTGAGTGTAAATGCAAGGTAATCCTAACACTGGCCAAGGTTACTGGGGACAGAAGCACTTGCCCACACCTCCCTGTTTGTTCCACTGGGACACAGAATGAACCGAAAACCCAGCAGTGGTTTCACAGCTCTGCTAGACACCAGAAGTGCCTAGACTGATGCTAATGAAGGTACAAAAACTGTTTTCCTGTGTTTAGTTTTGAATTTAATATTCTATTCTTGAAGTATAATAAGTTAGTGTAATTAAATATAGGGTTATTTATGTAATGATCTTATGTTTTGTTTATATATTTTAAAGGTATACTATTTGAAAAACTAAATTTTTGGGTTCACATAAAATACATTTCAAATTTTTTGTTCGGCATCATGGTCGAAAGGGGTGTGATAAAATCCATAGAAGCCATAGCAGCAGTCATTGGCTGATGATGCACGCAGTTGTATTCTTGAACCCGTCCCATTTGTAACGAACTGATTCAAGTTTGTTTGAAAATCTGAATGGAAAAAATAACATATATTACTGGAATAATAAAATTTAGTTTTGTTCTTTACTCATTAAAGGTTGTTTCTCATACATAACATGTGGCATACTTTGCAAATCACATTTTTGTCCACTTGAGATTTTTGTTCATTTTGGACCACATTTTTTATTTGACAATAGAGCAGTTCTCCGAAACTTTTGTTGAAAGCTCCACTCTGCAGTATTAATCTTATGTTTGTGCTTGTATGCTGGCAGGTATTTATTACAGTTGAGAGAGGATTAAATAATTGCATGGACAAAGCTGTGTTTAGCTTACTGGCCAGTTTAGTTCATATCATCCCCTGTCGGGGGTCAAGGCTCCGGATAGAGATAGAGAGAGATAGAGAGAGATTAGAGAGAGAGAAATAGAGATATGAGAGAGAGAAGAGAGAGAGAGAGAGAGAGATATAGAGAGATAGATATATATATATATATATATATATATATATATATATATATATATGCGTGAATCCTAATTGACTGAAACAATACGTAAAGTTGATTAACTTTAAACAAATTTTTTACATTTTTGTGTTTGTTCTTTGCAAACATGATAAATGACCTATAAAGCTTTTGAAGTGAAACCAAGTCGCCCTTGTTTGTGCCGCTGTTGTATTATCAAATCAAGGATGGAAAATGTTTAGAAAGCAGATGCAGAACCTCAGGGAGCGTTCAGCTTTTTTTGCTGGCTGTCCAGTCCTGCAGGAGCCTTTTTCCACCATCCTTGTTGGGGTTTATATGGCAACCTGCTCTCCTTGCCCCCTGGGGCATCCTGGGTAGGCAGAGAGCTATCGTCATGGTGATCAGAGTGCAGAACCTCCGCAGACGGTCCATTGTGACTGGTGCGCGTTGAGGTGAGAGGAACAAAATGTCACAGCAACAGGTTTTTTCTTTTTGTTGTTTTTGCCTCTAATGCCCGTTGGGGTTTGTTTAGCCTTTGATTCATCTGTGCTGCCGTCTGCTAAATGAGTTGTTTGTGATATCTGTTAATTGCCTCTTTTAAGTCATCCGTTTTGGTGCGCTGGTGAAGGTAGCTTTAGGAAGTGAAAACAAAGTTTTAGTGAGGGAATTGTCATGAGTTTGGCAAAAGTTTGATTATGGTAACTTTTCCAGTTTGTAGATATAGTGCCTTGAGGTCAGGATCACTAAACACAAATCTTAGAAGAGAAATTAATTCTTAGAATAACTGTTATGAAAGTAGTTTTACTGGGCTCCACTTGTCAGAATTTAGAAGAATAGATTGTAAAAAATTGTTGGTACTGACTGTTACAGAATTTACTGTGCTCCACTTTTACATACATTTACATTTTGGCATTTAACAGACGCTTTTGTCCAAAACGACTTACACTAAGGGAGAGACATTACCACAAGCATTAGTAAGAAGATGTTTTACTTCTGAAGGAAGAGACATTTTAATTTACTTTGTTCAGAGAATAACATAAGATATATTTATAGATATTTTTATAGACTTTTTAAAAAATAAATTTCTTGAAAAATATTTTAGTTCAAATGCATTTTAATGCATTCTTTTCTTTAACAAAGTTCTTGTTGTTTGAATCATTATCAGCAACAAGTAGAGATTCAAGTAACAACTAATAAGACTTTCAGACTGAAGGATAAAGTGACCCAAGTGAGATTTTCAATTCCAGGTTTTTAAAACATGATCAGGTTCCGTTCACATGTATTTATTTCTTATCGTGTCGAACTTAAACACTCTTTCTTACTAATGTGAGTCACTCATGGAGTGCTCACTGGCATATTCTTAGGAAAGGAACAACGTCAGAGTATTTAAAATCTGTTTTTTTTATTACTATCCCAGTATTGTCCGATGTGAACGACCACACATTAAATTCCTAAAAAAAAGTAATCTAAAAATCTGACTTTACCTTTAGTCTGGAACAATGATTCATACTTTAGTCTGGAACAATGACTATATAACATGGATGTAGTGAGCGTGACATCACTCATAGGTTTTGGGTTTGGGTAAATCAGCCACTTTCTCCTTGGCAAAGCATCACTACCAGAGAGTTAAAAAATAGACTAAAATAGACTAGAAGTTGGCCATTTTTAACATTGCTATGAATGAGAACTTGCTCACTTCTGGAGTCGACTTCAAATAGTCCGACAACAAATTGTAACACATTACCTGTAGCGCATCATTCTGAAGGTAGCCTTAGAACAGTGGTTGTTTAGGTCATTTTTGTGTGTGTATAAAATAAATAATAAAAATTGAACAATGTATATTTTAAGAGCCCATGAAATTCTCAGAACATTCTGACTATGTAAAACAGTTTTGGGTTTGTGCCTGGAGCTGATGATGTTTATTAGCATGACTATGACTATTCTATGATCTATGAATAGTACATGCTCTGAAGTGAAGCCTGCAGATTCAAGTTGTTGAAGTAAATCTGTTAACCATAAAGATTAATCTTTCAACAGAACATCTTAATCACTGGAGCTGCTTTTTATAGTTTTATAGTTTTTTTGCCACTTGATGTAAACCTCTCTTATTAAGGTCTCTCTTATTCTGAATGTCAGAAGCATGTAGACTTTCTGTAACATGACATGTTCTGTTTTCGCTTAGTGTCGCCTACTGTCATCCAGTAATTCTGCATGACATTTACTCTCTTCAATCTCTTCCAAATTTACAAAGTTTTTTATTCAAATCTTGCCTTCTTTTAACCTTTGTTTTGATTCTTGATTTGTTTATACATCTTTAGCTATTCATGTGTTCATTTACTTCAGGTGTCTTAGAAGTAACATGCTTCAGCGTTCTTGTTGAAGAAGACGTTGGTAAATCTTCCTCCGAGGTGTTATTTATCCCGAGCTGCTGCCGGGGCTCTTGTAGTTTATGGTAATTGATGCACGTGTAGTGGCAGACATACGGTGAGGTGTGACAGCCAGAGCGGGGAGGCCGTGGCCCAGGGACAGGTCAGAGATCCAGAGTGGGAGTTTCTTCTGCACTTGCATTCAATGACAGCTTCAGGCTTGAGGTTGGCCTGCTGTTCTTCTGGGGTGTGGAGGGTCCCAAACACCCCTCTGACCCTCGCTAGTGACTGAGCTCTGTGTCACTACTTTTACTGCTCCTGCTGGGATGGCTGCTGTTTGTCCGGTGCAGATAACTAGCTTCCCCAAACCTCCTTTACAAACAATGTCAGAGGTTCAAAAATGTCAAAATTAAAATCACTTTTTGATACCAGTGACGTGCCGTGAGGTTCATGTCTGGTGAGGCACTGATATCCTCGCAGTCAGATTTAAAAAAAATGTAACGATACATAGTAGGTTATTCAAGATTTGATTGGCAACATTTAAAATATTTTGTTCATCAGCATTCTTTAATATTTATAAACTGTAGCATAGAAAATAGAACTATGATTTTTTATTATGATTATTTGTTTTAATTCCGGTGTTGGTCATCCTTTAATTAGTGTCTCATGCTTCGATTGAAAGTTCTGTTTAGAGAACTCTTTCAGTTTAAATATGTAGACCTCCATTTTGAAATAGTCAAGGTGTATGCTGTATTCTGTAACTAGCTAATAATGAATTCTATTGTTTGGCAGCCAGGGAGTTGGAAGAAGAATCCCTGGGATCACTATCACCCCCTGCCATGAGGCAGGAGAACTGCATGCCTCTCTTTGCAGCTCAGAGCGGTTTTATGACCACTCAGCACAATAATACGTTAAACAAATACATGTGTTTATATAAAAAATATATGACTGTACCTTATATACACCAGCTGAACTAAATTCAATGTAATTCATATTGTAAAAGTGTTGGAACATTTTAATAGAGCCATGCAGAGCGACAGCGGACTCATTGTTTAACACACTAACACAGCATAGTGATTGCGCTAACCACAGTAAGGCTTAGCACTAAACGCATCTTCGTAGTATTTGAACATTAAATGTTTTTTTCAAAAAAGATTTTGAAAACAATCTCAAAAATGTTAAAAAAAGAATGTTAACACTGAATAAATATAAACCTTTAGTTTATTTTTAATTTAATATTTCTGTGGCTGTGCCTGACCTGCTTCCCCCGACTGCATGTCACTGCATGATACATCTATTAGCATTAATATGTGGAAGTCAGCTAACATAATTATTTAAGTGTTTTTTTTATTTTTATGTATGCGGTTAAGAAGTAGACGTATAAAGTGTAGAAACAAATAAAGTTGTTATTTTCTACTTGAGAGTCTGAAATAAATAAATATATATGTGCTGTTCCAATTATGCCATGCTACATACTTGATTTTTCACATTTTTAACTACTTTTTGTACACCTTCACTCATATTTTAGTTTTTTGTAGGCAGAAAAAGTAATAATTCTAGATAAATAACTATACAGCTATTATTCATGAATGATACACAAAAACACAAAAAAATTCCCGATGTCAAATTTGAATCGTTAGCATTTCTTTCAAATCTTTTTTATCTTTCTTATGTTAGTTTCCAAGCTTGTGTTTGGGACTCTAACAGACATGATTTCGAAGCTTACCTGAGAAAGCAGTTTGTCAGCACTGACATTTCTGTTTTTACTCTCACCTTCAGCGATTGGATACTCAGGTTCTTATGTTACAGAACAACCTTATTGACCGCATATTTGTCCGCTTGCTTTGTCTTTCCTGGATAAAGACACTGGGACAGCTATCTCAATCAGCACTGCTGCTGTTTTAAGTGCTGTGCTGTCTGAGTAAATAACATTTTTAGCTATTTCTAGCTTGTGGAGTTCCTCTTCAACCACCCAATTATAGTAATTAGCAAATGGATTAGGAGAAGTACAGCACACTTCTTCACTTCTTCTGCCCTTTTTGGACACGGTTGCAGTGATGAGAGATCTTTTAAATATTTTAAGAGGAAACCCTTTGTGAGGCTCACTAATGCCTAAAGTTCTGCAGCAGTCTGCTATTGAAAACAGCGCACAATTTTCTAAACTGTGATTAAAGAAAAGTTTAGTGTTTTTCAAACATGCCACGTCCTGTAGTTTTGCTCAGGCATTGAGGTCCTCCCTGAGCTATCATCTGTGTCTTTCTTCCATGGCTTTTTCTGCTCAGCTCCCTTCAGGTCCATTAGCTTCTTGCACTGAAGCAAAGGAGCTTTGAACATGTGGTCATTCTGGGATGTATTTCACAAATATGACTTTGCTTTTATGTGTGAATCCTAATTACATTTTTTTGTTCCATCCCTACACAGCAGATGCAACATCTTGGTAGCAATTTGGCAGCTAATCACATTGAATTTTAAATGGGTCTGTTTAAAGATGGCTTCAGATGCTCTCAGGCTGGCAAACAGTTCAAATTAAGTCAGAACAACATGCTGTTTGGAGAGAGGAACAATAAAGTGAAATCCACATCACAATTGTCTTATGCACTTACGTCAAAAGAAGTCTCGGAGTATTTGCTTTTCTGTTTTAATTAGTTGAAAGCAACACAGGTAAACAATCAGCTGTTTTGCTTTCTAAATGGAGACGGGAAAACCGCTTTTCTTTTAATTATTCTGCCTGTTGCGTTATTCCGTCTTGTCGTTGCGATTTATGTAATTGAGGGGAAATGCGAACAGTGAGCCTCCTTGATTGGTTAAAGGATTTGGCACCCTAAAAACGATTCATCACTTCTAATTTGAGAGTAAAGCCTTAGTGAAATGGCCAACTTCTGTTGAAAGCTTGTCTACACATTTTCTTATAAGAAAGAAGCTGTGTTTAGACATGTTAACTACATTATTGGGCCCTTTTAACCAGTCATGTTGCCCATTTACTCATCATTCCATACTTTGTTTGTTACACAGCAAAGTCTAGAGAGTTGAATAGAGTTAAATGGACAATTATTATCTATTAAAACTAATACTCTTTTTTGTTACACTGAAAAAGCGAGTTTTTGATTTTGCGTAGCAAAATATGAATATTTATTTCAAAGTTTTTTGTAACTTAATTTTTGTAAAAGTGTTTAGATATTTTAGCCCAATTTGATTATTTTGCACTCAGACATCGCAATGAGTTTGGTACGGAAAGTTGGAAACACTTTAAGAATCCTTACTTGATTGATCTGATTGGTTAAACCTATCCGTATTTACAAGCCACACAAGCCATCGCTCTCCGCTATGAACAAATTTCACATTTTCTTTTTTCTCATTATAAGTAAAAACCTTGGCAAACTTAACTTATAGACAACCCAGCTGTTTAACCTACAAAAGATGTGAAACATCTCAATAGGTATATACATACAATGTAAGAGGTGATTTATTTGTAATTTAAAAAAATGAAAAACCATTAGCAGCTGCTAGTCTGTTTCAAAGGTTTTTCAACCACATACCACAACCACTGCATGTCTTGCCGTTTAGCCCAAGAGAGTTGGGGAGTGTGCATGCACACCAGGCTGAGGAGTTCATCATTATTCAGGGATTTTATAATGTTTTTCACATTGTGATAAAGAACAACACCAATGGAAAGTTGAGGGATTTTCCACATTTGAAGCATGTTTTCAGGTTGGTGTGCGATCCACAAAATTGATTCTGGTCATAGGGTATAACCCTCACCAATCCACTGCACAGGCGCAGTTAAACTGAGGAGAAAAACCAGCGTCATGTTGCCTGTCCAAATATCAGTTGTGAAAATCTAATTAAAGACTGTGGATATGTATGTTTGGAAGCTACGTGCCAGTGATGCGGGTACAGTACACTGACAACACCTCCAGGTCAGGCTTGCGGTTTGCGCCTAACTGACACCCCACTGTCACAAAGAGCTTAATTCTGTGTAAAAGTGTTCAGTCTGATACAACTCTCAAATGAATGTAAGCTACTCGACCAATAAGCATTAAGCTGCCATTAATCACTTAGGAGGAGGCCTTGAAAAGGTCTCTGATATCACTACACTTTTCTCTTGATATCACTAGCTTTAACAAAAATATGCTTTATTAAAAACCAAAAATATTTTACTTTGTGTTGCTCCATTGTTTTCCAAATCTTTTATGTCAAATTATCTGGTATTTATTTGGTTTCTTATGCCTTTTCCATAAAAAAATTATTTCACTCTCTTTATCTTTGCACAAAATAAAATATTTTTGATTTTTTAACATCAGCTAATTGACAGCAGCAAGCAAGTGAGAAGCTTTCATTTAGTACTTTGTACTCATAATGGTTTGACCGGAATATGTTGATTTGTATGATGCATTTGTTTTTAAGTAATTTTACTTTACATTATTTATGTAAAAGGTATATGTAAAAGCTGCCTACTCTTAATTTTAGCCAAGCACTAGAGGCATTTTTGTGTGTTATGATCTGCTTACGTATACCATAAAGTGCTGTAGTTTGCATTATCCTGCAGAAGATGCTCTTTATTGCTTGGAGATTGCTCCATAATAGATGAGAAGACGATGATAAGTTAAGTTCTTTACTTTGTAATGTAACATCTTTTTTTGGAAATGCTCTCCTGGTAATACAATATTTATATATTATACACAGTTTTGTCTGACAATGCTCAGGTTTGTGTAGCTACCTTCTGCTAAGTCAAGCCAATCCAACTTTATTTTTATGGCTCTTAAAACAGACCAGTTAATGGTCGATGTGATTCATGAATGCAAGTTAAAAAACCATGCATTTTAGATTTTACTACAATAATATGCTGGTTGAAATGTACTATGAACAATAAAAAACCAATAAAATCAGGTAAATTAAGCATCACTCAAACTGTGTTAGAACCCAGAGAGAACATGTGGGGTTTCAGATACGCTTTAAAAGTAGAATGCAAATTTCCCTGTCATTTGCAACTGCAACAAATTCCACTGTGTAGGGCCCACAGATTTCAAACTTCAGGCTTGTTTCTAAAGATTTCTTTTGACTTAGCAATTACAAGCAACTGTGAGAGATGTTTCTGGCTGATGCTGTTCTGAAATGTGTTCTGTGAGGCTGCAGCTGAATACATCTCAACCAATAAACGTCTATGTACTAGCTCTTGAGTAGTTCTTGAAATAGCGTTAAGAATGGAATGAAACAAGCTCTATTAGCAAGCTTCTTGTGGTACTCTTTTTGAAAAAAAAAATTCACATAAACTTGCAGACTGGTTCAGATTGTTGTTGCAAGAAACCAAGACTCAACTGTTACAAAGAATCTTCATGTTAAAAATGCTGGGATTACACTTGCATACGAAGACACCACAGATGAAGAACACAAGTGTTAGTAATAATTAATTACATCAGTGCCAGCTACAGTTCGAGTGATACTCTGTGATCGCTCTGGGAAAATATAAAAAAGAAAGTACAAACACGTTTTTGGTGTTTATTTTTGGAACCACACCTTGGCATTCTGTTCTATTTATCTTGGGTGGAGAAGTGTATGGGTGGGGAAGACAATTTTGTCAACATAAAAAACCCTTAAACTAATATAGATAAATTAATTTGTATGATAGAAACGTTTGTTCTGTTAGTTTAAGAATGACCCATTAGTTTCACCATGCAGAAGATGAGTGCAAGTTTTATTGGGCTTTTAATGTCAGAAACAGCCTCTACTGTCACTCTCTTCTAAACCCACATTCCAAACACTCTGTGGGTCATCTTGCTCTTTAGCCGGTCTATTTTGGGTCTTGTGATAGTGTTATACTGTATGTATGGACACATACACGTGTTTGGCTGTGCTCGAAAATGTGTAGTTCAGTTTCAGCCACCTACACCTCCCACAATCCCTGGGAACTCATTGGCTGCTTTCTGTCCTCAATGTCAGGGCCATAGCGCACCTTTATTTCTTGTAGCTTTTTACAATCTGAATTAGTGTTTCATTTTATCAGCGTATATGAATGTTAAGAATAGATGGTATTTCGAGTGGAACTAGTAACTCAAATAACTTGACATCGTTTTGCAAATAGGGTTGCAAAGCTTCTAGAGTAAAGGAAATTAATTAATGGATCATGATGATTATTTTTAGGGAAAATAGTGAGAATACAAGGACTGAAAATTGTGTTTTATAATTTAATTTAGTTGCATAATTTTGGGATTTACAGAAAATCTCTTATCTGTGTTATAAATATTAGTGACCGGAGCACCATAGTGCTGTGCTGTAGCTCTCCTGAAATTGATTTAGAAGATCCCTGGTGTAAGTGCCAGCCAGATGGCTTCCTGAGGCGAGTTGGAATGGGGACCCAGTTCCCCTACCTGTTCAAAAACATGGTTCTTTTGGATTGAGTACATTGAATTTGAGGTAGTGGGCCCTATTCTCATGACGCCACATTGCTTTCATTATTTTGCTAAGTATGAAGGGCTGTTAACTTCCTCCTTTTATGTTATTCCAATGGGGGGAAATCTGTTAGTCCCCCACTTCTTCCATACAACCAGTATAAACAACAATTTATTTACTTTGTTTTGGTTCATTATGCCCCTTTCACTGATCTGAGTGGTGTTCAGATACTTAACAGCTGTACTTGACAAGGGGTTAATGAAATTGGAAAGATGGATAAATGCTGGCCACAGATAAAGGGGTTAGGCCTGTTTTTCATTGAAACTGACTGATTTCACACCATAAAACAGCACTTCTGTGTTGTATACAAAGTGATGTTTTAGAGATCATGTTCTCTGTGATCAGAACAATCTTTTCACTCACAAACATGGATGCACTTCTTCAGTTTAGTTTTTTTCTTACAGCTCAAGGAAGCGTTATGTTGTTGGCGCCTTCAAGGGGCGAGTAAAGGAACAGTCGCATGAACTTTCTCAAAGTCAGTAACATGAACAAAAGAACCAATCACATCAATTTCACTCGGATATGTAAGGGCTTTTTAAGGCTCTTGTTAATTCTTTGACTATATATAACATGGACGTAGTGTTTGTCATGCCTTGAAAGTAAAAGGTTTTATTCTCATTTTTAGGCAATCAGACAGCTTTATCAATAACTGAATATTTTGTATCTTGTTTTCCATGTCTGCAGTGTACTGCAGGTAAGATTATCTGCCTGGGTGCCCAGTATTTTCCATGTCAAAATCTGTATCTTTGGGGTACACTTTATAAGGATTAACACTCATATGGTATACTATTTAGGTTGAAAAGTATGCTGGTTATTATGCATCATAACTCACAAACATGGACACAATCTTCTTTATTTAAAAACAAAATGTTTACAGTTTATGGAAGCATTGTGCTGTTAGTACCTACAAGGGGTAAATAAAGCAACTACTATCACATGAACAAAAGAACCACTTAAATTAATTTGTGTAATGTGTAAGGTCACGTTAATGCTTTTATACCCATTTTTGGTAAAAACCATTGACCGTTTATATCATGGAAGAAGTTTCTGTCCCATCATTCAGGTTTCTTGCAAAGTTAAAAAAATCTCTTATGGTATGTGATGTAGTGTGATTTTCGTTTTGATTTGAGAAGCAAAGGGGGTACAACAACTACTTAAGTCTCCCTATTATTTTGTGTTTCTCGCTATTTAAATTGACTTTGCGTGAACTGCATCTACTGTATGAAGCTTCTTACAGATACCATTGCTTACCTAGGCACAACCTTGTAGAGTAGCAACAACTCCCGGTATATAGCCACTAATTGTTTTACCTTGACGAAACATAATTATCGATTTGGATTGTTAAAAAAGAGATGAAACAACTTGGATTTTTGTGTGAAATACAGTACAGCAGCTCATCTTAACTGGCTGCCTTGTTTCTGGCTGTAGGTTACAAATGAGGGCATTTAAAATAAAAGGTCTGACAATTCATGCAAATGCCTTTTCATCCTCTAAAACAATACAAAGGAATTGTGTAGCCTCTATCGTTTTAATAAAAACGCCTGACTTGGTGAAAGTTTAATTAATAAGGAGCTTAAATCTGCTGGAAGAGGATAGAATAGGGTCTTTAAGGGGTACTTATTTTTCCATCTGGGCTATCCTCCAAAAAAGTAGTCAATTAGTCTCTTAAGCTGCACAGACAAAAACGTTATTAGTTCTAGCAAAAAGAATAATGGGTTTAGAAGGTTTTGCTTGAGAGGCAGGCAAAACCCCAAGCTGCATTCTGGGCTTTTTTTTTTGTTTTAACATAATCATAAAACACCAAGTAGATTATTATGCATGCAAGTGTTTTTTTCCCCGTCTCTAATAAATGGTAGTTTAAAGTCGCCTGTCATGGTTAACGGACACAAAATAAAAGTTCTATAATGAATGGGTGCTGAAGAAATTTTTCAGTTGGGCACAGTCACTAAGTTTATACTTTGTGAAACACTGAAAACTCCCAAGTACTTAACTGCCACACAGAAGGGAATAGTTTCTGACCATTGTCTGTCAATGTTTGTGCAGTCTTTTGTTTGCTTTCTTGGTTAGCTGCCAGTCTATTTAAGGTTTGGGAATCCTTCTGAGATGGGAAATTATTGAAGGTTAATTCTGAAATAATTGTCTTCTCTGCACGATAGCTCCATAAATCAACCACACCCTTACATGTGCTTTCAGGATATTTACAATCTTGCCATCAGCTAACCCAAATGTCAGACAACATTGAATCCTGTTGGCATGGTTCCTTACCTGGATATTTTATTATTCCAAAAAATACTTTAGTTTAAATATTAATGACCAAGACTTTATAAAATACCTGTAAATATCCCTAGCTTGGCTGCGGAATAATTTCATGATTAAAATGGTAACTGAAAGGCTATGCTCTGTGACACATTTGGATTTAGTGGAATTCTTCTCTGTGAAGACTAACAGAAGCTGAATTTACTTGTAATCTGAATGTATGCATTTTAGTTTGTTCAAATGTCATCAAGTTTATATTCAGATTATTAGGGGTGGTTTAAACTTTTTGAATTCCAAAGTGAGAGAATAGATGAGACTAGACTTGTTTTCATGTACACACAGATTCTTTGTTGCTGGTAAGTAGGGTCACTAAACTCCTGCAGTTGCTGTCATCTATAGTTGCTGTACTGCCAGATAAAGCTGGATATCATTTGCTTCTTAAATCAGCATGAGTGTTGCATTTTGGATTCATTTTTGGGTCAAAATCCTGTATATAAGTAACTGAATCTAGCTGTCTCTGTATGGGGGCCAGACACTTACTTGGAGATAGAGTGTGAAAGACGCACCATTTCCACGTCGAGAGGTGTAATTTGAGATAGGACAGACATTCACATTAATGGATTTAGAGAAAATATGCAGTTTGTTATAAAGCCAACGTCCAACTCTGGTAGTTCTCACTTGATCAACCCAAAATAGAAGTGATTTATTTAGATTATAAGTGCTGGTGAATAAGAAGCGTTTCAGTGACTTTTCCAAAGTTGTTGTTGCTTTTCTGATTGGGTCAGGGACCTTGTTCCATCAGCCAGGGACAGTAATTGAGAAAGTTCTGTTGAGAAACTACTTACCTTATATAGACTGCACAGCTAGACACTATACCCTTTTTAAGTCAAACTCCTGGAGGACATATAGGGTTTTATGAGCTTGTTGAGATAGAGGGATGACCTAGAGATGGTTTTGTAAGAAAGTATCAGTGATTTGAATATAACACTGAAACCTATGCCTCTGTTTTAGATGTATTCCCCTTCTAGTTTTTGGCATGTTTGCCAAGTGAAAGCTTAGATGAAGATCCAGTATGTGATCGAGGGACTCTCTTTCTAGACTGGAGAGGCAAATCCCTTTTGAGGTGGATCCCCCAGAATTCTGGCAGGATAAACAGTAGTATAATGAGTGGTGGACAAGTATTAAATAGGGATTTAATCCCAGAGATGTATCATATAAATGGACATGTTGACTTTTTTCTGATTTTTATTTATTTTTTTGTTATTGAACACTGTGATTAGTTTCAGAACTTAGATCAACATTAGTCGACATATGATCCGAGATGGGTCTGAATAATTGCAGAGAGCACTACTGGCTCCACAATATATTACTCCTATGTAATGATCTTAGTCTACGTTGAAGGTGTTTCCAAAGAAACGATTGGTTGAATAGCATCATCAAAGCAATTAATTGTTTCCTCTCCATGGTAAGAAGGTGCTTTTCTCCCAAATCAAGTGCCTGCTCTTGGTTATTAGAGTTTAATGGCTTGCTCGCCAAACTAACCATATATTACTGCGTGTTCAGACTGAGATCAGAGAAGATGAATAGGCTATTAATTAGAGTTGCGCCGAGAGGGCACATGGGAGAGACTACTCATATCCCTGCAATCAGTGTCAAAGGGGCCCTTCTCTACATGCACTCGCCAGGCCAGCACCAGGTCAAACGACTTGATATCAGACTCTCGGGGTGGAAACTGGAAAGGCCTACCAGGCAGTGAGACTCAGACGGGATGCTATGTAGCAATAATGGAGCTCTGAGCTTAGTCAACAGCTTTCCTTGACTTTAATGTTGAAAATTATGGATTGGATATTTGACAAGATTTGTAGCGGAAACGATTGTTTGGCTTGCTCATCTCAGAATTAGCTTTTTATAGCAATTAATTAGAAGAGTCCCAAGGAGTAGTTCCATCTTGAGCTCATAGTCGCAGGATAAATAACTCAAGGTGGGAGGATATATGTTCTTTTATTAGCTGACATGATCTTTGCAGCATCTGTAGCAGGATGCTCTCAGCTCACGAGTGACTTTGTGAAGAAGTTGCAGATCATCACTCATGCTTTATGACTTGTTTTGTTAAAATCTTGTTTTTTTATTCAAGGTATTAGAGTTATGGCTTCTTATGCAAATGAGGCAGACTTGACAGTTTGTTATTCATGTCATCTCCTTTTTAAACACTTAAGGAACGTAAATTTGGGCTCGACAGGCTGCTCTGAAATTGCCACTAAAAATTATTAAATATTTTAACAAGTTCCTTGTAAATATGTCTTAAATGTTTGAACGCTGGGCAATGAGAAAAATGGCCTTGCATCAACTTATTAGAGGCAATAAATTGCATGTGATTTATTGTGATAGTGCAGCAACTTAGAACCCTTTTTCAGTTTCGCTTATGCTCTTCTGGCTCATCCTCATGCGCTCGCTAAACAGCGCTGTTTAAAACCCAGGGATTTTTACAAGTCATGGGACATTGGGGTGAGATATGAGAGAGGCAACGCATCAGCAAGACAATCACACTGATGGTGTCTCGAACACACTTTTAACATCTTTTGAAGTGGCCTTTTATCTTTTACAGTGAAATGCTTTAAAATTTGTGGTGCTGTCCAAGATGAATGATGAGAGTTTTGGAAGCCATTGTGTGTTTACGTGTTTGTTATGAGTGTGAGTGCTCTGTTCTGATAACCAGTATGAAATCACTTTAATATAACGGAGTGCTGCCTGAGATTAGAGGGATGTGGTTGAGTTATATGTCTTCAGTAACAAAACTTTAAGTCTCGCCATGGAATTTTCATGGCTTTCTCATCAAATTGTCTGATGACCTATGGGATTTTGGACAAGATTAGTTGCAGTAGTTGTTAATGTTTACTGTGATTCTCTTTTAATGGGAGCAGCATATAATATAAATGAATCAGAGACACGCTAGACCTGTTTGAGTGAAAAAATTTACAAAGATGACTCTCAAAAAACAAAAAGCAAACAATGGACAGGAAATACAGTACATGTTGTGGAAAAAAGCTTTCAGAAGTGGTCTGACGCTGGTTTTTCATTGAAACATAACCATTCCATGTGTTCTGTAAGGGCCTCCTTACCACCACAGCCCTCGGGCCTTTACTTAATCATCACATCAGGCCACTAATTTATATTATTAAAAAGCCCAATAAGCTTCCAGATTCCTAAAATAGGTTGGTTGATGAGACAATAATTGAAGTGGGTGGATGGTCTGTGGTCATTACTAAATATTACAAGCTGGAAACTGGGCGAGGATGTATTGACTAGGACTTATGTCTGCTATAGTCCTTAAACGGACACATGCTGCACACTTGGGTGCAGATCATGTTCAATGATACGTGGGAGAAAAGACTCTAATTTTAATATTTTTTTACCGTGTTTGATCTTGATGGAAACATATACTTCTATCTGTTGTTTTTAAAAAAGGTGTGCGGTCAAATGATGACTCAAGTAAAAAAAAAAAAACATTTACAGAAGCTGCAGAAATGGGCAAATTTCAATGTTAAAGAAATTAAAGAAACGTGGAAAATGCACATAGAGAGGTTTATTGCACCATAAAAAGATTTAAGCGTGTTTTTCAGACATAAGGCAACAAGTCAAAAGTGTTAAATAAAGTTTTATAGGGTCATGAACTGAGAAATGCAAAATGTGATCTAATTATATGAGGCCTTGTAAAATGACATTTCAGAACTCAATATCTTTTGGTCACGACATTAACCAATGTGATTAGTTAAAATGTTGAATAACATTGATGTCACAACAAGCTCTCCAAAGTTACTAGAGCCTTCATGCACTGCTGCATTCAGGGTTATAGACATCCCTGAGTTCTGGGATAAGCAATTCAATTGAAAGTAAGTAAAACCAAAAGGCTGGCAAAACCCCAAAAAACTAAGGTTTTCACACATTGGGTTTGCTTTCTCGTTGTTGGAGGTGTTGATTATTAAGAGTACCCTGAGTAACTGAGATATATGTAGTTTTTAACCTCTCCTAACAGCAGAAGTTGCCTTTATGTAAAATGCAGGATTAGAATTTTATTCACAACCACTTTTTGGTGAAAATTTTGCTATGCCTTTTTTGTATCACATAAAGAACAGTCAGAAGTAAAATGGTTAATGACCACCGCAGTTATAATTCTAGTCATCTTTTGAACAGTGTTATACAAACTAATTTAGTCCATTACAGAGTCTGTATTGTTAAGGTACTGTTTTAAACCTTATTGTTATTTTACATACCATTATAAATTCTTTAAATTCTTTTCTATGAAAAGTCATGTTGTATTGGGTAACACATGGCCGCATGCAGACCTTTCCAAAAACATGCATTTTCAGTGATTTAAAACACATTTGTTTTAACTTGTTTAAAAACAAGCAGAGGACATATTCCATGTTGGGACCATCCATCTCCAGCAGATACCATTTCTTTTGGCTATATTTTCCCAAATGACATTGATCAAGAGCTGATTCAATGGCGTTAAAAGTGTGCTCATGTGACAGGTTGCTCCCATAGGGTGGCAGCTGTATTTCCTGTCGGCGTGTGTCTCCCCAGCACTGTCCGGATGCATCAGTCTTTTCAGCCGCAGTGAGGTGACGGCTGCCTTGTCAGCAGAGGCGGATCTTCTCACTCCAAGCCCTCTTTAAGTTTTCCGCCAGCTTGGCAGAATATGAGTGTCCCTCGTCTTCCTTGCTGTAACCTTGCCACCAGCTTCTGTCCCAGGTCCGCTGTCTTGAACAGTGATGACTCAAGCCACACCATGTGCACCTCAGGGTTGCAGACGTTGAGAATTGAGGGGGAGGAAGAAAAGATTTTATGCTGGTTGAGCATGGGCTTCGGGACGCTGAGCTAAAAGCATGGGCCGCTCTCTCCTCATTTGATTAGCTTGTCTCATGCACAGGAAGTGCTGAAAGGCCTTGGTGATGCTATCACTACGAGAGCTGCTGTCCATAGATCCGGAGACAGCTGCTAGGCCTTCCATTCAAATGCCAAAGTGGTCTTCAATTCAGTTAGAGCAGTGCTGGCGTATCTCTACTCAAACTCCCCCCTGAGGTCCTGATTAGCAGGGTTAAGCGTTAGGGGCCTTGTGTTGGTATTTCTGTGATCACTAGAGTTCTCTACACATGCATTTTGTAAAGCATTTATTATTACCGCCATATGGTGCCACAACATGTTTGTATATTTAGTTGCACAGTTTTCGCTACAGACATAGCTTTTAACAGTATGTTGAATTCTTGTTTTCTTTAAGGTAGTTTGTTGTACGCTTGCCTTCCACAAAATTTGACCTGGAGCAGTGAATAATAAAATAATACTGCAGTTATTTTAATAATTTACATGTCACCTATGTTCTTTTCCTATTTTGTAACTTAAATCTTATGGGTTTCCTGGATATGCCATGTTAAAATTTAGTTAAAAATATACATCAAAACATTTATTATAACATTTTAAAAATTTAAATCTTGGAGAGCGTATCACGTGAGTGGCAACACAGTTAAATACATAGTATTTCTTCAGAATACATGCTGTATGAAGATATTAAATGTACTGGTAATACTTACATCGTGGAGTAAAGCAGAATCAGAAGTGGTTGGATAATCTGATATATTACCTATACAACGTTGCCATTAAGGCCATCTTTTTTGCTCTGTTATTATGCAGATATATTAACATAAACTAACAAACTTAAACATAAATCAATGTGTTTATTAATGTCTAAATTGGTGGTTTGCATCAAAACATCTTATGGATCCAGAGGTGTATGGATCCATGTTGTGTTTTAGCTCCAAAGTTGGGCGGTTTTAACATGGTAGTCATTAAGAACCTGCTCAACTCTGCAGTCAAAGCAGCCAGTGGGCCGGTCAAGGAACTGCAGTTCAGTCACTGCTTTCCCCTGACTTCCTGGTACAAGGCTCTGTTTTGCTACAGAGTAAAATCTATTGTTTAAAAATGCCTTTTCAAAACTTAGATTTTTGTTTCATATAAACATCATATGTTTTAATAATCAGATTTTTTTTTCAGATTTTCAGTTGTCTGCCATTTTTTGTATTTAAATCACTCATTCACCTGTCAGTCATTAGATGTGGACAGATGTGGCGGGGGAGAGCAGTTTGTGATGTTATAGAGTTGGAGGTCTAAATTCTTCAATCCAAAATGAGGGCTACAGTAGAGTTATAAGAAATTTCACTTTTTTTCTACTTACAGTTTACTGTTACCAATTTTAAGAAATGCCCTATTGAATTGAAACCACTCAGACGTGAGGGTGTTCACATTGTTCATACACTGTTTAAATGTTATTTTGTATTTAGATTTATTTATTAGTTTGGATATAGTGTTTTTTCCCCAGTGTTAAAAGCTATTATGAGGCAAATCATCAATGTACAATTTTAAAATGTTGTTTGTTTTTAAGAATAATTGAACTTTGCAACCGCTATATTATTTCTTATATGTTTTAGTATTTGCTGTTTTTTTCTCTTCTTGAATTATTGGTAGAGTTTTAACGGGCAATAAGGGAGTGTTAATATTAAAACACTGCTTATTTGGAGTAAGATTGCACATCCATGTCTTTGTACAGATTTTTGCTTTTATATAAGCCCCAACAGACAAACCAGACACACATTCCTGATATCATATTTTTTCTCTATTGTGTGAGTGAAGTGGGAGATTCAGATGGGAGGGGGACCTTACTGAACAACTCGAAAAGGCCCTGGAAAAATGGGGTCCTGATCTTCTCAGAAATGCCACAATAAATTGCAGCGCCTCCATGTGCATGGATGATTAAATATGGTCCTAAACTGCCCTGATTTGTGGGGGCACCTTGCCGATTTTATTTGCCACTGTTAACATTTTCATTCCTGCATTATGCATGCCACTCCAGGACAAGGAAGTGCTACAAACAAATGTCTTGAGGGATGTGCATAAACAGGAGCTGCCTCCGGAGCAAAAAGAAACAGGGAAAGCAAAACATATTTATTTTTGCTTTCTCAAATCATACATCACATTGTACAGACCTCTGGTCGTGGTCTTCCAGTGACTACAAGGCTTTTATTTTCAAAGGGGCGCCGCTGAGATGCTTTGGCTAAGTAATCAGTTTGAGAATGAATGAAAAATCCAAATCAACCAGAATCAGTCAATTAGCTCAAAATTAAATTCAAATTTGTCATTCATGGTTTGAAGCTAAAATAATATTTTTTTTCCTGAAATATTTCAAACTAAGTGAGTTTAGAAAGTTTTGTATAGTTTACAGCTGTCTTCAGTTTGTATTGTCAGTAAACTCCCAAACTAGAGCATTTAAGGCCATTTGCCAGTGTGCGATTGTGTAATTTCATTGTTCCTTTGACCTTGTGTTATCTTTATCTTGCTGTGAAACAAACATTCTCCCAAGTGTCCTTTAAAAAAAACACACACTCAAATAGCTGCTGTGTTAACACGAGTTTTAAAAATGAGAAGGAATGCAAGTGCAGTGTTATATATTAGTATATTTTAGTTTAAAAGTAAAATGTTTTGTTTGTGAAACTATAAATACAATGGATAAAATAAAAATAATAATTATATAAAAACAATGTTTTTGCAGATCAATAAAATTATGAATTCTATAAAGATATTAAAAAAACATTAATCTCGTTTAAACTTTCTAAACCTTATTTAAAAAGTGTATTGACTATTGAGTGAAAGGGACAATTCCAACTACAGGTCATGTTAATTACCAACTACATGTTAATTTGCTATAATTTACATAACAACACATGGCAAATAGAATGAACTTTATATAATTTAATTATTCTATTTTTGATGAATGAATTTAATTTATTATTAGAATGATTAGAAATTACTTTATTATATATTATTGCTGTTTTAAGTGCAGCTGAATTTTAACTAGCACTAAGGAGATCGTTCTCTTCCACGATCTGAACAGACATCTGTTTACTTGCATTAAAAGTTAGTAACTCTACTTCTGAGGCTGGTTGAGTCGTCTTCTGGCTCTAAGGCAGCACTGTGTGTTGTTTTGGGAGGGATTGACGTTCAGGAGAGCTTGTCGGCTCTTTTAGCATCATAGAGCAGTCAGTGGCTTGTCAGTTCTCCCTTCCTCACTGCATCCTGACAATGCAAATCTATGCAAATGACATCTCAGTGTTGGACAGTTCTCTGCAGGCCTGCACTGCGTCCACGACTCATCCATTTAAAAGAAAGCATGTTAAAATTGTGCTTATAATTTAAAGTGGAAAGTACTGTGTGATCTCTTAGATGCTCTTCTAAGGTAATATGTTTGATAAATGGAAGTTCAACGATGCTCTTATTGAATGGAGACTCAACTGTGTGCTGTGATAGCTCTCTTTGGGTGAACTAATGCAACTCTTGCATAGAGGATTCAAACAGTAATGAGATTAGATTTTTTTTTACTGCTTGACCTTTGAGTTGTTATTTTCCCCCCTTTGATGAATAATTGTTGTCTCAGTTAAATGAGATGATCTGTTGCCGACCGAGGCTCTTTATATTGTGTGAGAGATCAAGAATAGAGTGGGTTACCACTGTATAACTTTATATATATTTTTTGTAGTTCCAGAAGTATAAAATCTTTGTTTATGAAGATAATAGTTTGAATGAAGTCAAAGGAATTCCCTTTAGCCACATGAAATAAAATGTTTGTAATCTACTAAATGATTGCCAAGTGTAACATATTCTCTGTTTTCTCATATTTGTTCATAAGTCTCAATATTATGTAATTCCTATTTAAAAGTCTTATTTAAAAGTCATTAAGGGAAGAGCTGACTAAGGCAAAAATAATGTATGTAAATATGTCTGATTCTTTAGCTATTGCATTAAATGAAAAAAATGATTTGCCATAATCATTGGGTTATCATGTGCATGAAATGTGGCATACTTTTTGTTTGAGGTATTTTCACCTATTTTTGGATGCTCTATGCCATTTATTTAATGCACAATTACAAAAATAATTTAAATGAGTCACACATACAACTATATCTCTGGACGTTTGTGCATGAGTCTGACTAGTAAAACTGACTAGTATTGGCAAAATAATGCCTCAGGTGGACAGTGATTCGGTCAGTGGTGTCTTGGATAGAATTGGGTGATAATGGCCTACTACACCTACTAAGGATTATCAGAGTAGGTATGTACTCAATCTTTTGAGAGGTGTTAATAATAGCTGACAAACATCCACTGTGCCTTTAGCAAGTAAAACTGTAGATGTGCATGAGTGTAACGTAACTAAATAAACCAAATAAACTAAAAAATATATAAAATAGAATATTAACATAAGTAGAAAACAAGTAACATCTCATATAACACAAAGGTTACCAGACTAGAATTAAATACTTTTGATAATCTAGTTATCATTAAATGTATTTTCTATGTCTTCTGCTTCTATCTTAATTAAAAAGAAAAAGTGATATTAAATAAAGATATCTATAATTGACTGTTTAGTGTTTAAAGTTCGCCTCCGGGAAGCCGTTTTGATACCCATGAAGTAAATTAGACTGCCTGATAAAAAAAGTCACCACCTGGACTTAACTAATTAAACAAGTACTAGCCTCCTAGTGGATAATTATTGCATGGGCTATTATCTGTCTGCCAACAAGTTGTTTTACCCCAACTGGTGCAGAGTTGCTTCTCATTTCTTACACACAAAAATAAATTGTGTGGTAGTGGAAAAGATTCGAATTTGTGATGATTTTAGTTTGGAAAGGATAATTGGCTTGCATCACACAGAATTTTTTTTAAAGAGATTGCAGAAACTATACAGTTCAGACATGAATCCCTTCGAGAATTTTTGGGATGTGCTGGAGAAGGCTTAAGAAATAGTCTACTCACTCCCTCGTCATTTAGGTGAACTCAGCCCGCTGCCATTGCTGGTTTTCAGGTTTTCCACAAGTGACCAATTCAGCTACTGATTGGTTGGGATCAATGTGCCAAATCAGTGCCAAATTTGCTTGCACATCCAAGGCTTAACTTCTGCAAATGTGCACCGCAAAATGTATCTGCCATACAGTCTGTGTCTAATGACCAACATGGATTTAGATTTGGATACTAGGTATATATGCAATTTTCTGTGTACTGTTTTTTTTGTTGAAGTACACCGTTCGCAGCGCAGGACTATAGTAAGAATATCATACCTGTGTTTATTCTCTCTCCTCCTGAGCTTCATTGAGTAGTTTGAATATATATATATCTTATGATTATGATTAGGCATGCGCACTGGTTTTTTTTTTGGATCTCTTTCCAATCTTTACTTGTTGTGTTGACTTCTACCATAGTTTTTGCATCTTTTATTGTCTGCCCACTGCATTGAAAAGTGTGAATATAAATATAGTGCACTGTGAATATATTTTTGTTCTAGATGCGAGGTCTGAGCCTCGAAGATATATTTGAAAGAAGAGTTATTGGCATTTATGCTGATCTGGGATGAAACAGAGGGGTTTGTGGGATAGCCGTGCTATCAGTGTAGGAGGAATATTTTGAAGTGTGAAGTCATAACCTTTCACTCTTTCCTCTCACTTATTAAATCAGTGACTATGGCAATGATGGAGTTGAAATGATGAAATATAGACTCTGTGTTGTGGCTGTCGCTTTTCAAATGGCACTCTCCGCAGAACACTTCTCACTTCCTTCTGCTCCGCATGTTGATAAAAGATTTCAGAGAGAAGACAGCAAATGTTGAGGGTTTCTGCGAGTGGGATGCACATCTGTCTAACAGCCCTAGGGCCAGACCCAGCACAATAACAAGGCAACAAATGCTGATCCCGGGCTTCACTGCAGCCGAATAAAATATGGCTCAAGTTTTCATTAAGGTGCTATTGATTAGCTTTTCCTTGCATTGAGTTATGGGCAACATTAAATAAAAAGGAAAATATTTTTATGACTTTTCACAGGCCATTTCAGAGTCAGTATGCTTTTCAGTCACTCGCTCGACAGGCATTTTGTTTTCTGTCAAAATGTTGGTGCTAGAAACACTCTTGGGGGTTTACCATTTTTTGTTAAGGAAATTATTTTATTTATTTTATGTGGGAGTTTACTTGGTATAGCAGCATGCGTATCATTTTAGAAGTTTGATAATATTCAGAATCACTGTTTTGTGAGATGCTCCATGAAATTTAATCTTGATTTTACATCAAATGTATTCCTTACTTTTTTATGGAAGTAAACCGCTTTAAGTCTTTCCATCATCTTGCCATTATTTGAAACCAGAGTCTGCTACTGAAACTGCTTGGTACTGAACCCATGGTCCAAACATGAGAGTAAGTAGTGCAAATTTGTATTGTTGCAGGATATTTGCAGTTAGATATTTCATGGTGTGATTTTTGTATGAAAATGGCACAGAGTTTTGTTTTTGTAGTATTTTAGTGTTATGTGTGAGATTTTGTTTGTTGGTAATGCATTCCTTTATGATTCAATTTGGACAAATACTACTATTCTTGTACCATGTACTTATTTATGTTTTAAATACATTTTATGTTATAATACAAATTAGTTGTTTTACTATTAGTAACACTATTGTTAAGAGTATTATAGAAAAAAATTAGCATACACATCATGAAATAAATGAAATATAATATGATAAAATAAACATAAATACATTTGTCTTGCTTTTATCATGAAACCAAAAGGCTTGAAAATGAAGTGAGTTATAATGACTTTAATTGTTGATGGACGCGTATAATTCCTTTTAAAATGTACTACTGGGGAATTTAAAATGAATAATTTAAAATGAATGTTTTTTTTACAGAGATGTGTCTTATCACAGACTGACAGGAAATCTTAACAACAAAATAATAAAATTGATTAACAAAAACTTGGTAATATTTAATGCTTAGCCAGCATCAGTACCAGCCATATACTCTCGTGTATTAACTCATCAAAGGAGATATTCATTGACTTAAATTTAGCCTACAGTTGACTTTCTCGTTGTGATTTTCCACTATAGGTGCATCTGATTACACCCTGTACATTTAGTAACTATAAGGAGATACAAGCATAAGAAAACAGGTGCAGCAGGGCAGAGATTTCTGAAAAGATGAAAGGCATGTAGTTATCAAAGTTCTTGAGAAATGACAATAACTGTATTCTAAAATTACACTGTTATTGTACAAACACTTTTTGATTAAACGTCTTTAGATGTTCTGTTTCATCTGTTTTCAGAGATGAGAATCACTTTACACCAGCTATTAGACCAGCTTTTGAATATTTTGGCATTCTGCTTTTGTCAATAAAATGTTATCTGCACAGTTTGTGTAAATATGAGGAAAAAAATTAGGAATATTTTTGGTATCACACTCCAATTATGTTAGTGATGAGCGTGTAAAATGTTAGCTTCTTATGAAACAAGAGAGAAAGATCCAATTATGCAACTCAAACTTGCAAGTAAAAGGAAAAGTGTGCATCCTAATGAAACATAAATAAAATGATGGAAAAATCCATATCCAAGACAGGTCTGGTCTGTTTTTCACTTTGAAACATGCACATGCTCTTAAATTATAATGCACACGTGTTAAATTATAAACAGGTATGTATTTGTGTAAAAGCTGTGCTGGTTAACTAGTGGTGGAAACGCAGGGGAAAAATCTGGCATGCATCCTGACTGCTTGTGCCTAGGGAATGAGGCAGTGTTTGTCACAGGCACAGTTTTATTAGAATAATTACATCTGTCATGTCAGAAAATGTTGTGGGGAAAAAACCCTCAGTGGATTACATGGGCCTTTCTTGGCGTGACCTGAACTGAGTTCATTTATTTAATTCTCTCATCTAGATTGATTGGCCTCAGTGCTCACAAACAAGTGATGAGGATTCAAATGGACATTTGTGAAATTCTGGGACAGAAAACGCTTCTTGCGTGTCCGTGTTGGTGGCAAGGAGAGATGGGCCCTCCAGGCTGAAAAACAGGAGGCTTCAGAGATAACAGTTACGTCCAGTGGTGCTGCATAACCACGAAAAGCATTCTATAAGTATTCTGCCTCCTCTAGGTTTCCATTCACAGCATTTAACACAAGACTCTCAATGCTCGAAGGTCCAAATTATGTTAATATTTTTGCTGTTTATTTTTTCAGCCATAATTTAGTCTTCTCGGATCACATTTGAAGCATGTTTGATCATTATTTGTGTCTTTTATGCTCTGTTTTATTTATCAAACTTTGAAACTTGCTTACAACTTACAACCTGTTTTTGAGTTGTCACAAAAGTCAAAAGACGTATGTACATTTTTTTGTGTTAAACCACATAAAAACAATATTTTTATTTAGAATAGACAAAAAAATTGCATCTAATATAAAGATCAAAACCCTGGACTTGATTGTATGTTTAACAATATTTAAAGAAAGAATTTAATATTAGAATCCCTGGTTACTGTAGCTTGCATTTTTGCTTTTGTAGACATTAAGTTGAATTAGATAAATATAACATGTGTGTATATATATAAATCTGTCTTTGTGTTTTAAATGGTTACAATAAAACTTGAGTTATCAAGCAATTCTTTTGAAAAGACAGACCACCTTCTGAATAAAAGAAAATTATCATTGGCCTGTACATAGATGCTTAAAACATATACTTATAATTGTGTAATTATTGATTGAAAATCCTTTACAAAAGTACAAAACTACAAAAAACTAATTTGTTAATGTTTTTGAAACCCAGCTGCATAAAGATTATATAAAAAGGTTCAGAGACTGCTGTTAACTCTTCTCTTTCCCAGCTGTGATTATTTTACTTAAAACTGGTTTTGTTAAGGTGAATATTTATTTTCCCTTGATTGTTAGAGATTTGTGGAGATTTTATTCAGTAGCAAAACTATGTACAAGTCTACAAAGTATTATTTTATAATTCTAAGTCTTGGGTAAGACCAGGTGTTGTGTTGCAAGTCGACTTCCATAGATCAAACAGGAAAAAAATCCCAGTCCTGTAAGAACATGTAAATATATCTCTAAGATTTTTGCCAGATCAAGCCTTGAAATGTAGTTTTATTGCGGAATCGTGTTGTTCTGAGACATAGCTTCCAGTGTACGTTTCAGTTAATAATAGTTGTGAGCACACAGCTGTGACACAAATTAGCACTTTGGGCAAAAGATCAGTTGGCTCAGTTTCCGTAAGCACCAGAGGATCGCCAGGACATGAGAGGCAGAAACAGACACAAGCACGTGGGGATTTTAGGGCTGGGTGTGCATGTTTATGACTCTGTACTGGAGATGGATCTCTTGTTCTTACTGGTGGGGGTCACATGTTGAAAAATTGGCAGAAGGTGTTGATGGTATTATGCTGTGGTGTTCTCTCTGAACTCCTTTAATGCAAAGGGAGCTATGCATTGGTATCTGCTCTTTCGGGTCATTGCTGCCACTGCTTCCCAGAGGGCTACACATAAGGTACCAATTAGCCAACCAGGTCCATGCTAGAAGCGTTTTGGAGATTGCTTGTCTCCAGTTTAGTTGAATTTCCTCCATATCGACTGAAGTGTGAACATATTTACACAGTTTTCTCCATACAGGTTTCTATTGTTCGGTGGAACCGGTTAGTTTACATAAAACTTCAAATTAAGAGATTCCTTCTAGACCCTATAATAAAGTCTATAATAAAGTCTGTGTGACTGTTTGAGGAGTTGTTGGTGCTGCTGACACCCAGTTTGTAGAAGCAGAAGAGCAACCTATAGGGCTCGTTTGACCCAGAACAACTTCTGTCTGTGTCCCTGAGGTGTTCTGATGTTCAAGAACACTAGTTTTTAGTTGTGGAATTGCTAGTCACCATTAAGCAGCCTATACCTTCAAATGCCATAAAGTTAAGAACATAAACACTATTCACATTAAACTATTCCCTTTACAAAGCCTGTTCACTATGTTTATTTTTTGAGTAGTGTGACAAGGAGTTGCCTTGTGATTGGTTAGATGTGTGGCGGTCACCTACAGCGAGTTGGAACCGTTGTTAAAGTAAACATTGTTTATTCTTCCTGCCATTTCACTATTGATGCAAAAGGGATTACTGAGATGTTACCGAGTCTGATATGCAAAAGCTTTTAGGCATTAATTACCCATTAATTACACAAGGATAACAATTGTTATGACCTGGCAACGTCCATGTAGCTTTAAGTTTATTTTCCCTTATTTTCAAACTAATTACGATCATCTTTTGCTGCTTTTTCACCAAATCAATGATTTGACCTTTGGCTGCTCTATTAGTCACCATTCACCTTTGTTCTTGTGAATTAAAGAGGGAAATCAGTAGATTCTTTTGTGTTCCATTCTATGGTCAAGTCAGTTTTACAATACACAAACAATGGGAGTTTTATTTTTTAGCTAAAATGTCCCTTTAAAAGCATGTGCTGTATATTTGAAACTGTGGTTTTCCCTATTGCTGGGGTATGAACTTCAAAGTCCCTTGATTTACTGTAAGAACCCTTTCTGAAATCATTTAACCCCAAGACTGTTTCAGAAGTGGCTTCCAGAAACTTTGATTTATATGGTGACCTCAGTTGCCATCCCCTGCATGACTTGGCAGAAGAGTTTGATGCCTTTTTGAAGTCAGGTCTGAACAGCATGAATTAGTTTAAAAATGTGATATTGATATTCTATTTTTAATCAAAAAGCAAGAAAGGAATGCAGCTATAATCAAAGTGACGCCATTTAGTTTCTCGCTGCTAAGTTAATGGAATCTTCCTAATGTTTACTGGGAAGCATCAATCATGCAAAAATCTATTGTAGCATTAGCCTTGAAAGAACAGTAATAATAAAAACGTTATAATGGCCTCAGCTTCCTTAATATAAATCATGCCTGTGTGTTTGTGCCTGTGTGTGTGAATTGTGGGATGTTAACTTTGTAAAATATGCCATTTCAGTGCTTTCAGTCCATTGAGGACTCAACATATATCGATATATTATTGACCAATGCTTGTTGTTTGTGGCTCATGTTTCTTTTTAACCTTTTTTGTCAGCTGAGCTGAGGGTAGAACAGTGTGTATTTGTGTTTGACTGCATCAGTTCCACCACCTTTGGCCGTGACTCATGACTGGTTTCTACTCGATAGCCACTCAACATTGTGTTGTAAATCAACTGCAACTGCATAAAAACCGTGTCAAGAGGGAGATTTACTGTAACACTGAAAATCCTTTTAAACAAATATTAAAATAAGGCAAAAAGCCGTCTGAAAGTCGTTTAGGAGGTCATTGCACCTCAGCTTAGAGGCATGAGGCGAGAGCTGACAATGCATGTGAATTTACATTGGTATTAGCATTTGATTGATGACACAATACATGCACACAGCTTTCATTAAGTTATCGGCGGGTGAAGAGTGGTGTCCACAACATGCACTGCCATTGGGATTCTCTGTCTGGATTGAAGATTCAAATCCACTGTTGTATGTGGGGTTTTAATCTGTAAATTAAGCCTTATTTGCTGTTTTTATCCCTCTTTCCTGATTTGAAAGATGAGGAACTGATGTGTTTAAATAGCATTTTTGTTTGATCGTTTCAAATTTTTGTTTCAATTATTTTGAAGAAGATGTTATGTCGGGTTGGGTGCCAAAACTCATTGCCAATACGGAACCGGTACCTCTAGAACCTCCAGACCAAAGCAGAATGTGAATTTTGGCGCCTCATTTTGGTGCCACTTAAATGCCTGAGCTATTGGGGTTGTGCCGATCATCTTTATTCAGTTTGTCAGTCCAATTAAACTAAATGCCTAAAACTAAATCGTCAGAAAAGTGGCTATATCACACAAAGAGATGCTGCCAATTTTTAACAGCAGCTGCATATAAAAGAGGAAGTACATAAAATTTAATTTAACGAAACATTTGAGGACATCCAACACATCGTGTTCAACAGCTTGCAGACAACAGGTGGCGCTAACGGTGTGGATGATCCCAGCCTCAGTCATACTGATCGCAAAAAGGAGTACATTGATTATGATGAAATCATTAGTCTTTCCACATTATTAGTAGGCTAATATAATGTTAATCGCAAAATATTGCAATCATGCTAACAAATAGTCATATTTCTGCAAAAGGCTGCTAAAATTTGAAGTGGTTCAATTGTTGTAGTTGGTTAGGTGGCTATTATTTTGTTATTGTTGTGTTTTCAATTTACTTTTATATTCATATATACTTTACATTTTTTAAATATATTACATTTTAAGCATTACATTTTTTGTTTAATAAAACTGTATTCTTGAATCATCCACCATAATTTTGTCAGTTCAGGCATCGGCTTGGCACTGGTATCATTTTTAAAGTATTGATTTGGCAGCGTCATCAAAAAAAAAAAAAAAAAAAAAAAAAAAAAAACTCAACCGGTACCCAACCCTAGCGTTAAGACAATTCAGATCTACTCAACAAAGGCATGTCAAGCATTTATGGCAAGTAGTGCTTTTGGGATCCAGTGCCTGTGGTTAGTGGTTGTTTTTGTTTAATGTGTCTGCTTTATACATTCAATTGTTTGGACAATTATTGTAACATTTCAATATAATTGTATAGTATATTTTCATTGGCTTGAGCTCATCTAAAATGAGGACTTATATGCCTTGTATATGGTCTGGTTCCCTCTATGTTGTGTTTTTCTTTGTCTGTGATGAATAAAAATGAATCTTTAAACCTCATGTGTTAAAGCTTTACAAGCATAATTATACAAGGTGCACTTTAGAAGAGCTCATAAAAACAGTTTACCAGTAAATCTATCTATATGAATTAATCACGAGTTACAGTAGAATCATGTTTTAATAAAGCATGTATTATCCCTCTGAGTAACAGTTGCTAAAAGTTTAATAGTAATGTATTAACATGTTCTAAAGGATCTCATGAACAGCTTACAACTAATAACTGATTTGTAATAGTGATACAATTGATTTTTATAAAATTCTGCTTTGTTTATATTAGTCTTATTTTAAATTCTAATTATTTAAAAAGTCTTATTGTCTGTAACTCTCGTTTTTACAACACAATACATATGATAACAAATGCAGAGGTTTTTAATTTCAAAGAAAAGATTTTTGACAGAGTCACGGTGGCACAGTCGTCTCACAGCAAGAAGGTCGCTGGTTCGAGCCTCGGCTGGGTCGGTTGGCATTTCTGTGTGGAGTTTGCATGTTCTCCCCGTGATCGCGTGGGTTTTCTCCGGGTGCTCCGGTTTCCCCACAAGTCCAAAGACATGCGGTATAAGTGAATTGAGTAAGAACGATTGTCCATAGTGTTAAAGAGTGAATGTGTGTGTGAATGTTTCCCAGTGATGGGTTGCGGCTGGAAGGGCATCCGCCGCATAAAACATGTGCCAGAGGAGTTGGCGGTTCATTCCGCTGTGGCGACCCCGAAAGGGAAAAGCCGACATGAAAATGGATGGATGGATTTTTGATCCCTGAGATTTTTAGTTAACAAGATTTAGTGATTTTCACAAATATCCGTTCCTGTCATTAATCTGTATTGTAAACAATATCCTTCACAACCCAAACCAGAAGTAATCCCCAAATCTCATTTTATTTACCAACAAATCCTCATTCATGCATGTATTATCCAACAATTTTGGAATTAATTACAAGGTATGTTAACATTATCCCAATTGGTTTCCAGTACATTTTAACTGGATTTTACATGTTCTTTATTTTGCTCATTTTTTTACATTTCCTCAACGTCCATAAAAAAACATTGGAAACTCGAGTTTGTCAACAGGAAGAAACCCACATTATAATAGCCAATTAAAGATTTCATGAACAGATATTTCTCTGTGATCATCGTTGATTTAGTCAGTGCTATCCTTCACATAAATGGATTCATACCGATTTGAATGGGAAAGCAAGCTGACCCATGTGAGGGGCTGTCTGTTGTCTGCACGGCCTCTTCGAGAGACTTGTCTACACTTCACAGCAGAGAGAGCCTGAGGAAACCTCTCCATTACACAGCTAAAAGCTCTACGCTAAGCGCTGCTCCCACACAGTGGGAGGAGAAGATAATACTCTGAAAGTCAGGGGAGAGAAAAAAGCTGTGAAATTAATAAAGCGTTTTAGTCAGCATAATAAGTCATTTTGAACTCAGCTGAAGAGAGCAACAAAACAAATAATATTTTGGGGAAAGAATACATGTATTTTAATGCCTTCAAGCAAAACTAATTAAAGACGACACCTCATTTGCATAAATAAGCATTCTAATTTGCATGGAGGCACGAGGGAATATGTGCAGAAAAGAAAGCAATATTTGCAGTCTGTTAATTTCATTTTATTTAGGATTTAAGCTTAATAAAGATTCATTTTGGAGGGGAAGGGAATAATCAAAGGGGGGGGGATGTGAACTATCTCCAAAGATGCAGCAGCCTGTATTCAAAGGGGCCTTTCAGAGTCAGCAGAAGACTCCTAATCAGGAGTGGCACTTCCTGGCTCCTCTCCAGCACCAACTCCTTGGAAGGTACAAAATTTTAGAGCCCAATTTATTAGTATGCAGTTCCGCCATCGGTGGCTGAATTAATGGCGCTGACTGATAATGACTGTAATCGTAGCACAAATGGGGTGTTGAAATAGCAAACAACGGCCACAAGGCATGTAATGGAGCTTTTATTAATTACTCCAGCCCAGGTTTCAGCTAGAGCTCCAGGATTTACTGTTGCACTGCTGGCGTACCAAGCAAAGGTGGAAACCGAACCAGAACCTATTCGTGGAAGGGCATTTTTGATTGCTAACAAGTGTTCAGAAAAGTGGGTTAAAGGATTGGATTTTTTTTTCTTGTATCCAGGTACATGATGAAAAACGATGTGTGTGTCTGGATATAAAACTGTGGTGTTTGATTGTTTTCCTTAATAGATAGCTGTAATTTAGCTGTTTTTAGTTTATATGAACTGAAGGAAAGTAACGTTACTATAAATTTGAAATAAATCAAACGAAACCTGTCAGCTGTCCCCTGCTCATTCATTCACAGGTGCTGCTCGTACTTGCAGCTTTTTTCCGTCAATCATTGTGTGACCTATTGTTGCTGAGTGTATTCTTACCTTTATCCCTGGAATCTTGGTTTTTCATAGTTTGTTGTTTTGAATATTTGTCTGTACTTTGACTACAACTTTTAATGTGCAAGTGTATCACTTTTATTCAAATTAAACCCCATTTGCATAAGCTAGCATATCGGCAAGTTCTGCCTCAAGGGGAGAGAATCATTAAATCTAAAGTTAAGTTTTTCTTTGCACTTTGGTATTCTTACTTTTTGTGTCGTAAACATGGACTAGGAATATAAACACTGAATAAAAAAACGTATATATAAATATAAAAAAAAACGAATATATATTTTCTTATATAAAAAAAAACAATGATAAAACAGTGATATAACATGTTTGGCAAAATAATGTTTTTGTTTTCAAAACCAATGAACACAATGAAGCAAATTGTCTCTTTTATAAGTTTGTGTCTCTTTTACAATTTAGTGGCCATGTGGTCCAAAATATTGAAAATAATGTTTTTTATTTGTTTTACGGAAATGTATATTTTAATAAAACCTAATGCTCGCTAAAGCATACTACAATTCTAGTCTGTCATTGAGTGTCTGTATTAACAGGTGAAGTTACAAACTCAGCAGTTCTGTATACGTTTACTGGGTAAACTAATATTGCAAATGAATGCAAATACATCTTTGCTTTTGGTGCCTAAAAAGTGTTGATCCTGTATGTTTTCATCTGCTATCTGATATAGTTCTCACTTAATGGGACAAGGGAGACCAGCATGCCATCTTCTTCCATTGAAACACAGTTCTGACTGCTTTTTGGAGTTAACTACTGTTACTAAAATGGGTGCTTAGAATGAGACATATAAGAAGATATCAGAATAAGATACAGTGTAAGAATTCTCACTTTCTTGCTCACTCACTCACTTGCTCACTGCATGATTCATCATTTACTTGTTTTATTATCAAAAGCACAAAACAAGAATGAGAGCATTTTCCTGGTACCTTTTTGGGTGTGTACTTTCTTATTCTCTCTTTTTCTTTGTTTGTGAGATCATGCTTTAAAAATGTGTTGAAAACATTTCGTGTCATGACAGGTCACCCAGTCCGCGAGCATAATGAAGTGAATATTTTTATGTCAAACATCAGGCTCACAAAGCATGCAGAAAATGTTCTTTTCTTGGCAGAGTGTTGTGACTTTTTGGTTTTCAGCTTTTTGTATCAACAGGTTCAAAGTGAAGAATAAATCAAATCTGAACAGCACGAACTAAATGCACTTTTAAAAAAAATTCCAAATGTTTTTATTTTTAAATTTTAAATAAAGTTTTTTTTTTACTGTTAAATTTACATTTTCTTAAAGGGTTTCACTTTAATATTGACCAATAGTTGGCACTAATAACCCTTAAATATACTTTTCCAAACCAAATTATTTTATCAGGAGCTTAGAGCAATGTCATTAACGCATTTGCTGTAAAGTAAAAAAGTTTAAATGTGGACGTAGTAAAATGTTTAATGTGTGCATGTACTGTAGTGCTTGAGTTTTTCATGTTTTTGAGTTTCAGCTCAGAGGTCAGGATCAGGAGATTAAATGGAGACTGTAATCGCTCCAGCCTTTCTTGGTACTCTAAATCAAGTTCATTCTCAATTCAGGCCACCTTCCAAGTTAATTTTAGAAAGGAATAATTGGAGGATTCGACTAATAACCCTCTTTAGAACGTGAGACTAAAGGTTTCCCTGTAATCAGGTCACATGGACAATATGAGGATGCTACCAATAGGACATTTGAATGTTAATATGCAATCAACTAATATTATGAAAACAAACATAATGTCATCTTATCACCAGGCTGAAGTCCGCTTGACTTTGTTCTAGTCTGATCTGAGGCGTAGGAGAGGCCTCATCCGCAGTATACATCACAATGCACTAATTAGCAATATAATTAGCATTGTAATTACCAGCTGCAATAATTACTTTTATTTATGATGTTTTTGGTGTATTTATCTGGTCTAAAAAAGAAATTGTCTGGTTATTAGTTCGTTCTTTAATTTAGAATGTAAAGTCTTTAATTTTGTTGTTATCTAAAACAGAAAGCTTATTAAAATGTATCCGTAATTTAGTCTTAACAAAAGAGCACGCGTTATCCAGTTCACATTTAGAGGAATATGAAACGATACTGACTGAACCTGGGAGAAAAACAATAATAAAAGCAGAGCTATTTAATTTCTGCAATGAATTGTTTTAGCTCCTCTTTATCTTTTACACAGTTTTTCAGAAACTGCATGCATTCCCCTTGTGTTTTACTCACAAACTGTTGTTTCTCTTGAAAGGATAGCAAGCGTAAACACAATCTAATAAGAACCTGAGATGGATGATGATGGCTTTTTATTAACTTACAGAGTGGTTTGTTTGGGCAAATTGAAAGTTGTATTTTTCTCTCTAAACATCTAATTGCAGTTTTGACAGATTTTACAGTGAAATGAAAGACGTTATTGTGCTAGGAGTAGAGTGACATTTATACAATTCTCTTTGCAAGACAGGCTGCTAACAGGATTGGCATAAAAAGATGCATTAAAAACATCAATGGAATGTTGATTTGACTGAGTGGAAAAGTGAAGATGGTTTTAAGTTCATCAAAACTTTTGTTTGTATTTCAGGTTCATGGTTTGCTGATAAAATATGTACTTATAAAGAGAGTTCTATGTGTCCTTACAGGTGTCAACAGGCAGCGATGTGAATGTGTGAGCTCCGTTTATCAGGAAGACAGAGGAGTCAAATTGTGACACTCATCATACCTGGAAGGTCAGTGTTAATGGGTTTTAGTGCCTGTTTTTCCTGATCAGGTACTATGAGAACTTTTGCTTAAAAAATAAATTAGCTAAAAATTCCATTTATGCATTTAGAAGATGGTTTTGTCCCTTGAGGTAATTCATGCTAAATAGAAATAGAGGCATGTTACACAAAAATAGAGTTTCATAACTGAGATTATCATACAAGCTAATGCTTGTTTAATGAGCAAGATTTTTTGCAACTACTGTTTTATCTATGGCTATTATCAGCCAAAAATATGGACACGGTCCTGTTCAGTAGGGGCCTACTCTACCAACTGTCAGGCGTAGTAATTGCAATTGCAAGTCCCTCCAATTCTATTGTAAAGAACAACTTAAGGTGCTGTTCTGTACTCTGACTAAAGTATCTTTATATTTAGTTTATTTGAGCTATAATTCCCTTCTGCTAGTAAGAGATGCAAGTACCTACAACCATTATGAATTGGGTTCATATTTAATGGGTCAAGATAGTGATGATGGACAAGTCTTATTTAAAGGAGACCATAATAACAGTTTTGAGCCAGACTGTAGTTAGAAAGTAATTTTTTTTGTGTTTAGAATAATAAGAATATGGGCGATATATTCGATTGAAAAACAAACCATGTTTTTGTAACATGTTTAAGTATGAATTATTCAGTTGCAGATAATAATACACACTTTAGAAGTTTCACCTTAAATCTGTTGATTTTTTTCAATACATTGATCTCTTACATAACTAACGTATTCATTTACTTTTTTATATGGCAATATAATATCTATTTTGCTCTAATGAACATTCTGATATGGGAAACTATTTAGGTTGCCATAATGTAGTATTATTTTGGCTTAGCTAATGCCATAATTTCACCCATGTATATTACCTATCTCTCTCTATCTCTCTTTCTCTTTCTCTCTCTCTCACTCTATTATCTTCTGCAATGGTCCAGATCTCTGTTTCTCCATCTTCTCTGTGCATCCTCTTGAGTAAAAAGAGAGACTGACAAATGGGTTATGTTTTTCCTTCAAATTGGTCCTTCGAGCTAGATATGAAGACTTTTTTGTGTCTTAATGTAACTTTCTCAGCTTTTATGTCAGCATGCCTATAAGCGAACCCCTCAAATTTGCCTATGCTAGAATTAATCACAACTGTCTGAATCAGTGGAATTCACTTTTATCAATTTTTAGTGGCTGGATTGGATTGAGGTTGCGAGTTTAGAGTTGGAGTTTTCAACTAAATTTTAAGACAACGTTCTCAATTGACCAAAGCACTGAAGCTAACCACTGTCAGGTAGCTTTAACTTGAGGTACAATTAAAGTCACTCCTCTTATTCACCAAACAACTTAATTGAGTCTCACATCACTCACACTTGTAGACATACATACACAGACTCTCAGGGAAAGAGAGGGTAACAGCCATATAACAATATAAAATGATTGATTGAGGCCTAAAAGCCCAGGAGCACTCAGGGTTCAGCAGGTGCCTGTTCATCTGCTACTAGTTCTGGATGTCACTCCATAAATATCCTGAAAGCTACATTCAACGTCACATGCTTGAAAACACATAGTATTGTTAGTGAATGTTTTGAGGTGTAATCTGTGGCATTAGTTCAAATTTTTTCTGTGAATTAATTATTTTGTTCAGTGATATTGAAGCATTAGTTATTTAAAAATGAAAAAAAAGAGTATTATTTATGTGTAGAAGTAAACTGTTACATTCTACTGTTATTTGCACTGTTTAACTTAAACTACTTTAAAGTAGCACCATTTAACTAATCAATATTTCTCATGACACGGTTTGCGCAGAGTAATGCTAGCGAGTTGCATTGCGGTTATAGTAAAGTCAACGGCCGCGGCTTTGTTTTACACTCGCTCTCTGCAGGAATTTCCAAAAAATGGTGTGAAAGCTCTTTGTAATCTGAGTAACATAGTCAACAATCTACAAATCAGTTTGAGCAGAAATAATCCTTTTTAGAGATCGCAGAAATGTGTTGCTGTCAATGTACGAGCAGCTGAGGTTTTTGCATATTCCTGTTTTTCATTATTGTTCATCTAAATATGCTGTTAAAATAATTATAAATTAATTATGAATAATAATAAGTTAATGATAAATAATCATTTAATTAGTGCTGTCAAAATGAACATGTTAATGCATGTGATTGTATTTGAAATGTATAATGCATTAAAAAAGTTGTGCAATTAGTTGCGTTTTTTTCTGTTTCCTGTTGTGGCCAACGTCTCTTCAACGAAGTATGAGTAAGACATATGCATTGATTGACAGCAGTACTTTTAATACAACTGTGATTGATGTTTATAATGTATTGATGATGTTAAAAAATAATAATAAAGAAAAAAAAGAAATGGGCATTTATGATACTGACAATGATGACCCAATAGTGGCAGCTATTGTTGCGAAACAATATGTAATTGTCCTTACTTTCTTACATTTAAGTGTCATATTTCAATGATGAGAGATTTAATGTTGTGCAGAGAACTGGCTGAGACAGACTGATTCTTAGTGTGATAGGATTGAGAGCTTAGTAACCAATCAGAATCATGAATATCCTTATGAAGGGTTGCTTCACAAGATGGCCACTAATTACCAGTGATTTGAGCATCTAATGATGTTTAACTGATGAAGAAAAAAAATAACTACAGCTAATATTGAGCTGTATCCAGCTGTTAATTTTTGGAAAAACATACAGAGATTTGATAGCTTTAATCAGGCTACAGGAATACGTTTTGTGGAAATTTCTCTCTGGCAATGGAATTCTGAAAATCTCCTGTGTTAGATGCAAAAATATACTTAATATAATTACAGCCTGAAGAATGTCGTTTTTAAATGCTTTTTTGGTGATGATTTTAAAGGTAACGGGTGATTTATTATTATTGTTGATACAATATATGTTATTGAAACAACGACTGAATAATGCATACACAGTAAACCAGTCTCGAACTTGAGGACACGGTCCTGTACAGTAGGTTTCTACTCTATCAACTGTCAGGCGTAGAAATTGCAATAAGTCCCTCCAATTCTTTAGGTTTCCTGTAGTTTGATTAGTAGAATCTGGTTTATTCAGTTACATTTGGAGCAAAAATGTGCAGGTCTGCAGCCCTCAGGGAATTGAGTTTGAGACCCCTGCAGCAAACAGAACCATTTCAACAAACATATCCATCATTAATATTTTACACAAGTTCAGAATGCCAGAAAAAAGTGTTCAAGGACATTATTTGATTATACTCCTCTCCACCTAAGCATGCAGTAGGTGTTGTTCTTATTAACTAGTCATTGAGGAGTCATCATCTAAACCAGTGCTTACAGCCTCCCAATTCCCTCTAATCCATAACAAACAGATTGAGACAGCTCTCCAGACCGCTCTCCACAAAACAAACACTCCGGCCCCCTGCAGACTGCTCCATTGGCTTCCTCTCTTGCATCACTCCCCGCGGTTGGATCCAGGGTTAGTCAGGCTAAGTGAACAGGGAGAGGCAGGTCTCCAAGGGTAACGGCTGCCATGGAGGCACATGGCAAGAGAGCAAGAGGGATGCTGCAAAAGCCAGAAGACATACAGAGATGTGCGGGGGAATTCTGGGGTTGTACTCTCCCTGCTCTCCTGCCGTTCAGGGGTGGTCAGTCCCACCAGAGGGTGCGTCTGCCAAGAACTGAAGAATGCTTGCCCTGCGGCCCTGTGAGTGGGGATGAGCAGAAAATTGAAGTTAACAAGCATGCCGTATGCTAAGTGGTGACGAGGGTCCCTAAGCTTTCTGTTAGGGCCCTGGTCCAGCTTCTTTTCTCCTTACGGAGCTGCTGCCAGCATCCGTTGGCTGAAGGTGGACAAAATTATGCATTGGTAGTCAAATTAAGACATCATGATCTTAGCTACATGACTCCTGGGAAGAGGATTCATGAATTTGCCTCATTGAGCATCAGATGTTGGATTAAGTGGAAATGTGAGCTGTTCTACACTGTATTTCAGCTTTTATTGTATTGCATTCCATTCCATGTGCAATTTTTAAGACAAAAGGAATTTTACCGATCATGTTTGTTGCCCTGTGTAAAAAAAAGCCTATAAAGTTATTTGATGATGATAATTTTTTTTGTCTTGCCGTTGCCAATGGGATTTGATCATATGATAACATTTTCCAGCATGTTATTTTTCAACTATTTTTTTTAGTTATCCTAAAAAAAATGTCAAGCCACTCTTACACTGAACAGACACTGTTACGTTTATCTTCTAACACTCTACAAAACGGTGCTTGAATATGATTGTGCTGCTCACACTGTACATCGTCCAAACATGATACATCACTCTTGTTTCCAGAACTCATGAAAAGCTCGAAAGTAAAAGATGTGCGTCGTTCACTCGAGAATGCTCACCAAAAACAAATGAGCTATCTCTCTTTGCAAACTATTAAAAAGAAAAAAAAAACTAATATGGACAAAGAAATGACTGACAAGATGCATTTGCGCATGCGCAGAGACAGATTTTTTGTTAAATTGGCAGGTAGCACCGCTTTTACAGTGCGATGTCTTCACGAGGATTGAGCAGGACTTCAAACTGGCTTGATTTTCTTTTTGTGACCGAACAATCACGGGCGAGAACTGTTTATGAAGTGTTAATCACTGCTTGTTATCTCAGGTACACTGCACGAGTCACAACACATGATTCAGCAGAAACTCGGGCCAATCTGCAAAATGCTTAGACAACTGAAAAATTGTGGTAAAAATCACACAGTGTTTGCCCTTATTTGATGTTTGATTTTATGAAATTAGAACCAGATCATCTTCAGACCCTGCCAACAAAATGTTATGAATTTCAAGTTCATTCATCAATCGGTTGTTGAGTAACATGCAAATACATTTTCGTAAACTCACTTAAATATGTGTAATGCAGCATCTCACCAGGGTTTAAGATGTTAAAACCAAACTTGATTTTTACGATAATAACAAGGATCTGAGGTAGCTTGTTGTAAAATGGTTTCAAACATACATTGTTTTGAAGCTTCTCTGAATTAAGAAGGTATTATAAAACTACCCCTTTGAGTGACTTTTCTGCACCTCTTCCAAGCATTGTTCTTTTCTGAACAACTACCTCACTCGTGCACAATGGCTAATATCCTGTTTTTGGTCTGAGGATATCATGCAGGACCACCGCTGCTGTGGTCAGTCACATGCCATACACGCTTCCTCCTGTAAGCCCCCCTCGTCCTCGGCCTGGTCTCCTTTACGCTGGTGTAGAGCCCAGGGGAGCGCTGGCCTCTGAGTGTATAATAAGGCAAGCTGATATAATGAAGGTCATTGTAATCAGAGCTAATGTGCCAGGGAGTCGGGACTCTTTGGCTTTATTCGAGGGTTAGACTTATGCAGAAGCATTTGCCCGGGGGGAGGTGGCTGATAGTGTTATCAGAACTAACCTGCCACTAATAAGCACACGCTCTTCTGTTCGTGTCAGCATCAGCCTGAACTCTCACTGATATCTACAGTCTGAAAGTGGGGAAGCGGATTGAGCTGCTGAACACTTCACATCTAACTTAAATCCCTTCCCTGTGGTGTTTGAGGGTTTGCTCTTTTGCTTCCCTCTGTTTATTTTTCAACAGTAGGAGTTAACGTGTTTGGTGTGCTTGATGTGTGCTTAAAGGTGCACTATGTAATAGTTTGTTACTAGAGGTTACATTTCTACAACAAATAAGAACCTGCGTTTACACAACAACTATGTCAGGGCCAACATAGGGGAGCTATTTGTTGGTGCCGCAGAATAGCTCATCGTAACTGCAACAAGGAACAATTGCTCTGTATCTCTTGTTTCACACCATGAAAGTTGATTTTATGAAGTTAGTTACAGTTACTTTCATGTAAAAAAATAAACTTTAATCCAGATGGATTAAAACACCCCTTTTAGTGTTCGAGGGTCTAAAATAGATTTATTAATGCCATTAATTCTGAATTATTATTACTATAAAGTGTTTTCTATAACTTGACATTTTTATATAATTATTCAAAAAAAAAATTTTTCTACAGAAACATTTTGTTGATGTAATTTCAGTAAAATTAAACAGAACACTATTTGTACTTTTTTTTAATCTCTAAGAAATATGTTTATTTACTCACTTGAGATTTAAAAAATACATATTACATTCATTTAGATTTTTTAAGTAGTACTATAGGATTATTTTTTAAGGCAGAAGTTATTCTAGTTATTAAAATAGAATAATGAAAGATTTGATGGATTACAAGTTGCAGTTTTGTATTACAACTGTACAATAATTATTTAGAATAACTGGAACTGATAAACGTTTGAACTGCTTAGAAGAGTCAGATAAAATATATTTCTAGGTCACTTTTTATTTTGTATTGAAATTTATGAAGAATTTCAGTTATACATGACAACATCCCAGTAAAAAAATGTGTACATTGATTAAAAAAATAACACTTTTTTTTATACATATATTAGTTTCCTGTAAAACTTCAGGTTTGCCATTCTGTAAAACTTGCCATTTTGCCATTAAATAAAATCTAAGACTTTAAAGTGTAGCTACTTTTGCCTTTTTCCTTCTGTCGATGTTTAATTGAAGTTAAATGATGATGTCCCACAGTGTGGCATCATGGTCTCAAAGCCCCCTAGGTGAGGGAGCTATGGGACACCCTTTGTCATTGAAATCTAGGCTAGATTGATTTCAGAAGGCTCATTGTGCACTTAAATCATATGCTCTTGCTTTGAACGTATGCAGATATATTTATTTTAGCATTTGCAATCGTTGTGCCCTCTTTATAGTACAGACAATTTAATTTATTAGAATTTAAATGCATTACAAATGAACTAATTTATTAATTAATCTCTCAATATGCTCATACAAGGCTCACATATGATTACATTTAACTTTTAAATGTGTTTAATGAAATAAACATCTCCATGATAATTACATCAACATTACTTGATGTAATTACTTGTAAATGTTAGTAGTTTGTTTGATTGACTTTGCATGGGTTTAAGTGAGTCCCTAAAACCGCCATCTTTAGCATCATCATCACAAACATCAAGCCTACATTCACCATGATGTCATGCTTCTTCAAAAAACGGGATTTCCTGCTGACAAACCTCATAAAAAGCATGAGAAAGAGATTTACAGAGGCCCTAGTTTTCCATTTTTCAGATTTCCCTTTTAAAAAGTGGCGCTCTGGTTCTGTGAGCGACATCAAAGAGGCCGGTGAAGGGCCGGGGAGTCTTTATTCACTCCTTCACCTCCATAAAAGCTTCCCGTATCTAACCCCTAGTGACTGGCTGGCCCTATCACTCAAATGTCCCAGCGCTCTTTGTGGCTTCCCCAGGACCACAGTGAAATGATCTCTTTTGTTGCGCATCATTAGTTCCATCTGCTGTGAGAGGCTGGCTGTCTGTTTCAGGGACTGTCCGGTGTGATGGTGGCCGGGGGCTGTGTCCCCTCGACTCATGCCCCGACCTCGTCCTCCTCCTGCTGCTGGAACACCGATGCTCACTCTCTCACATACACATGCATACACATACACATACACTCTCTCTCTCTGTCTTTCTTTCTTTATCTCTCTCTCCCTCTATTTTATTCGTTTGACAGTTTATCTCAACATCATATCATTACAATCTGTGCACATAAATGTATTCCTAATTGAAAATTCCAGAAATTCCTAAACAGATTTTCATGTTTGTGTAAAAGTTTAAGTTATTAATATAGCACTGCATATGTGTTTATTGAAAATGTGTTTACATGTGTTTTACATCTTGTGTATGTTGATTTTTTTAATTCAAATTTTAATAAAAGTTAAGCTAGTAGTTACATAACCTGTAAATAAAATGTAGTATTGCAATTGGCCAGTATTACCCTTTCTTAAACAAAATGGCATATAAGATGAAAAAGAGGTAAAAATGTCTTCCTCTGATGTGTATCTTCAGATTTTAAATGAAAATAGATAAAACATTTTGATTTAACAACAGTTTTAAAGAAGCTTCGACTTATTCAAGTATAAGTATAATATAAAGCTGCACAGCAAAATTGTACTCCAAAGACAATAGGCAAAGATTTTAACTATTTGGTACATGAACAAAGTCTTTTGCAAATGTGCTCTAAAAACAAAATGAAAATTTATTTTCATTTTAATGCATTCAAAATCAGTTTAATCTCTTTTCATACTGTTCAGTATGAAAAAAAAAACGTGATTCCGTTAGCCAACTCTCTGTCCGTTTTGTGTGTGGTAGCCACTGGTATCTACCAATTCACTTTCTCTTGCATCATAGTATCTGTGATGCACCAAACAGATGTAACATTTTCTCTTGGCAAGGAAATATTTTATTCATGATTTACATGAATGATAAATCTTATGAAAGTCGTGGTGCTGATGGGCATACGCAGTTTAACATCTGTCTTCCTCAGAATAATTAATAGAGCAGCAGAACACTTGGGACCGAGGACTCTTTTTCTTCTTCACTTTCTGTAATTATTGTCAAAAACAAAGCAAGCTCAGATTTGTATCTCGCAGTTCAGTCGCTGTTTTCCAGCTGAAGAAAGAGCTTTTGAAGGTATGATTGCCAGAGTAATTTAGTTGTTTATTTGGTTACATGTATGTCTGAGAAAGATATAAATGTTGAGTTTCTGAAATATTAACAGAAAAGTAAATTCTTAAACTTTTACAACTTTTAAAGACTTTAACTACATTTGACAACTAACTTAAACAATACTTGTTTTTGTTGTGGCGTTGACGTTTATCTTGTCTTTGTCTATTATTTATTTAAAAAAAAGTTAATATTTGTAAAAAACTTACTTTTTATAATTCTAATATTACATCCTCTATATATCACTTTTCAATTCACCAGTTTCACACTGAAGCCAAACAGACCTGACCTTGGTTAGTACCTGGATGGCTTTCTGTTGGAACTGCTGCTGATAAGGCCAGCAGGGGGTGCCCCTGAGGGTGATGTGGGTCCTAGAGCCCCAGTGCCGTGTCAGGGATCACCCTTTGGATGAGACGTTTAACCAAGGTCCAGACTCAGTGGTGTTTAAAGATGAAAGTGTAGAAGTGTAACCCTGGTATCTTGAACTAATTTCCCAACTCCTAATAGTCCCCTGTGTTCTGATTGCATTCATCGACCTGTCTCCAGTCTTCCAGTAAGCCGTTGTGTGGTTAAAGTTCTGGCGCAGAATGGCAGTAATGACCTGCCAGGGGATGCTGCTCACTGCTTAGATTATCAGTGGGTGCTGCTCGCTAGTGGTGGATATGGAGAACCTCCAAAAAATAACAGTTTAAATGTCAAGAATTATTGAATTAGAATATTAAATTAGGGCTGTGCAATTCATAAAATGTTGACAACAATATTGAATTCTCGTTTTATCAATAATAAATGTACATAATTGAGATTCCGTGATTATTACATTTACTATGTACTTAATGGCTGCACATCTATCAGTCAGAAAGTGATTATTTAGCGATGATACTGTCTCTGGGATTAGAGAATGCCAAGCACAATAGTGCGTAAAGAGTGGAGATAACTGCTCCGTACAGGAAGTAAACAAATCTGAAGCTCTCTCTAAATTAGCTCCAACTGCTATTGTTAGCATGTTATGGTTCTGAAGGTAAGATAACTCAAACACTGTATAGCTGAGCTTGAAAATTTTAATGCAATGTATATTTTGCCAACAATAACACAGAAGTCCACTTTTTTGATAGAAGTGTCATCTCTGTTTAATTATTAAAGTTAATCTTCCTTCTATAAAGATTCTTATTTTATAAAAAAAAATGAAATTAGATACTTATTAAATTACCTTAAAAGGGAAAAATATATTTAAAATTATTAATTAAGACAATTAGTTAACATTAGATAACTTTAGAGCAGTGCTTTTTTAATAAAATATGAACGAATAATCAAAGATTTAAAATACATTTAAATACATTTAAAATAATCAATTATTTAAAAACAAAAATTGGGATTATAATTTTTCCCATCATCGAACAACACAAGTTTAAAGTAATTTAGTTTGTGGTGGGGTTAAGAATTTGGGAACTAAATGAAAGAAAGCTGAAACAACTCAAATTCTTAATATCCGTGTATTGAATTGTATGAAAAATGGATAATGAGCTATGCTCTAATCTTACTCTCTACACTAGTTCCTTTAGTTTTTTTCTGATTTGACACAGATTTTTAAAGACCCAGAGCACAACGTTCAAACAAACGTTAGATTTCTTCTTCTGAGACATCAAACATAAAAGGGTACAGCGAGTCTCTGAGGAACAGAAGAGTTGAAATAAACCCGGTGATGCCTTGAACTGTTTGAAGTAATGTGGTTTTTACCACACCCGCTCTCACTGCTCACGCTGGCTGCTGTTTGAACAAGCTCTGGCTGAGCTCCGTCTACTCCGGACTTCATTCAGCTCTCTAGGTGCTTATCATTCACTAGTCTCAGTTCAGGCAGCAAGCCACAGAGGTCATCTCATATGACCTGACCTCATATGTAACACTTTGGTCTAAAAGTGATCTGAGCTTTGCCTTTGGGATCAATGTAGTGTCTGCCTCTATTGCAGCTCAGTGAGCATTAGCTAAAGAGAGGGAATGGAAACATACGACCTGCCTACTAGTTTCAAGACTTGACACTATCGGATAAATGACTCTGTTTCTATCGCTCTGAGTGACACCCAGTTGCCCAAGAGCCAAAGTGCTGTATTTGTTGAAGCCATTATGGAATAAAAACCTGCAGAAAAGGGCTACTATTTGGTTTGAATTGATTCCCTGAAAACTCCAGCAGTGAAGATGCTTTCATTTTGATGGTATTACCACAGACAGAGTGTGTTGTGTCAGTTCCACCTCTCCATTACTTTGTCCATTAGGGTGAAACTGGCTGATTTTATTTCTCACACTCTATTTTCTGTGATAAAATGGGAATTCAAAAGCTTATTAAGTCCTGAGTGACATCTATATTGGGGAGTGAATGGGAAAGTAAGTCGAGTATATCTAGTTTCAGTTCATTTTTCCTCAATTTCCCTCTCGTGATCAAATATTTCACTTTTCAGGAGGGTCCTAATGGGAGTGTCAGGTTCTAGTGGGCTCTCCTTCCTTTTTCCCTCCCATTACCAACCTTATGGATGTTTCAAATTTCTACCTGTCAACAGCTAAAGAGCAGGTCTCAATTTTAACTGATTTTTCCTCTGACCGCAAGAACTTTAACACAGAGTGAAAGCACTTCCAGCTCAAGATGGGATGCTTAAATGCTCATATCAATTTGTTCTGCAATGGTGGAATTTATACTGAGGCAGACTGTCTGCATTATTCTTGTAATTTCTTGCCTGTAGTCTTGAAGATCTTTCAGTGGCTGAAAAACCAAAAAACAAAAATAAATTTTATATAAGTATATTTATCCAGGTTGCAACTGTATTGAATTTCATATTTTGTCCCGAATGTCCCTCCTAAATGGTGGTTCATCATTTGAAATGATTGGTTTTCATATTGTTTATAATAACAGACACTATATTCAAATACTGTCTGCCATTTTGTTTTTGGAAAGCAAACAAAAAAGAGATACAAGTTGTTAATAGTAATTTTGTGTTTTTGAATGTTTTCTTAGTGGTTTTTAATACGTACGGTTACAAAAATAAAAATAAGTATTTTTATGTTTAGATTACTTCTTCTTTGAGATGTGTTTTAAATCCAGACAGTTTTAAATTCAAGCTTAGAGAAACACAGAGAATCCACACTAAAACAAAAAGAGAAAAGGACTTGATCAAACTGAAACCTGTTGTGCTGCTTCACATTTATTTAAAATAGACTATATGTATAAGTGTTCTCTTTGTTTGATCCAACCCTCCCCAGTCCTGTAAACTTACGCTGAGTTGCTATAAAAATGCATGAAGCTATTGGCTCTATATCGTCAATAAGTTCTGATCATTCTCTTTGAGAAGCCATTTTGATTTCATTTGCTTAGTTTAAAAGTGATAATTGAATGATAAAGGGCGGTTAAACCCATCACAGTTGGTTTTTATTTGCATGGGTTTTCAATTTGTAAAGGCCAAATGTTTGTGTCCTGATGGACATTTTTTTAACTCCCAATTTCTTTAAAGCCAAAGTTGTATCTCTTTTTTTGACCATCAGATGCAGATAATTGTACATGGGCCGAGAGCATATAAGAGCATTAAACCACAGCCTCTCCCAGTAAAGCCATTCAGTTTTGTGTAAATGCTTTGGAATTACTTTCGGGGGGCGTTGCAAAACGAATATGTAAAAGGCTACTCATTCTCTTAATGATTCTTTGTCCTTTTAAAAGTCATCAGGTCCATTTATAAGTGGGTCTGTGCAAGGGAATAGTTGCCCCTGGAGACTGAGGTCATTTCTGCCTCCTTATCCAAGGCCAGGAAGTTGGCTTGCATGAATGGAGCTCTGCCAGCAGAGGCTGGTCAGGCTGGTAATGGACAGTAGGCTGGCCCACTCTCTCCTGTAACGCAGACTGAAACGACTGAGGTGAAGTATCAGTAGAAGTGCGTGTCAGTAGAATAGAGATGGAGAGCAATCTTTTGTATGCATATTTGATTAATAATGCAGTCTGAAAAATTAATTTTCATAAGAGTGTCTCAAAAAACAACACTTCTGTTCTTCTCAGTTTGAAAAGTGAGTAGAGGCTTAACACGTAAGTCATGTTTCATAAAATGGTGAATGTGTGGGAGACAAAGAAATGCAACAAACTGCTGTACATACTGTACACTTGTAATTTGTAATTCTTCCAAATATTTTTAGCAGCTGAAGCACGGTTTCTTGGGATGCAGGCTTCTCTACTTCCTTCTCCCAATGTGATTATCAGCAGCACACAAACAGAGAGATGGAAAGAAAGCTAAAACTTATGAAAGAAAACAGGGTGGTATTGACACACTCTGTTGTTTTTTTGTTTAGGTGACACTAAACAACAGGCAGCTATGAAAATTGTAGATGATTGGGTCTGTTTGAGTAGAAAATTCAAGGAGAAAGGAATCCATCTGGATGATGAATAATTTAGATGACTCAAGTTGGTTCCTGTTGCTGCTGTGTTTGTTCTCTCTTTCTCTCTATGAAATTCTGGATGCTTGTGTGTAATACTCTAGATGCAAATACCACTGAAACTTTTCAACCCAACTCTTGACCAAAAAATATTTAGAAACACAAGTAGGTTCTTCTTGAGTCACAAAACCAATATGTGATCTCTGGGTCTTCCATCATCAGGTTTTTTCAGCAAGAGCAACAAATTAGAATTGTAAACAGAAATTGAACTTATTTGAAAAGGAAACATCATGTGCTATTTACTGCTTCATCAAGACCTACACAAACAATCAAGTTCATTTGTGGGGCTGACAATTTAGACACCGTTTCACATGATAGATATGTTGTCATACCCATATGTTAACATTGATTCGCAATCATTAACACGAGGGGAGAAATAAGAAACAAACCCATCTTGTTTTATTGGAGTGACAGAAATAAAGAAGTACATCAACCTGGAAAAGATCAAAATGGTAATTAGAAAACACACGCAAACATCAGTGTGTAAAGGAGCTTATGGCACTTTCTCTTTAAGAGGAGCTGAATAAGAAAAGGGGGGCACCGGGGGGAGGTGGGCTGATGTGACAGGCCTGTGGAATCCCAACCTCTCTCTCTCTCCTGGCGCCTCACACTAATCAACCCCTGTAATTTATGCAAAAAATATGATTTATATTTAATTTCACTACACTTGCATTGTTAATTTGAGATGTAATTAACGCGTCGCCACGGCAACTAATTTCTCAATGCCATAAATTATCGCTGCCTTTTCATCAGAATTCAGTTACTTTGGCTCCTGTGTGCAATGTACTGATGCAATTAGGTTACCGGGGCAACCCAAAAGTGTTCATTTTCTTTTGTATAATTGCAATGAAGCAGAAGTTTTTATAACCAAGGGTCATGTTGAGCTTTCTAGAGAACAGCGCGCATGTGAACATTATAGCACCTGTACAAGAGGTTTGTGGTACAACAAATATCCTTTTTTCACCCCGATTCTTCCCAGACACATATGCACAGAGACACAGATGCTGCATGTATTATGCAAAGCATTGACTTTACATTTACAACTCTGTTTGTCTCTTTGGGTCGTGACTCTTTTTTTTTTTGACTATGTAAGTCAATTATCCTGATGAATGTACATGGATCTTACTGGTCTGCTTGTGGTATACATTAGCTTGATATTTCTGTACCACCCTTATCCTTTTGTTCCTTGCTGGAATATTCTAATGAAGTGGGTGTAATTTGCTGTGAGAACGGATGCCACCAGGGCACCTCCGCTGATGAGGGAATCGGTTGTAGTCTCGTGAGCCATTCAGCTCAATCACTTGAGCCCACTCGTTCCTGGTGCCTGGAACCTCCAGACGTTCTCCAGAATTAGCAGTGTGGAGGATTTAGATTGGGAGAATTTTTCAGATAAAGTTTGTTTTAGGGGATTAGTAAATTTGTCAAATTGTCACCTTTTGTAAATTTTTGGTGACGTCATGTTATATTATGATAATGACTCAACAAGTCTCTAAAACGTGACTTGACAATTGTAACCAGTCTCTTTGAGCTTTCGTGGGAGGAGCTTAAACATAGGATCCATCTTCTAAAAGAAAAAAGGGAGAAATGGATTAGGTTACCTTGAGGAAATAGGTTAATGTACAACATCTGGTAGGAAGTATTTCCTGTAAAGAGGTGGTTTGGGGAGTATAGTTTTATACTGTAAAGTTTATATTATTTTATTTATTTTACTATGTTATGGAAAATAAAATATGCTTGAAGATTTGTCCAAACATTTGACTTGTAGTGTATTTATAATAATAAATAATAGTTTAATAATAATATACTCTAATGTAAAAAATATTATAATTAGATTTTTATTTAATTCCAGTCATTTATTGAATGCCAGTGAAACATCACTGGGTTGAATTAAAATTTAATTACCTTTTAGCACTGGTGGTAAAATATTATTAATGAGAAATGGAATTTGTATGTCTTATTTTGATGACCAATAATTGTGTTTTAAAATTAAACTTAAAAAAAATGTTTCTTAAATAGTAATAGTAATAATAATATTTTTAGCATATTATTTATGTAATCAGTGGTGATTTACATTGCATCAGATATGGCATTCCCTAAACAATATTTTTGCCAAAGCAAAAATACCATGTTTGACCTGTCCTTACTCATCCTCCTGCTGGGTTTAACCGCATCCTGCTAGAGCAGGCATATTCTCTCTTCATTCTCTTTATTTTCCTTGTCTCTGAATCTCCTGGAGCATCGAACACAGCTGTCAGGATAAACCTCACCATGTACTTAACACCCTTGATATTTCTGTTCTGTTTGATTCCATGTGATTTTACCAAGGGATTGACTTGCTCTATGTGTCTCAAAGTGAGCTGGGTTTGTAAGGGGGGGTTAAAGACATCTTCTCCTGTTCCATTGTTCCTGCTGACAGCAAACAAGCGATAACCATCATTCACAGAGACAGCACATTGCGAAAGCAAAGAGACGTTAGCCCCCCAGGACCCCCCTCCAAAAACGTGGCTCCTTTAAAAGCTTGTTCCTCACCACACCGGTGACACATTAGATTTCCAGCTCGGCCAATCTCATGGTTTAGCTTCACCACTGAAGTTCTGGGCCGAGAGACAAGCAAGTGGAGAAGATCCCTTCTTGTTTGAATGAAGTGGCTACAGCGTAATTACCACTGCTACGTTTGGCTCTTTGATCAGTGACTGTTGTTCTTCTTGCTCGACATGCGCTCCGTATGTGTTAATGTGTGCAAACTCATGAGACTTAGTTTAGCTGGGGATGTACTTTAGTTCAGATTGTTTAGCGAATCCTTTAGTAGAGCTTTTGTGATATTCATTTTATTGAGAATAGGCCACCTTAACAAGTAAAGGTGTCATTAACAACTTTTTTTTCAGCTGTTCTATTAGTTGAGCTTAAATTTGTATATTGTTTTCCAAGCTGGTTTCAGTAGTGTGTGATTTTTTTAAAAAGATGAATCGAACGTTTTTCTTATTGGCAAACAATTAAAAATATTTTATTAATCATTAATTCATGAATCATTTAATTACAGATTGAGCCTGCTTAATTTTAATAAGAGCAAGATTGAAATGTAATTTCTGTAATGTAGAGACACCTGGCAGCATACAAGCTTGAGCAAGAGTCTAATGGTGGATAAGTAACAACTAAACAGAAAAGATTTTTATTGAAACGGAAATCTGAAACTTTTAAACCTCATACAACTTTATTGTTGTTCCTTAGTCTGTTATGTGGCAATAGAGCAATATTTTTTTTACTTTTAATGAAATGTTTAGCAAAACTAACAAAAGATATATATATATACATAAGTAGGACTATAGTTGTAAAATATTTTGGTAATCTCGTAGTGTCTTGAAAATGTATTTGATTAATCGAGTAATCGGATAAAACAGTTTTACTTCATTAAAGAGCAGTATTATATATGCAAAAGAAAATAAGACAGGTCTCTTAAAACTAACAACTAATTGGATTCTTTTTTTAAACAAAAACATCAACATTATTTTTTTTCAGAACATAGTATGCAATTCATATAAATAATGTTTTCTTTCAAAGATAAACATTCCTGTTACTATTCATTGTTTTATTATCTGTTCTTGATTGGGGAACAAGTCATATTTTACTGAGCTTTACTGGAAGTTAAAAAAATGTTTATATATATATAAATATCTTAAAAGAACCCACACCCTCGATTCAAAACACAGCCTTCTCCTTCCGCTCCATGGGTGAGGTAAGTGTAAGTACATGGTCACAGTAAAGAAGAAATCATTGCAGGAAAAAACGTGACATGAATTTTAAAAAGAATTAAAATCAGAGGATTTTACCTCGATCACTTTTTGTAACTGAGTTATACGAGTTACTTGAGGAGTCATTTCAGCCCTATTTTTTACGTTTTAAGTGCACTAATATTTCAGAAAGCCGATGCCTTGCTTCAATGGTAACATGCAGTTACATCCTTCAAAAACAAGTAATCAATATTTGTGGGAAATTGTCTCTGGTTGTGTTTTACACTTTATAGCCTTTAGAGTTGTATGAAAGTAATTACGGGAAAAAATACTGTACAAAAACTCTTAATAAATATAATTACCCATACAATGATTCCATACTGATGCAAGTATAATTACATTCTAAGTAAGCTTTGCAATTTGGCTACGACATACTCTGGTTGACATTTTTAAGATTAATTCAAAATATATTGATACATACTGTAGGAAGTCTGTAAATATGTGTAATAATATTTCCTCTGTGGATTATCAAAGAGGTGGTGTAGCTGCTTTTTCCATCTCATAAACGTAAATGAGGACGGAAATGGTAAGCTCTACAAAGCTTTGACATTTATTCATTCAGCGAAAGAGTAAAACAGAGGAATTTTCTCTTCTGTTGGAACTATTACTGTAGAAAGCTTTTCTTTGTGAAATATGTAATGGATACACCTCTATGAAAACTGGATTATACTTGTTTACTTACCACAGTCTGAAGCAGTATTTGCTTTTGTCACATTTATTCCCATTTTACCAGCGTGAGGGGCCTAGGAAGACGAGTTACCAAGGAACACAAAATTTTAATTAGTGTATTTTAATCATTCAGGCTTTTCAAGCTAATCCACAGACCCCAGAGAATTCCCAAGATGCAGCTCTGTGCTGCTTTACCATTTATTGTTGAGTCTATTATAATTACTGTTAGCAGGTGGGGGCTGGGAGGCCTTTATTATGTTTTTCCATCTTTATTATAATTACTTAAAAAATTAAAGGATGCTGTTTCATTAAGTTTAGAGAGGATGCCATTTCAACCCTTCCTTTTCTTATTTCATCTCATAGCATTTCCTGCTTCAGCATTCACTTAATTCTCTGATATTTATACATCGCACAGCTTTAAATGAAAAACAGTGTCTTGCATAAAATATGTTGAAATTTTTCATGTTTCAGTTAATCCCTAACTGGGGGTTGTTGGGAATGTATACAACATGGATATATATATATATATATATATATACACACACAAACATATATAACATAATATATAATATATAACAAATTGAAATATTTTTTGTGCAAATGGAAAATGTAGCACAAGTAATAATAACTATACAACTATTACTTTCTTAAAATGTGAAAGACGATAGATGATAAGCCAGATAACACATTTGAAAAACCCTTGAAATTTTTGGGGGGCTTATTTTATACCTCTCAAGTTCAGTAAAAAGAGTGCTCTCTCAGTCTTTAAATGTGTTTTTGAAAGCTTATAAGGAAAACTTTAAACTAATTTTAAACTTTAGTCTAATTGGAAGGGGAGTGAATCAATAAAAAGTATGTTTTTCCAGTACAAGTTTCGGGCACAAAATGACAGACTGTAATGTTGACACACATTAGTGAATAAAACATCAAATAAACTGTTGTGGGTAAAGGTTAGGGATTTCGGATTTTCTGGTGTTGTGTGTTGGGTGACTGATGTTCACTTATCTGTTGTTGAGGGTCTCTTTGCAGATTGTTGTTGGATGTGTTTCGTGGCAAATCATTTGAGCAAACAGCTCTTGCCTTTGATAAGTCTTTGTTTACTCTTTTCCTTCTGTGCTCATCCCTTCATCATTGCATTTCATTACATAGGCTCAGGTCTGAACTGAATTTTGCAATTTACTTATTTATCGTTTTGGTTTACTGATATAATTGTTTCTTCCTTCTGTAAAGCTGGTTCTAACATTTGCAGCTGTATGTTTTCAATGTTCACAAGGCACATAAAGAAAGAGACCAAGCCCAAAACAAGTTTTCTTTTTACAGACACTCTAGTATGCATTCAGGATCAGCCTGTTTTTAAAATCATGGCCAAAAATGGAACATTCCTTTTCCATGAGTCAATACATTGTTTTGAGGTGGTTTGGATGTTATGATGCTATTCTCTGCCAGGGCCATATCACTCATTTTCATTGTCATTAAAATGTTTCAATATATAGCAAATGTTTTGCCGAATCAGTGCAGCAGGTCCGTATCATCCATTCAGAAGAGTGGAAAAAACTGTTCATACACTTGACTGATGGATATATTTGCTGGCTAAGGAACTTTAATAAACCGTTTTTAGTTTATTAATTCTTTGCATGTTTCGGATGCTCATAAACCTTTAGCAGTGTCATCACTTATACTCACCCTGTCTTAACGCCAAGCTTGTTTTGGGGGCAATAGTTAGTTTATGTTTATGCTTCAAAGCATGAGTTAAACCTATTGGGTCAGTTTGATGTGCTTAATGCCTCATATGAAAGGTTGAAAACTTGTCCACCTTTTCCAGAATGATATTTTGTCATCAAAGAAAAAAAAGGATAACCACAGAAATGTCGCTCTGTATAAAAAACGATTGGTTGTGAAGGGGAACAGCTTCATTACACATAAATCTTTTCTTTGGACACTAAAACTTTGCTGTATATTTGGACTGACTGATTATTTTTACAGATGATAAGATTGAAAAAAAAATTATTTTAATTTATTAGTTGCTTTAAAAAAATAATTGTATAGATTTTTGTATTATCTTCATTATAGTAATGTGTAGGGACAGTATTTTGTAAACAATAATTAAAGTATTATCTAGTTACCCCCCAAATTTACTGAATGGAAGGGATTAGAGGAATCTGTTAATCTGACTAGCAATTATCTCCATGTTCAGGTTTTCAAAATCTTACATACTCCAAGTGTATTTAGCACCAAACCACCTTAAACCAGCCTCAATTCAACCTGCAAAGAGTCTAAGCAGCGTGCACAGACTGGCAGTTTTTGGTATTTTTGTGAAAAATTTCACATCTCCCCTCGAGCTCAGTTTCATAGGCTGAGATGTGTTTCAGGCGTGATCCAGAGGAAAAAAACTTTAATTAATGGACCTTTGCTGTGAGCGAAAGGCCAGTGCAAGGCAATTACAGTGTCTTTGTGAAGTGTCAGGATTTTGGAATTATAAAATCACACTGGATTGGCAGCAGTAATTATGCTGAAAAGAAGAGCTCACCTTTACTGATATTTAACAGTTTACAGCTTAATTTCTTCCTCCCTGATGCCGGTAATGATTCGAGCATGCCTATGTCGATTCTGTCTGGATCATTTGTGTTTAAACATTGAAGCAAATGGCAAACTTGCTGCAGACATTTACATATTGGCATCCGATCTGCCTCTTGAGTGAGACTTTTAAATTAATATGACTACATTAAAAGTCTATGAGAGACTTCACAGAGATAATATGCATAAAAAGCTATCTTTTAAAGAGAGATCCATGCAAACGTACGGTGTCTACTCCATGATTAAAAGCCACCTGTCTTCTGTGGTCGCTCTGAGATCAGGAAAGGACAGATGATTGAGCCAGGTCTGTTTTGGGTGGAGATGTTCAGACAAGAGTCTGTTTTCTGTTTGATGTGAGCTTTATTACATGATCTGTGTGCTGGGCTTATCTCCTGTTTTCATAGATTACCACCAAAGGAGGTTTTACAGACTTCAGGCTTCACAGAGAACCTTGTTAACTGCAGACATTGCTACTCCATGCTTATTACAGGGTCCTTTAGTGCAAACATTGAGTGTTTTCTTGCTGGTGTGTCTTTATAGTTTTAAATAAATCAATATTTCTAGGCAGTCTTATAATACATTTGTTGGGTTTCTTGGTTGTTGTTTTTAGTTTGTGTGTTTTTTGATGACGTGATTTACCCAGAATGCATAAATATCTTTATTTTTCAAAGGCAATGTTGTTATTGTGTTTGATTGTTTGATTGGAAGAGATTTCCTCCGAACAGTACAATCACATTGTATACCCGTGCGTCTGTTTGCTTACATGTGCAAGTCTGGATAGAGACACAATATGCACCAGACCTTTACTCAAGGTCAGCTACAGAAGCACGATTGTTTCTGACCTCCAAGGGTGTTCTATTGATTCATTGATCCCTCACTTCCAAAAAGAAACCCTGATGTACCTAAACTGGTCTTAAATTATACTTGCCTCACACACCGATGCAGTAACAGAGCTTTCTTTATAGTGTACCTTGGAGTTGTTCCTTTTTAAACATATAATCCCACCCTGTTCATTCAACGTTTGGTATATTCCGAAGCCCACTGTTCCGTAAGTAATGGAGTATGGTTTAACAATTAGTGCATTAGTGCCAAGTCTGATGCACTATAGTGTGATTTGTGATGTTGATGTTTTTCTGTGGCACCTCTGGGAAGTGCAGAAAAACATGCAATTAGCATCGGCCTCAGCACAGGAGGGGAAATGCAGAGAGTGGCAGATCTTACACAGGGACTGAAATGTGACACAGGACGATGTTTGTCAGCTTAGAGGCTTCTCTTGGGACCTCAAACCCAGGTGTGACACCTACTGTAATCGGGACATTTTAAAGTGAGCAATTTCACCACCCTCTGTTCAAATTATTGCTTAATAAGCTACACAGGGTCATTAGGAAAACAAGCCTTTCTGATTCTTTTGGAAGACGTCCAGGAATCCATCTTTACTCGTTACAGTGAATGGACACTAGAGACAGTGAAACACCTTCAAGGACTCGCATCCTCATTGTTCCTTTGTACAATATGATGCCATTCCATTAGATCTCATTTACATGTTAAAGCATAGTTCTTTATTTTATTCAATAGATGGCCAAACGTGTTTCTTTGCATTTCAGACAAGGTCTGAAATTCTCTAGTGAATCCAATCAACTCTGACCCTGGGTCTGTTACACTATGAACTCTTGTTGAAAGGTTAATGCTCAAATCTGGAGTGAATTAACGGAAATGGGCTTAAAATCGTGTGCTGGTTTTGCCGTGGGTGTAAATTAATTTCAAAAGGAGTGCCTTGAAGTCCTTAAGGAGACAGGGTCAAACAAACAGAAAAAAATGAAAGAGCAGGCTGCAGAATGCTTCTGGCTAAAGCAGTTCTTGTCTTAAATGAAGAGAAAAAGAAATTAGGCTTAACTGAAAACATATGGTATTTCACTGGGGAAGAGGTCTGCTTAAGAGGATCGTGGATGGGTAATAAAGAGAGACAGGAAAAGGGCACGTGTGGTGGTTTGGGTGCGGGATGGGGATTTTTTTTTATTAGTGTATCAGGTTCTTTAAAGGGCCTGCAGTGTAAAGTGAAGTTGATCTCAGCACTCATCACTTAACATTACCACACATCGCACTCCCCTCACATCAATGATTGTGGCTTAAAGCTTCAAATCCCACAGAAATGCTATATTTCTTATAAAAATGATGTGCCTCTAATTATTATTATTAAACTAGGCACCCTTGTTGCACCCTATGTAATTTTGTAATTATAATTAGGATTTCTTGATCTTGTCTTGTTCCTCGTTCTTCCTGATATGACTGCTGAATTAAAATGCGTGTCTAAGTTTAATAATGACGCCCCTCTGGATAAAGATTCCTTCTGCACCAATTACTCTCTTTTTCTTAGCAGATGCGTTTTGTGTGTCTTCATTGGGATGGTGAAATTGTTTCTGTGCTTACCCTGAGGTCACTGAATCTTATTTATCAATGATAGTTTTGTTAATTGAGAACAGAAATAATCTTCACCACATTGACAATATCATTCATAACATTCAATGTGGTGAGCTGTAATGTAAACAACAAATGTTCTAATTCTATTTTAATTATGTATGGTTTTGTGATTTTGCTACAGCTTATATTAGTAATATTTCTTCTTTGTATTTTTTCAAATGAATAACTAATGTACTGCACAATTCTATTACCATTTATTTTACTGTATTCTCACTTTATTTATAAGTTTGCTATTTATATTTTGACCTGATGTATTTTTAACGTTGCATATGGATTTTAATTCATAAATTTATAGCTATTTAACAATCGACTTATTCAAAGTTTGCTTAAGTGAACTTATTTAAAAGTTACACTTTTTTTAAAGACCACACCTAAGTCAACACTTGCAGGTTTGCAGATGTCTCTACTCTTCAGTTTTGGTGGAGGAAGGGCTGTCAAGCTTTCAAGTTCAGTTCAGGTCCTTAGTGGTTAATCATTCTAAACTAAATTACTTTATGGTCTTGCTCTATCAGAGAGACCAAACCTGGCAAATTAAATAGCATATGAAATTTCTTTTCTGACAGGCCGTTGTGCAGACTGTAATGTCACCTCCTTTTTCTTGTGAATCTCTATGTCAATGCATTTGAGCCCTGGATGAACCCAGTGGGGTCATGCAGTCTTTTTGTTCAATGATGTTGTCAGACATGTTTCTGGTTCACCATGAGAGAAACGGTGTAATCAGCCTTTTCATCTCCAGCGAAGAAGAGCCAGGTTTAGCGTGATGTTGTCATTTCTACTGGCCTAGCCAAGGGTCATTCATCTGGGTAGTTTCTTTAGAAAAAAGCAGCCTCTATGTTCAGACGCTGGCACTTTTTTTTGTGATTTTTTCATTTTTGTATCATTTAGATTTTTTTGTAGCTTATTTTCATGTTTTTATCTTGTGGGAGGGAAAAAACTGAGCATCCGGTGAAATTAAACCATGTTCATTTGAGTAGAACAGGAACTCCCTCTATGAGGTGGAAGCAGGTGTGCATGTGATCTCACAAAAGGAAGCTTGATTGAGCTGGTCTGGTGGTAATCATCTTGCCAGTAAGTGCCAGAAAATTAAACTTGAGTTAAGTTTTAAACCAAGTAAAACATGCAAAATAGGAAAACCTGGAAAATATTCAATCTATTTTGTATTTATTGCCAATGGATTTAGGAAAGAATTACTCAATAAGGGTTTATTAAGGCAAGTGGCTTCAGGCTTAACACCCAGCAAAATGCCAGTTTAGCTGAAGATCAAAACTTGTTATATTAAAGAGCAAATTGCTTTTATGACATTAATTCACTTTTTCTTTTCTAAAGGTACATTCACAATCCCTTTTCTTTGTGTAGGTGTGGAAACAATTGTTCTGTTCAGCGCACCTCCCTAAAATAGCAGACGTACAGGGCTTGTAAGAAAATGAGCAAATTTAATTTCCTTGAGTAATGGAAATGTCATGCACCATTTAATAAAAGTCTAAGAAAAAAGGCAGCATTCTTTGCACCAAAGATAGCTGAGCCCAGTGGATTTGAAAGTTACACCGTTGCTTTGTTTGATGTTTTCTCAGGTTTGTTGCTTTCTTCTCAATTTGATTTCAAATTAATCTGAACAGCTTCCAAGTAAATGCAAAAATGAAAGTTGTTTGGTGTCTCCCTGAAACTCCCAGCGCAGCAACTTGTGCGTGCAGATAACTCACTCCTTTTAAAGCCAAAATTATTTTACCTTTATGAGTTTGTCTCATCTTCAAGGTTAGAAATGTAATTTTTGCTCTTTCAAAGGGTTATAACCTTAAAAGGGAGCCTACATCCGAGGTGATTAATGAGAGACTCTTCCATTTGATGTTTCAACGCTGACATTTTAAACTTTCAATATTTTATATGCACACCAAGGAGAAAAAAAGTGAAGATACGCATGCATTCATGTGGAATAAACGCAGTATTGCTTAGAAGAAAGCCTTGCTTGGGTATCATTTTAATAGAACAGTTAGAGTGCAATGGTTTTTCTTGGTGATTTTTATTTGAGGTTTTTATGTGTGCGCAAGCTGATTTAAAGGCACACTAAATCATCGGGGATGGGGAGTAGTGGATTATGCATTTAATCAAGTAGCAGGCCTTGGAAAAGTGGCTGGCCAAGCCACTAGGGCATACGCTTTAGGGCCTAGAATGTGTGGCCTGTCCTTTGAGTCTGTAAAAAAAAAAATGTCATTTCCATCCGTTTGAGGATAACCGAGAGTCTCCAAATCACTACATTACCAGTGCTTCAAATTTACTGCAGAATTTTCTCTTTTTTCACAATGCGCTCAAGTATGTCATTTAGCAAAGAATGCAATTGGGATCAACCTCTTGTTATTAAAATTGCTCGCCCTTCTGCATTTGTTTTGAGAAAGGAAAAATGCTTTTAAAGGTCTGCAAGGATACGCAGGTCTGTGCCCATCATCGCATCTAATACACTTTTTATGTGTGGCATAATAAAAGCCTGGAGAATGAAATCCTGCTACCTAGTATAAGAGCACTGCAGTTAGCCATAAAACCAAAGCAATCTGGCTTCTTCACAATCGCCTCAATCTCACTCTGGCAGTCCCCAACATCATTCAGAGAACCCGGAGAAGACAACACCACTGTCTCACAGGGTCAGGGCCAGATTTGCTTTTTTGTGAGCTGACCTGAAAGCTGCATGCAGATGTGCCCACGGTTAATGCCAAAATGAGATGGCACCTTGTTAAATTCGAGCTGTTTGACGGGTAAGACCACAGTGGTTTCCTGTTCATAAAACACTCCCATTACTGCTGGTCCATTGAAAATTAATATGTGCTTAATGCTTGATGACTTGCATTTTCCTGCAGGACAACAAAGCTTTTAGCTCACTGGTTAATTTATACATGGCAGTGCTTAGCCTGAAGCTGTAAAAAAGCATGGGCCCTCATTATTGCAAGTGGGCATGGGTTAGTAGAAAGTTAGATACAGTAGCATCTACAGAAAGTTCTTTGTATGATGTAAGATGCTTGTATCAGCAATTGTTCTTTTTTTAGGGTTATCATCCACATGAACCATTTTGTGTGCCATTAATTTAACTCATTCAGTTTCTTTCTAGGTCTCAAAAAATACCAAAACTTTTTTTTTCTGTCCTTATGGCAAGACTTATCATGAATTAAAATGTCAACCTCTTTAGTTGTTAGCATTTTTCAGGGAAAATTCTTATAACTGGATGGAATTTTCAGAAAATAAAGATTTTGTTAAATCAAAAATATATATCTTTTTCTTTAATCACTATACAAAAAAAATATGAATGTCTTTATAAAAAAACAACAATTGAATGTTTCATTTTGTGTTTAGACAAAATTGCCGCCATCGGAGGACATTTCTATTCAGCTCCTTACGTTTTACTGCGTTTAAAGTGTCCAATGGCTCGAAAAAAAATGTAAACATTAGTTTGAATCAAATTTTCCAAAAGCAACATACAGAAAAAATGGTTTTGAAAGGCTTAAAACAAAGCCTACCATTCGAGTTGTGAGAGTGCAGTTTTTTATTTTTATTTTTATAAATATATCTAGGTATCGCTGATTTTGTAATTTTTTTGTCAGTCTCAATTGATGAGCAGCATTGAAAACTTTTTCACTAAATTCACTCCAAGACCAAGAGAGGCAGAGGTTTGTTTAATAGGATTTACAAACAAACATTGTATATCAGGCCTGGGTTTGCCCTCTACTTCTTTTCACTCCTGGGAGGGGGATTAAAGCTGTCAATCACTTTGACTGATGGCTCTCAAATCACATCTTTGCAGCAAAGTGACTGATTTTTGTCAGACCTTGTTGGGAGAGCATGGCCTTATCAGAAAAGCCTTGTTTGGAGATGCGCAAAACTGCTAAACCCACAATTCCTGAGTGATCTGTTTACAATCTGCTTTGGCCCCTAACTGCTAAGCAGTGTGCAGCGGAGCATTATGGGCTGCTTCAAGGAGAGGAGAAAGTGATTACATCCTCAAATAGCTGCCGTGTCTATTCCAACCTCTTTAGGGAAGAAAGAACATAGTGAGTGGAAGATTTTATCTTCACTTGGTGGACTCAAGTTCATGCATCAGCTCTTTGATCACCAAATCCTGTTTAAGGTTAATCTTGTTGTAATTAGTGCAAAACATTGAGGTGTTTGCAATTTGTTTCTTACATTTTTGTCTTTGTGTCCGTAAGTAGTTTTTCTATAATGGGCCACAGTTGCTCTAAAGACTGCTATACCGATTTCAAAAGTTTGGAATAGCTTTCAAATGTCCTACAAACTTTGAGTTTTTCATTTTTCCTGCAATAGTGGCCAGTCTCTGGATCAGTCCGTAATTAAGCTGTAATTGCAGAGGCTTACAGTATGGAGGAAGAGTCTAAGCTTATCCATTTTGTGGATTTCATTTTAAGTTTTTTTTTAAATTCTGATTATTAGATTATGTTGAGAAATATAAAGCTACTATACGCCTAAAATCTGGTTGATTGTGGTTGCTGGAAGAGAAAGTTAAGTCTTGCTTTTTAAAAAATAACTACCAAGTTTGAAAATCTTGGAACTCATAGCATTTTTTTTTACTCCAGTTGCATTAATTCCTTGCAGAGTTATAATGTGTGTGATATAAAAGTGATTCAAAACACTTGGCTGTTAAATTAAATGCTAGATTAATGATCGATTAAATTATTTGTAAAGACTAACAGCAAAGTAGTAAAATAGTTTACTTTTAGTAAACTAGTTACTTTTCTGTTATATTTTAAAACCTATATAGGTGATTGGATCTAATGCTTTTAGTGATTTGTAAAATGTTTATAGTATCAGTTTTTTTTCTTCAGTTGAGTTCACTTTCTTATAAGTTTAGTCATGTTTTGGGTAACAAAAAGTATCGATTAATAAATCCGTGTTTGGAATTGGAAAACGTAGAGAAAGTGAGAAATTGTCGAATCACTCGATTTTGCCGTGAGCGAATAACCCCTCGCTGTCACTGAATTCTGGGTTTTCTTAAGTGACTAATCTTGGAAGCTCCTGATTGGCTGGCATGACTGCAAACACCCATAAAGTAAACTAATTTGAATTTTCACGGCATCAATGGTGAAACACAGAATGGTTCTCACACCGAAACCGCACTATTGGCAGTCCAGTACTCGGTAAGAAATACCCACTCAACCCTTTGCCTGAAGGTTTCAGGTCTGAACTCACAGTAAGACTGTTCACATGTTTATGATATAATAAAATTAGAGTTATAACCTTACATTTTTCCTTTTTAACTAGACAGAACACTTTTATCAACTTTTTAAACTTGTTTTTAAAAAAAGCATGAACTAAGATATTCCAAATGCCAATAAACTATTTTTTTAACGTTTAGAAAAACAAACTTATGAAATTATGTTTTTGTTACCATAAATTTGTCAAACTAGCTTTCATTTTTTATTAAAAGAATTTTCAAATCTGTCTAATGGTAAAAATAACACACTCTGTTCTCTCAATTCTATACTGAATAAACTTATCTTTTCCATGTTAAACCTTAATGTCTTGAAAGTAGAATGGCTGCTTTAGTTGTCTAGTTTACTAAAAAGGCCAGATCTTACGTCTTGGGTCAATCACTTTATTCTCTATATTGATATTGCTTCCTACATTAAGACCATAGGCCGATGCAAACACTAGATTATATTGCACCGGCCATTAAATGTTTTAGTAGTGAAGCTGCATTAGAGATTTTATTTTTACAGTAATAAATACATCACTTATTGGGGCGTTTTCCCTGCAGAGGCCAAAATGCATTAGTACATTGACCATTAAGATATAGGAAACACACATGCATCTAATGAATGCTGGTCATATGAAGTATGCATTTTTGAATCCGGTTCACTCTTGTTAACTGGTTTTGTTCAGGTCCAAATTGAGAGCCTTACAGAATAAGACAGGCGGAGGACTGTTTATCATGGCGCTCAATGCTGGCTGCTCTGATCCAAGCAACCACTTTGTAAATAAATCTTCACAAAGTGCAAGCGCGAATTTTATCTGAAATGTGGTATTTAGGAGATTCTGAGTGAATGATGATATGTGACAATCAGTCACAGCAATTAGTGTAACTGTTAAGAGCCCTTTTTGTTTTCTCTCACCCATACAGAATGTCACAAATAAATCCTCGCTTGCATTTGCATATTAATTGGATCGGAGACGTCAAGCATCTTTCATTAAGCAAAATGATCTGCATATTTGGAGACATAAAATAGTTTATTTCGACGTGGGAACAGAAGTCATTGAAAATTGACCGCACATGTGATGTAAACTTTGTTGATGGAGTCTGACAGCTTAACCCCTTCGGTCCCAGATGGAACTGTGCGTTGGCCCATTGTTTCGGAGATAAAGCTGGAATTACAACATGGAGAATTGGCCATTGTACAAGCATAAATGAGACATTGCTTGGACAAGTTTTATATCGCCGTGTGTTTAACTATGCTGGTTATTTAAACAGGGTTTAGTCAATGTTAGTGAATGGAAATATCAAGCCAATCAAACACAGCTTATCACACTATTCACCGTTTGGTCGATTAGATGTGTTAATGCACAAAAAGAAACATTATTTCATGTGATTAACTTCTGATCCTCTGCTCACAATGAAATGTCAAATTATCTGTGTTTGTTGCTGAATGTTATCCTCTATCCATTTAATCGTTTCAGATGACAGAAAATATAAAGGAGGGCTAATTTAAGGCCACAAGCAAAATTGGCCATTGAGGGAAAAGAAGGTCTGTGTTAGGCGTCACATTGCTTTTGTCGCTGACTTCCATTCTAAAGGGAAAATTGACACGGGTTTTGGCTCGATATGATTAAGGAATAGAGAAGACATAATGGAGCGGCTGTGTATTGCAGGGTCTATGTGGTTAGGGGCTAGACTTGTGAATAATTTGATTAGGCTGCAGGGGAATATATCTGAAGGATTATGTAAATAGCTGTGCCCCCATGCAGAATTCTTTTGAACTCCTCAAAAGTCGCATCTGCTGGGGTCGGCTGCCAGACAGGACGGCCTGATTCCTCTGTGTTTTGGCAAAGTGTTTAAAGGTCAAATTGAGAACAAACAATGCTGGCCCTGGTACAGCTTAAAGGTATATCCTCATTCTATGTATTGTAATAGACCCTGTGATGTGTTTCCACGGCGTAGAGCAGCAGGGTAGAGTTCAGTACATTCTGAAGTTTGTAGGGATTTAGAGTGGGTATAGGTTGTTGAAACTTCACTCTCCAGCTGAGAAATTATTGTACAATAGGAGCAAACACCGAGATTTTTGCATTTTGTCTATTGGAGGAGGAGTCAGAATTGGTTTATCAACATCATAGTTTTATTTCGCCTATTTGTTGTTGATTGATCATTTCTTGTTTTTGTCAAATGAATCGCATAGTCTTTGAACAATGTATTGTGATTAATCACAATTTATTAAATATGCTACTCTTAGGTTTTCTGTAAATGGATAATTACATGTTAAGAGATGACATATAAAGTTAATGTTTTCTGCTCTTTTTTATCCAATACAAAAAAAATGTTCTCTGAGAACTTCCCTGAACTTCTGAACACAAGTCCGTCTTTCTTTTTAATTCAGACAATTATTGTTTTACTCTGTTTTTCTCTTAAGCAATCTACAAACTTTAAGCTTACATTATTGCTATTTTTTTAGAAAAGCAACAACTATATTTTCAACATTTAACTAGAACAAGATGCTGAATTAACAAAAAATATGTGTCTGCTTAATGTGTCCATGCTGGAAAAGCATGTGATTCCCTGACCTAGGCTTTCCTGGATCTCTCACCAGTATGCAACTTCGAGAATTAGTTTCTGTCTTTAAGGCTGTAAATGCTTTTTATTTTATTTTTGTCCTGTAGATAAATACCATAGCAGTTGTTTTTAAAGCAATGTGGGACTCCTGCGAATTATTACATTCTCCTGTAACTGGCAGATACATGAGAGGGCAACATTCACATAGTTCATTTTGTTCTGCGCTGCACTCAGTGGGTTTGGTACGGTACACCAGTGTTGGTGCATGTTCCTAATTTGGTGGGGAAACCAAAAATCCTAGAGACAAGTTTTCATCTCAGTATCTCAGTTTCTCTCCTTCATACCTTTCCCTGTCTAACCATGCACAGGGGAGCCTGATCCAAACTTAAGTAAAATGAGTGAAATTAAGCCAGAACCCAATCCATCGACTATAAAGTGACCTTTACATACATCAGGAATTGCAAACAATTCACCAATATTTCATCAACTAATTTTATTCCTTTACCAAAACTAATCATGTACATTAACACATTTTTACACAGTTTCCCAAAAATAAGCCACATTGAACCTTTTGAATGGTAAAAATGTCATACATCCAGTGTTCTAAGATTTTTTTGTTATGAATTTTATGAAAGGAAGTCAAAGTTTGCTGATGCAAAAACTGTAATTGCATATATTCAGCTTTTTATAAAAATAGACAATTTGGTTGATACCACACAATAATTTTCTGTTCACTCTTATGATGCCAGTTTGGAAGTCACTGAAACTGCACTACATTACCTGGCCTCTTGATTCTCTTGTTTAAAAACAGAACAGTTTCTGCAGTTTCCACTTATCTTCCAAGGGTTTGTGTGTGTTTTTTATGATCTTTGATGCTTGTGCTGATCCTAGTTTACATCAGATAATCTTGTTGCGCTGTACAGATTGTAATGCACGTGCACAGTTTTAACCTTAAAATCCCTCTATAGTAAACAGTGGTTGATAATAAATATAAGATTTTGCTCTGTGAAACAACTTGACAGTTTAAATTACAGCCTTAAAACACTTCATTGTATACAACTTAAAATACATATTTTGCTCAATTGAAAATTAGCTATGATTAATCATTATCAGCAGAATAGCATGCTTATTCTCTTGTATAAGCTATTCTTTATCATATTCTAGCTATTTCATTCAGTGCTCTCTTATTTCATCTTCTCGATTATACAATTTTTCCCCTGGCCTTATTTGGTGCATTTCTGGGTGGGGATGTGTTTGTATGGAGCTCTATGGCAACCAAAGTCAAGGTGACCAAGACCATGTTGAACACATTAGATTAGCAGAACACAGAAGCAGAGACAATGCAGCTTGCACAAAATGCAATTTATCTGCTGCCTGATTGTGGGCCTTTGAGAAAGCAGCACTGCTCTCCTGTCCTCCGCACTTGCAGAGTAAGTCTGAATGCTCCTCCTGTTCTGCCTGTGGTCGTGCATGGCTTGTTTTTGTCAATGACATGTTTGAGGAACTTTTTGGTCAGTTAGGAATTAGAGAGCATGTGCTGTTGATTCTGTGACAGGACTCTGTGAACAGAGAAATTTACAGTAGTTGATCCACAACATGAGCTCCAGGGTTTCAATTTTCTTCCTTATTTAGGATCTGTAATGCATATTTTTGCTCATGTTGAAAGGCCTTTGGAGTGTTGCTAAAGGAGTTATTATGCTTATAGATCTGCCATGTTTATGTTGAGAGGTGAAAAAAAACTTAATTTATACATGCAGCTCTTTTGAATGAGAAATGAAGTGGCTTGGCAAGATAAAAAAAATTGTTGAATACAAGCTATAAATATCGGGAGGCTTACAAAGAATGAAAAAGGAGCATGCTCACAGAGATGTTGCTTCTTCGTTTTGATGTATTTGAATCCTGTGAAGCAGAGACAGTTGATTTGTTTGCTTTATGATTATCTCACTGTTTTTCACTCCCAATTGAAACACATGTTACAGCACAAAAACCAACAGGAATTTTTACAAAATATATTTAATTTATTTAATAAAATGTTATAGATTTCTTTTAGCAAATTTATGTATTTTTATACACGATTTGTATTTATGAAAAAATAGATGAATAATCGGTCAATGTTATCATTCAATCAATCAAACAAACAAACTGTATTTGTATATAGAGCTTTTTAGTAGTAGTTTCAAACCATCTTTACAAGGGAGGGGTCTAATGCAAAGTTAAGGAATTTATAATTTAATAGATATTAAATTTGATGAGCTGAAATACTTATTGTATAATAATTAATTGTTTAACTAGTTAGAGAGATCTTTTTGAAGTGCTATAGTAAATGTCATAATCATATTTTTATTCTGAGGGCCAGGTTGAAGTGAGGAAGATTTTGTTTTAATCATTAACATATTTTAAAGGCTGAAACTATGAGACATTGTATAGACACCAATTCACTTATTTGCATGTTATGGTTTTGGAGGAAGAAAAAGCAGAGCACCCAGAGTTTAAAAACATGCACACATGAGGACAACATAAACACCCCCTGAGAGGGTTCCCATTTCTATGAGGTTAAGGTCAGAAGGAGTTTGCTGTCCAATAAAGCTATGAGCTTTGGCACTATGTACATGGGTCAAGTTCTGTTGGATTATTTAAATCGATGTCTCCTTAAAGTTATTCATCAACAGGAAGCATGAAGTACCCTTAAATTTACTGGTAAAACAGCTGTGCTGACTTTTGACCTCAGAAAACACAGTGGACCAACATCAGATGATTACATGGTACTCCAAACCATCAGTGGCTGTGGAAACTTTATGCTCAGTAAATCAAGATCTCAAAAAATCTAACATATAGGAAATATTTCAGTCGGTGTGTAATTAATGTATTTTCAAGTGTCTTCACTTTGAATGGAACTACTGAAATGAAGCAAAATATCCATTATTTCTAATCTAGAGAACAAGCAAACATCCTGTACCTATATCATCAGGATCTGTTCCTAAAAGAGCTAAACAACCACCTTTTTTAGGGCTGGTTTTGTGCGAGGCTTGTCCCAGGCAGCACTTTAAATAACAGGAGTCATTTATTCTTGACCCTTTGAGCTATGGCTGGGCCTGCACTTTGCGTTGAAGCGTATGGCTGTCGGGAAGGGAAGTGTTAAGGAATGCTTGGTAGAAACTGTGCTGGGCCTTGCCAATGTTAGAACTAATCGCTTTGGCAGACGTTATATTTGAAACCTTCAAACGTGTCTAACTTTACATAAAGTAGAAAACCTGAGAGCTGTTAAGCTCAGTGTTTTCTGTGTTGCCAAGTGCGCCGTCTGTCCCTGTCTCTCAGTCTTTCCTGTTCGTGAGTATGCTCACTGCTGCATGATTTCTGGGACTTTCTGTGTGTTTGTTTGAGACGATCTGTGCTGTCGGTGGCCTTGCACCGAGTCTGGAATGCACCTCATCAGGCATTGCTCTGAGAGGAAAGAGGGAGCATACTGAAAAGAGTTTAAAATCACATTCTATGCATGGAGATCACCAGTTGTAAGGCTTGACAAAAGCAATGGTATGCTGAGGTCTGAGCTAAAGTTGTGTCTGTGAGTGATTTAAAGAGGACAGCTGGTTACCAGCATTATTATTTTATTTTGATTCTATTTTAAGTCTGTCTTTTCTGTATGTGTGAGAGAGGGAACTCATTGTGCCCATTCTAAAAGAGGCTGTATTAGTGTTTGATGGGTGTGAGCTTTTTATAGGACGTGGAATCTGTGGGGACGTGCTTTTGTTAAAAATCAAGAAAAAATGGTAAAGGCAGGAAATCGTAACCAGGAGACAGGGTTACGTTTATCTGCTTCCTTTTCAAAATCTCAAGGAAAATATGTAAAGGAAAACAGAATTTTTCAATAAGGGTCAGGGAGCATTTCTTCTGATTGGGAAGGAACGGAACTAACCTTTGAAGAGAGACAAAAAGTCACATAGAGCTTGGGAATGAGGTTTGTTAATGCTTAGCATGTCGTTTTTTTTTTTACTTTTATTCAAACAAAAATATAAGTGGCAGAAACTAAAGGGAATTTACAACAAAATAGCATAAACAAAGCCAAATGCAATAAATATGTTTTGTAATGAGGTCCGATCAATGTTTTCCATCTTTGTAATTTCAGATTGTGAATGCAGGTGCTGGAAAGGAAATTAAAAAGTTCCTTTATTTCAGTAATGTCATCAGAAAAGCGAAACCTGTATACTATATTTATTCATGAGGTTGATATATTTCAAATTTACGTTAACTTTGATGATTATGTTTTGTATGCATGGTGGCTGTTGAAACACTGACTCCAGCTGCAGTTCACTCTTTGTGAATGTCTCACACATTTTTAATAGATTTTGCTTCACACTTCTCTCCAGGATGTGGTAATGCTTTTATAGTGTTTTTAACACTTTTCCACTTTTTTTCCCACTTTTCTTAATTGCTTTATCAATGAGATTGATGCATAACTCTGTAAAAAGTCGGCTTCTTTTGCAATTACCTTTTGTGTCTTTCTCTCATGGTAATAGGTGTCAATGTCGTCTGTTGGGCAAATGTCTTTCCCATGGTTGTGCAGCCTACAGAAGTAGACTGAGAGACCATTTAAAACCTTTTGCATGCATTTTGAGTTAATCGACTTATTAGAGTGTGCCACCAGGTGTCTTCAATATTGAACCGTTTCACAATATTCTACTTTTCTGAGATACTGATTTTGGGGTGTTTCGTTACTTGTGAGTTATAATTATCAAAGTTTAAGAAAATAAACAGTTCAAATATATCAGTATGTTTTAAATGAAACAATTTCATATATAGATTTCACTTTTTTAAAGGAATTATTGAAATAAATTATGTTTAATAATATTTTACTACTATGACAAGCACCTGTATATTATCAGGAGCACCTGTCACTAAAATATTTATTTCTTGTTGCCAGATATCGACTTGCCTTTCACAAGTGACCACTGTTTTAATTTAATTTTGTCTCGTATGGGCATGTACGGGCACACCTGTCTGTGTATTAATGTTGCTAGTTTTTTTCCATAATTATTTTCTCTAAGGTATGTTTTATATTATAACAAAACTCCGCTCTGAGAAGTCAACAAGATTGTTATTGAGTGTGTGTGAGGTAAGATAGAGAGGTATTATTACCCCTGAGAGGTGAAAGGTCAAGCATTACGCAAACTGCCTGCTTAGAGCTCTGCACTAGAGATCTCACTCCTTTAGCCCCCAAAATACTCCAGTGACTTGTCTAAATAATCAGACAGTCCACTAGCATAGATAACAGCACTGATAAATAAACACAGAGGCTGAAGCCAAACACGGACAGCGCTGGAAGAGCAGCTCTTTCAAGCTCTAAAGATTTGTTGCAAATCAAGTGCTCAGTGCTAAGGGATATATGTGTTTCTCTGTTAGGGCTACCTTTGGTACACAGTGTTTTATGCCCCTGTGAAAATTAATAGTCTGTTTTTACTTTGCTTGAAATAAATGTAGAAAAAACAATAGGGTGGGTGGTTGAAGGAAGCTACATTGCTTCAAAAAGATATTGAAATGCACCCTTGATAAATGAAACTAAAGTTAATGACTAGCAACTTACAATGGACAATCCACAGAAAATATTATTCTTAAACCCCTTTTCTTGCATTTATCTATCATCATTAAAAATGTTTTCTTCATTGTTTTGGTTTACGTTGATAAGGAACTTTTAAGGATTCTATTGTACAGTTTAAGGCCATCCTGTCCATTTTTTCTTCGCGTGCTTGTGGCGTAATTGTGTTGAGAATGAAAAAAGACAGAGGAATTCAGGACAATATCACACTTAGTCAAAAGATTTCAGAATGTTTCGAGTCCCATATTAGGTAAAGAATCTGGAGCAGAAAGCATGCTAATGAGAAGTATATTGACACTATAGTGTTAGTGTGAACTCTTTACAAGACCAGAGTAACATCTGTTTCTTACTGTTGCACTGTCTGCTAAAATCATGAACATGAGACCGAAAACAAGCTGTTTCAGAGGGAATGTTGATTTTGAATTTAAAATCATATTAAAATAAGCACAATATATCATTGAGATGATTCATTTTGTGTAACTTTAAGCATTTCAGATACATTCTCAACAGGAAGGAGTCTTCTCTGATCAAAAGTCAAAAATATTATTGCAAAGATTTCTTATCAAAAAAATGTCCTGAAGGAGATCATCACTGATAATGATGCAATAAATGTTTTCAATCAAAAACACAATAAAACTAATCCCATTGAATTACAGGAAGTTTTCATGAGAACAGGTAAAATTTATTCTGTTCAGAGAGCATTTGGTATCTCTGAGAAAAGTAAAAATAAATCTGAAGCTCTCAGTGTCACTTAGTGGTATGATTAGTAAAGCTGTACTTCAGTTATTTAATTTCTCTTTTTTACTATTATTTATTAATATTATACAAAAACTTATCAAGCGAAAGTGTGAGATTGCCTAATTAAATGCAAAGTTTCACTAAAGAACTACATTTCTGAACTAATATTGTTGTGACTTTATTCAGAGAAGGACCTAATATTTTCTTAAAAGAGTACATTTTATTGTATACTTCAAGTGAAACCTTAGATCAATCTGATTTCATTTCATTTTGGAAAAAAAAACAGAAAAGAAATCTGTTTTAATTATCTTGAAACTCAACCTCTCCTGGAAAGATTTTCAGAAACCTACTTCTTTTAGTCTTAGACTACATCGTAGACTACACAATGAATGCAAGATGATAATGCTACCAAAAACTCTATTTCAATTGTATTTTTTATATATTTGTCTTATTTTCAGTGATGCACAACCCACAGCAATAATAATACCAATATGACATTCTAAATTTATTTATGGTATGAGTAAAGAAGAGAAATTAAAATATGTCTAATTTTAATCAAACTTAGCTTTCTTTGTTTACCAAGGTGTTTGGCGAGTCTTTGTCATTGGTAAGCTTGTTGAAGGCTGTTTTGTTATGCTTGTTACATATTTGTTCTATTTTTGTCAACATTTTCTCCTCTAAATGGAGGAAAAGGAGGCGGTCATGTCACATGCGTCATGGTCTCTGTTTTAGGTGAAGTGACACTCTGCCTTTAAAGACTGCAGACCACAGAGATAAGGAATTTAGGGGCTTTATCTGAAATGTCACAGTTTAATTTAAAGGGGTGAGGCACTTAGGATCTGGCACCAGGCTTTCAGTCTAGTGATAAATTTGCACAAAAGTGGAAAAGATTGGAGCCCAGAGAGCAGATTAGCGGGATACAAATATAGAAGTGACATTGTGGTGGGCATTAGTCAGGTGCTGTGCTGAACGAGTTGCCGACGAATGTATGGCAGCTGGACAATTGATTGGTGTGCTGGATTGATTGGACGAGTGAAGCATTGGCCGTTTGTGTTTCTTTTAACTACTGCTTGCTGTCTCTCCATTTCTTCCTTCTCCCATCATTTTTTTCTGATGGATTCTCTTTCCCTCTCTCACTCTGCAACTGCGAGTTCATCTTAGCTGTTCTCCAAAGCCTGTTTGATGTGGTTTCCAGAAGTCCTGATTTGCAGTCCCTGGCCACTCTTTTTGTCATCGCTAGACCGGCTGGCTCTTTAGCCTCCATTGACTCCTTTTAACCTCCTCCTGTCTCTCTCACATTTAAACAGCTGTTTGTCTCACCACCCACTCACTTGAAATGGTAATTCTCCAATTTTCTACCGAAGTCACCTCTGAGTGAATCTTCTGGCGGATTATTTTGATTTTCATCGTTATGTCAGTTGTAAAACAATCCAACTTGGGTTCAGAACTGAAAATGCCTGGTTTCATCCAAATATCTTGAGTTTATTTGTCAGAGTGAACATTTTTTCCAAATAGATAATTCATGGATTTGATGATGTCTATGTTTATTGAAATACAAAGTTTAGAATGCCATTCAGGTCTCATACAAGCTGCCGCACCTTCTTAATGGGTCATTTTCCATCCCGATTTAAAAATTCGCCAAAAAAACGATTGATAGACAGCTACATGTAAATCATGCAAAATGAAAACACAGCATCCAATGTATTTTAAAACCAACACATTTTCTTCATAGTTTAACCATTGTCTAGCATTGTGTTCGCATCAAACATCTGAAAAGAAGATAAACAGCTAATCGTGCAAAAAGGAAGATGCATAAAATCCTTATTTCATCTATCACATATTCATTCATTTACATTTAAATTTATGCATTTGGCAGACACTTTTGTTCAAAGCAACTCACAGAAAGGGAGAGACAATATGCAATTTGTTACTAAGTCAAAGTCTATCTCAGCTTGCTCTTAATAGAAGTTGTATCAACTGATTAATAAACCATAGCAGGAAGAAAATAAAAACAGAAACACAAATATTTTTTTTTTACTTTTTCTTTTTATAGTAGGTGTTCCCTGAAGAGAAGAGTTTTCAGTTGCTTTTTGAAAGCTGTTAGTGTTGCTGCTTTCCTGACTGGATCAGGGAGTTTGTTCCACCAACCAGTGACAGTGAGAGAGAAGGTTCGGCCAAGATATTTAATAATTCATATTAAAGATCTGCCCAGAAAGCGCAACAAAATTGAAACTTGGAGGAAGTGGCTTCAGTCATCTTTTTTCTTCTTCAAATAAGTTTCCCTCGGTGTCTTCCACTTCTTTTTGACATACTTCAACTACAGAAACACCAACTCATCAGTGGTGCAATGCATGCTTACTAGCTATAGCTAATGGAGGCTGATTACATACAGCCCAATGTGGGTAAAAAAACTTGGAATTCACCAGATTTTTCTTTATTTTGGGATGAAATAGAATTCTGCCAAAAAATCTGGTTGAATTTCCAGCTTTTCCTTTTACGGCAATCTTTCGGCACCATAACAAAGTGTGCTTTAGACCACCACCACATGCAAGCATTATCTGCTATGGATTTGATCTGTTTTCTTTTGTGGTCATGTCTTTTCATTGACTTAACACGTCAAACATCCGCAGTTCATGTTCAATGTTGTGAACACAGTTTAAGAGTTTGGTGAAACTAAGTCACAAAATGTCAAAACATTTTTTTAATTTGCCAAGATTAACATGTTCAGGAATGTTGTTTTCTGTGTTGACAGTAAAATATGAGTTTTTAAATAGTTTGTAATTTGTAGTAGCTATTTTTAAGGCCAGCATCACTTTAGGGTTAGTGCAACATTGGTACACCTAGTCTTTTTAAACGAGGTGTCAAAGTATCACAGCCATGCCAACTTTTGTTGAGGAGAACATGAATTCACCTAGCAAGACATCCCTCTTCTAAGTGGATGCAGGAGTGCATGTGACCCCACAAAGACACGGAGACACGAAGACTATTTATTTTTATATTTGGAAGAATAACAGAATTCCTTCATTTCCTGAATTCCATGCTTGATATTTAGAGTATTGTGGGATTCAAGATTGAAGATTATTCGCCATGGTGGCGATTTACAGTTGGTTTGTGAAAATCTTGTAAAGTTGTTGTGATAGAGGTCATCTTGCCTTCCGTCCTCTCAAAAGGCATTTTTTTTCACTTCAATGCTTTGTGTGTAAGTAGTGAAACAAGATGAGGTGCAAAGATAGCATGTAACTTGGTCCTGAAAGGCTACTGAAGTCTTCAACTAGTGATTAAAGCTTTTTATTATTTTCTTGCTCCACAAAACCGATGCCTTTGTGCCACCAGATTGATCTCTGTTGTCAGGAGATATGGCTGAGAGCTGAAAATATGCTTTGGCTCAGCCAAATATCTCCCCTATGTTAACCGTTACTGATTTTCAAAGTGGCAGAGAGGGTTGTGTTACTTGTGGGCATTTTATCAAGCCTCGTCAGACATGCAACTCAGCACTACATTCCTCTCTGAAGAGCATGCCATATTTTCCATCCAGAGAGAGAGAGAGAAAGAGAGGGTACAGAGGAAAACTAATGGCCCTACACAGGCAGTGTTGATTCAGAGGTACGTTCATAGAGGAGTCACTGACCTTACATGGGCACCTTTCCTGAATACACCAGCATGCATAAGGTAAACTGATAGCCGATTGAAATATCTTCTACTTACATAAAAGACACAAAAGTGCAGACGGGACAGACATGGATGTTCTCACAAGTTGACGAGGTCTTGCTTTGGAAATACATATTCTATGCCAGACACAGTCAGTGGGTGCTGAGTATAACATTGACCACTTTTTTAAAATGGCCTTGTGCTAAAGCAGATGGCATTGCAAACAAGTATGTTTTACTAGTTGTTTATTCAATTCATACACTCAATACTAAATTTGGAGATCTCGACCTCATTTTCTACTAAGTTAGTTTGCCAATTAACCTCTAAAAAGAGGGTGTAACATAAACCTTTAATTTGTTGATGGGAAAATGAGAACAGCAGCAACAAGAGATGTTTACAATTTCAATTGGCTTTAAATCAAAATACACTAAGTTCACCAATTAAAGTGATATTGAATTTGATAAGGACAGCAAACAATTGGCAATACCAGCATAAAATGTGACTAAATGCTTACCTTCAGACCTCTTTTTATCTAAAACTTAGATTTTCTATATCAGTGCACACATATGGCCTAGCGATGGCTGCAAGTGTAAAAAGTTAATCTCTACCAAGTTGTGGACTAAGTTTGCCAATGGAATAATGCGATGGACCAATGAAAGTTGGCTCTTTTGAAAATGTTTTCAGAGTGCTGTTGGGACATAAAAGAGCAGCTGGGTACATAGTCTCACATCCTGAATAAGCGCCTAAGCAGGTAGATACAGAACTGCAAGCTCTTCGTCACCATGTACCATAATGCCTTGCATGCAAAACCTTTAGTGTATGTGTTTAAAAGCAAGTGTCAGTTGCAAAAAGTTGTTAAGAGCCTCCTGTGTTGCTGGGCGTGGCACACTTGTTCCTTGTGTTATCCAAGGACAAGATTGGATCAACATTTAGGAATAGGGTAGCAGAGGTTTGAAGCCAGCAATAAGGTCCATATAGAGAAGCCATTTGTGTGAGCGAGCATATTTGATCTGATACCATCAAATCCTTTTTTGAAGAATGTCTGAGAACAAATATGTCTGTAGTTAGGATGAACGTAGCTGTTATTTTACAAATGATCCTTTATGCAAACAAGGCGCAATTGGATGCAAGGTTTTGTCAGTGGGTGATCCTGGCAGAAATATTGCTGCAGAAATAGCCTAGCCCCGTTATTTAAAATATTTTTTCTTAACATTTGTTTACTAATTCATCGGCCAAACATGCAGATGGTCAATTTTCACCAACATCCTTGACAAGCTGTGAACAATTTATTTCTGCTCAAGTACTGAAATCTATTTAGTCGAAAATGTATATCAATGGATATTTGTCTTCTCTACATAACATTTCACAATGTAGAGAAGAACATTTTCTGATTATTGAACAAAGTTAAAGACAAGTGGTTTATGTCCTTTTTAAATCATAATGGTTCTTTGTTATGGAAATATTTAAGATATTTGCACCACCAAGGGTTATGCTCTCATTAAAGAAAAACAAGAGCAGGACTGTTTTAAGGTCGACCTGTTAGCAGGTCAGTAGTAGCTATTTGAGCCAAATATTTTTTGTCCAAATATTCTTTTCAACATTGTCAACATTTGTTTGATTTAAACTGATCTAACTACTATTCCAGTCTGGCCAGCATGGCATGCCTCCAGAGTTCATGTAATGCAAGCAAACCAGACAAAGCTAGTACGTCAACAAAACAACTTTGGCTGGTATTAGCTGTTTCTTATTTTCAGCAGGGAGGATCTGAACTAGTTTTAGCAGTGATGGGGAATTGGAAGCGATATGTAGGGTCCCACTCCTGCCTGGAGGGGAGGATTTGAACAGAGACTCTGGCTTTCAGGGCCAAGCTCACGTTTACAGGGAACAGACACTGCTGTCAGATCTCCCTCACCTCTTCCTGTCAGCCAGCGGCTACACACGCTCAGAGTCTGCTTGCTGCTGCTGTGTGCTGAGCACTAGTGGACACATGCAGTTGCTTATATAGGGCTTTGCATTCTCTCTCTTATGGGCATTGTCAGATAAGGGCACTGACAACCATAAAATTACCTTTCTGCTATATCTGAAAGAATGTTTTACTTATTGTATGGTAACATACAGCATGTTTTGCCAATCAATCAGCATTTTTTGTCAAATGGTGTATCAATAGATACAGTTTAGTTGAAAGTTCTAACCCCTGAAGCTAATATTAATTTAAATTCCCTTCTGAATTCAATCGATCCTGGCTTCATAAGTCACAGGAGCCAGAAGGTTCCAGAAGATCACTCACACACTCATATGAAATTATTGAGCCTTACGAGTTTGTAGTAATTTAAGTTTCAATTATAATATATAGGATTTTTTCCAAAAAGTTGGCTTTTCTTCATGTTGCACTGTCAGAAGAAGTGTAGGCATCCAAATAAAGCATCTTAGAATTAGTCTCTAATTTTAACTCTCTACAGCAGGCAGGTATTTAACCCTGATTACTTTAATGGCCAGCTCTGCATATTGGATGCCCGGGATTTTACACATTTATTTAAAAGTACAAACCTACCTAATTTGACCATTAAAATGACATGTCTAATAATAAGGTGTTGTTGCAAGCAGAGAGAGAATCAATAAACTCTCTTATCTTCATATTAGGAATGTTCTTTTTTTATATAAATGTAAACAAGATTTATTACAGGAGTTTTGGTTTAGTGAAATGCTCTTACTCTATTGGTGTCAATAGCTCTTGTCACAGCAATCCGAGCGTGGCCACAGTTTAGCTCCCCTTGAACCAGGCTAATACTTGTCTATTCCGATTAGGATTAGAATGTGTTGCATTGACTCAGGCCAACCAGGAAGGGCTTATAATCGAATAAATCTCGATAAAAAACACAGAGATTGGTTTACTCAGGAGCAGGATTTACTGCTGACCAGCTTTGAGTGACATGGGGATTAGCTGGTCTTTCTGTGCTGCTCTCTACAGGCAGAGGGCGGCCACAGGAAGCAGGAGGGGGCCTGCACACTCTGTTAGATGACCTGGGCTTTATATTGCTCAACAGACAGTGAGTTTAACTGCTAGTGACAAGGTCAGTGCAAGGCTTGCACAAAAAGGCTTTGTTCCATAGGCAGATTACAAGGCCCTTTGCCAGTTTTTATACTTTTAGGTCTTGTAGGACATGTTGAGTGTTAAATTGAGCAGAATAGGGATGCTAGCGCTGAGGTTTTCATTTTGTGTTTTTTTCTGGCTGTTATTGTGTCTATAGATTAAGTTGTTTCTTATCTAAGTCTTCATGATGAATTCTTTTTGATACTTTTGTTGAAGGATCCTTGTATTTCCTTCCGCTGTCAGGTTGTAAACACTTCCATATTTGTGTATGTTGGCTGCATGTAGCCGTGGCAACAGGCCAGGTCTGGGCATGTTGCAGGACTCCCACTGAACTTTGATTTGAATGCATTGTTAGTTTTTAGAATGTAATAATAAAAGCCCAGGAAATATGTTACTTTACTTGGAATTACATGGCTTTAAATATTAAATTATTAACATTTAAATAAATGATCAAATCAATAAAACACTTAATTTTATTAGATGTAATAAATTAGATTATAGACAATATTATGTGTAAAAAAAATTGTAAATAAAATGTGTTTTTTTGTTTTATTGTAATTGTGGCATAATCTTTCAAGGTTTTGTCTCTTGCTTTTTTGCTCAGTTATATTTCTGTAAAAAAACAGTTTGAAATGACAAAAAGAAGAAAATGCAAGCAATAGTATTGACTATACATACAACCATAGTGTTGTTGCAATTGTGAAAAATACTTATTTTTTCGTCTATATTTTGTCTTTTCATTATATTACATTACATGTATAGTTATTATCATAGATAAAAAGTAATTATAGGGTGAACTTATTTGTTATGTTAGATGTCTTTTAGTCTACGTCTAACTGTGGAACCGTGAACTCATTATCAAAATTGCAAGGGAAACATAAATATGAAAAGAACAACTCAAAAGTAGTGCAAGGCATGCTAATACTGATGTTTTAAACCTTGACCTGACATTCTATTTGCGTTTATTAACAATTCAAAGACTTGCGCTTTATCTTAAGTAGAAGACTTTCAAAGGCAAAAGAGCACAACCTCAGCAAAGCACTTCTCCTCTTTCCTTGTGAGACAGTTTGCAATATCATCTGGCAATTAAGAAGAAAACGAGAGAGAAATGGAAAAGCCAATTACCTCTCGGAGTTAGCTAAAGGCCATTTAAACAGTCTGCCCATGACATAATAATGTTTATTGTAAATATTATACACCGAGCCGGAGTGAGCGAAGGGAAAAATGGCATCAGTCTGAGACAGAGAATAATT